>JAIOJX010000029.1:111278926-111878926 GCA_022376925.1 Tragulus kanchil | reverse complement strand
GCTTGGCTGTCTTTCTCAAATCTTTGTTCACTGGTCAGGAGCCTTGAGACACCTTTTGCATTATTTCCTAGAGGGGAAAAATTTTCATTAATAATTTGAACAATGAATTTCAGTTTAAATAAAAATGTTCTTTTCTAGCAGTCCCTGTGAGCATTGTCTTATGCAACTTATCACATAATACATAAAAGTATGTGACATTTTCCCCAATAATGGTTATATATTTGATAAAACTGTTTAAACAGATTAAAAATGTAAATTCAGGAATGTTAACTTTACATTAAAAATGTAAATTCCTGGGCTTCCCAGGTGGCCCAGTGGGTAAAGAGTCCGCCTTGCAGTGTAAGGGGCACCGGTTCAATCCCTGGCCCGGGAAGATCCCACATGCCACAGAGAGGCTGGACTGGTGTGTTCATTTTCGAGCCAGCACTCTGGAGCACATGCACAACGAAAGAGGCCACTGTGATGGCAGGCCCACACAGGCCAAGGAATAAAGATGGATGAAAATAATTCCTGTTCCAAGAATACGCTTTAGACATTAATTTTCCCTAAGATTTCTGTTAAGTATAACCAAAAACCCTGAACATTATATATAAAGCAGAAGAAGACCGAAAAGTAGAGAGAAAGTAGAATGGCTGGAGGCCTCAGGGCCCAAGGAACGATTCAGCAGCAAGTTCTTTGGGTTTTCTTTTGGCCTTGTATCAATATATCCTAGACTGAAGCTGAAGATGCAGCAACCTGGAAATCCCAACTGGCAGAGAGAAAAACAAATAAACACCCAGACAAATGCCTGTTCTCTCTGATCATAGGAACAAGAAAACAGCAGCCTTGGCAAGACAGAAAACTTTTGACGATAACTGCTCCACAGCATCCAACACCACAGAAAACAGTGACCCCACGCCACCACCACATTCACCAGCAAGAGCTGAGTGAGGAGCCCAGATCAATACCTTAAGCGGCCATAATGAGGCGATCCCAACCTCCCCTGGACCTGCCCCTGCCACAGGCAGTGTCAGAACAGGCCAAATGGAGAGCCAGCATGTGCCCTTACTCTGCCCTAGTGATGTCAGTGGAGATCTCAAGGAACCGGGGCTTCCATCCCAACCTGGCAGGATCTCCTTCCCTCCGGTGTCAGGAGGCCTAGCAGGGAACCTGGACTCCCATATCCACCTGGCAGTAACAAGGAGGCTCCCCCTACACAGAGCAAGGTGAGGAAAAGCGAGTGAAAACAGAAGGCCTGAATAATATCCAGAGTGTCAGGACATAAAATGTCCCCAATAATGGTTATATATTTGATAAAACTGTTTAAACAGATTAAAAATGTAAATTCAGGAATGTTAACTTTACATTAAAAATGTAAATTCCTGGGCTTCCCAGGTGGCCCAGTGGGTAAAGAGTCCGCCTTGCAGTGTAAGGGGCACCGGTTCAATCCCTGGCCCGGGAAGATCCCACATGCCACAGAGAGGCTGGACTGGTGTGTTCATTTTCGAGCCAGCACTCTGGAGCACATGCACAACGAAAGAGGCCACTGTGATGGCAGGCCCACACAGGCCAAGGAATAAAGATGGATGAAAATAATTCCTGTTCCAAGAATACGCTTTAGACATTAATTTTCCCTAAGATTTCTGTTAAGTATAACCAAAAACCCTGAACATTATATATAAAGCAGAAGAAGACCGAAAAGTAGAGAGAAAGTAGAATGGCTGGAGGCCTCAGGGCCCAAGGAACGATTCAGCAGCAAGTTCTTTGGGTTTTCTTTTGGCCTTGTATCAATATATCCTAGACTGAAGCTGAAGATGCAGCAACCTGGAAATCCCAACTGGCAGAGAGAAAAACAAATAAACACCCAGACAAATGCCTGTTCTCTCTGATCATAGGAACAAGAAAACAGCAGCCTTGGCAAGACAGAAAACTTTTGACGATAACTGCTCCACAGCATCCAACACCACAGAAAACAGTGACCCCACGCCACCACCACATTCACCAGCAAGAGCTGAGTGAGGAGCCCAGATCAATACCTTAAGCGGCCATAATGAGGCGATCCCAACCTCCCCTGGACCTGCCCCTGCCACAGGCAGTGTCAGAACAGGCCAAATGGAGAGCCAGCATGTGCCCTTACTCTGCCCTAGTGATGTCAGTGGAGATCTCAAGGAACCGGGGCTTCCATCCCAACCTGGCAGGATCTCCTTCCCTCCGGTGTCAGGAGGCCTAGCAGGGAACCTGGACTCCCATATCCACCTGGCAGTAACAAGGAGGCTCCCCCTACACAGAGCAATGTGAGGAAAAGCGAGTGAAAACAGAAGGTCTGAATAATATCCAGAGTGTCAGGACATAAAAATGTCCAGCTTTCAAAAGAAAGCCACTTATTATGTCAAGAACTAGATGGAACTAAAACCATGCAAAAAGATAATCAACAGATGCCAAAACTTAGATGACAGAGTTCTCTTAGATGAGAACTAGCTAACAAATGCTAGCTTCAAAAATCAATGATAAAATGCTTCAAAAATCAATTCAAAACAAGTTTGAGATAGACAAACAAAGAAAAAATGGTCTCCACAAAGAAACAGAAGATATATAAAGCTCACTGGATAGGCTCAACCCAGAAAGGAGAGTATGAATGAAAGAATCCGTGAACTGGAAGTCAGGGAGTACCCAGTCTGAACAACAGACTGGAAAACAAATGAACAGAACCTTATGGACCTGTGGGGCTATCAATAAGATTTGTTATCACAAGAGTCCAGAATGAAAAGAGAAAAAGTAGGGCTGAGAAAGTACTCAAACAATGACTGAAACTCAACAAATATGAAAAGGGAAACAAACCATAGGTCCAGGAAGCTGAACAAATCCCACACAGGATAAAACTAAAGAAATCTATGCCAAGACACATCGTAATTAAGCTTCTGACTTAAGGAAATTCTCTTGAAAGCAGTCAGGGAAAAACTAAACTTGACTTATGGGGGGAAAACAATGAACTTCTCACCAGATATAAAAGCCAGAAGAAAGTGGTCAGAAAACAGGTAAGTGATTGCCAAAGGTTAAGGAAGGGGTGGGAGTAGGAGGGAAGTGGATGTGACTACAAAAAGGCAACAGGAAGGAACCACTGTGGTGACGGAAATGTTCTGTATCCTGGTAAGTGTCAACAGTCTGATGGTACTATTGTACTATAGTTTTACAACTACAGTTCCATATAGCAAGACCATCTGATCTACACTGTAATTTAATATATGAATGTTTATCCATAACCTTTTATTTCTCCCTTAAAGAAGCATTCCATTTTAAAAAACTTAAGCAGACGCCTTTACTAGAGGCTTTACATGTGCTCTTCTCAGACAATTAAGGTGCTGCCAACTAAACATGAAAACACTGTTTTGGCACACTTCTGACCAAGAAGAGTAAGAATTAAAACTTTAATAACAAGAATTAATTAAATTTAAAATTTAAATTAAGTTTTAATAATACTGTCTTGATTCAGATTCCTTTTTTAGAGTTACTTTCTATTTTTAAGAAGTGGGGTTTTTCATTTACAGCAGCAAAACATTTCCTTAAAAAGAACTTATTTAAAGAAATCAATTTTAATAGTACTAAATAGTATTAGTAAGCACACAGATATGGCAAAATTTTTTAAATGATACATAAATGCCCATATTTGGCTGACACTGGCTTTTAGTGTGCGAGCAAGTATTAGCTGTGTTCTAGTTCTAGCTCTTTTTGAACAAGCCAATCTGCTTCCTCAGCTCTAAAAATGAAGGGACTAAAGTAACGTGAAGAGAATTTTGGAGGTGGAAATATATAAGAAACCATCTGGTCCTAACATAAGAATTTACAAGTAATGTGCATACAGCAGTATAGATTTAGTCCTACTGCCTCTATAGCAAAAGGAACAAATTCTAGCTTTGACAAGCAGTAAGAGTTGGGCTGGCATATACTCACCATTCTATACTTTCTAGAACTGCTGGCCAAATTAGACAAGAAGAACAACATGTTTCCAATTATTCTTACCATGTTTTAAAATCTGAATAATATACAGAATTCTTCAAAATCAATTCCTGAAGTCACGCTCCTGAGAACATGAAATGTGTATGTACATAAAGTATGTTCTAATACCTCAATCACAGGCCTCGCCTGTTGACATTCAATTAAGTTAATTGGTCTGACCTCATATATTCAGTCCTATTCCAAAGTGATCTAGCACAAAGAATATGAAATAGTATTACTAATTCTACATGAGACTGGAAACAATGATAGAGAAAGTCTTGCTAAAAATAAGATAATAAGGCTGTTTTCTCTAATATCTGATACTTTGAAGTCTGCTTGATCCTTGAAAATGAAGCATGCTGTTCTCATCAGCAGGGACCTCCCCAAGTTAAACAAATTTTAAAAGAAATACATTCTGGAACACTGGTTTCTGTGGGGTGGGGGAGGAGAGGGGCTAAGAAAACATGATTAGCTATAAAATATATTTCTTAGAGTTTCACTAATTTGACTGATACAACATTTTAATTGTTTGTTCCTTAAAGGCCATTGAAATACAACTGTTTTCTTATCAAGTGTTTCCAAAGGAAAAGACTCTATAATATGTAACTGCCAGTTTTACCTTTTCAAGAAGGAAAACTGGGGAACCAATCTCTGTCCAACTTGCTCCTTCAACATAACACTTTTGTTTTTTTACACTGCACACAGACTTTTTGCTTTCTACCTACTAAACACAAGCACAAGATTCCTGTCCTGAGAAATTAAAGAAGCAAAACAAACACTAAGCAAGGGACAAACAGGACCAAGGGATGTGTTTACATAATCTTTTGAACATCTTCCCTGGTGACTCAGATGATAAAGAATCTGCCTGCAATGCAGAAGACCTGGGTTCGATCACTGGCTCAGGAAGATCCCCTGGAGAAGGGAATGGCTACACACTTCAGTATTCTTGCCTGGAGAATTCCATGGACAGAGAAGCCTGGGAAGCTACAGTCCATGGGACAGCAGAGTCAGACACGGCTGAGCAACTAACATTTCATTTCAATTTGGTGGGCAAGAGAGCAGGCATAAGGGATGATGGGGGGAAAAAAATGGAAAATGTTTTAAAACATGAAAATGTTATAACGCTTCTTTATGGTGAAAAATATAATGTGGATTGCATATATTTATCTCTGATGAAACAGAATTCCATCTACACTAGAGTTCCGCTGTGGCTAATTTCAAAAGGGTGACTAAAACAGATGGGACTGTTATGTTTGTGGTGGAGCTATTTTATGAAATCAAATTAGCTGATGATTGGAGGGAGGTAAATTTTACAGCAGTTTCTTGCAATCACCTTCTTCCTTCTTTCACAATCAGCAAGATTAATAAAGCAGCATTTTTCCATAAAAGGAGAAAAGGGATAGTCAAACTAGTGGTGTCCGCTGTAGGAGTATGAGGTTACTACTTACTTTCTGCTGGTGTCTTTTGGCTTGTCAGTAAAATACTGAAGGAAGTGAAGGCCATGTTCCCTTCCTCAAGATACAGGGCACTCCCAGCCTCCCCTTTAGGCTGGCCAAAAGACATCTGATTCTATCAGCTACAGGGTAACGTTTTTTCATCCTGATGGGATGAACACCTTTCCAATAGATAGTATTTGTTCCCCTAAGCTAGGGGAACAAACCCTGGCAGTACTGACATTTTGACAGGGGTTGGGGGTGGAGGGCTGGCCCATTCATTGTAGGAGGTTCAGCAACACCCCTGAGAATGCTTCCCCTTCCCACACTCCATCCTCTAACTTCCTTCCCACTCTTCATCTTCAGAACCACTGAAAACAAACTTGGGATAACAATAGGAGAGGAATTTCCCCTATTTTTGGCATAATACCTACAAGTACATAGTAAGGTATTGACTAAACATTCGCTTACTACCATAGTCATACTGATGTCTGTCTTTATTTTACTCAGCCACACTTCACATCATGCAGGTCTCAGTGCCCTGAACAGGGAACGAACCTGTGTTCCCTGAATTGGGAGGGTGAAGTCTTACCCACTGCTCTTAAAGGTCTATTACTAAGCCTTGTGGTAGCGAGGACAGCTGCAGCTTCAGTATCTCATTAGACTTGATAGGAGTAGCTGGAGTGAGAATGGGAGAATTACCATCTTACCCTGATGATGATTAATCATTAATATTTCTGTGCATTAAAATAATTTAAAATATTTTAGCAACTTCTTTCAAGCAGTTGAAGAAAAGGAACTGGAGCCTGGGTGGTCAAAAA
Organism: Tragulus kanchil; assembly: GCA_022376925.1. Classification (NCBI taxonomy): domain Eukaryota; kingdom Metazoa; phylum Chordata; class Mammalia; order Artiodactyla; family Tragulidae; genus Tragulus; species Tragulus kanchil. Next base: position 111,872,700 of record JAIOJX010000029.1, on the reverse strand, counting down.
AGTAACCATAAGCCCAGTGCACGGTAGCCTGACAATTCTGTCATTGTTTAGTTGCTAGATCGTGTCTGACTCTTTTGCGACCCCATGGACTGTAGCCTGCCAGGCTCCAATGTCCACAGGATTTCCCAGGAAAGAATAGCTGGAATGGGTTGCCATCTCCTTCTCCAGGGGATCTTTCTCATTCAGGGATCAAACTTGTGTCTCCTGCACTGGCAAGAGGGTTCTTTACCACTGAGCCACCAGGGAAGCCCAACCTGACCTATAGAGAAAGGCTAATCTGTGGAGGCCAAAAACAAGGAAATGTCTTCTTGACCTAGGGGACCCAAACCTAGAGAAACTAAAAGCAGGCTTTAGAAAGCATAGGGGAATGCTTTTCAATCAAAAGGCATATCAATCTGAACCAAGCTTACATTAAGGTCTATCTTGCACAGAATGTTAATTAGCAAAGTGCTTTCTCATACAATTGTGTTATTTGACCCTCACAAAAGCCCTGAGTTAGGTATGGATGTCTTATTAACTCCATTTTCCAGATAGAGAACAGAAGTTGTCAGTTAGAAAGGCCAGTGACTGGTTCAAGGTCAAACAGGTAATATTTGACAGAGTCTTAACTGAAGCCTATATATTAAACATACATTAACTCATTTAATTTCTATCACAACTGTATCAAGTACAATCATTTATTCCATTTGATAAATGAGAAGACTGATGCTCCTAGAAGTAGTATTCCAGGTTTTTGGATACCACTGCTTACAACTTCAAACAAGGTGGGGTGGGTTGATTCCTAAATATTAATAAAGAGTAGGAGACCCTATTATGGAGTCATTTAGGAAAAGACTATAAAGTTACATACACTCTAGCAGAGACTGATAGCAACTATACAACTATGACTAGGGCTTTTTGAGATTATTTGAAACTGTGTCACTTCCTCCAAGCTCTCTGTGTTGGTCAATCCTGTTTCCTGGTAGGGGGCATTAGAATTACCTTTTAGATTTAATCATTAATATTTCTGTGCATTAAAATAATTTAAAATATTTTAGCAACTTCTTTCAAGCAGTTGAAGAAAAGGAACTGGAGCCTGGGTGGTCAAAAAAGTAACCATAAGCCCAGTGCACGGTAGCCTGACAATTCTGTCATTGTTTAGTTGCTAGATCGTGTCTGACTCTTTTGCGACCCCATGGACTGTAGCCTGCCAGGCTCCAATGTCCACAGGATTTCCCAGGAAAGAATAGCTGGAATGGGTTGCCATCTCCTTCTCCAGGGGATCTTTCTCATTCAGGGATCAAACTTGTGTCTCCTGCACTGGCAAGAGGGTTCTTTACCACTGAGCCACCAGGGAAGCCCAACCTGACCTATAGAGAAAGGCTAATCTGTGGAGGCCAAAAACAAGGAAATGTCTTCTTGACCTAGGGGACCCAAACCTAGAGAAACTAAAAGCAGGCTTTAGAAAGCATAGGGGAATGCTTTTCAATCAAAAGGCATATCAATCTGAACCAAGCTTACATTAAGGTCTATCTTGCACAGAATGTTAATTAGCAAAGTGCTTTCTCATACAATTGTGTTATTTGACCCTCACAAAAGCCCTGAGTTAGGTATGGATGTCTTATTAACTCCATTTTCCAGATAGAGAACAGAAGTTGTCAGTTAGAAAGGCCAGTGACTGGTTCAAGGTCAAACAGGTAATATTTGACAGAGTCTTAACTGAAGCCTATATATTAAACATACATTAACTCATTTAATTTCTATCACAACTGTATCAAGTACAATCATTTATTCCATTTGATAAATGAGAAGACTGATGCTCCTAGAAGTAGTATTCCAGGTTTTTGGATACCACTGCTTACAACTTCAAACAAGGTGGGGTGGGTTGATTCCTAAATATTAATAAAGAGTAGGAGACCCTATTATGGAGTCATTTAGGGAAAAGACTATAAAGTTACATACACTCTAGCAGAGACTGATAGCAACTATACAACTATGACTAGGGCTTTTTGAGATTATTTGAAACTGTGTCACTTCCTCCAAGCTCTCTGTGTTGGTCAATCCTGTTTCCTGGTAGTGACCAACAATAAAAACATCAGTAAGTAAAGTGGACTGTGCATGCTTATTTTAAAAATGAGGAGGGTAGAAAGGATCCAAGGGAAGCAGGGCATTTGCTAAGACAAATTCCTGGTACCATGAAGAAAAAAAAAAACATGCATGATAAGACACTCCAGACAGTCTAGCGCCAGGTTTCAAGCACTCCTAGGAAGTGAAAACTGCAGGGCAGTCAGTATTCCTTGCTGGGCAAGGGAGTTTAAATACAACCTTGCCACCCAATCCCAAAATGATCACTTAATTCCCCACGTCTAGAAAATGTATTTTAAAGGACACAACTAAGGACTCATTTTTTTATGGCTTGCTATGCTTGGCCTGTATTCAACTCTTAGATGTCCAAAGTTCCTAAAATGATACTATGCTTCTCAGAAAGCAAGACCAGAAATTCCCCTAGATTTAACCACTGAAGTCTCAAAGAAAATTTTGCAAAAAGCAGCAAATTCAGTAGGATTAGACAGCTATTCGGAACAAGAAACATCTGATAAAAGTATACTCACTGGAAACGCTATAGTTTCCTCAAGTCAGCAACCAACACTGGCAGGCAACTCAAGCTTCTGCTCCCCTTTTTTCACTGCTACCCCTTTTCCTCAGCACTCAAAGTGTCCAACACTTCCTGAGTTTTATCTCAGTGCCAACCACTGTTCTAAATACTTTACATGTATCAACTTATTTAATACCAGAACAACCTTGTGAAGTTTAATAGTTAAGAAAACCACGGTTACAACTCAAGACTCAAGTGAGTACTCTGGATCTGCTGAAACAAGTAAGTTTAAAATGAAAAGCACATGGGGATGGGAGGAGAGAACTACTTTGGGAAACTAAACAACAAGCAAGAAGATCCCCCAACACTTTTCCTACTATAACATATTACATACACTGCTAATTGGGGGCCTAAATATTAATAAAGAGTAGGAGACCCTATTATGGAGTCATTTAGGAAAAGACTATAAAGTTACATACACTCTAGCAGAGACTGATAGCAACTATACAACTATGACTAGGGCTTTTTGAGATTATTTGAAACTGTGTCACTTCCTCCAAGCTCTCTGTGTTGGTCAATCCTGTTTCCTGGTAGTGACCAACAATAAAAACATCAGTAAGTAAAGTGGACTGTGCATGCTTATTTTAAAAATGAGGAGGGTAGAAAGGATCCAAGGGAAGCAGGGCATTTGCTAAGACAAATTCCTGGTACCATGAAGAAAAAAAACATGCATGATAAGACACTCCAGACAGTCTAGCGCCAGGTTTCAAGCACTCCTAGGAAGTGAAAACTGCAGGGCAGTCAGTATTCCTTGCTGGGCAAGGGAGTTTAAATACAACCTTGCCACCCAATCCCAAAATGATCACTTAATTCCCCACGTCTAGAAAATGTATTTTAAAGGACACAACTAAGGACTCATTTTTTTATGGCTTGCTATGCTTGGCCTGTATTCAACTCTTAGATGTCCAAAGTTCCTAAAATGATACTATGCTTCTCAGAAAGCAAGACCAGAAATTCCCCTAGATTTAACCACTGAAGTCTCAAAGAAAATTTTGCAAAAAGCAGCAAATTCAGTAGGATTAGACAGCTATTCGGAACAAGAAACATCTGATAAAAGTATACTCACTGGAAACGCTATAGTTTCCTCAAGTCAGCAACCAACACTGGCAGGCAACTCAAGCTTCTGCTCCCCTTTTTTCACTGCTACCCCTTTTCCTCAGCACTCAAAGTGTCCAACACTTCCTGAGTTTTATCTCAGTGCCAACCACTGTTCTAAATACTTTACATGTATCAACTTATTTAATACCAGAACAACCTTGTGAAGTTTAATAGTTAAGAAAACCACGGTTACAACTCAAGACTCAAGTGAGTACTCTGGATCTGCTGAAACAAGTAAGTTTAAAATGAAAAGCACATGGGGATGGGAGGAGAGAACTACTTTGGGAAACTAAACAACAAGCAAGAAGATCCCCCAACACTTTTCCTACTATAACATATTACATAGTAAGAGTTTATATAAATGTTATTGCCCTAATATGGGACAGACTTCTGTAATACTGACTGGGCATTTAAGGTTTCTGGTAATTTAATCAATTTTAAAGCTGAGTTCAAATGTTCCTCGGATAAAATTTAAACCTGAAAAAAATGAATAAAATGGATTTTTCTCAACCACTTTAAATCTATACCATCCTATGAGATTAAAAAATGGAGCACGGAGTCCATATTCCACAAAAAGCATTGCGTAATGATTATTTTGTACAGTCAGATTATGCCCAGGAACAGAACAATCTGGGTTTTCTCTAGTCCTTAGTTTTATTAAATTACTGAACAAAATACATGCATTTTAAAAAGGCCAGTCCTCCAAGATATTTATTGATTCTGAAAAGGAAAATAGTAACTTATTACAGTGGGAGAAACCTGGCAGACACCCTAACTGATCAAGGTTAACATCGGCAATAAAATGTTTCAATATCATGTATTCCCTGATTATGATGCACCAAAGCCACATCACTTCTGTGGTATGTTGCCCAAAAATGTGTAATATGGATGTAATTAGGAGAACACATCAGAGCAACCCAAACTGACAGTCTACAAGATAACTCTCAGCACTTGAGGTATCTAAGTCATAAAAGACAAGGAATGGCTGACACAGACTCCCAAGCTGGAGATGAAGGAAACGCAACAACTACATGGGATCAGAAAATGGATCCTGGAACAGAAAAACGATCTTAGTGGAAACCTGAAATTTGAATATGGTCTATAGTTTAGTGGATAGTACTGTACCTATGTTAATTTTCCTGGTTCTGATAAATATACCCTGGTTATATAAATCAGTAACATTAGAAGAAATAAAGGGTATATGTAAACTAAGTGAATTATTTTTCCTATTTTTCTATAAGGCTAGAATTATTTTAAAGTATAAAGTAAAAAAAGAAAAAAGAAAAATGGAAAACAAAATTTAATAAAAATTTCAAAATAAAAAATTAAAAGAGTAAATTCAAGATTCAAAGTCTGCTTCCTTCTAGCCCTCTCATAACCTAAAGGTGTAAGATTTCCATTTATGCTGGGCCTGTCAAGTCACAGAATCTGATTTTACATACTTTCTCTGATGTGAAACTGCCCCATTTGCAGCCTCTCTGGTGAGCAAAGTTGTTACTACACAAGTGTGGCCACTCATTGGACTGAGTGATTATAAATGAACCAAAGTGATAAATCCACGCACTGACCTGAATTTGGCAGCATCATGCTTCATGGCTTTTTCTTTTTTAAAAAAGTTATGGGGCTTCCCTTGGTGGTCCAGTGGATAAGGACACCACCTTGCAGTGCAAGGGGCACCGGTTCGATCCCTGCCCTGGGAAGATCCCACGTGCCGCGGAGTGGCTGGACCCATGTGTCCAATTACCGAGCTGGAGCTCTGGAGTGCATGCGCCCAGAGCTGGTGCTCTGCGACAACAGACACCACCGCGATGGGAGGCCCACAGGAGCCAAAGAACAAAGATGAAAATGGAGAAATGAAAGACCAGTAGAAGTGGCCCACCCATCTCCTTCCCTTCCCAACCTGCCCCCGCCCAAAATAAATAAATAAATAAATCTAAAAAAAAAAAAAAAGTTATGGCATCAGGGTGATTTTACTATTGGGTGCTCTAGAAGGTTTTTTTTAGAAACTTGTATATGGAATTGTACCATAGCTTCTGATTTAATGGTATACACTCACCTTAACAGTATTTTAGTTTATTTGAGTTCTGTCCACCTACACACGTAAATCCTGGTCTTAAAGAGTTTATAAAAGGGAATAGAAGGGGGAGCAGGGAGACCTACACACGTAAATCCTGGTCTTAAAGAGTTTATAAAAGGGAATAGAAGGGGGAGCAGGGAGAAAGAAGAGATGGGAAGCAACAGCCCTGGGTAATTTTGACACATTTCATTTAGAATAAAATCTTGAAAAGCTAGAAAGTCAAATACTTTCCTGAATTATTTGTTAATTATTTCATGTGGACAGCGTTCTCTTCAAACAAGAAGAGGCACTTGTAAAGGACTAAGCTATGATTGGGTTCGCTAGGGCCAACCCTGAGAACGCTGGCCCTTGACAGTCATGAGCTACACCCAGGGTTCTTCATGAATTCTCAACCAGTCCTATAACATATGATCCCCCAAAATGGGGACAATATTTTTCACATCTATTTTGAATGAGAACAACAAAGCCACACTAAAGTGTTCAAGTGGCCACGGTTTTACATACTTTCTCTGATGTGAAACTGCCCCATTTGCAGCCTCTCTGGTGAGCAAAGTTGTTACTACACAAGTGTGGCCACTCATTGGACTGAGTGATTATAAATGAACCAAAGTGATAAATCCACGCACTGACCTGAATTTGGCAGCATCATGCTTCATGGCTTTTTCTTTTTTAAAAAAGTTATGGGGCTTCCCTTGGTGGTCCAGTGGATAAGGACACCACCTTGCAGTGCAAGGGGCACCGGTTCGATCCCTGCCCTGGGAAGATCCCACGTGCCGCGGAGTGGCTGGACCCATGTGTCCAATTACCGAGCTGGAGCTCTGGAGTGCATGCGCCCAGAGCTGGTGCTCTGCGACAACAGACACCACCGCGATGGGAGGCCCGCAGGAGCCAAAGAACAAAGATGAAAATAGAGAAATGAAAGACCAATAGAAGTGGCCCACCCGCTCCCCTCCCTCCCCAACCCGACCCCCGCCCAAAATAAATAAATAAATAAATCTAAAAAAAAAAAAAAAGTTATGGCATCAGGGTGATTTTACTATTGGGTGCTCTAGAAGGTTTTTTTTAGAAACTTGTATATGGAATTGTACCATAGCTTCTGATTTAATGGTATACACTCACCTTAACAGTATTTTAGTTTATTTGAGTTCTGTCCACCTACACACGTAAATCCTGGTCTTAAAGAGTTTATAAAAGGGAATAGAAGGGGGAGCAGGGAGACCTACACACGTAAATCCTGGTCTTAAAGAGTTTATAAAAGGGAATAGAAGGGGGAGCAGGGAGAAAGAAGAGATGGGAAGCAACAGCCCTGGGTAATTTTGACACATTTCATTTAGAATAAAATCTTGAAAAGCTAGAAAGTCAAATACTTTCCTGAATTATTTGTTAATTATTTCATGTGGACAGCGTTCTCTTCAAACAAGAAGAGGCACTTGTAAAGGACTAAGCTATGATTGGGTTCGCTAGGGCCAACCCTGAGAACGCTGGCCCTTGACAGTCATGAGCTACACCCAGGGTTCTTCATGAATTCTCAACCAGTCGTATAACATATGAACCCCCAAAATGAGAACAATATTTTTCACATCTATGTTGAATGAAAACAACAAAGCCACACTGGGCCAGCTGCTTGATTTACTCACTAAATACACAGGTCATAGAATTTTGAGTCTCTTAAAATTATTCAAACTACAAGAGTTAAACCAGCAGTTTTCAAGGTCTTAATGTAATGTCTTTTTTTTAAAAATCAAGTATTTGTAAAATGTATTTGGTTAGACATACAAGGTTGGCCTTAATAATACTTTGTTAATTTATGGTAACACTGCCTCATCAGTTAATATTTAATTATTTCTCAGAGATGCATCTTTACTTCTCAGTATTTAAACAAATGTTTATGGTCTGTTCTTTAGAGATAACTTTGATACCAAGTAGAAAGTTCTAGTTTTATGCTGCTCATAACAGATAACAGGCCCTGAAATATAATTAATACCCTCCAAGATCACAGCAATTAGTTTTAAGGCTGAATGCTTTATAAATGTTTTGATTCTCAATGGTGGAAAAAACTACATCTAAACCAAATAAGATTTTGTATATGTATTTCCTACTCTTGAGGCTTTCGAATTATGCTGCTGGAGAAGACCCTTGAGAGTCCCCTGGACAGCAAAGAGATCAAACCAGTCAATCCTAAAGGAAATCAACCCTGAATGTTCATAGGAAGTACTGATGTTGAAGTTCCAATACTTTGGCCATCTGATGCTAGGAAAGACTGAGAGAAGGAGAAGAAGGGGATGACAAAGGATGAGATGCTTGGATGGCATCACCGACTCAACGGACATGAGTTTGAGCAACCTCTGGTAGCTACTGAAGAACAGGGAAGCCTGACGTGCTGCTGTCTATAGGGTCTGCAAAGAGCTGAACATGATTTCGCAACTGAACAATTTCCTGTTCTTAGAGGGAAGCTAAGTTTAACTCTTTTATAAAAGTTTTACAATTCCGTCTGAAAAGCTAGAAAGTCAAATACTTTCCTGAATTATTTGTTAATTATTTCATGTGGACAGCGTTCTCTTCAAACAAGAAGAGGCACTTGTAAAGGACTAAGCTATGATTGGGTTCGCTAGGGCCAACCCTGAGAACGCTGGCCCTTGACAGTCATGAGCTACACCCAGGGTTCTTCATGAATTCTCAACCAGTCCTATAACATATGATCCCCCAAAATGGGGACAATATTTTTCACATCTATTTTGAATGAGAACAACAAAGCCACACTGGGCCAGCTGCTTGATTTACTCACTAAATACACAGGTCATAGAATTTTGAGTCTCTTAAAATTATTCAAACTACAAGAGTTAAACCAGCAGTTTTCAAGGTCTTAATGTAATGTCTTTTTTTTAAAAATCAAGTATTTGTAAAATGTATTTGGTTAGACATACAAGGTTGGCCTTAATAATACTTTGTTAATTTATGGTAACACTGCCTCATCAGTTAATATTTAATTATTTCTCAGAGATGCATCTTTACTTCTCAGTATTTAAACAAATGTTTATGGTCTGTTCTTTAGAGATAACTTTGATACCAAGTAGAAAGTTCTAGTTTTATGCTGCTCATAACAGATAACAGGCCCTGAAATATAATTAATACCCTCCAAGATCACAGCAATTAGTTTTAAGGCTGAATGCTTTATAAATGTTTTGATTCTCAATGGTGGAAAAAACTACATCTAAACCAAATAAGATTTTGTATATGTATTTCCTACTCTTGAGGCTTTGAATTATGCTGCTGGAGAAGACCCTTGAGAGTCCCTTGGACAGCAAAGAGATCAAACCAGTCAATCCTAAAGGAAATCAACCCTGAATGTTCATAGGAAGTACTGATGTTGAAGTTCCAATACTTTGGCCATCTGATGCTAGGAAAGACTGAGAGAAGGAGAAGAAGGGGATGACAAAGGATGAGATGCTTGGATGGCATCACCGACTCAACGGACATGAGTTTGAGCAACCTCTGGTAGCTACTGAAGAACAGGGAAGCCTGACGTGCTGCTGTCTATAGGGTCTGCAAAGAGCTGAACATGATTTCGCAACTGAACAATTTCCTGTTCTTAGAGGGAAGCTAAGTTTAACTCTTTTATAAAAGTTTTACAATTCCATTATAGGCTCTATTTAAAAAGAATGGGGGGCTTCCCTGGTGGTCCAGTGGGTAAAGACACCGCCTTGCAGTGCAAGGGGCGCCGGTTCGATCCCCGGCCTGGGAAGATCCCATGTGCTGCAGAGCGGCTGGACCGATGTGTCCAACTACTGAGCGGAGCTCTGAAGCGCATGCGCCCAGAGCCGTGCTCTGTGACAACAGAGGCCACTGCGATGGGAGGCCCACACAGGCCAAAGAACAAAGATGGATGAAAATAGATGTATGACCAATAGAAGTGGCCCACCCGCCCCCTCCCCCCCAAAAAAGGAATGGGGAGGGCTTCCCCGGTGGTCCAGTGGGTAAAGACACCGCCTTGCAGTGCAAGGGGCGCCGGTTCGATCCCCGGCCTGGGAAGATCCCATGTGCTGCAGAGCGGCTGGACCGATGTGTCCAACTACTGAGCGGAGCTCTGAAGCGCATGCGCCCAGAGCCGTGCTCTGTGACAACAGAGGCCACTGCGATGGGAGGCCCACACAGGCCAAAGAACAAAGATGGATGAAAATAGATGTATGACCAATAGAAGTGGCCCACCCGCCCCCTCCCCCCAAAAAAAGGAATGGGAAGGGCTTCCCTGGTGGTCCAGTGGGTAAGGACACCGCCTTGCAGTGCAAGGGGCGCCAGTTCGATCCCTGGCCTGGGAAGATCCCACGTGCCGCGGAGCTGCTGGACGGATGTGTCCAATTACCGAGCCGGAGCTCTGGAGCGGATGCGCCCAGAGCCAGTGCTCTGCGACAACAGAGGCCATTGCAATGGGAGGCCCACACAGGCCAAAGAACAAAGATGGATGAAAATGAATAAATGAAAGACCAATAGAAGTGGGCCGCCCCGTCCCTCCCAACCCACCCCTCTCCCCCACCCAAAAGGAATGGGAAAAGAAAAATGTGGCTGAAAATTCAAATTACAAGTGTATCTCCAATAGTTTTTTTTAACAGTAAGGTCAGCTACCCAAAGAGGGAAGTTCTTATTAAAAGATGATGACCATTATAGTCTCACTAATGAACAGAAGCTTCATATTATGAGTTCTCATTTTCTCTTTAGTTCATGAAAAGTTCTCAAAAGTAACAGCAGCTGATCTTTCTTTGACCAAACCATAATGTTTTTCCCATAAATTTTTATAGCAGTAATTTAGAGACACTGTGTGTGGGAGGCTAAGAACATCTATTTTTAGTAGAGTGAATATTTTAAATCACTTGGTATGATATTCCTATCTAACTCTTTTCATTAGGAAAATAATACATACATGCAGCTGGGATAGTTCTACAGATTTCCTCTTTTAACTCTGATTACTGTTATCACATTACAAATATTCCAAGAAGGTAACTTATTATCATCAATTTTTCTTCCTAATCTACAGCTTTTCTCATGTCACTCACTTTAGTTCTGTTGTATACATGCACAAGAGAATGTATACTATCCTCTCACAGACTAGAAAATCTGATAAAAAAGGAACACACGTTACCAGGCAGCATGTCAGTACTCTAGCAAGCATTCAGTTTTTCACAAATTTTAATTAAAAAAAAAAAAATCATAGCTACACCTTTTCTTTAAATGAAAATAAAATGCTTTGGAAAAGAACCCTGCTGGGAACTTAAAACTGTTCATTTTTTTTTAAAACAGAAAGAGCCTCAACCCTCCCAATCAATCATAAGATCTAAAATTATTAAATCTCTTCCTACCACATCAGAAAACATTAACAAAACATTCAGGTAGAAATATTACTTGAAATTCTTACAAAGCAAAACTCTCAATATTTACAAAATTTCTGTATAAATTTGCCCTACCCTGTAAAAATGTTTAAATGGTAAACTGGGCGGAAAGCCAATTACCGAGCCGGAGCTCTGGGCGGATGCGCCCAGAGCCAGTGCGACAACAGAGGCCATTGCAATGGGAGGCCCACACAGGCCAAAGAACAAAGATGGATGAAAATGAATAAATGAAAGACCAATAGAAGTGGGCCGCCCGTCCTCCCAACCCACCCTCTCCCCACCCAAAAGGAATGGGAAAAGAAAAATGTGGCTGAAAATTCAAATTACAAGTGTATCTCCAATAGTTTTTTTTAACAGTAAGGTCAGCTACCCAAAGAGGGAAGTTCTTATTAAAAGATGATGACCATTATAGTCTCACTAATGAACAGAAGCTTCATATTATGAGTTCTCATTTTCTCTTTAGTTCATGAAAAGTTCTCAAAAGTAACAGCAGCTGATCTTTCTTTGACCAAACCATAATGTTTTTCCCATAAATTTTTATAGCAGTAATTTAGAGACACTGTGTGTGGGAGGCTAAGAACATCTATTTTTTAGTAGAGTGAATATTTTAAATCACTTGGTATGATATTCCTATCTAACTCTTTTCATTAGGAAAATAATACATACATGCAGCTGGGATAGTTCTACAGATTTCCTCTTTTAACTCTGATTACTGTTATCACATTACAAATATTCCAAGAAGGTAACTTATTATCATCAATTTTTCTTCCTAATCTACAGCTTTTCTCATGTCACTCACTTTAGTTCTGTTGTATACATGCACAAGAGAATGTATACTATCCTCTCACAGACTAGAAAATCTGATAAAAAAGGAACACACGTTACCAGGCAGCATGTCAGTACTCTAGCAAGCATTCAGTTTTTCACAAATTTTAATTAAAAAAAAAAAAATCATAGCTACACCTTTTCTTTAAATGAAAATAAAATGCTTTGGAAAAGAACCCTGCTGGGAACTTAAAACTGTTCATTTTTTTTTAAAACAGAAAGAGCCTCAACCCTCCCAATCAATCATAAGATCTAAAATTATTAAATCTCTTCCTACCACATCAGAAAACATTAACAAAACATTCAGGTAGAAATATTACTTGAAATTCTTACAAAGCAAGACTCACAATATTTACAAAATTTCTGTATAAATTTGCCCTACCCTGTAAAAATGTTTAAATGGTAAACTGAAGTTATTTCAAAAGCCTCATCTCTTTGAGAGGACCTCAGGAAATTTATGGTCAAAAAGCTAGATTCTGAATAAGTCATCAACAGCTAACCAAAGTACAATGACAGAACCATCATTCTGCCTACCAAACAATTTCCTTCAGGGAGAAATGTAATTTTCAAATTTAATAATTCAAAAGAAAACAATAGATGACACGGAGTTCCAAAGCATGTTTAAAACTAAAATCAGTGGCTTGGACTGGAAAAACATTGCAAATGAAGAATTTTCAGTTTTCTGCTGACCAAAAGCCAACAGGCAGTAACACCCTGTAGTTAATTCTCTAAGGGTAATGAGAGGTTAACATTAATTGTATAAACCTCCCTAAAAACACAAAATTCTTGGAGCCTGAGATATATTCAACCCTTTTCCTAAGAGAGAAGGAAATATAACTTAAAACCCATTTCTAAAACCGAATTGTGAGAAAATTAAATGTAAACCATCTGATGATTCAAATCATTCCTTTTGCAACCTACCTTTATCCCGAAGCACCGACGACAATGAGACAGCTAAAATTAAGCCACGGAATACCTACCTCTTTATTCCTTTGCTATCCGCACAAGCTAGAGAAACAACCTTCTCACCAGAGGATAAAATCCAGACAGTACCAAAGCATCTTCCAGTTTTTCACAAATTTTAATTAAAAAGAAAAATCAAAAAGGACACAGGTGACCAGGCAGCATGTCAGTACTCTAGCAAGCATTCAGTTTTTCACAAATTTTAATTAAAAAAAAAAAAATCATAGCTACACCTTTTCTTTAAATGAAAATAAAATGCTTTGGAAAAGAACCCTGCTGGGAACTTAAAACTGTTCATTTTTTTTTAAAACAGAAAGAGCCTCAACCCTCCCAATCAATCATAAGATCTAAAATTATTAAATCTCTTCCTACCACATCAGAAAACATTAACAAAACATTCAGGTAGAAATATTACTTGAAATTCTTACAAAGCAAGACTCACAATATTTACAAAATTTCTGTATAAATTTGCCCTACCCTGTAAAAATGTTTAAATGGTAAACTGAAGTTATTTCAAAAGCCTCATCTCTTTGAGAGGACCTCAGGAAATTTATGGTCAAAAAGCTAGATTCTGAATAAGTCATCAACAGCTAACCAAAGTACAATGACAGAACCATCATTCTGCCTACCAAACAATTTCCTTCAGGGAGAAATGTAATTTTCAAATTTAATAATTCAAAAGAAAACAATAGATGACACGGAGTTCCAAAGCATGTTTAAAACTAAAATCAGTGGCTTGGACTGGAAAAACATTGCAAATGAAGAATTTTCAGTTTTCTGCTGACCAAAAGCCAACAGGCAGTAACACCCTGTAGTTAATTCTCTAAGGGTAATGAGAGGTTAACATTAATTGTATAAACCTCCCTAAAAACACAAAATTCTTGGAGCCTGAGATATATTCAACCCTTTTCCTAAGAGAGAAGGAAATATAACTTAAAACCCATTTCTAAAACCGAATTGTGAGAAAATTAAATGTAAACCATCTGATGATTCAAATCATTCCTTTTGCAACCTACCTTTATCCCGAAGCACCGACGACAATGAGACAGCTAAAATTAAGCCACGGAATACCTACCTCTTTATTCCTTTGCTATCCGCACAAGCTAGAGAAACAACCTTCTCACCAGAGGATAAAATCCAGACAGTACCAAAGCATCTTCCAGTTACACTTGGAATCATACACAGAATAGCAGTCTGTTCAGTGTTCTTTCACTTAAGCACCTCATAATGTGTGTGGGTGGGCCTGTGTTACGCAAAATAGGTAAACACTATACAACTCTAGATTCGATTGGCTGAGTGAATTCCCTTGTCTTCACCACACCTCCTGAAGGAAGTCTGTATCCCAAAAGGGAAGAAACGGAAGTAAGGGGAAAGCACAGAACAATTTTTAACACAGGCTGAATTTTGAATATGGAATAAGGTACTTCAAAAGGGGAGTATTTTATTTCTTAAAATGCTGACTGAATTAACTACATAAATCCTCTCTAAAAATGTCAGATATATAAGATACTGAACTACCCTTTCATAATAAGATTAATATCCTAACAGATTGAGTACAACAGTCTGTTAGGAAACACATTCCATTTAAAAATAAAGAAAAATCGGGTTTCCCTGGTGGCCCAGTGGGCAAAGAATCTGCCTTGCAGTGCAAGGGGCACCGGTTCGATCCCTGGCCAGGGAGGATCTCAAGTGCCGCAGAGCAGTTGGACCAGTGTGTCCAATTACGAGCCAGCACTCTGGTGCAAAGGAGGAAGGCCACTGTAATGGGTGGCCCACACAGGCCAAAGAATAAAAGATGGATGAAAATAAATATTCAATCACATTTTCAACTGATCATGCCTGTTTATTTCCAGCTTTATACTTTTAAAACAGATTCACTGGGTGGCTCAAGAACATGGAAAAATGATGGCAACACTCTCAGGATGTTGGTAATGGACAATTTTCACCGAACAGATACTGAAGGCCCCTTATTACTGACTTTACCTGCTTTTAGATCATCCTACCTAGCTGCCAGGATGGCCGAGCAATCTGAGATCATCCTACTTGAAAATGTCATTTGAGGAGTTACTGCCTGCTTCTCCCCTTCCCCTTCACTTTTTCTTAAGAAATGAGTTTTCTTATGGTTGGAAGAGTTATACATGGAACTTGCTATTCCTCTACACAGCCAAAGATAAACCTGCTCTGGGCTTAATTACATTACTTTTTTTTTTTTTTTTAAAGCATGCTAAACTAAGTTACAAGAGCAAATTCCGGTCCATTCCTGTTCAGTAAGCTGCATATACAAACTATCTACACTCCTCACTCATTAAACTGTTGTTCAGCTTGAGTCTAGGGGGCATATGCTCTTATAGAAAAATATGTGAACAGCCCTAAAGGCTAATAATATCTTGTCACAAAAGAAACCCTCTTCTACCTTACAGCTACAAGTCTACTTCTGTTGTTACCCAACATTCCAAACTGAGTCGTATCTCCTGAAGCTTTCATGAGCAAATCTGCATAATGTTTCTTTTGCTCATTCAGGTCCACTTGGCTTACTGTGAACTAAATCTGCTCAGGTAGTCTGCCTTCATCCAATGTAGATACATATTCAGTCCAGGAAAACTATTTGTAAAACTGATCCGAAGATATGTGGTGATTCTGCCATGTCATGTGATTCCAGGCTGATGAAGTTGCTCAAGAGGCCGGACGTGACAGGTCCAATACTCATACTAAACAGAACACAGCTGTGACAGATTATGCCTTAAACTTGATTCCATGACAAAATTTGAGAACCTGCCATTCTTTAGACCAATGTACTGACTCTCTTGGTTATGTATTACCTGATCAACTCCTAAGGCAATCAAATATGTCAACAGCTCATACATTATCATTATTACTTATCTCAATGATTAAAAACAGACCATCTTGAGTATAAAAGTTCCCTACGTATTTCAAGTTCTGTGTTTATACCAAGTAATCTAAAGGAATATATTTTACTTAAAGAGCTCGAAGAAGGCACTGAAGACAAAACCTCCTATTTACTAAATGAGCAATTTAAAATGGGACAAAGACCCACATTCATATGGAAAGGGGCTAGAATTAAGCTTATTACTGACTTTACCTGCTTTTAGATCATCCTACCTAGCTGCCAGGATGGCCGAGCAATCTGAGATCATCCTACTTGAAAATGTCATTTGAGGAGTTACTGCCTGCTTCTCCCCTTCCCCTTCACTTTTTCTTAAGAAATGAGTTTTCTTATGGTTGGAAGAGTTATACATGGAACTTGCTATTCCTCTACACAGCCAAAGATAAACCTGCTCTGGGCTTAATTACATTACTTTTTTTTTTTTTTTTAAAGCATGCTAAACTAAGTTACAAGAGCAAATTCCGGTCCATTCCTGTTCAGTAAGCTGCATATACAAACTATCTACACTCCTCACTCATTAAACTGTTGTTCAGCTTGAGTCTAGGGGGCATATGCTCTTATAGAAAAATATGTGAACAGCCCTAAAGGCTAATAATATCTTGTCACAAAAGAAACCCTCTTCTACCTTACAGCTACAAGTCTACTTCTGTTGTTACCCAACATTCCAAACTGAGTCGTATCTCCTGAAGCTTTCATGAGCAAATCTGCATAATGTTTCTTTTGCTCATTCAGGTCCACTTGGCTTACTGTGAACTAAATCTGCTCAGGTAGTCTGCCTTCATCCAATGTAGATACATATTCAGTCCAGGAAAACTATTTGTAAAACTGATCCGAAGATATGTGGTGATTCTGCCATGTCATGTGATTCCAGGCTGATGAAGTTGCTCAAGAGGCCGGACGTGACAGGTCCAATACTCATACTAAACAGAACACAGCTGTGACAGATTATGCCTTAAACTTGATTCCATGACAAAATTTGAGAACCTGCCATTCTTTAGACCAATGTACTGACTCTCTTGGTTATGTATTACCTGATCAACTCCTAAGGCAATCAAATATGTCAACAGCTCATACATTATCATTATTACTTATCTCAATGATTAAAAACAGACCATCTTGAGTATAAAAGTTCCCTACGTATTTCAAGTTCTGTGTTTATACCAAGTAATCTAAAGGAATATATTTTACTTAAAGAGCTCGAAGAAGGCACTGAAGACAAAACCTCCCTATTTACTAAATGAGCAATTTAAAAATGGGACAAAGACCCACATTCATATGGAAAGGGGCTAGAATTAAGTTTTTAAATTTTTCTTTCCCAGTCTGAATTGACTAGTTGCCTTTTTTTTATATAAAGAAATTTCTTTTTGCTTTCCTTATGTGGTTTATTGATGTCTGAATCAATAATATGCCACTGTAGTTGTTTAGTCACTAAGTCGTGTCTGAGTCTTTGTGATTCTATGGTCTGTCTGTAAACCACCGGGTTCCTCTATCCATGAGATTTCCCAGGCAAGAATACTGTAGGGGTAGCAGGGGATCTTCCTGACCCAAGGATCAAACTCACCTCTCCTGCATTGCAGGTGGATTCTTTTACTACTGCACCATGGGGAAGTCCCGTCAAATACAATAACAAAACATTAAGTAGCTTTACAACTGGTAGGAAACAAAGTTACCAAACTCTGGCAAATGGACCTTAATCTCAATAACCATTCCCCATTCTTCTTCCATATTTGCCTTATCTTACAGGTGTCAAACTTCCTTGTATTTGCCTACAATACCTCAACTTCCCGGACCTCAATTGAGCTCAGAGACCAAGGATAAACTTTCAGTGCTCTGAAAACTTTAAAAAAAAAAAAAAAAAAAATCAATCCAGAAGAAAACTGTGTACTTACCCGACAATGTCTATGCCTTTTCAGATGTTTCTTTTCTTACATCTTATTTTTATCTGTTGTAGCCAGGTTTTGATTTCACCTTTGGACACACCTTCCCTCTGAGAGCCTGTTTCTCCTCTAATGGTCTCTGAATACTTCTGAGGATGCAGTTAAGGCCTCATTCCTCCCAGTCCCTTCACCTCTAGCCACACCCACAGCAAGCATGTAAACTATTTCATCCTTTAGTTCCACCTCACTGGTGACTCTTATGCCATGTTCCTCTAACCCATAAGGCAATTTCACATAGATGGCCTTGTCTATTCCACAGCAGGCTTTTACTGAGTATCTGCATGTGCCCTGGTTTTTATTTGCCAAATGTGACTAACTCTAATACTTTTGAGAAGAAGATATTTGGGGCCTAATATCTTCCTTGTTAGAGACAAGAAGAAGAAAAAGGTCACTGGTATTAATATGTCACATTATAAATCTGGAAAGAACCTTAATGAATATCCTATCAGCTTATCCATTTTCAACTTCCTCATTTTAAAGATGAGAAAAGTTTGTATCTAGAGAGGATTAGGTATTTGATTAAGTCATGGTACTAAGTAATGGTGCCAGCTAATAGATCTTTGACTTCTGTTAGGTTGTTTCATTAGTTTTGGAGGCAATACCACAATATTAAAGAACCAAGCAGTCAGCTGACAAGTGACTCATACCCTGTACCACAGTATTATCTATCACATGAGATGGCCAAGTACTGACCTTTAGCTCTATTCTTTGCTGTGTGTGTTTACCTTATACTATAGAGGAACAAAGGCAAAAAATTAGGCAAAAGGAAGCTTGATGCTACGGATACCAGAGAGATTCGTTTCTTTTCGTTTACCAGATGGGTCATGCCTTCCTGAACTGGTCACACTCCTACTTGGTGGGCTTTGCTAACCTGGAAGTCTCTTTAAATCAACCACAAAAATCTAGATATCAAAAATGCTATCTTATATAACTCTGGAATATATCTATATCCAAGTACAGATATATAAAGAACTCTTATAATTAAATAATCAAAATATAGATAATCCAACTAAAATTTGATAAGGGAATCTGAATAAAGACATTACTCCCAATAGAGTATTATCCCAATACTCTAGATTTCATTAAATGCCTATTAATGATTTCTTCTACTAACAACAGGAACTATTTGGACACACCTTCCCTCTGAGAGCCTGTTTCTCCTCTAATGGTCTCTGAATACTTCTGAGGATGCAGTTAAGGCCTCATTCCTCCCAGTCCCTTCACCTCTAGCCACACCCACAGCAAGCATGTAAACTATTTCATCCTTTAGTTCCACCTCACTGGTGACTCTTATGCCATGTTCCTCTAACCCATAAGGCAATTTCACATAGATGGCCTTGTCTATTCCACAGCAGGCTTTTACTGAGTATCTGCATGTGCCCTGGTTTTTATTTGCCAAATGTGACTAACTCTAATACTTTTGAGAAGAAGATATTTGGGGCCTAATATCTTCCTTGTTAGAGACAAGAAGAAGAAAAAGGTCACTGGTATTAATATGTCACATTATAAATCTGGAAAGAACCTTAATGAATATCCTATCAGCTTATCCATTTTCAACTTCCTCATTTTAAAGATGAGAAAAGTTTGTATCTAGAGAGGATTAGGTATTTGATTAAGTCATGGTACTAAGTAATGGTGCCAGCTAATAGATCTTTGACTTCTGTTAGGTTGTTTCATTAGTTTTGGAGGCAATACCACAATATTAAAGAACCAAGCAGTCAGCTGACAAGTGACTCATACCCTGTACCACAGTATTATCTATCACATGAGATGGCCAAGTACTGACCTTTAGCTCTATTCTTTGCTGTGTGTGTTTACCTTATACTATAGAGGAACAAAGGCAAAAAATTAGGCAAAAGGAAGCTTGATGCTACGGATACCAGAGAGATTCGTTTCTTTTCGTTTACCAGATGGGTCATGCCTTCCTGAACTGGTCACACTCCTACTTGGTGGGCTTTGCTAACCTGGAAGTCTCTTTAAATCAACCACAAAAATCTAGATATCAAAAATGCTATCTTATATAACTCTGGAATATATCTATATCCAAGTACAGATATATAAAGAACTCTTATAATTAAATAATCAAAATATAGATAATCCAACTAAAATTTGATAAGGGAATCTGAATAAAGACATTACTCCCAATAGAGTATTATCCCAATACTCTAGATTTCATTAAATGCCTATTAATGATTTCTTCTACTAACAACAGGAACTATGGGCTTTCCTGCACTTTACTTAGCTTAGATGTTTTGGTAATTTTCAAACTGAGGCCTGTGGTCCCCTTACTTTCAATTTTATACATCTGGAGTCACATCCAGAGTCTACTAATACAATCAGCAATCCAACAAACAGTACTGAGCATTTACTATAACACCAGAAGTAACAGAACTATTCAAACTAATGCACAAGGTATGATTCCCTATACCACCACTCATTTACAGGTTTTTTTTGTGTGTGTGTGGGGAGGGAGGAGGTGTAACTCAGTCCAATTCAAACTGGTAAAGGGTAAGTACTATATACTATATTTAAACAAAAGACAACAGATAATGTAAAACTTCAAAGAAAAGTGTTAGCCCACTGGTGGAAGAGGATCCAGGGCAAGCTTCATAGAAAGAGAGGTATTTGACCTGGGCCTTGAGAGACAGACTAGAGTTTGATAAATGGGTCAAAGACATTTCAGGTGGAAGAAACAACATGCATCAAGATAAAAACTATGTATCGTGTGTTTGTGAAAGCTTAGGTCCCCAGGAGTGAAGGGTTTGGTTAGGAGACCAGTGAACAGTAAGGTCTGGAAATCGAGGACCACGTAACCTTCTGTAAGTTCAGTGACTACCAGTAAGCATTGATAAATGTTTAATAACAGAATGAGATGGAGCTGAAAGGTAAAGAAGTGCTTGATACAGCAGGCCTTAAAAGTTCAGAGCTAAAGAGATTAAACTTTTCTTTGGAGTTAGTCAAAACTCTTGAAGTAAGGCTTTCAGAAAAGGAAGAAAACAACTTGTTTTCTTTCATTACCTACTATGTAGCAGGTAAGAACTTTACAGTTGTTAAGCTCAATTTTTCCAAGTACAGATATATAAAGAACTCTTATAATTAAATAATCAAAATATAGATAATCCAACTAAAATTTGATAAGGGAATCTGAATAAAGACATTACTCCCAATAGAGTATTATCCCAATACTCTAGATTTCATTAAATGCCTATTAATGATTTCTTCTACTAACAACAGGAACTATGGGCTTTCCTGCACTTTACTTAGCTTAGATGTTTTGGTAATTTTCAAACTGAGGCCTGTGGTCCCCTTACTTTCAATTTTATACATCTGGAGTCACATCCAGAGTCTACTAATACAATCAGCAATCCAACAAACAGTACTGAGCATTTACTATAACACCAGAAGTAACAGAACTATTCAAACTAATGCACAAGGTATGATTCCCTATACCACCACTCATTTACAGGTTTTTGTGTGTGTGTGGGGTGGGAGGAGGTGTAACTCAGTCCAATTCAAACTGGTAAAGGGTAAGTACTATATACTATATTTAAACAAAAGACAACAGATAATGTAAAACTTCAAAGAAAAGTGTTAGCCCACTGGTGGAAGAGGATCCAGGGCAAGCTTCATAGAAAGAGAGGTATTTGACCTGGGCCTTGAGAGACAGACTAGAGTTTGATAAATGGGTCAAAGACATTTCAGGTGGAAGAAACAACATGCATCAAGATAAAAACTATGTATCGTGTGTTTGTGAAAGCTTAGGTCCCCAGGAGTGAAGGGTTTGGTTAGGAGACCAGTGAACAGTAAGGTCTGGAAATCGAGGACCACGTAACCTTCTGTAAGTTCAGTGACTACCAGTAAGCATTGATAAATGTTTAATAACAGAATGAGATGGAGCTGAAAGGTAAAGAAGTGCTTGATACAGCAGGCCTTAAAAGTTCAGAGCTAAAGAGATTAAACTTTTCTTTGGAGTTAGTCAAAACTCTTGAAGTAAGGCTTTCAGAAAAGGAAGAAAACAACTTGTTTTCTTTCATTACCTACTATGTAGCAGGTAAGAACTTTACAGTTGTTAAGCTCAATCTTTACAACTGTCTGACAGATGAAGAAATCAGACTAAATAATTTCCACAAGGCCTTTTAGAAACTAAATGGCTCAAGTTGAGATCTGAATGTAAACACACATCCTGTCTACCTTTCTACCCAGCAAAATTCAATCCACCAAGCCAGGACCAAAAGATGTCCGGCCACAAAGTCTAGGATAAAATTTGACATGATGTCAAATTAATTTTTTTAGTCTGCTTATTTACTCCACTATGGCAAAATGGGTTTTTGCCTAATTTGAGTACAATGTGCTTCCCTGATGGCTCAGACAATAAAGAATCTGCCTGCAATGCAGGAGGCCTGGGTTCAATCCCCAGGTAAGGGAGATCCCCTGGAGAAGAGAATGGCTGTCCACTCCAGCCATTCTCCAAAAACCACTTCTCCAAAAACTTGCCTGGAGAATTCCATGGACAGAGGAGCCTGGCTGGCTACAGTTCATGTGGTTGCAAAGAGTCAGACACGACTGAGCAACTAATAACACTTTCTGACACATAAAGGGCTCATCAGGTGGTACTAATGGTAAAGATTCTGCCTGCCAATGTAGGAGACATAAGAAATGCGGGTTTGATCCCTCAGGTCTGGAAGATCTCCTGGAGAAGGGAATGGCTACCCACTCCAGTACTCCTGCCTAGAGAAGCTCATGGACAGAGGAGCCTGGTGGGACACAATCCACAGGGTCACAGACATGACTGAAGCTACTTAGCATGAGACACATAAAATTCATGTTGGTGATTCTTGGGAAGTCATCTCAAAGAAAGAATTATCTTTCTAAACAGATTAAACTAATAAAAAAGATCTGACGATAAAGAAGGGAATACATGCCAATGCATTAAGACCAAATTTATGATATAGGTCATAGAAAGACCACAAAGACAAAAGCAGTAAGGCTCCTTTTTCTAGCTACTGATTCTCTTCACAATGCTTTGATAATTTTTTACTGTTTATTTATGAAAATCTGTATTGATGAATACAGAAGGCTGGTGTGGGTTCCCTCGACATTTGTGTATGTTACTATTCAATTTCTCCCAGGGGGAACAGTCTTCCCTAAGGAAAGTAAAAGACCCTTGGGGATCACCACACAGGGACGGGTTTGTACCTTTTGTTTTCTCAGGTCCATGGATCACGTACAGACCAGTAATGTGAAAATGTAAGATCATTTGCATACATGTTTCTGGAAGACAAATACGTAAATAAAAATAAGAAGCTGTATACAAGGCTGACACAGTCCATGGGGTTGTAAGGAGTTGGACAAGACTGAAGCGACTCAGCCAGCATATAAAGCTGAAGATTATTAAGCTATTTAAAACCAGCTAGACCAAAACTGATCAAAAGGAATGTTTGATGCTGGATAGTTTTCCCACATTTTGGGGTTCAAAGAACCAGGACAACCTGACTAAGGCTGAGTTTACTATTGGGGTAGACTGGAATGAAACTGAAGAAATCACTCGTCAGTTATGATCTTTAATATTTGGGCAATGAAATCTAAAACCTCAGTTAAAAAATTCAGTTTCAGCATAAAGAAAAAGTATGACAACAATTACTGATTCCTTTTTATATCTTGACAACAGAGAAACTCTTCACACTGAACTTTTTCAATCATGGGTAGGCTAACAAGATCAGAAAAAACACTCTCTTAAAGTATATTAACTTGCAAAAGCCCAGGCTGTGACACAATCCTTTTGCTGATATTAAACAATAACAACAGAACATAGAAAGACAAAAGCACAAAATTCATCCAATCTCAAGCCATTAAGAGTTGATCTGAAAAGTTTTCAAAGAGGATGATTCTATATAAACTTGCTGGACTATGTATAGACTATGTTTTAATAGATTATGACCATCACAGCAATGCTTCCTAAACAATGCTGTGGCAGGTTATTAACATTATGAACTGGAAGCAGGTGCCTTCTGGAAGTGTGTTGTGTTCCAAGTATATTCACAGGGCACCACGCTGAGCTCCCTGGGTTATATAGCAACTTCCCATTATACAGCAACTTCCCATATTTTACATATGGTAATGTGTATATTTCAATGCTACTCACTCGATTCGTTCAACCCTCTCCTTCCTCACCTCTGCCTGATGCTCTTGTGATAACTGAGAGGGGGAAATGGCTGGGAGGTGGGAGGGAGGTTCAAGAGGACACGGACACACGTGTACCTATGATGATTCATGTTGACGTACGGCAGAAACCAACATAACGTTAGAAAGCCATTATCCTCCAATTAAAAATAAATTTTAAAAAAGTATATGCATTTAATGCTATTTTGTTTTTCTTAAACTCTACTTCCAATCAGGTCTTGACTGCAACCGCAGTTCTGCTACTCACAGTTCTTTTCCTTGTTGTCAAAGGAATTTTGTACCTGAAATTGGAACTAACCCGGGGAAAAATTTAGATTGTTGCCTCAGTTAACATTTGAAAGTCAGAATTTAGCTTCTCTCTGACTACATTTATTAGGAATGCCCACCAGACAGGAAGAAATCCATTTTTTCAAACCAATTCTCCCTCTCAGTTTCTTGGCTTTTTCCAATCAGACTAACAATTTATTTCCATGCATGCATTAAATATTTGGGCAAAATCTAAAACCTCAGTTAAAAAATTCAGTTTCAGCATAAAGAAAAAGTATGACAACAATTACTGATTCCTTTTTATATCTTGACAACAGAGAAACTCTTCACACTGAACTTTTTCAATCATGGGTAGGCTAACAAGATCAGAAAAAACACTCTCTTAAAGTATATTAACTTGCAAAAGCCCAGGCTGTGACACAATCCTTTTGCTGATATTAAACAATAACAACAGAACATAGAAAGACAAAAGCACAAAATTCATCCAATCTCAAGCCATTAAGAGTTGATCTGAAAAGTTTTCAAAGAGGATGATTCTATATAAACTTGCTGGACTATGTATAGACTATGTTTTAATAGATTATGACCATCACAGCAATGCTTCCTAAACAATGCTGTGGCAGGTTATTAACATTATGAACTGGAAGCAGGTGCCTTCTGGAAGTGTGTTGTGTTCCAAGTATATTCACAGGGCACCACGCTGAGCTCCCTGGGTTATATAGCAACTTCCCATTATACAGCAACTTCCCATATTTTACATATGGTAATGTGTATATTTCAATGCTACTCACTCGATTCGTTCAACCCTCTCCTTCCTCACCTCTGCCTGATGCTCTTGTGATAACTGAGAGGGGGAAATGGCTGGGAGGTGGGAGGGAGGTTCAAGAGGACACGGACACACGTGTACCTATGATGATTCATGTTGACGTACGGCAGAAACCAACATAACGTTAGAAAGCCATTATCCTCCAATTAAAAATAAATTTTAAAAAAGTATATGCATTTAATGCTATTTTGTTTTTCTTAAACTCTACTTCCAATCAGGTCTTGACTGCAACCGCAGTTCTGCTACTCACAGTTCTTTTCCTTGTTGTCAAAGGAATTTTGTACCTGAAATTGGAACTAACCGGGAAAATTGAGATTGTTGCCTCAGTTAACATTTGAAAGTCAGAATTTAGCTTCTCTCTGACTACATTTATTAGGAATGCCCACCAGACAGGAAGAAATCCATTTTTTCAAACCAATTCTCCATCTTAGTTTGTTGGCTTTTTTCCAATCAGTCATTGCAGATAAATTCAGATTCTTTCCAACCGTATCATTTAGAATCCAAGAAAGATTCCTTTTTAAGTAACTTCAGTTCAAGCTGAGGCTGGGTAGATGAAAAACATCAGGGTGTGTGTGTGTGTGTGTCTGTGTGTGTGTGTCTCTGTGTGTGTCTGTTAGTGAGGAGAGAATATAGTTGTTGTTGTTGTTTTTTAGGATTTATTTATTTTTCGGCCATTTCTATTGGTCTTTTGTTTATCTTTGTTCTTTGGCCTGTGTGGGCCTCCCATTGCAGTGGCCTTTCTCGTTGCAGAGCTCTGGCTCGGTAGTTGGACACACCGGTCCAGTCACTCTGCAGCATGTGGGATCTTCCCAGGCCAGGGATCGAACTGGCGCCCCTTGCACTGCAAGGCGGTGTCCTTACCCAATGGACCACCAGGGAAGCCCGAGAATATAGTTTTAAATTCCAGCAAAATAACAGGCTTATACTGAAATGTCTAAAACTGAGGCTAATTCAGTAAATATTTATGAAGTGTTTACTATGGACCAGGTACTGTGCTAGAAATTATAGATGCAAAGATTAAATGAAAAATATTCTTATCATAAAGGAGTCATTAAAATAGAGGAAGACTCCTTTTCCTACTAGAATTTTTCTGAGACTTCCTATTTTTAATCATTTAATGGTTTTATAAGCAAATAAACATATATGATATACTTCTGTGCTTTTAAAACTTTTAAATCAGATTTATAAATGTATTTTTTAAAAGTACTGTACACATTTTAATTGGCAGAAACCAACATAACGTTAGAAAGCCATTATCCTCCAATTAAAATAAATTTTAAAAAAGTATATGCATTTAATGCTATTTTGTTTTTCTTAAACTCTACTTCCAATCAGGTCTTGACTGCAACCGCAGTTCTGCTACTCACAGTTCTTTTCCTTGTTGTCAAAGGAATTTTGTACCTGAAATTGGAACTAACCGGGAAAATTGAGATTGTTGCCTCAGTTAACATTTGAAAGTCAGAATTTAGCTTCTCTCTGACTACATTTATTAGGAATGCCCACCAGACAGGAAGAAATCCATTTTTTCAAACCAATTCTCCATCTTAGTTTGTTGGCTTTTTTCCAATCAGTCATTGCAGATAAATTCAGATTCTTTCCAACCGTATCATTTAGAATCCAAGAAAGATTCCTTTTTAAGTAACTTCAGTTCAAGCTGAGGCTGGGTAGATGAAAAACATCAGGGTGTGTGTGTGTGTGTGTCTGTGTGTGTGTGTCTCTGTGTGTGTCTGTTAGTGAGGAGAGAATATAGTTGTTGTTGTTGTTTTTTAGGATTTATTTATTTTTCGGCCATTTCTATTGGTCTTTTGTTTATCTTTGTTCTTTGGCCTGTGTGGGCCTCCCATTGCAGTGGCCTTTCTCGTTGCAGAGCTCTGGCTCGGTAGTTGGACACACCGGTCCAGTCACTCTGCAGCATGTGGGATCTTCCCAGGCCAGGGATCGAACTGGCGCCCCTTGCACTGCAAGGCGGTGTCCTTACCCAATGGACCACCAGGGAAGCCCGAGAATATAGTTTTAAATTCCAGCAAAATAACAGGCTTATACTGAAATGTCTAAAACTGAGGCTAATTCAGTAAATATTTATGAAGTGTTTACTATGGACCAGGTACTGTGCTAGAAATTATAGATGCAAAGATTAAATGAAAAATATTCTTATCATAAAGGAGTCATTAAAATAGAGGAAGACTCCTTTTCCTACTAGAATTTTTCTGAGACTTCCTATTTTTAATCATTTAATGGTTTTATAAGCAAATAAACATATATGATATACTTCTGTGCTTTTAAAACTTTTAAATCAGATTTATAAATGTATTTTTTAAAAGTACTGTACACATTTTAATTGCCACTAATATTTTCCTTACCCACTACAGAATATTTTTTTAAAAGGCTTCAAAAATTTCCTAAAATTTTACTTTTATAAACCTTTTAACCTAAATTTTTACCTTTTAAACTCAGTCACCAACTCAGTTAAACTAATATGACATCTATAATGAGTTTTTAAAAGATTCTTAGCTTGCTTCTGCTGTTATCTTTTTTTTGCCCTAATTATGCCTTCTGCCTTTACTGGAGTTATACTGTAGAGTACATGATACTATGTTTAAATTTCCACACATATATTTGCATTTTATACAGCTTACAATTCTTAAGGAGGAGTTCTCTATTGATATTGTCCAATATTAACACTCGTCAAAACACTGAGTTTTACATATGTTAACATGATTATTTTTCATAATAGAAATAAGTAAGATTTAATTAACATACTGCTCTTTCTCTTTGAAGGCTATGACACAGACATGAAATTTTTTTTATGGGTCTATACATTTGGAAAGCTGTTAGAGTTTCTTTTGTGTGTGTGTTAGGGTTTTTGGTTTTGTTTTTATCTAAGACCATGCAGCATTTGGTCTATCACTGTGTTTACTGAGCCAAGTAGCTACAAAGACAAACAGCAAAGCTTCCTATTCATTCCACTAAATCAATTAGGTTATTCACATATTTACTGAACACTTGCCAAAAAGCTTTTCTGGTATTAATAAGAAAGAACCTTATCATAAAGGTTTATTTTGTTTTGGAAAAAAAAAAGGTCAGGGTTCTCGAAATCACTGTTACTTTGCAACTCTTGCTTCACTTGCCTTCAATATTGTGTAGGTGGAGGAAAGAAACCAAGACATTCAGAACAAAATGTGAAGTCAAAGGAAATTTTTAGACAGCAATAAATTGTGAAAAATGACTTAAACTTACTGTCAGAACAATCTTTTGTAGAGAAATATAAATGTAGGTACTTTAATATACCTCTGACATTCAATGAAAAAAATAGTGGGCTCTGAATACCCTAAGTTCAGATCTTATTTGGTTAAACTAATTTGGGCTCTTTTTCATATAATTCAGTAAACTTCAATTAAAATCATATTCAAATAAGCTTTGTCTAATAACTCTGAAGACTTAAAAAAAAGACTTAAATTTCTAATAACTTGTATATATTTCCTTTGTTATTATGAAAATGTTCTTCAGTAAATATTTAGACTATTTACAAATTTTCTAAGACCACTCATTTAATATCACACTGTATTGTGGAAAATCTACTTTAAATGAACCATACTTATAAAATGCACTAATTATCTATATAAAAACCAAGTAAATAGATATACTGCTGATTCCAGAGGATACAGAATACAGTCTACAATCATTAGTATTGGTAATCCATATAGTCACAGGGATTTCTTTTCTTTCCAACTTCTCCCTAAACATAAAGTGCCATGAAGTCCCTCTCAATGTCACATATATCATACATTTTTGACAAAAACGAAACTGAATATATAACAAATGCTCAGTAAACAATAATTGTTTTAATGTTATTACTATCTACCTGTAAAAAAATCCTGTTAATGTTTCAAGACCTATTTGATATTCCTTTTCCAATCAGGAAATTTTTCCTTATTTCCTAAACTCTTACCCACCTTTGCATTATAGGTATATATGATCTTGTGCTATCTTCTATTAAAACTGAAAACTCTGAATAGAAAAACAGTTTGCTCATTCTGCAGCACTTAATAACAAAGGAAAAGATGATGTTAAGTACACATTTACATTAGATTCTTTGAATCTTCATTTTAATTTGATGAAGCATAAGTATTTCTACGGTGTCAAGAAATTTAAAAGAAGAAAACTAACACTACAGACTATTAAATATTAAATATATTAACAGAGACTATAGAATATTAAAGCTCTGTGGGGATGGATATACTCATTCATATACATATTAATGTAACATAAGAACTAGGAGGAGGTTCTAAATGATTGTATTAGAGGCTGAAATATAATGTAAATACAATATAAATATTATGTAAGTATCATTTTCCACCTCATATTTTTGATGTTAAAAAGCAAGAGTAGGGGTTCCCTGGTGGTCCAGTGGGTAAGGACACTGCCTTGCAGTGCAAGGGGCGCCAGTTCGATCCCTGGCCTGGGAAGATCCCACGTGCCGCGGAGCGGCTAGACTGATGTGTCCAATTACCAAGCCGGAGCTCTGGAGCACATGCGCCCAGAGCCGGCACTCTGTGACGACAGAGGCCACTGCGATGGGAGGCCCACATGGGCCAAAGAGCAAAGATGGATAAAAACAGATAAATGAAAGACCAATAGAAGTGGCCCGCCCACTTCCCTCCCTCCCCAACCCGCCTCCCTCCAAAAAGGAGAAAAAATTTTTTAAAAAATGGCAAGAGTAACTTTACAATGGGTACCTTATTTTTTCAGTAAGAACCTAGTTTTCATTTTCAGGCTAAAATTGGTCATAGACATAAATATATAATGCCTTTACTAACGTCTCATATAAGCCCCCTTCCCTCATTCCAAGAGGATACAGAATACAGACAATCATTAGTATTGGTAATCCATATAGTCACAGGGATTTCTTTTCTTTCCAACTTCTCCTAAACATAAAGTAAACCCAATAATTGTTTAAAATGTTAAAATTTTAAACTATCTACCTGTAAAAAAATCCTGTTAATGTTTCAAGACCTATTTGATATTCCTTTTCCAATCAGGAAATTTTTCCTTATTTCCTAAACTCTTACCCACCTTTGCATTATAGGTATATATGATCTTGTGCTATCTTCTATTAAAACTGAAAACTCTGAATAGAAAAACAGTTTGCTCATTCTGCAGCACTTAATAACAAAGGAAAAGATGATGTTAAGTACACATTTACATTAGATTCTTTGAATCTTCATTTTAATTTGATGAAGCATAAGTATTTCTACGGTGTCAAGAAATTTAAAAGAAGAAAACTAACACTACAGACTATTAAATATTAAATATATTAACAGAGACTATAGAATATTAAAGCTCTGTGGGGATGGATATACTCATTCATATACATATTAATGTAACATAAGAACTAGGAGGAGGTTCTAAATGATTGTATTAGAGGCTGAAATATAATGTAAATACAATATAAATATTATGTAAGTATCATTTTCCACCTCATATTTTTGATGTTAAAAAGCAAGAGTAGGGGTTCCCTGGTGGTCCAGTGGGTAAGGACACTGCCTTGCAGTGCAAGGGGCGCCAGTTCGATCCCTGGCCTGGGAAGATCCCACGTGCCGCGGAGCGGCTAGACTGATGTGTCCAATTACCAAGCCGGAGCTCTGGAGCACATGCGCCCAGAGCCGGCACTCTGTGACGACAGAGGCCACTGCGATGGGAGGCCCACATGGGCCAAAGAGCAAAGATGGATAAAAACAGATAAATGAAAGACCAATAGAAGTGGCCCGCCCACTCCCCTCCCTCCCCAACCCGCCCCTCCCCTCCAAAAAAAGGAGAAAAAATTTTTTAAAAAATGGCAAGAGTAACTTTACAATGGGTACCTTATTTTTTCAGTAAGAACCTAGTTTTCATTTTCAGGCTAAAATTGGTCATAGACATAAATATATAATGCCTTTACTAACGTCTCATATAAGCCCTTACTCCTCTTTCTCTCTCTCAGGCCAAGTGTACAGAAGAGAATCTTCAATTTTATGGTTCTTTATGAACTTCTTGGTCCAAGAGCCCAGCATGCTTAAGGCATTAAAGAAGTGCTAACCTAGAAAAAAGTTAATCCATAAAGACAATGCTCTATCTCACAAGAACTATTAACAAATTGGATACTACAGCGAGTAGAAAATTTACTATACTAGTATGGTATTGCTAAAGTAGCACCAAATTTTACACTTTTGATAAATTCTCCGAGCTCTTCAGAGGTGAAAAGTCTAGCAATTCCTATTTACATACTGCTCTACAATAGTAATTTAGAAATGAAATCACACAAATTCCAAATTAGTGATAATAATAAAATAAAAAACCATCAAACTGGTCTTTCCTAGTATGGAAAAGATACTATATGAAGTACATCTATTTTCCACTGCCCAACCCTTCTGGTGGTATAATGATATCTTCATTCCCCCTCTGTAAATACATATAGTTTATGTGTGCCTGGTGTGGCTGACGGCAGCCACAAACTCAACAGCTGGGTAAACGGCTCTGTCGCAGACAATCCGGACTTCACATTCCCTTGGCCACAAGGCAAGTGGACAACTATGAGCCCGTGAGACGTGGTGAGACCTTTGCTGAGACTTTTAGGAAAAAGTCAGTTTTCCCAGATTAAGGATTTAGGAACTGAAGTTATCTTTTGCTCATGTATGGCTAGAGAATAAAATTAACACTGAGGAAGCAGTGCTAAAAAAACATACAGGAACTGAATCTTGATAACATTATTTGAGCCCTGGGTGGAGCCATTCTTTTTTTTTCTTTCTTTTTTTGTTTCATTTTCTTCTTTGTTTCTATTTATTTATTTATTTTTCATTGGGGTGGAGCCATTTTTGATGCCATACCTATCTTGGACCAATTTACACAAACCCTTATAAATCCCATCCCCCACCCCCACAGTTGGCTCCCACTTAAGCCAGTTTGAATGGAGTTTTCTCTCACAATAGAGTCTTAGCCGATATAATAACCAATGGGTACCTTATTTTTCAGTAAGAATTTTTCTTTTAAAAATTGGTCATAGACATAAATATATAATGCCTTTACTAACGTCTCATATAAGCCCTTACTCCTCTTTCTCTCTCTCAGGCCAAGTGTACAGAAGAGAATCTTCAATTTTATGGTTCTTTATGAACTTCTTGGTCCAAGAGCCCAGCATGCTTAAGGCATTAAAGAAGTGCTAACCTAGAAAAAAGTTAATCCATAAAGACAATGCTCTATCTCACAAGAACTATTAACAAATTGGATACTACAGCGAGTAGAAAATTTACTATACTAGTATGGTATTGCTAAAGTAGCACCAAATTTTACACTTTTGATAAATTCTCCGAGCTCTTCAGAGGTGAAAAGTCTAGCAATTCCTATTTACATACTGCTCTACAATAGTAATTTAGAAATGAAATCACACAAATTCCAAATTAGTGATAATAATAAAATAAAAAACCATCAAACTGGTCTTTCCTAGTATGGAAAAGATACTATATGAAGTACATCTATTTTCCACTGCCCAACCCTTCTGGTGGTATAATGATATCTTCATTCCCCCTCTGTAAATACATATAGTTTATGTGTGCCTGGTGTGGCTGACGGCAGCCACAAACTCAACAGCTGGGTAAACGGCTCTGTCGCAGACAATCCGGACTTCACATTCCCTTGGCCACAAGGCAAGTGGACAACTATGAGCCCGTGAGACGTGGTGAGACCCTTGCTGAGACTTTTGGGAAAAAAGTCAGTTTTCCCAGATTAAGGATTTAGGAACTGAAGTTATCTTTTGCTCATGTATGGCTAGAGAATAAAATTAACACTGAGGAAGCAGTGCTAAAAAAACATACAGGAACTGAATCTTGATAACATTATTTGAGCCCTGGGTGGAGCCATTCTTTTTTTTTCTTTCTTTTTTTGTTTCATTTTCTTCTTTGTTTCTATTTATTTATTTATTTTTCATTGGGGTGGAGCCATTTTTGATGCCATACCTATCTTGGACCAATTTACACAAACCCTTATAAATCCCATCCCCCACCCCCACAGTTGGCTCCCACTTAAGCCAGTTTGAATGGAGTTTTCTCTCACAATAGAGTCTTAGCCGATATAATAACCATTTTAAGTGTTCCCCCAATAGTAAATACACTAGGTCATAGAATTCAGTTCCAAAAACAAGGTAAAAACAGACTAGTCCCCATAGATGATTCTGGTTTTTCAAAGTCCACTCCTTTTCAAGAACCTTCTACCCCATTCCTCCACTAATTTAAAACGCTGTGAAAGAACCTACTAAGTGTTGTGGAATTCAAAATTTAGGATTCTGCAAGAGGAGCAGCAGCTTCTGAAAGACATTTTAAAAAGCAAGAGCATTAAGAAGCTGGTGTGAGGCATATGGTGTCCTGGAAGTGAAGAATATTTCAAAAAGTAGAAGTATCAACAATGTCAAAGGCTGCTGAGAAGTCAGATAAGATAAATGGTGGCAAAGTGTCACAGGTTTAGCAATATGGAGATGGACATGATCTCCATAGTTGTTCTCTTCCTCTACAAAACCAAATCAGGATGCCAGTAAGAATGAGAATGGTTTCCAACTTTTAAGCACCTACTGTATGCCTGACACGGTGCTGAGGGCTTTACATGTAATTTTTATTCAACAACCCTACCTGGAAGGTATTCAATGCTTTGAGAAGTAAACTGAGTCAACTACCCAAGGCTGCTAACCAGTGAGGGAGAGATTTGAATCCAATTTTCTTCAAATCAAAGCCTCTATTATACTACTGTACTAACTCAAAACGACCACCTACGAAGTTGGTTCTGGAAAGAGAAAAACAACAAAACTAAAGAAGCCGTCAGCCTGAGAAAACAGGGAATGTGTCTAGGAAAACAAGAGGCTTCAAAAAGAACAAGTTTAATGGAATGATATGAAATGGGCGAGAGAAAAGAAGTAGAGTTAAGACTTAAAGATGCAACCAGAAAGAGCCTCATACCATCACAGTACTTTTACAAGGCAAAGTCTGGTCCATGACATACGTAGCAGCACATCTGAGAGAATGTTAAAATGCAAAATCTCAAGGTTCATCCAGACTTACTAAATCAGAATAGGCACCTAGGGACTTCCCTGGTGGTCCAGTGGTTAAGACCCTATGTTCCCAATGCAAGGGGCCTGGGTTCGATCCCTGGTCAAGGAACTGGATCCCACATGCCGCAACTAAGACCCAGTGGAGCCAAATAAATAAATAATTAAAAAAAAAAAAAAGAATATGCACCTAATTATGATCCCCAGATAATTCACACACTATATTAATGTCCAACAAGCCCTGGTCTGTTATCATTAGATGACGATGCTAACCAGGTTAAAAAGTTTGCAGAGCTAGAACTCATCCTTTTCAAGAACCTTCTACCCCATTCCTCCACTAATTTAAAACGCTGTGAAAGAACCTACTAAGTGTTGTGGAATTCAAAATTTAGGATTCTGCAAGAGGAGCAGCAGCTTCTGAAAGACATTTTAAAAAGCAAGAGCATTAAGAAGCTGGTGTGAGGCATATGGTGTCCTGGAAGTGAAGAATATTTCAAAAAGTAGAAGTATCAACAATGTCAAAGGCTGCTGAGAAGTCAGATAAGATAAATGGTGGCAAAGTGTCACAGGTTTAGCAATATGGAGATGGACATGATCTCCATAGTTGTTCTCTTCCTCTACAAAACCAAATCAGGATGCCAGTAAGAATGAGAATGGTTTCCAACTTTTAAGCACCTACTGTATGCCTGACACGGTGCTGAGGGCTTTACATGTAATTTTTATTCAACAACCCTACCTGGAAGGTATTCAATGCTTTGAGAAGTAAACTGAGTCAACTACCCAAGGCTGCTAACCAGTGAGGGAGAGATTTGAATCCAATTTTCTTCAAATCAAAGCCTCTATTATACTACTGTACTAACTCAAAACGACCACCTACGAAGTTGGTTCTGGAAAGAGAAAAACAACAAAACTAAAGAAGCCGTCAGCCTGAGAAAACAGGGAATGTGTCTAGGAAAACAAGAGGCTTCAAAAAGAACAAGTTTAATGGAATGATATGAAATGGGCGAGAGAAAAGAAGTAGAGTTAAGACTTAAAGATGCAACCAGAAAGAGCCTCATACCATCACAGTACTTTTACAAGGCAAAGTCTGGTCCATGACATACGTAGCAGCACATCTGAGAGAATGTTAAAATGCAAAATCTCAAGGTTCATCCAGACTTACTAAATCAGAATAGGCACCTAGGGACTTCCCTGGTGGTCCAGTGGTTAAGACCCTATGTTCCCAATGCAAGGGGCCTGGGTTCGATCCCTGGTCAAGGAACTGGATCCCACATGCCGCAACTAAGACCCAGTGGAGCCAAATAAATAAATAATTAAAAAAAAAAAAAAAGAATATGCACCTAATTATGATCCCCAGATAATTCACACACTATATTAATGTCCAACAAGCCCTGGTCTGTTATCATTAGATGACGATGCTAACCAGGTTAAAAAGTTTGCAGAGCTAGAACTCATGCCTCTTCTCTCTTAATTTAGGATTCATTTGGCTCATTATGTGCCCTCCAAACAGACAAAACATCACTATGAACTTCACCAACCTGAGGTTTTGGCCACAGAAACATTCAAGACTTAAAATGAGTTAATCAAGTTATCAATGACTTGTTTCCACTTCCCTTGGAACTTTGAGTCTATCCATGAATTTTTTCCAATCATTTGTTCTTGATAGTGCAACACACCTTAGTCCATTTGGGCTGCTCTAATAGAATACCACAGACTGGACGGCTTATCCACAACAGAGATTTATTTCTCACAGTTCTGGAGACGGAGAAGTCCAAGACAAGACACTCGCAGATCTGATGTTAGGGGAGGGCCCACTTTCTGATTCACAGACGGTTGTCTTATTGCTGTGTCTTCACATGACAGAAGGAGTGAGAAATCCCTCGAGTAATTTATAAGGTCACCAATCTTATTCAGGAGGGCTTTGCCCTCATGACCTAATTACTTCCCAAAGGCTGTACTTCTGAACACTGTCAAATATGAGGTTACACATGAATTTGGAGGAGATAAAAACATACAGTCTACAGTACTGTGTGAAACATAAACATGCTATCCCTGATTACAAAGAATTCTTCTAACTTTGCCTAGTAAGCTTCAACCCTGGACACTTATGTGGAAAGACAGTAAAGACCTGAAGAGAGAGAGAGACGTTCTATGAGAAATCATGGAATCACGGAGTCAGAAGAGACCTTATAAGGCTGAGAGGACAGATTTCATCTAGAATGCCAACCATACAGCTGCTGACAGTGTTGTACCAGAAAGGTGCCTAGAGCCATCTCAGGGTTAGTGATTAGCTTTATCTGCCATGGGTTGGTTCCAAAGAGGGCTCTCATAGAATTCCTGGCCTTCCTTGTAAAGACAATGAAACTAAGGCTTGAAGAAGTTAAGTGAGATAGGTGAGGTACACCCCAAATAAAAGGATCAGAAGAACTCTACATCTCTTAACTTCCGAATCAAGAGACATTCTTATCCTGAATCATACATCCTTTCTGATACATTCATTAAAAATAATAAAAAACCAATTCCATGTAGTAGACAATAAAAATCAAGCCAATTAAAACTTAACTAGGAATAAACAAGTCCTTGGAATTTATAAGTCCTATGAGAAAAGACTTTTATGTAAGCACATTCAAAGATTTAAATGAAGCCTACAACCTCTAAGCTGCATCACTGTGATCAATGAATGATCTCTGACTCAGACTGTTTTCTGACAATTTTACTTCCTGGTGAGTTTTTCCATGTGACAATTCTTCTTTAGAATTTAACCATGATGACTCAAGGCACCTAGAGGCTATGAAGGCGCTTTCAATTTAAGAGGTAGGAGGAAAATGAGGGGGCATATTGAATCATTAACAGCCTACTCAGTTTTGAAAACTAGCAAATCCTTTTTGGAAGCCATTTTAGAGACAACTTCAGCAGGCAAATTCTGGTGAAAGCCTTAAAAGATTGATCTTTAAGAGTTCAACAATATGCAGATAAACTAATGTACTATTTCTAAAAGAGATACAATCAAGAAGCTTCAGCAAAATGGGACTTACTTTTTGTTGAGCAAGCGTTGGTGATGAAATAAAGACCTGACATCACTGACATCACAGATCTGCTCTATGCTGAACAGTTTAAGGCTCTACCTCAAAAGTCAAAGCTCCTCCAGTGAACTGATAGGACTAATTTATAGGCTGAATCATCCTACTTTAAATGAAAATTCCAGTAAAGCAGTAAGTAAATTTGAGAAGCTTTCAGATACATGAAGTCTGTCTATAGGACAGTAGTTTCTAATTAGAAGCAGCTCGTTCTTTTACACATGGTTCACACATTTTCTCGTGAATGATAAACTTAACTAGTTTTGTCACTTGGATGTTTTAGTCCTTTGGTAAATTTAAAGTATGGTAGTAAGAGACAATTTGAAGAAAAATTCATTATGTTAACTGTAGTCTAAAATTAAAAGAAAAGCAGTTTTTAGTGTTTCCAGTACATGCAGTTCATTAAATCTGGTGTAAACCCACAGGAACACTAAGCACTGTGGAGAGTATCTGCCAAGAACCAGGAGTACAACTCTAAGGTTTTGAAGAATCACACACTGACTGTTTTTGCTTATTGTTAAAAAAATAAAACTGAACTTAATTGTGCCTGCTGAAGATTAAGCCAACTGATAAGTTGAACCACTACAACTAGGAAAAAAAATCAGAACCAGTCACCTCATAATTCATTCTATGGAAGGACGAAGTTATAAAGGACTTCACCATATTACTGATCTTTTTTCTCCTTTCCTCTCGATTTGTCAAAAAACAGCTCAACAAAAGTTCAGACAGTTTTTCTCCAAGGCCATTTATGATTAACTATTATTACAGTGATGATTAGGTCCTTGATTATTTGACATTTTCAGAAAAGACAACAACATGCACTAAAAGCTGAAAACAGCTTTTGAAATTCCACTAGGCTAGTTGAGGTATAAATTTTGATGGATGCAGGATTAAATTATGAGTTTATTACTATTTCCTATATTACTCAGTTCAAAAAGTATTCCATCCTATAGGTCAGTTATCTCTTAGTGCCAGCTGATACGATATGCTATCTTTCCACTGGAACATACACCAGAAAAAAGGGCAAGAAAAGATAAAAAGAAGCTAAGTAAATAAGACACAAACAGAAAAGTGCTGCACTTGCCATTCACATGTCACTACTTTTAGGTCCGTAATTCATTCCAAATCTACTTTACACATATAAAAAAAAGGCAGGAACAACGTGGAAAGACAATGGGCACTAGTAAAGCTGGTGAAGGAAGATAAACAGAGCCAGTGGGAGTAATGGAAAGATAGGCATGGAGAGACATGAAGTGAGAGGCAGGGAAGTGCAACATGAGTGTCTGCAATGCACAAGGTGAAAAAAGTAACCTGGAACCTGATGCTGCAACCATCTACAGAGTAATAGATTGAATTTTCACATAATTCTTTGTTGTTCATGTTCGGTCGCTAAGTTGTATCTGACTTTTCTTGGTGATCCCGTGAACTGCGGCACGCCAGGCTTCCCTGTCTGTCACTATCCCCCTGAGTTTGCTCAAACTCATGTCTGTTGAGTCAGATGATGCCATCCAACGATCTCATCCTGTTGCCCACTTCTATTGCCCTCAGTCTTTCCCAACATCAAGGTCTTTTCCAGTGAATCAGCTCTTCATATCAGGTGCGCAAAGTACTGGAGCTTCAGCTTCAGCATTACTCCTTCCAGTGAATACTCAGGGTTGATTTCCTTTAGGATTGACTGGGTTGATCTCTTTTCTGTCCAAGGGACTCTCAAGAGTCTTCTCTAGCACCACGGTTCAAAAGCATCAATTCTTTGGTGTTGAGCCTTCTTTACAGTCCAACTCTCACATTCATACATGATTACTGGAAAAACCATAGCTTTGATTATACAAACCTTTATTTGCAAAGTGATGTCTCTGCTTCTTAATATACTGTCTAGGTGTCATAGCTCTTCTTCCATTTTTATTTTGTGGCTGCAATCACCACGCATTGATTTTGAAAACAACATGCACTAAAAGCTGAAAACAGCTTTTGAAATTCCACTAGGCTAGTTGAGGTATAAATTTTGATGGATGCAGGATTAAATTATGAGTTTATTACTATTTCCTATATTACTCAGTTCAAAAAGTATTCCATCCTATAGGTCAGTTATCTCTTAGTGCCAGCTGATACGATATGCTATCTTTCCACTGGAACATACACCAGAAAAAAGGGCAAGAAAAGATAAAAAGAAGCTAAGTAAATAAGACACAAACAGAAAAGTGCTGCACTTGCCATTCACATGTCACTACTTTTAGGTCCGTAATTCATTCCAAATCTACTTTACACATATAAAAAAAAGGCAGGAACAACGTGGAAAGACAATGGGCACTAGTAAAGCTGGTGAAGGAAGATAAACAGAGCCAGTGGGAGTAATGGAAAGATAGGCATGGAGAGACATGAAGTGAGAGGCAGGGAAGTGCAACATGAGTGTCTGCAATGCACAAGGTGAAAAAAGTAACCTGGAACCTGATGCTGCAACCATCTACAGAGTAATAGATTGAATTTTCACATAATTCTTTGTTGTTCATGTTCGGTCGCTAAGTTGTATCTGACTTTTCTTGGTGATCCCGTGAACTGCGGCACGCCAGGCTTCCCTGTCTGTCACTATCCCCCTGAGTTTGCTCAAACTCATGTCTGTTGAGTCAGATGATGCCATCCAACGATCTCATCC
This sequence comes from Tragulus kanchil, assembly GCA_022376925.1. NCBI lineage: Eukaryota > Metazoa > Chordata > Mammalia > Artiodactyla > Tragulidae > Tragulus > Tragulus kanchil. Next base: position 111,832,812 of record JAIOJX010000029.1, on the reverse strand, counting down.
TGTTGCCCACTTCTATTGCCCTCAGTCTTTCCCAACATCAAGGTCTTTTCCAGTGAATCAGCTCTTCATATCAGGTGCGCAAAGTACTGGAGCTTCAGCTTCAGCATTACTCCTTCCAGTGAATACTCAGGGTTGATTTCCTTTAGGATTGACTGGGTTGATCTCTTTTCTGTCCAAGGGACTCTCAAGAGTCTTCTCTAGCACCACGGTTCAAAAGCATCAATTCTTTGGTGTTGAGCCTTCTTTACAGTCCAACTCTCACATTCATACATGATTACTGGAAAAACCATAGCTTTGATTATACAAACCTTTATTTGCAAAGTGATGTCTCTGCTTCTTAATATACTGTCTAGGTGTCATAGCTCTTCTTCCAAGGAGCAAGTTTCTTTTCATTTTGTGGCTGCAATCACCACCTGCATTGATTTTGGAGCCCAAGAAAATGAAATCTGACACTGTTTCCACATTTTCCCCACCTATTTGCCATGAAATGATAGGACCAGATGTTATGATCTCCATTTTTTGAATGTTGAGCTTTAAGCCAACTTTTTCACTCTCCTCTTTCACCATCATCAAGAGGCTCTTTCTTCTGACTTGTGATTCATCCACGTAATTCTAACTACTGTTAATCACCATCATCATTATTAACTGCAAAATGAAATATAGGCTTTATCATAGTCATAATGTTTAAGTCAATGTGAAATATAACGTCCCTTTTGTGAAGTGACTTTTTTTCTTAAAATAGAAGCTGTTTTTTTCATTACTATTCAATTTTGTGAAAACCAATTTTTTTCTTCCTTCTCTTGTTTCCTTCTCCCTCCCTCTTTCCCTTCCTCCTCCAAGTTATTTATTCCACAAAAAATGGAGATACAAAAACAGATTCATAATCCTACCACCAAATCTAAAGAGTGAATGTTAATTCTAAAATGAGCCATACAAACACAGTTACCATCTTAGAATTTCAAAGTCCTTTCTGAAAAACTACCACCACTTTTATTTTACAGATGAATCAAAGATATCTTAGTAAAGGCTTTCAGAATTTGTGGAAAGACCCCAAATGAAACATGGGCAGTGTTCTACGCTCAAAATTTAGTGTTTAAAACACATTAAATAATCCATCTGAGCAGTTCAATCCTAATAGTATGTGCTGTATATGAAGATTCAAAGAATCTGGCTATCTACCTATTGATCTGCCACCAAAGAGGAAAAACCTTGAGTGACTTAAAGACCTAGATTCCTAAGAATTTTCTGGAAATCAGGAAGCTTTGTTAAAGTATTCCTTATACAGTTATATCTTATGTGCTTAATGGTCACTGTTGGCAATGTATTATATAATAAAATTTCACAAATTCTACTTAATTCCATTAAATTCTACATTTGTTGTTGTTCAGTCTCTAAGTTGTGTCTCTTTCCAACCCCCATGGACTGCGGGACGCCAGACTTGTACCTGTCCTTTACTATCTCCCAGAGTTGGCTCAAAATATGTCCAATGAATCCATGATGCTATCTAGCCATCTTATCCTCTACCATCCTCATCTCCTTTTGCCTTCAATTTTTCTCAGCATAGGGGTATTTTCCAATGAGCTGGCCCTTTGTATCAGGTGGCCAAAGTATTGGAGCTTCAGCATCAGTCCTTTCAGTGAATATTTTGGGTTGATTTCCTTTAGGACTGACTAGTGTGATCTCCTTGCAGACATCTACATATTATATTATTGGTTAAAGAAAATATTATGCTTTCCTATTATACATAACTAACTAAAAAAAGGCTATTTATTTAATGTAATATTAAAAAGCACTGAAATAACTTGAGTTTCTCAGATTGGAAAACTTATTCTTATTATGAAAAATGAACTAGTATAAAATGTTTCAAACCTAATAATCTCTACATCTATACTGTCCTATAAGTAGATGATTAAAAAAAACTCCTACTGATAGTTTTTTTGGGGGGGTGTGTGGCTATCAAACACTTGAAGGATGGGATCTAATTTTTCCGTAATTTAAAAAAAGATTTAAAAAGAATTCTTCATGGGAAACCAGCATGTTCTCGAAACAACCACTAATCTGAGATCTGAAGTGTGAATACAAGAAGACTTGAAAGCTAGATTCCTAACACTAAACGCATGCTAGTCTTTCAATTCCCAAGTGTACGCCACAGAAACAAGAAAGTTATACAACTTCATTATAATGATAAATGCCATCTCCTCTGTCTTGGACGCATGACGCAAGTAAAACTTATCAGCGATGACTGTTCTGAATATTTAAGTATTAAGAAATATGCATGGTCTTATATGTATATGTTGTATGTTTTAATGGATGCGACAAAACTTACAATACTCAAATGAGTACAGTCTTTTCCATGTTAGTCATTCCAACAGGTTATATCCTTATTCTAAACGATGCCACAATTGTTCAGGACATTATTAAAACTCCTCTTTATCATAGTCTATGGGTTGATCTAATTTTTTGGACGCATTAATGGCCTTCTCAGAATAGGTCTAATATTCACAAATAGCCTGAAATTACTTCCTATTTTCTTTCTGCTAAAATCCTGAGTCATATCTGATAGATAAAATGAGATATCATGTGGCCAATACCCACTTTCCCCTTAAAAATAAGGAGTAAACAGAAAGCAATGAGCTATTTTCATGTGTGGCTTAGAAGGCAATTAAAAAAAAAAAAGGTTCAAAAAATATTTGAGTAATGCTAGTATTGTTGAAAGTAAGTGTAGAGCTTCCAGGGTGGCTAAAGACTTATTTGAGATTAACATATAAAATAGATATCCTTACTCGAAAGGAAGGATGGACAACCAAGTCCTATACCAGCTGTTCTCCTCTACCCTCCATTTATATTTCTGACTGCTACTGCTGCTACTAAGTTGGTTCGGTTGTGTCTGATTCTTAGCGACCCTAAGGACTGCAGACCAGCAGGTACCTCTGTCCATGGGATTCTCCAGGCAAGAATATTGCAGTGAGTTGCCAAGCCCTCCTCCAGGGGATCTTCCCGCCCCAGGGATCAAACCCACAACTCTTACATCTGCATTGGTAGGTGGGTTCTTTACCACTAATGACACCTGGGAAGCCCCATATATTTCTGACTATCCCCTGCAATTGTCTCTCACTCTAACCCAGATACACTTATTTTCTTGCATTTCAATTAAGCTCTAACTTCAGGGTCACTGTAATTGCTCTTCCCTCCACCTGGAATGTCCTACCCCAAGACTAGCTGCAAGGCTTTTGCTCTCATCTCCTTCAGGTCTTTACTAAAACAACTATCACCCTCATATTCCCATCCCATACGCCCATCCCATGTATCTCCTCTTTTCCCCTTCTGCTTTATGTGTGTGTGTGTGTGTGTGTGTGTGTGTGTAAACTACAGAAATTTTCAAACATATACCAAAGCAGAAAGTAAGAAATCTCATGTATCCATTATCTAGTTTCAACAGTTTTCAATACATGGCCAATATTGTTTCAACTATGCTCCTCTCCTGTCCAAATTAGTTTAAAATAAAAACTTCAGGTATAGTATTTTAATTCATAAACATATATCTCCAAAAGCTAAGGACTCCAGTTTAAAAAACAACTAAACTACATTATACCCTAAAAAATAAACAATTCCTTTTTATTAAATACCCCAATGTCTAAACTTCCCAAATTTTTCATCAGTGTCTTTTTACAGTTCAGTTTGCCCAAACCAGGATCTAAGGGGCCACACAATGCATTTGAAGGATATACCCCTTGAGTTGCTTTTAATCTTATATTTCTCTTCCTTCTATGATTTATTTTTTTTTCAAAGAGTCCAGGTCATCTGTCATTAAAACACAAAATATTTACTTACTTATTTTACTGTCTGTGCCTTGTTAATAGAATGTAAACACCATAAGGAAGAGACTTTTAGTTTGTGTAATATTAGCATCAGGACCAAGGCCTGACATATAAAAGACATCCAATAAATACTAAACGAATATTTGGCATTCATGCCAAAAGCCCACAGTCCACAGCAGAAACTGCTAATCACAGCATTCTGTCCTGCAGAGTCTGAACCAGGGCTCCCAGTTTTTACATGGCACTCTAGGCAGTTCCCACCAGGCAGCCAGATTTGGTACCCAAGATGAAATCTACTGGCTATATTCCAGATTTAGCCCCCTTACAAGAAGTAAACTTCTATTTCCAAAATAGATTCAACATACCTTGTATTTTGAAGTTTAGCTGAAGCTATCTTGTCAAGTATGTCTCAACGTTTCTTAGCTCATTTTAGACAATGTAGGGTAAAAAGCAAACTGTAGCCAAAAAATTAATGGAAAAAGAAACTGCAGAACATGGCGGGAAACTGAGCGGGGGTACTACATACTTTTAGAACTAGCAACATCCCAAGAGGTACATTAAAATACAGATCAGCAATAAACTCATTGAAAAGGAAGTAAATGACATGTGCATTCAATTAAAAACTTTTTTTTAACTACACGGATGGTCACAATTAACTGGGGGATGACAAATGTCAGGATTTTCTCATAGGCACCAGCAACATATTCTATTTTCTGTAAATGGCCTTTTGAAGTGTAAAAAGGTATTACAGGGTGATACAAGGAGCAAGATGTAGAACTCTATTTCTCTAAAATGGAGTTTATTGTGGGGAAAAAAAACCCTAAAACATCATGTACAACATTCTGAAAAAATAATCAGGTATAGTATTTTAATTCATAAACATATATCTCCAAAAGCTAAGGACTCCAGTTTAAAAACAACTAAACTACATTATACCCTAAAAATAAACAATTCCTTTTATTAAATACCCCAATGTCTAAACTTCCCAAATTTTCATCAGTGTCTTTTTACAGTTCAGTTTGCCCAAACCAGGATCTAAGGGCCACACAATGCATTTGAAGGATATACCCCTTGAGTTGCTTTTAATCTTATATTTCTCTTCCTTCTATGATTTATTTTTTTTTCAAAGAGTCCAGGTCATCTGTCATTAAAACACAAAATATTTACTTACTTATTTTACTGTCTGTGCCTTGTTAATAGAATGTAAACACCATAAGGAAGAGACTTTTAGTTTGTGTAATATTAGCATCAGGACCAAGGCCTGACATATAAAAGACATCCAATAAATACTAAACGAATATTTGGCATTCATCCCAAAAAGCCCTGATCCACAGCAGAAACTGCTAATCACAGCATTCTGTCCTGCAGAGTCTGAACCAGGGCTCCCAGTTTTTACATGGCACTCTAGGCAGTTCCCACCAGGCAGCCAGATTTGGTACCCAAGATGAAATCTACTGGCTATATTCCAGATTTAGCCCCCTTACAAGAAGTAAACTTCTATTTCCAAAATAGATTCAACATACCTTGTATTTTGAAGTTTAGCTGAAGCTATCTTGTCAAGTATGTCTCAACGTTTCTTAGCTCATTTTAGACAATGTAGGGTAAAAAGCAAACTGTAGCCAAAAAATTAATGGAAAAAGAAACTGCAGAACATGGCGGGAAACTGAGCGGGGGTACTACATACTTTTAGAACTAGCAACATCCCAAGAGGTACATTAAAATACAGATCAGCAATAAACTCATTGAAAAGGAAGTAAATGACATGTGCATTCAATTAAAAACTTTTTTTTAACTACACGGATGGTCACAATTAACTGGGGGATGACAAATGTCAGGATTTTCTCATAGGCACCAGCAACATATTCTATTTTCTGTAAATGGCCTTTTGAAGTGTAAAAAGGTATTACAGGGGTGATACAAGGAGCAAGATGTAGAACTCTATTTCTCTAAAATGGAGTTTATTGTGGGGAAAAAAAACCCTAAAACATCATGTACAACATTCTGAAAAAATAATCAGGTCTTCTTTGACTCATTTGCAATTCGGTTCTTTTAAAGCACCTGATGAAGCTCTTTCCCTCTGAGCTTATTTCTGAAGGAAGCTATGCTAATTGAAGGGCTTCAATCAGATGTTCATATTTCAATTAATTTCTATATAAAAAGAAAAATAAATTATCTAACTCAGGAAATCTTGTGCATCCTCTTTATCTTGGAAAATTATTCGGCAAAAACAAAATCATGTAGGACCTACTATATGCAATTACTTTCAACCTTTAGAAGGAACAATTATCAGAACTGACCTTTCAAGAGAACTAAAACAAAAAAAAAAAGCTAGTGGTACAATTTGAAATTATATCTAGTTCTTTCAGTGTCCAATATCTCTTGTTTTGAGGTTCCCACACTTTAGCCTGGGGAAAATGGTTCTCTAGTAGAGGTTAAACTTTAACAAAGAAAAACAACATACCCCCACCACCAAATGTGCAAAAAAAACCCTGCAATAACCCAAATCCCTTGAAGGAATGATTTGTATTTACTTTTCTTGTGTGATATATTTAGAGGGAATCTGGAAAAGATGGCTAGAGCTCTATAAACAGAATGTGCTAAGTGGAATTCAGTTTACAGACTTTAGTGAGAATTTTGTCCCTTATATCATGTTGCCAGGAATGTGTAATATTGTACTCTTTAAAAATATCTTCATCAGGTTTCCTTCATTCTACCGATTTTCTTCCTTCTACTGACTTTTAAATTTGTTTTACTCCCTTCAATTAAAAAACACAAATGTTAACTTTATGGAATAAGATTTTATTTTTTAAACAAAGCAAGAAAATGGCGAAAATAATCAGAATAGGATGAATTTTTTCAAGGAAAACTCCTAGAACCATCTCTCAGTGCCATCATGTGTTTGTCCTTATGTTTTCATGCATACAATTAAAACAATGTAACAAAATAATCCATGTAGTCTCTCTGATTTAATAAATACAAGAAAAGGTCTCTATTCGACGTGCCGTAAGACATATTATGTGAGAATGTTAGTTTGCAATTCTACATCTTCCAGCTTAAAATCTCTTATCAGTTACAGACGCTTTTGCCTGAAAACAGTCATTCGCAGAGCAGAACTACTGTAATCCTTATCTGGACCATAGTAAGGCATACACTGAATTCACAGAACTCTTCATGTATAAGTGGCCATTCTGAAAACCTGAAAGGAAGCTGAAACAAAGACAGATGGAAACATACTTTGGCTTCCCCCTGAAACCTGGCCCAGCACCATTCGGCTCTACTAGACTCAGTTCCCTGATCTGTTTTGATTTCTTTATCTTGGAAAATTATGCGGCAAAAACAAAATCATGTAGGACCTACTATATGCAATTACTTTCAACCTTTAGAAGGAACAATTATCAGAACTGACCTTTCAAGAGAACTAAAACAAAAAAAAAGCTAGTGGTACAATTTGAAATTATATCTAGTTCTTTCAGTGTCCAATATCTCTTGTTTTGAGGTTCCCACACTTTAGCCTGGGGAAAATGGTTCTCTAGTAGAGGTTAAACTTTAACAAAGAAAAACAACATACCCCCACCACCAAATGTGCAAAAAAAACCCTGCAATAACCCAAATCCCTTGAAGGAATGATTTGTATTTACTTTTCTTGTGTGATATATTTAGAGGGAATCTGGAAAAGATGGCTAGAGCTCTATAAACAGAATGTGCTAAGTGGAATTCAGTTTACAGACTTTAGTGAGAATTTTGTCCCTTATATCATGTTGCCAGGAATGTGTAATATTGTACTCTTTAAAAATATCTTCATCAGGTTTCCTTCATTCTACCGATTTTCTTCCTTCTACTGACTTTTAAATTTGTTTTACTCCCTTCAATTAAAAAACACAAATGTTAACTTTATGGAATAAGATTTTATTTTTTAAACAAAGCAAGAAAATGGCGAAAATAATCAGAATAGGATGAATTTTTTCAAGGAAAACTCCTAGAACCATCTCTCAGTGCCATCATGTGTTTGTCCTTATGTTTTCATGCATACAATTAAAACAATGTAACAAAATAATCCATGTAGTCTCTCTGATTTAATAAATACAAGAAAAGGTCTCTATTCGACGTGCCGTAAGACATATTATGTGAGAATGTTAGTTTGCAATTCTACATCTTCCAGCTTAAAATCTCTTATCAGTTACAGACGCTTTTGCCTGAAAACAGTCATTCGCAGAGCAGAACTACTGTAATCCTTATCTGGACCATAGTAAGGCATACACTGAATTCACAGAACTCTTCATGTATAAGTGGCCATTCTGAAAACCTGAAAGGAAGCTGAAACAAAGACAGATGGAAACATACTTTGGCTTCCCCCTGAAACCTGGCCCAGCACCATTCGGCTCTACTAGACTCAGTTCCCTGATCTGTACCTTTCAGTCATTTCCTTTAAGGGGTTCCAAAGAAACTAGGAAATCTGCAATGCCAGCCTTTGACAATCAACACTAACTTCTGCCTTTGGATATCAGTGACTGAGCAGACACTGTGTTGGTAGCTTCCTTAAAGTACAAATGCCTTTGGTAAATCTGGTTTATAAATGCTACAGAAAAAGTTCAACATAACTAACTGTAAGGTCACTTATACGAAAATTTTAAGGAGAGCACAGAATTCTCCCTGCCCCCAAACCTTCCACTAAGGCACAATTCCCAGGTCACTTTGTGTTTTTATGTCAATAAACACCACAATTATTATATGATAGCACTTCTATAACATTAATACAAACTTAGGTTTTCTCTTTAAAAGTCTTCAGTTTATTAGACTAAGTATTATAACCACTTCACTACACGCAACTTTCCACACACTTAACTGCTCTATTTTTCAATGTTTGTTTTATACTCAAAATCTCTTTCACCATACTACAGAAAGAGAATAGGTTAGATGATTGGGGGAAATTTTCAAAATAACAAACATCTTTCCCTTTTCTGATGGGACCACCAGTATCTAAAATTTAGGGACAACTATAAAATACAAAATTAAATTCAAGAGAATTGTGGATAAGAAAAAGTATTGTTACTACAGTTCTGATCATTATTCACCTCAGGAAATAACTAGTAGAACTGATGCTTGATTTAAATTTTCAGTACCTTTCGGTTTGGTTCAACTACCAAAATACATAAACCTGATTTAATAAATACAAGAAAAGGTCTCTATTCGACGTGCCGTAAGACATATTATGTGAGAATGTTAGTTTGCAATTCTACATCTTCCAGCTTAAAATCTCTTATCAGTTACAGACGCTTTTGCCTGAAAACAGTCATTCGCAGAGCAGAACTACTGTAATCCTTATCTGGACCATAGTAAGGCATACACTGAATTCACAGAACTCTTCATGTATAAGTGGCCATTCTGAAAACCTGAAAGGAAGCTGAAACAAAGACAGATGGAAACATACTTTGGCTTCCCCCTGAAACCTGGCCCAGCACCATTCGGCTCTACTAGACTCAGTTCCCTGATCTGTACCTTTCAGTCATTTCCTTTAAGGGGTTCCAAAGAAACTAGGAAATCTGCAATGCCAGCCTTTGACAATCAACACTAACTTCTGCCTTTGGATATCAGTGACTGAGCAGACACTGTGTTGGTAGCTTCCTTAAAGTACAAATGCCTTTGGTAAATCTGGTTTATAAATGCTACAGAAAAAGTTCAACATAACTAACTGTAAGGTCACTTATACGAAAATCTTAAGGCGAGCACAGAATTCTCCCTGCCCCAAACCTTCCACTAAGGCACAATTCCCAGGTCACTTTGTGTTTTTATGTCAATAAACACCACAATTATTATATGATAGCACTTCTATAACATTAATACAAACTTAGGTTTTCTCTTTAAAAGTCTTCAGTTTATTAGACTAAGTATTATAACCACTTCACTACACGCAACTTTCCACACACTTAACTGCTCTATTTTTCAATGTTTGTTTTATACTCAAAATCTCTTTCACCATACTACAGAAAGAGAATAGGTTAGATGATTGGGGGAAATTTTCAAAATAACAAACATCTTTCCCTTTTCTGATGGGACCACCAGTATCTAAAATTTAGGGACAACTATAAAATACAAAATTAAATTCAAGAGAATTGTGGATAAGAAAAAGTATTGTTACTACAGTTCTGATCATTATTCACCTCAGGAAATAACTAGTAGAACTGATGCTTGATTTAAATTTTCAGTACCTTTCGGTTTGGTTCAACTACCAAAATACACAAACCTGTCCTCAGAATTATTTCCCTCCAGAAGAGGTTGTTGGTGTGAATAAAAAAGCATAAGGAATTCACATGCTGTATCCGTACAAGAAGAACATTGTTTTGGATGAATAGGATCACTCTGAGAAAACATTTTCTCTTTGAGTTACAAAGAAAACGTCATAAACTGAAACAGAACTGGAGAAACTGAACCTTCCCCACAATGCAAAAATCTAAATTCAGCTCCTATGCAAACTAAGTAACAAAAACACTAACGTTTCTGCTCAATTATAAAGGGAACACAGAACCAATGTAGCAAAAAACAAAGCCAGTTCTTAAACAAAAGATCAGCTGCTATGAAAATAAAGTAACATTTTGCAGAGTAAGAGACTACACAGTCTTTGAACCAAAACAAATAGATGACCCTTCATACACTTAAAGCTTCAATACTTATTAGCCCAACCAGCACTTAACGGATAAAGGGCTCCCTCAATTATCTGACGACCCAACGATGGAAAGGCTGCTGGTGCTACGAAAAACCCAAGAAACGTTTTCTTGGGTGTAGTGATTAAAGTCTGTTAAGCCTACATTAGAAAGTCTCTGTCTTTCGACCCCCATCCCTGCTCTCTTGCCTTGTAAGAAGCCTACACGTACAAAAAAATAAAAGTAGAGAGGTGAGGTAAGTTTAAGATGTACAGTATTTTCCCCACTCAGAGCATTTTTCAAGAGTCTTTTTGAAATTTTAAAATTCAAACACTATGTAAGAGGAGTTATTGTTTGAACTGCCTAACAATTCCCCGACCTTTTTTAGACTTCTGTTAGCCTGTACGTAAAATGAGTATCTGTAACTTTTCCACGGGGCACTGGAGACCGAGTTCTTAACGCATAAACGCCTTCAGGTCCTCAGACACCAGGTGCGGTGGAGAACAAGCAACGGCATCCATCAATTACAGAGCTCTTCTGGACCTCAGTTTACCCACCTACAGAAACGGGCTTATTAACGTGTGTCGTAGGGACCCGGGAGGTGTAATTAATTAGTATTTTTAAGTGCTCGGAGATGCAGAGATGAAAGGAAACGCGAGGGACACGCAGAGACCATGACACTAATCATAACAACAAAAAGAATGACTAACTTGGAAGTCTGTGTTATGTAAGGAAGGAGAAAGAAGTTACCAGTTTCGCACAAACAAAAGAGAAGCCCACCACCCGCTTTGATTCTCTTTCATTTCGGTCTTGTGGCCCACCCGCGGAGCTCCTCCGGCACAAGAAGAACTTTTTTCACTCTGAGAAAACATTTTCTCTTTGAGTTACAAAGAAAACGTCATAAACTGAAACAGAACTGGAGAAACTGAACCTTCCCACAATGCAAAATCTAAATTCAGCTCCTATGCAAACTAAGTAACAAAAACACTAACGTTTCTGCTCAATTATAAAGGGAACACAGAACCAATGTAGCAAAAAACAAAGCCAGTTCTTAAACAAAAGATCAGCTGCTATGAAAATAAAGTAACATTTTGCAGAGTAAGAGACTACACAGTCTTTGAACCAAAACAAATAGATGACCCTTCATACACTTAAAGCTTCAATACTTATTAGCCCAACCAGCACTTAACGGATAAAGGGCTCCCTCAATTATCTGACGACCCAACGATGGAAAGGCTGCTGGTGCTACGAAAACCAAGACACATTTTCTTGGGTGTAGTGATTAAAGTCTGTTAAGCCTACATTAGAAAGTCTCTGTCTTTCGACCCCCATCCCTGCTCTCTTGCCTTGTAAGAAGCCTACACGTACAAAAAAATAAAAGTAGAGAGGTGAGGTAAGTTTAAGATGTACAGTATTTTCCCCACTCAGAGCATTTTTCAAGAGTCTTTTTGAAATTTTAAAATTCAAACACTATGTAAGAGGAGTTATTGTTTGAACTGCCTAACAATTCCCCGACCTTTTTTAGACTTCTGTTAGCCTGTACGTAAAATGAGTATCTGTAACTTTTCCACGGGGCACTGGAGACCGAGTTCTTAACGCATAAACGCCTTCAGGTCCTCAGACACCAGGTGCGGTGGAGAACAAGCAACGGCATCCATCAATTACAGAGCTCTTCTGGACCTCAGTTTACCCACCTACAGAAACGGGCTTATTAACGTGTGTCGTAGGGACCCGGGAGGTGTAATTAATTAGTATTTTTAAGTGCTCGGAGATGCAGAGATGAAAGGAAACGCGAGGGACACGCAGAGACCATGACACTAATCATAACAACAAAAAGAATGACTAACTTGGAAGTCTGTGTTATGTAAGGAAGGAGAAAGAAGTTACCAGTTTCGCACAAACAAAAGAGAAGCCCACCACCCGCTTTGATTCTCTTTCATTTCGGTCTTGTGGCCCACCCCGCGGAGCTCCCCTCCGGCAGCTGGCGGCCCTGCCCGGGCGCGGGGCTCGGACTTGGCCGCCGCACGCCCGCTCCCGGGCGGAGGGGGAGGGCGCGCCGGGCCGGCTCCTGACAAAGGCGCTTCCTCCTGCAAGGGCGCGGGATGCCGGCGCCGCAAACTCCGCTCCCGGCCGCCTCCGGCGCGGGGGCGCGCAGGCGGGCGGGGAGAGCTGGCCCGCCGGCCGGCCGCCCCGGGGAAGCCGCCGAGGAAGTTGCGCGCCCGCCTGGCCCGCGCCCCTCGGCGGCCTCGCCGCGACCCCGCCCGCGGCCACACTCACCGGACAATTGCTGGTGGCCGGAATCCCAGCACGGCTCCGAGACCCGGAGCGAGGGGGGAGAAGTGTGCGTGCGCGGGGAGCGCGAGCAGACAGCTCGGCGTTCCGCCTCCGCCGGCCTCGCCAGCCGGCCGAGCCCAGTTGAGGGGAAGTTGGCCGCGGAGCCGAGCGCTGAAGGAGCCGGGGGCGGACGATGAGCCGCGGGGTCCGCTTTGTGATGCGCTCCCGGAGGGCTCGAGACAAATCCGGACGCGCGGCGAGGCGGCTGCTGCTGCTGCTGCTGCTGCTGCTGCTGCTGGCGGCGGCGGCGGCGGCGGCGCCCCCCGACGGTCCCTCCGCCTCACGACCGCCTCTGGGTCTCACTGACACACGCTCGGAGGGAAGGGAGGGGACTAGCGGGAGGGCGGGCTGGAGGGAGGGGAGCGGGCAGGGCCACGGCGGGAGGCGGTGCACCGGCGCCGCGTGGTCTCCTGGGAGTTGTAGTCCTACTGAAGGAAAAAGGTGTACGTTGCTGAGGACGCGTCTGCGCTCGCTCTGCACTGCGCATGCTCCTGGGGAGAGGCTCGGCCCTACAGTTACTATGGTCACCGACACCCTAACGAAGGGAACGTGTTAAGCGCTGCTGCCGACTGAACAAGGCCCTCCTTGTATTATGGTGCTGTTAGGGATCCCACTTTTAGCTAGTCCTTACTTCGCTCCACCTCCAACTCCTAGCTTCACCACTCATAAATGCTCTGACTTCTTCACCATACCTAGGTCGGTCTTCCCTGCTGCTTAACTTTATCCCATAAATTAGGGATCACAGTACCCATTTCCTTCCCTACCCTCAAGCGAATCCTCTCTGCCTTAAATTCAAGGTTTTTTGGTTTGCTTATTTTTTTAAACATAGCACTTGTAGTAACATGTTAGTCTCTTAGCCGTGTCCAACTCTTTGTGACCTCAAGGACCGTAGTCCACCAGGCTCCTCTGTCCATGGGATTCTCCAGGCAAGAATACTGGAGTGGGTAGCCATTCCCTTCTCCTGGGGATCTTCCCAACTCAGGCATTGAACCTGAGGGAGGCCTTCTGCATTGCAGGCAGATTCTTTATCATCTGAGCCACCAGTTGCTTGCAATAACTTAAGTAATTAGATCATAAAATGGTTAGGAACATCATTGCTGTCAGATTCCCACAGTTCATATCTTCACTCAGTCACATCTAATTTTAAGACCAGCAAAGGTAAAACTCAGGATTAAGATCACTATATCTTACTTGATCAGTGTAAAAGATTTCTAAAATTTTAAGGCCTATAATATTCAAGAAATACACATTTCATAAAGTTTAAGTTCAAAAGATAAGTGGAAAGTTGAAAATCGTTCATTGTATATACATTGGCCAATTTTCATTTGGCAATAAGAGGAGCCTGAACCAAAGTCTGAGTAGACTGTTGGGTTGGTCAGTTAAATCTACGCCCATCTGGGGCACCCAGGTGTGAACAGATGGCAGAGAAGCATTGGTGCAAGGCAAAATACGTTTCTGAATTCCAGAAGGCTAAAGCGAACTGTCCCAAGCTCGTTTGTTTGCCTTCTCTGCCTATCCAGAATCCCAAACTCTGGAAGAAACATATTAAAGTTTAGAAATCAGAAACCCAGGAAAAGCTGAGGTTTTCAGATAGTTTCAAGAGCAAGGACCCTTGTGTTTACCGACCGCATAATCATTCAAAAAACATTTATTGAGTATAGAATTAGTACCCAGAAATAGAGACATAAGAATGTAAAAGAAATACTTATTGTTTTCACAGTGCTTACTGTGTACAGGAGGAGCCAGGTAAATAAACAAACTGAGATACATACCTTAGTAGGAGTGTTTACCAGGTGCTTTGACACACACCCGACCGCAGACTAATGCAGGTCAGGAAATACTTCAAAGAACATTTAAACTTGAGGATGACTAGGCCTTAGTGTGTCTGTGTGCTTTGGTAGAGGAAGGAGAAGGGAGAAGAGAACACATTACTGCCAGGGTTAGGGCTAGGTTCAGGGTGGCAAGAGTAAAGTACTGGAAGTGTGAGAACAAACAGTATTTTGGTTCAGCAAAGAGTTCATCATTGCTGGTGGTAGGATGGGGTTAAAGAGAATGGCCAGAGGAGACAACGCAAAGATAAAGGAGACAGATCATGAAGAATCTTGCATAATAGGCAAAGAATGTAGTCTTTTCTAGATGCCATGGGAAGTCGTGCCAGAATTGGGAGTCGATGAAATTTTGGTAAGCTATATACACTTTAGAAATGCATTTTGTTCATTTAAAAGAAAAGAAAGAAAGATGAGAGCTTGAACTGGCAATGACAGTGGCAGGAGACAGAACTGAGGGAAATCAGACACTGTGTAAGGAATAGAATTACTAGAACTAGTGAGTAAATTACCTGTGTCTGGGGGTAAAGGAAAGTTATTAATTATGATGCTTTGGATTCCAAGCAGCAAAAAAACCAACTCTAACTGGCTTAACCAGTAAACCAACATAGACCTGTCTAGATTGAAAGTCCAATGTAAAGACGGGCTTACAGGGCTGAATGATTCAACAGCTCAGTGATGTCATTAAAGACACGTTTCTTTCTTGTTTCATTGCTTTTCTTAGTATTGGTTTTATAGCTAGCAACAATTCTTATAGCTATGAGTTTCACCATATGCTCTTTAGGCAAAATACGTTTCTGAATTCCAGAAGGCTAAAGCGAACTGTCCCAAGCTCGTTTGTTTGCCTTCTCTGATCCAGAATCCAAACCGGAGCTATTAAAGTTTAGAAATCAGAAACCCAGGAAAAGCTGAGGTTTTCAGATAGTTTCAAGAGCAAGGACCCTTGTGTTTACCGACCGCATAATCATTCAAAAAACATTTATTGAGTATAGAATTAGTACCCAGAAATAGAGACATAAGAATGTAAAAGAAATACTTATTGTTTTCACAGTGCTTACTGTGTACAGGAGGAGCCAGGTAAATAAACAAACTGAGATACATACCTTAGTAGGAGTGTTTACCAGGTGCTTTGACACACACCCTACCGCAGACTAAGGCAGGTCAGGAAATACTTCAAAGAACATTTAAACTTGAGGATGACTAGGCCTTAGTGTGTCTGTGTGCTTTGGTAGAGGAAGGAGAAGGGAGAAGAGAACACATTACTGCCAGGGTTAGGGCTAGGTTCAGGGTGGCAAGAGTAAAGTACTGGAAGTGTGAGAACAAACAGTATTTTGGTTCAGCAAAGAGTTCATCATTGCTGGTGGTAGGATGGGGTTAAAGAGAATGGCCAGAGGAGACAACGCAAAGATAAAGGAGACAGATCATGAAGAATCTTGCATAATAGGCAAAGAATGTAGTCTTTTCTAGATGCCATGGGAAGTCGTGCCAGAATTGGGAGTCGATGAAATTTTGGTAAGCTATATACACTTTAGAAATGCATTTTGTTCATTTAAAAAGAAAAGAAAAAAAGATGAGAGCTTGAACTGGCAATGACAGTGGCAGGAGACAGAACTGAGGGAAATCAGACACTGTGTAAGGAATAGAATTACTAGAACTAGTGAGTAAATTACCTGTGTCTGGGGGTAAAGGAAAGTTATTAATTATGATGCTTTGGATTCCAAGCAGCAAAAAAACCAACTCTAACTGGCTTAACCAGTAAACCAACATAGACCTGTCTAGATTGAAAGTCCAATGTAAAGACGGGCTTACAGGGCTGAATGATTCAACAGCTCAGTGATGTCATTAAAGACACGTTTCTTTCTTGTTTCATTGCTTTTTCTTAGTATTGGTTTTATAGCTAGCAACAATTCTTATAGCTATGAGTTTCACCATCTAGGTCCAAGAAGAGATGACGAGAGAGTCATTTTTGAAACCTTTTTTAGAAAGGAGAGAAAACCCCTTTCCCAAAAGTCTCACAAATTGATTCATGGTGGCCAGAGAATGGCAGGAGGCTAGTTATCTAAGGATAGAGATATATGCCCTGCCTCTAGGTTCAAAGCTGTGATGAGGTGTGCATATCCCAATGAAAATTTGAGGTTATTACCTAGAAAAAAGAAGAATGGAGGCTGAGAAGGGGAGAACCACAATATCTACTTCACCGAAGAAAAAGGATGAGAACTTACAGGTGTTTGGCTTGTATGATTATGAGCTAGTGAGGCCATTCACTGAGTTAGGGAATACAGGACATTGAGCAGCTTTTGAGGGGACTTTGATGAGTTTGTTTTGAATATGCTGAGTTTGAGATGGCTCTGAATCTAGGTAGAGGAGTGAGCAGCTATCTAGCTGACTCTAGTGCTCTGGAGAGAGATCCTGGACAGTAGATCTAACTGGAGTATACTATCATAGAGATGGCAATTGAAATTTTGGGAGTGGATGAGATCAGCCAGGGAGAAAATGCACAGCGGAAAAGGAGAGTCTCCAATAGCAGGACTCACTAATAACATCTAGGAGTCAATAATAGATCGAGGCAGCTTCATGCCCTTTCTGCCTACTTTTTAAGTGCTGGGAACATCAGTACTTATGATGCCTGGGAACTGTCAAGACCACTAAGAGGTACAAACTGGGAAAACGTAATCTATAACCAGGAAAAAAGTCAGTAAACAAAACTAGAAATAACAGATATGTAGAATTAGCAGTCAAATGTTAAAACAATAATTACAAATATGTTTTATATGCTGAAAGAGAGAAATTACAGTCATGAAAACAATTTCTAGAGGTCAAAACTGCAACCTCTGAAATAAAATTCTCACTAGAGCAGATTAACATTCAGAAATAGATGAAACACTTGTAAGAAGAGATGTAAACTTGTAAACTTGAAGACCTAACAGTAGAATCTAGCCAAAATAAGGCACATAAGATGCTATTCTAGGTCAAGACACGTTTCTTTCTTGTTTCATTGCTTTCTTAGTATTGGTTTTATAGCGAACAATTCTTATAGCTATGAGTTTCACCATCTAGGTCCAAGAAGAGATGACGAGAGAGTCATTTTGAAACCTTTTAGAAAGGAGAGAAAACCCCTTTCCCAAAAGTCTCACAAATTGATTCATGGTGGCCAGAGAATGGCAGGAGGCTAGTTATCTAAGGATAGAGATATATGCCCTGCCTCTAGGTTCAAAGCTGTGATGAGGTGTGCATATCCCAATGAAAATTTGAGGTTATTACCTAGAAAAAAGAAGAATGGAGGCTGAGAAGGGGAGAACCACAATATCTACTTCACCGAAGAAAAAGGATGAGAACTTACAGGTGTTTGGCTTGTATGATTATGAGCTAGTGAGGCCATTCACTGAGTTAGGGAATACAGGACATTGAGCAGCTTTTGAGGGGACTTTGATGAGTTTGTTTTGAATATGCTGAGTTTGAGATGGCTCTGAATCTAGGTAGAGGAGTGAGCAGCTATCTAGCTGACTCTAGTGCTCTGGAGAGAGATCCTGGACAGTAGATCTAACTGGAGTATACTATCATAGAGATGGCAATTGAAATTTTGGGAGTGGATGAGATCAGCCAGGGAGAAAATGCACAGCGGAAAAGGAGAGTCTCCAATAGCAGGACTCACTAATAACATCTAGGAGTCAATAATAGATCGAGGCAGCTTCATGCCCTTTCTGCCTACTTTTTAAGTGCTGGGAACATCAGTACTTATGATGCCTGGGAACTGTCAAGACCACTAAGAGGTACAAACTGGGAAAACGTAATCTATAACCAGGAAAAAAGTCAGTAAACAAAACTAGAAATAACAGATATGTAGAATTAGCAGTCAAATGTTAAAACAATAATTACAAATATGTTTTATATGCTGAAAGAGAGAAATTACAGTCATGAAAACAATTTCTAGAGGTCAAAACTGCAACCTCTGAAATAAAATTCTCACTAGAGCAGATTAACATTCAGAAATAGATGAAACACTTGTAAGAAGAGATGTAAACTTGTAAACTTGAAGACCTAACAGTAGAATCTAGCCAAAATAAGGCACATGAAAAACAAAAACCAAAAAACAAGCAACAATAGAATAGTAAAACAGAGAGCCTCAGTGATCTGTGGGATAATACCAAGTATTTTAATATATATGTAGTATAGATGAGATGAGAGGGAGAAGGGTGACAGAAAATTATGTGAAGTACTAAAGTTGGAAATACTTTCATATTTGATGAAAATTATGAGAAAAGAAGCTCAGTGAGCCCTCAGCAGGACAAACACACACATTCCCACACACTCACAAAAACTACTGCAAAAGAGACCGTTAAATTGTTGAAAACTTGTGATAAGAAAAAGATTAAAAGCAGCCAGTGGAAAAGAAAAGATAGATTATATCTAGAAAATGAAAAAAAAATCAGTAAACTAATTAGAAACTGTGCAAATCAGAAAAAAATGAAATGAAAGGGCATTTTTAAAGTGCTGAAACAAAAAAAAGTCTGTCACATAGAATCCTATATTTAGAGAATATATCTTTCATGAAAGAAGGCTAAAGAAAACAAATGCTGAGAGAATGTTGCCAGAAGAACTGTATTACAAAAAATATTAAAGCAAATTCTTTGGCATAAGAAAACATTACTGCATGGAAACTTGGATTTATACTGAAGAATGAAAAGTGTCAGAAATGATAACTATATGAGTTAATATTTAAAAATGTTCCCTTCATTTAAAAAAAATTTAAAAGATAATTGACTATTTAAAGCAAAGATTGTATAATATGGCATATGTGGAAGCACAATGCTTGACCACAGTAACTATTTGAATTTGAAGGGTGGAGGCAGGAAATGGAATTACACTGTTAGAACGAATCTTTTATGTAAAATGTTGTACTATTATTTGAAAGTAAATTGTAATAAATAAAAAGTGCATGTAAATGTTCTAAACTTTAGAACAGCCATCAAAAAAAAAAAAAAAAACAAAGCAGGTATAGCTATAAGCTAATAATAAACAGATATAGCTAATAAAAACAAATATAAATGAAATCCGTATCCCTAATAACCATGAAACTGACATATAGCTCTGGACATTCCACCTCCTGACTTCTTTGTGAGAGAAATAAACTTTTGTTTAAAGGCATAGTTTTTTTCTAGTCTGTGTTATGCACAGCTGAACCTAGTCAGAACAGTCACAAGTCCAAAGTCATTTTATTAAGTAAAGTGTATTTCACAGAATCAGGCAGACCCACACATCACTCAGTATTGGCCACATGGCCAATAACTTCAACATATGTTCAGGGGTCATGTATTTGTCACTAGAAATTCCAAGAATAGTTCATCTCTTGTCTGAACATCGCTTATCAACTCCATCAGTTTTTCTTGAAGGAAAAGATACATGTAAATTGCTTACGGTAGTCCTTGGAATACAGTAAATGTGTAGTAAGTATCTATTACTTTGAAACAGACTCACAGTTTGCTTTGGCAGCACATATTCTAAAACTGGAAATAGAGCCAACAATAATAAGGTAGATGTACCACCACTCAGACATATGGTGGGGTTTGTGCTCCAGTGTCAGATGTAGAAAATCAAGGTGGCATTCACTTATATATCCAAATCTATGGATCTCTTCTTGAAATTGTACCCAGCACACAACTTTGCAGTGCGCTTCAAAATCCAAAGTCCTTTGAGTGGAGGACAGGTCAGTCATGTAAACTGAGTTCACCTACAATTACCATCCACTCAGTCCACACATCTAGTCAGATACCTACATTTCTTTGACCTTTTAGTAGCAAATCTGCAATTCCAAATTTGTTATATTCAGATATTTAGTCATTTTAGTGAATCCTAAGGGACTAATAAGTATTATTATGGGGATCCCTTGAATTCTAAAAAGTTTTTCATCTTGGTAAATTGCTTAGTAAATTTAAGTATTTTTTCTACCTTATGACTATATGAAAATCAACTAAAACTATGTTTATATTCTCCCCCAACCAGATATAATATAAAAATGGTATTTAGGATGTGAATATGAGGGAAAATCACAATATTTGCAGAGGAAATTGGACACACCAAAGCTTTCTTATGACCGGGACTGTTGCAAACTTGTATTTCTCCTTTTATTGGACGTTTTTCATTTCCTATAAGTGAACATATCTTTTTATCCTTAACCCAAGTTTTCATATTTTATACTGACAAATGATTATATACTGTGAGTTCATGTATCCAAAAACTTATTTTTTTGTTGCTAAAAATTTAGGCAGACTTCCCTTTGGGATCAGGAAGACCCTAGATTGCATATTGGACTCTTGCTGAGATTCTTGGATTTGAGAGTAATAATTTATGTAAGTGTGTGTGCATTCCTTTCAATATTCAAATAACACATAGGTTCTCTCTGTAAACTCCTATCAATATGCCTCCCCCAAATAAAATTATTCTTTTCTAATGTCCTCAAAGTCTCCAAATAGCTCATAGTCAACATGGAACATGTTCCTATTTTAAACTTGTAAATGGCACACAATTTGAAGGCCTGAGCTTTCACTCAAAAGATTTGTAGGCCCCAAATGCTGGCTCTGACATTTTAGATATATTTGGAAAATGTCAAAGAAAAGCTAGTTAAGATTTTAATGTTTTAAAGGAGTATGTTTGTACACCAAAGAATGCAGCCTATATATTCTCAGTATTAGTGCAACCAACATGTGTGCCAACAGTTACTTTGGGACTGTAAAGATTAGTGAATAATGTGAGAAGTGGAAAACTCATAAAGAGAAGATTTAGATTGTGTTTCCATCTCTAGTGATTTATTTAATCATGGACTAATTATTTGCATTGATATCTTTGTACCTCAAATTTCATGCATTTGTTCTTTCACCAAATACTCACTGAGCATATGCTCCTGGCACTCCGGTGCCAGGCTATGGACACAAATATTAAGTATCCATTTTCTCAACCCTTAAGCTTATAATCAGGTGCATAGATAAGTGCAATGAAATTTTATAGGCACTTTTCTAGAAGGATGTTTAGAGAATAGTGAGACTACAGACAAGGAAATAACTTTTCACGAGAAGGCAGTTAGAAAACCCTTCATAGAGAAGGTGGTGGTTGAACTGAGTCCTAAAAAATGAGTAGGTGCTCATCGGATAAGCAGAGACATTTCCACATAACTAGTACACTAAGGAAAGATACGGAAAAATGAAATAGCAGGTCTCTGACTTAGAGTCCTCTCCTCCTGGCACAGCATTTTTTTTTTCTTTTTCTTTTTTTTTTCCTGGCAGTAGGAGTTCCTCTTTATTTTTCTCAAGCACAGCTATGTATTTCATTTTTGTTTCTGTTGTTACATTTATGCAGCATGTCTATGTATTAATATCAGAAAAGGTGGCTCCAATTAGCTCAGTCTGCCATGATTCAGGAACCTATTTTTCATTCTTTTAGAAAGCTATTTCAAGCACTTAGTTATAGCCCAATACTTTTAAGAACACATCTGACTTTCTAAAATACTACTTCATTTGCTCTCAAGGTGGTCCAGTGGTGAAGACTCCATGCTCCAAATGCTGGGGTTCCTGGTTCGATCCCTGGTCAGGGAAATATATCCCACAAGTCAAACCTAAGACCCAGGTTGGCCAACCAGTATTTTTTTTTTTTGGCCCCTAAGTCATCATTTGTTTTCATCCGTCTTTTATTCCTTGCCCTGTGTGGGCCTCCCATTGCAGTGGTCTCTCCCATTGCAGAGCACCAGCTCTGGGGGCACGTGCTCCAGAGTGCTGGCTCATAATTGGACACATGGGTCCAGTCGCTCCACGGCTCATGGGATCTTCCCGGGCCAGGGATCAAACTGGTGCCCCTTGCACTGCAAGGCGGACTCTTTACCCACTGGACCACCAGGGAAGCACCCCCCCCCCCCTTTTTTTTTTAAAGGAACATGTTGACTATTAAGCATTACAGTCTTAAGTGATAGTATAGAAATCTCGGAAGGCTAGGGGAGCGTGGGGAGAGGGTTTTGGGTAAAGAATCATATTTAAATTTGATAAATTATAAGACTATAAACTCACAATACTCACTTTAACTCTATTTCATCCTCCCAGCTAGGTGGGTCCCCATCACCCAATCTTCCTTGTTTCTTTCATGTAGTTTTTTGAGTTACTGTAATAAGTAAAATAGCAAGTTACTCCCTAAACTCCTCAGTTTTCGTTTTCTGGTTATTAGTCTTAATCTCTTTGTAGACCTAAATACAGGTATCCTAGATTTCACCCATAGAAATTTCCTACTTGAGTTCTGCCTCTCTGAGAATCGATTCTTAGTAATGGCTTCTCTTCAATGGGTATTGCTTTAATATTTTCTCCAGTAATTACCCCGTGCAGTATTACATCCTGCCTTCGTCATTAGTGTCACCTCCTGCTTGTCTTGCCTCCACCGTGACCTCTCGGAGATCAGTTTCTTCACAACCCCACCCTATTGTGTCACTGTGCAAAGCTTCCGGCCTCCCAGCCTGAGTCACCAGATACCCCCTTCTAGTGATACCAGCCCAGGCTTCTGTCCTCAGCCCACCCCATCTCTTCTCAGACAGAACCAGCATCACAGGTTAGTAGAGCTAGTTCTATCCATTTGACTCGACATAGCCAGCCTGGAGTGTTTCAATCTGTGAGAGTACTTTTTAAAAATGTATTATTTGGAAATCTTTTTATTACAAAAAATTTCAAGTATACAGAATGACAGAGAACAGTCCGATGAACCCCATGTACCCATCATCCAGCTTCAACAATTTTCAACTTCTGGTCAGATTGGTTTCATCTCTACCTTGACTATACCCACAGGTTTATTTCAAAACAACTCCCAGATGCCATATCATACCATATGTGTTTCTCTTAAAAAATGGGTATCTTTGTTTTAAAAACATAACTATGACCCATAAATTGAACCAGGGTCTCCTGCATTGTGATTCTTTACCAGTTGAGCTACCAGTGCAGCCCACAATGCAATTATTACATCTAAAAATATCTTCCCTTGGATATTCCTGTACTAGCCTCAATTATCCAGGCAGTTTTCATGAATTGGGTTCGAAAAAGGAATATACATGCCATTGGTTGTCATATCTCTTAAGTCTCTCTTTATATAAAATTTATATTTTGAAAATTTCCAAACATATGGCAAAGTAAACTATACGTACTCAACACCCAGCTTCAAATAATGATAAATTATAAGACTATAAACTCACAATACTCACTTTAACTCTATTTCATCCTCCCAGCTAGGTGGGTCCCCATCACCCAATCTTCCTTGTTTCTTTCATGTAGTTTTTTGAGTTACTGTAATAAGTAAAATAGCAAGTTACTCCCTAAACTCCTCAGTTTTCGTTTTCTGGTTATTAGTCTTAATCTCTTTGTAGACCTAAATACAGGTATCCTAGATTTCACCCATAGAAATTTCCTACTTGAGTTCTGCCTCTCTGAGAATCGATTCTTAGTAATGGCTTCTCTTCAATGGGTATTGCTTTAATATTTTCTCCAGTAATTACCCCGTGCAGTATTACATCCTGCCTTCGTCATTAGTGTCACCTCCTGCTTGTCTTGCCTCCACCGTGACCTCTCGGAGATCAGTTTCTTCACAACCCCACCCTATTGTGTCACTGTGCAAAGCTTCCGGCCTCCCAGCCTGAGTCACCAGATACCCCCTTCTAGTGATACCAGCCCAGGCTTCTGTCCTCAGCCCACCCCATCTCTTCTCAGACAGAACCAGCATCACAGGTTAGTAGAGCTAGTTCTATCCATTTGACTCGACATAGCCAGCCTGGAGTGTTTCAATCTGTGAGAGTACTTTTTAAAAATGTATTATTTGGAAATCTTTTTATTACAAAAAATTTCAAGTATACAGAATGACAGAGAACAGTCCGATGAACCCCATGTACCCATCATCCAGCTTCAACAATTTTCAACTTCTGGTCAGATTGGTTTCATCTCTACCTTGACTATACCCACAGGTTTATTTCAAAACAACTCCCAGATGCCATATCATACCATATGTGTTTCTCTTAAAAAATGGGTATCTTTGTTTTAAAAACATAACTATGACCCATAAATTGAACCAGGGTCTCCTGCATTGTGATTCTTTACCAGTTGAGCTACCAGTGCAGCCCACAATGCAATTATTACATCTAAAAATATCTTCCCTTGGATATTCCTGTACTAGCCTCAATTATCCAGGCAGTTTTCATGAATTGGGTTCGAAAAAGGAATATACATGCCATTGGTTGTCATATCTCTTAAGTCTCTCTTTATATAAAAATTTATATTTTGAAAATTTCCAAACATATGGCAAAGTAAACTATACGTACTCAACACCCAGCTTCAATAATGATCAACGGTCTGTCCTTTTTGTATCACCTATGCCTCCACCCACTCTCCAATTTCCATTCAATTAATTTTTACAGCCTTTTGAGGTAAAATGTCTGTGTATTTAAATCCTAGTAGTACAGTTTTGACAAATGGATATATGAATGGGTCCCACACCTCTGTCATTAACTACGTGCTCATGCTCAGGCATGTCCAATTCTTTATGACCCCATTGACTTTAGCCTGCCAGGATCCTCTGTCCATGGGGTTTCCCGGGCAAAAATACTAGAATGGATTGCCATTTCTTCTGGAGGGTATCTTCCTGACCCAGGAATAAAGCCCAGGTCTCCCGTGTGTCCTGCATTGGCAGGCAGATTCTTTACCACTAAAACTACCTGGGAAGCCCCTGTCATCACACAGGACGTTTCTATCTCCCTAGATGGTTTTCTGTTGCCTTTTACTTCTTCACTGGCAACAAAAACTCTCATTTTTAAAAATCTTAGGTTAGTGCCTGTTCTTACAATATTCTATTTTATGTTCAGCATCTTCTCAGTATAATGGCTGTGAATTCAACCTTATTGTTGGATTAATTTGTTTCTTATAATCGCTATCATTTTACATGTGCATATCTTTTTCTCTTGTTGATGGACATTTGGTTAATTCAAGGCATCAGCTATCAAGAATAAAGCTGCTAAGAACATTCTTATATAAAGCTACCAGTGGCTAAGTCTTTTAAGCTCCAAGTCGCGCGCGCGCGCGCGTGTGTGTGTGTGTGTGTGTGTGTGTGTGGAGGTTGTTAGCTGTTGGAGAATCCAGGTCATTTGTTCAGTAGGATTTCTTGTCTGTATTTTGCTGATTGCATCCACATATATTTCACATGTTCCTCTGTCCCTCAAATTTTCTGCAAATGGGTGGTTATATCTAGAGGCATAATCAGATTCAGGTTTAATTTTGTCAAGACAATCAAAGAGGGTGTTGTGTACTTCCAACAGAAGATTCAGAGAGATTGATGTTCTGTTATTTGCAACTGTAACTTTTGGATAGATTTCTAGAAACAAAATTGTTGGATCAAAATATAAACGTGTATATAACTTTGCTAGATTTAATTTACGGGATTTTTCAGGGGCTTATTCACTACAGTATGCTGTTTAGTGAGGTATTTATTAGTTGTCCTTTTGTATCACCTATGCCTCCACCCACTCTCCAATTTCCATTCAATTAATTTTTACAGCCTTTTGAGGTAAAATGTCTGTGTATTTAAATCCTAGTAGTACAGTTTTGACAAATGGATATATGAATGGGTCCCACACCTCTGTCATTAACTACGTGCTCATGCTCAGGCATGTCCAATTCTTTATGACCCCATTGACTTTAGCCTGCCAGGATCCTCTGTCCAGGGGGTTTTCCCGGGCAAAAATACTAGAATGGATTGCCATTTCTTCTGGAGGGTATCTTCCTGACCCAGGAATAAAGCCCAGGTCTCCCGTGTGTCCTGCATTGGCAGGCAGATTCTTTACCACTAAAACTACCTGGGAAGCCCCTGTCATCACACAGGACGTTTCTATCTCCCTAGATGGTTTTCTGTTGCCTTTTACTTCTTCACTGGCAACAAAAACTCTCATTTTTAAAAATCTTAGGTTAGTGCCTGTTCTTACAATATTCTATTTTATGTTCAGCATCTTCTCAGTATAATGGCTGTGAATTCAACCTTATTGTTGGATTAATTTGTTTCTTATAATCGCTATCATTTTACATGTGCATATCTTTTTCTCTTGTTGATGGACATTTGGTTAATTCAAGGCATCAGCTATCAAGAATAAAGCTGCTAAGAACATTCTTATATAAAGCTACCAGTGGCTAAGTCTTTTAAGCTCCAAGTCGCGCGCGCGCGCGCGCGTGTGTGTGTGTGTGTGTGTGTGTGTGGAGGTTGTTAGCTGTTGGAGAATCCAGGTCATTTGTTCAGTAGGATTTCTTGTCTGTATTTTGCTGATTGCATCCACATATATTTCACATGTTCCTCTGTCCCTCAAATTTTCTGCAAATGGGTGGTTATATCTAGAGGCATAATCAGATTCAGGTTTAATTTTGTCAAGACAATCAAAGAGGGTGTTGTGTACTTCCAACAGAAGATTCAGAGAGATTGATGTTCTGTTATTTGCAACTGTAACTTTTGGATAGATTTCTAGAAACAAAATTGTTGGATCAAAATATAAACGTGTATATAACTTTGCTAGATTTAATTTACGGGATTTTTCAGGGGCTTATTCACTACAGTATGCTGTTTAGTGAGGTATTTATTAGCCAGTTGCAATAATTTTACTACATGAAAATACACACCTGCATGCATGCCATCGAATCTCATCATTTGTAGTGTGGGCATGCTAAGTCACTTCAGTCAGGTTCGACTCTTCGCGACCCCATTGACTATAGCCCACCAGGCTCCTCTGTCCAAGGGATTCTCCAGGCAGGAATACCAGAGTGGATTTCCATTTCCTTTTCAAATTATTAGTAGCAGCTATGTTTAATAAAGTTTTGTGAACACTGGCCTAGCAAATCCTGAATGACTGCTCCTAAAGGAAACACAAGGTAAGTTCCTGGTCTCAACATTATAGTCAACTGACTAGTATATAATCTTGTTTTATGTGTATTTCCTCTTACAGACACCTTGTTTAATATATACTGTTGATCCAGTAACATTGAACTCACCATCAAGAGTACTATAACTCACACCGAATGAAGTTTATCTACCACATAGTTTATCCAAAGACAACATCACAGTTTTTTTGCACTTAGGAACACTAGACAGCACCTCGGCGCTACATTTTTGGGCCATTTTAAACAATGAAATCACCAGTGAAAAGCACAAAAATATGAAAAATGTGGCACTAAATGAACCACAGAAGACTATGATTGACAGTGTAGAGTTGAAACAAGAAAGCAGAGATTGCCTTGCTCAGTCGTAACTAGGAATGTGAGCCTCGAGTGACAGACTTTGGCTGCTCTTCATAGGTTCATGAATGATCTGCAAAAGCACTGTGAGTATGGATTTGAGGGTTACAAGTAGAATTTAATGAGTAGGTCAATTCACAAACATGTACTCCACAAACAATAAGGATCGATTGTACATACGTATCTTTTGTTTTTAATTTTGGCCTCTTTTATTGACTTTTTATTTATTTGTTTTCATCCATATTTATTCTTTGGCCTGTGTGGGCCTCCCATTGCAGTGGTTTATAGATTTACAAATCAAAGATTTGAAAAATAAATTTCTGTTATTTGCAACTGTAACTTTTGGATAGATTTCTAGAAACAAAATTGTTGGATCAAAATATAAACGTGTATATAACTTTGCTAGATTTAATTTACGGGATTTTTCAGGGGCTTATTCACTACAGTATGCTGTTTAGTGAGGTATTTATTAGCCAGTTGCAATAATTTTACTACATGAAAATACACACCTGCATGCATGCCATCGAATCTCATCATTTGTAGTGTGGGCATGCTAAGTCACTTCAGTCAGGTTCGACTCTTCGCGACCCCATTGACTATAGCCCACCAGGCTCCTCTGTCCAAGGGATTCTCCAGGCAGGAATACCAGAGTGGATTTCCATTTCCTTTTCAAATTATTAGTAGCAGCTATGTTTAATAAAGTTTTGTGAACACTGGCCTAGCAAATCCTGAATGACTGCTCCTAAAGGAAACACAAGGTAAGTTCCTGGTCTCAACATTATAGTCAACTGACTAGTATATAATCTTGTTTTATGTGTATTTCCTCTTACAGACACCTTGTTTAATATATACTGTTGATCCAGTAACATTGAACTCACCATCAAGAGTACTATAACTCACACCGAATGAAGTTTATCTACCACATAGTTTATCCAAAGACAACATCACAGTTTTTTTGCACTTAGGAACACTAGACAGCACCTCGGCGCTACATTTTTGGGCCATTTTAAACAATGAAATCACCAGTGAAAAGCACAAAAATATGAAAAATGTGGCACTAAATGAACCACAGAAGACTATGATTGACAGTGTAGAGTTGAAACAAGAAAGCAGAGATTGCCTTGCTCAGTCGTAACTAGGAATGTGAGCCTCGAGTGACAGACTTTGGCTGCTCTTCATAGGTTCATGAATGATCTGCAAAAGCACTGTGAGTATGGATTTGAGGGTTACAAGTAGAATTTAATGAGTAGGTCAATTCACAAACATGTACTCCACAAACAATAAGGATCGATTGTACATACGTATCTTTTTGTTTTTTAATTTTGGCCTCTTTTATTGACTTTTTATTTATTTGTTTTCATCCATATTTATTCTTTGGCCTGTGTGGGCCTCCCATTGCAGTGGCCTCCCTCGTTGCAGCTCATAATTAGACACAGCTGTCTGCACCACGGCACGTGGGATCTTCCTGGGTCAGGGATCCAACTGGTGCCCCTTGCACTGCAAGGTGGATTTTTCACCCATTGGACCACCAGGGAAGCCCAGGATCAATTGTATAAGTGAAACAGGATTCTCATCTCTTACCAATGATTAGAATTTGGGCCAAAAAAAAAAATGGTGCTAAGACAGCCCATCAATATTATATATTTTTAAAGAAACCAACTTGGCTAATAAGGTTATGATTACTATGATAGACACCTATGTTTTAGTTTCTGACTGGCCAGATCTCACAATATTTAGGAAAATTGTGAGCAGTAATTCTTAACTTTCAGAAGATCAGAATTCAAGAAAGCTCTGTCACTCAGAATTAGTTTTACTGATTGAGAAGAATAAATTCAGTAAAGGGATTCAGTAAAAAAATCTTGTCTATACACACAAAATAGTAGGACTGATATAAGATAATAAGCCCTTTTGTAACTGCACATTTGTTTGAACTTTTGTTTACTCTGTTCCTAATTTTCATTGTTCAGTTAGAACCCTAAAATAACATTTATGAGATGATTTTGCTATCCAAAGCAATCTGTGGCTATTCACTCCTCAACCATAGCTACCTACCCTCATCGTTTACTATCCAATTCCAAATTCCAACAGATAATACACTGGAGGGTTAAATGGAACTAGGGATTGCAGACAACTAGGTAATATATAATAAGAGAATCAGAACAGGACAAGTGACTCTGAAGACAAATCCTCATGTAAAGTTGTGAGAGTCATGAGGGGTCTGACTAGTGACCTTGTGTAATGGTAAATTTGGAATCAGACCTGAGATTCAGGAATGGGCTTCACTGGCAGTCATTGTTGCCTCTCACCTTCCCCCTTGGAAATAAATCTGCTGTGTTGCAATCAGTGAGGATTTGCCAAATACCTTCTGGGTTGTTCTTATCCTGCCAGGAATACCCCCTCCTTTAAACTCTGATCTGCTCCGTGGGAAAGTTTTTGAATTTCCAGTCTCTAGCCTGCTGCACGAAGATCCTGGCCAACCAAACCAAGTGGTCCCTTCGATCACACAGGTAACCAAACATGTCCAGGGAACAGAAGAAAATTGTCACATTGCTAATAACATGTGCCTGATTACAGCTTGTGTGTAACTCTTACCACAGAGGGAAGAAGTTACCATTAGAATTCTACTGCTGTTATGATCAATGTGAAGTTATGTCTTGACTGATAAGTTGAAAAGGGCACACAGTAAAGACTTGTATTATAAGTATAGAGTAGTGAGATTGATACAAAATAAGAAATAATCCCTTTCATAACTTGAAGTTCAGTTAAAACTTGTGTTTATTCAATTTCTAGATTTAATTGAACTATGAATGTATACCATCTAAGCAATTCTTTTGCTCTCCTAAACAATTTGTTGGTATTCACTCCTCAGCAATAACTGTCTATCCTCATTTTTTACTCTCTATTTCTAAATTCTAATGGATTATTCAACTGGAGGATTAGGCAAAGCTAAGAGTTGAACACAAATAGGTGATACTTAAACACAAAGAAATGGAATATATAATATAAATATTTGACTGTTCTATTCGATTATGAAACAAATTTGGGGTTAAGATTTAGAAATATAACTGCCATGAATTTTTACTAATGACATGCTGAATTGTGGCATTGGCTATTGACATGATGGGTCACACATGAATAAAAAGCAAACATTTATACGTGAGAACACATGCAAACTGGTTAACTAAAAAGAAACTTCAGGAAAAAAACCCCTTCAAATCTAGCACTATAAATAAAACAGAGAAAATAGATTAAAATAACAGCAAGAAAAAAGATAGGTTATCTCAAAGACTTATGAGGTAAAAATTCCAACTATCTTGAGATCCTTTATCCACAATCAAAACAGAACCCACTAACTAGTCACTTCTGAGTGGCTTTAAAAGCGGGGCAGGGGAAGGTTTAAAAACTATACTAAAGCACAGTAGAAATTTATCAGTAGAAATTTTCTTATACTTAAATATATTTAAATAAATTTGATTACTTCATATTTGGAGTCACAGAACATTAGAAACAATAAAATTTTTCTACAGTCATTATAGACCCTAACATTTATTGTGTGTTTACCCTGGGTGAGGGATAGTTACAGAAATCCTAGGAGATATGATGAGGGAATAAAATTAGATTTCCAGTCTCTAGCGTAAACCCCACAACAGGTTACACCAGGTAACCAAACATGTCCAGGGAACAGAAGAAAATTGTCACATTGCTAATAACATGTGCCTGATTACAGCTTGTGTGTAACTCTTACCACAGAGGGAAGAAGTTACCATTAGAATTCTACTGCTGTTATGATCAATGTGAAGTTATGTCTTGACTGATAAGTTGAAAAGGGCACACAGTAAAGACTTGTATTATAAGTATAGAGTAGTGAGATTGATACAAAATAAGAAATAATCCCTTTCATAACTTGAAGTTCAGTTAAAACTTGTGTTTATTCAATTTCTAGATTTAATTGAACTATGAATGTATACCATCTAAGCAATTCTTTTGCTCTCCTAAACAATTTGTTGGTATTCACTCCTCAGCAATAACTGTCTATCCTCATTTTTTACTCTCTATTTCTAAATTCTAATGGATTATTCAACTGGAGGATTAGGCAAAGCTAAGAGTTGAACACAAATAGGTGATACTTAAACACAAAGAAATGGAATATATAATATAAATATTTGACTGTTCTATTCGATTATGAAACAAATTTGGGGTTAAGATTTAGAAATATAACTGCCATGAATTTTTACTAATGACATGCTGAATTGTGGCATTGGCTATTGACATGATGGGTCACACATGAATAAAAAGCAAACATTTATACGTGAGAACACATGCAAACTGGTTAACTAAAAAGAAACTTCAGGAAAAAAACCCCTTCAAATCTAGCACTATAAATAAAACAGAGAAAATAGATTAAAATAACAGCAAGAAAAAAGATAGGTTATCTCAAAGACTTATGAGGTAAAAATTCCAACTATCTTGAGATCCTTTATCCACAATCAAAACAGAACCCACTAACTAGTCACTTCTGAGTGGCTTTAAAAAGCGGGGGCAGGGGAAGGTTTAAAAACTATACTAAAGCACAGTAGAAATTTATCAGTAGAAATTTTCTTATACTTAAATATATTTAAATAAATTTGATTACTTCATATTTGGAGTCACAGAACATTAGAAACAATAAAATTTTTCTACAGTCATTATAGACCCTAACATTTATTGTGTGTTTACCCTGGGTGAGGGATAGTTACAGAAATCCTAGGAGATATGTATCATGACTCCCCTCATTTCACAGAGAAGGAGAAAGGTGGAAAGAAGCTGATAGATTTGCCCAAGATCACACAGTAGAGACAGCTAGGATCAGGATTCAAACATAAGTATTGTTTTACCAGAGACCACACTGTCAAGTGGGCTTCCCAGGTGGTACTAATGGTAAAGATGCAGGAGACATAAAAGATGCAGGTTCAATCCCTGGGTCAGAAAGATCTCCTGAAGGAGGGCATGGTAACCCACTGCAGTATTCTTGCCTGGAGAATTCCATGATCAGAGTAATCTGGTGGGCTACAGTCCATGCGGTCGCAAAGAGTCAGATACTACTGAAGCAACTTAGCAGGCATGCACCAGGTCAAGTACTTGGGGCAGGTCTACAGAGATGAACAGGTCTGAGGAAGTTCCTGCTGTCCAGTGTAAGAGAAGAGAGCTGGCAGGAGCAAGAACTGACACAGAACAAGGAAGGTGACTGAGCGCTGGGGCCCACCAGCCCCTTTAAAGTGATGACCTAACTCTTTGCAATCATTCTACAAGTCAGCATAAGCACTTTGCAGATGAAGAAATTGAAATCGTAAAGAGCTAAACAAACTTTCCACAAATATATAATTCCTTAATAGTGGATCTGGGGTTGGAATCCAGATCTGTATGACATGAAAGCTTAATTGCTTTCTCCTACATATCACTTGTTGCTGCTGTTCAATCACTCAGTCGTGTCTGATTCTTCATGACTCCACGGACTGCAGCATGCTGGGCTTGTCACTACTCTAACAAAAGCCAGCAGGCACAGGATCATGGACATTTCCTTCTAGCCACTCTGTATGAAAGGAGACAGTTCTGCACACACTACACTGGGCTTGCGAGGGCCTTGTGTGATACATAAAATGGTTAAATGTAAATGTGGTTACAATAAGGAGCGTGTTAAATTGAGATCTGAATAATTAAGAATCAGTTGCTTGATGTTGATTACTCTCTGTTTAAGAACATGTATAGCATATTTTAAAAAGTCTAAAAATAGACATGGTGAAAATAAACTAACTTGTGGATTTTAAGAGATGAGTTTTGAATGTCTGGAAAATTCGGGGGATATTTCTCTTCTAAGGAAATTAGACAAATAGTTTTCTATATTAGGAAACAGTACAAATAGATTAGATAAAGGTTAACACAGTTTTAAGTCATCGGATCCAACAAAAACAGTTTCAACACTTTAATACCAATTTGGATTATGTGTTAATACTGAATCCTGCAGCATCTAGAAAGTGTTTCTACAAGTTATGAGAGATTACAATTTATCAGGAATTCAAGCTATTAGAAAGGTAGAATAATTAGATTTCCCCTCAACCATAATTTCACAAGAGATTTCTGAATTTAAAATTCAGCTATTCAGTTTCAAGTAGAGGATTTACATTAGAGGTCAATACACATATCATGTCTTAAATACAATATTTAACTATGTTTCCTACACTTTCCCATGTACTGTGCTGTATTGATGATTATCTCACAGTGATAGGTATGATCCATAATATACTCTCTGAGCTATAAAAAGGCAAAAAAGTTAAATACTATGATCACTGTAGCTTGGGAGTAGTACATTTGTTTCTGTCTTTTAAAAAATTTACCAACTATTGCTTAACTAATACATTTAAGTTAACACAAATATTAGAAGTTTATTCAAGGGAACATTTGAAAAAAATTATGAAAAGTAGAAATATAAAAAGTTATCATTTTTCCACTGCACATTGGTTGTATTGATGTGAATGCTCTTTTAAAGTTCTATGTCCTACCTGGGGCTCAAGTTCAAATGAGCCTTTATCCCCACTCTGCGTCTTTCTTGACTGAGGAAATGTTACCTGTGGAATGTGGACTTTGGCAGGTGGGAATGATCCCACCTTGAGAGATGGAGTCTCCAGCCTTCCAGAAGCCTGCTGTGCTATTGTCCCACAGCTTTCTACCCCTTGTTTCTTACTGGTTTCTTGAATTGTTCTTGTGGACTTTTCCTCAGGGATACATTGGCCTGCCCATCCCAATTCATATGTAGTCCCCTGCTCACCACTGGAGAATGTATAGCATATTTTAAAAAGTCTTTAAAAAATATAGACATGGTGAAAAGAAACTAAGTTGTGGATTTTAAGAGATGAGTTTTGAATGTCTGGAAAATTCGGGGGATATTTCTCTTCTAAGGAAATTAGACAAATAGTTTTCTATATTAGGAAACAGTACAAATAGATTAGATAAAGGTTAACACAGTTTTAAGTCATCGGATCCAACAAAACAGTTTCAACACTTTAATACCAATTTGGATTATGTGTTAATACTGAATCCTGCAGCATCTAGAAAGTGTTTCTACAAGTTATGAGAGATTACAATTTATCAGGAATTCAAGCTATTAGAAAGGTAGAATAATTAGATTTCCCCTCAACCATAATTTCACAAGAGATTTCTGAATTTAAAATTCAGCTATTCAGTTTCAAGTAGAGGATTTACATTAGAGGTCAATACACATATCATGTCTTAAATACAATATTTAACTATGTTTCCTACACTTTCCCATGTACTGTGCTGTATTGATGATTATCTCACAGTGATAGGTATGATCCATAATATACTCTCTGAGCTATAAAAAGGCAAAAAAGTTAAATACTATGATCACTGTAGCTTGGGAGTAGTACATTTGTTTCTGTCTTTTAAAAAATTTACCAACTATTGCTTAACTAATACATTTAAGTTAACACAAATATTAGAAGTTTATTCAAGGGAACATTTGAAAAAAATTATGAAAAGTAGAAATATAAAAAGTTATCATTTTTCCACTGCACATTGGTTGTATTGATGTGAATGCTCTTTTAAAGTTCTATGTCCTACCTGGGGCTCAAGTTCAAATGAGCCTTTATCCCCACTCTGCGTCTTTCTTGACTGAGGAAATGTTACCTGTGGAATGTGGACTTTGGCAGGTGGGAATGATCCCACCTTGAGAGATGGAGTCTCCAGCCTTCCAGAAGCCTGCTGTGCTATTGTCCCACAGCTTTCTACCCCTTGTTTCTTACTGGTTTCTTGAATTGTTCTTGTGGACTTTTCCTCAGGGATACATTGGCCTGCCCATCCCAATTCATATGTAGTCCCCTGCTCACCACTGGAGAATGAGCTCACTGCTCTCTAGAAATGTTGCGTTGGTGAACGGATCACGCTTCAGCAGCACTGACCTGGTCATCCTCTACTGCCATACCTTCCCCTGGGGGCTTGAACGCAGAACAGGGAAGTGCAGCCACTTCAGAGATCCACCAAATACAGTGTTCACTTTACTGACTGGTCTGTAGCTTCCTTCTCCTGGGACTTAGAGGAAGCCAGAACCAAGGCTTCACTGCTCAGCCAACTCCCTCTCCACTGGTACTCCCAATCAAAGAACCTCAAAATTAAGCTGATATGGATGGGACTATGGGAAACTGATGTGGATGGGATTGTGGGAATTAGGCTGGGGGTGGGAGGGGGGATGAAGGGGAGAAATCACTGTGCTTCATTCAGCCTGATGTGAAAGGATGGTTGGTGTTTTTCCTGCATAGTACCTTTTCTTACTGTTTCTTTAATAAATGGGATGAGAGGCCAAAAAAAAAAAGTCCTATGTCCTGCTTAGGTGTTAGTTTTTTTTTTTTAATGTAATTTTGGCCTCTTTTGTTGATTTTTTATTTATTTATTTTCATCCATCTTTATTCTTTGGCCTGTGTGGGTCTCCCATTGCAGCAGCCTCTGTTGTTGCAGAGCACCAGCTCTGGGCGCATGCGCTCAGAGGACTGGCTCGCAATTGGACTCACCTGTCCAGCAGATCCATGGCACGTGGATCTTCCAGGGCCTGGGATTGAACTGGCGCCCCTTGCACTGCAAGGCGGACTCTCTCCCCACTGGACCACGAGGGAAGCCCTGTTTGATGTATTTTTAATGAAAAAGTTCAATAATTTAAAAATAGCTGCAAAGAATTTTTTAATTGGTTAATGATACTAGGCAACCCTCAAACAAAAATACTATGTGCTACTGAGTAGCTTTAATATTTTACTGTGTTGCAAGAACACTATGTGTGGGAGATAATTACTTGATTTTGACCTATATATGTGTGTAATCAAAAGTGGTGTGTCAAAAACATAATCACAAATAAAGGTTACCTTTTGTTCACATCCTCTTGCTAATTGTGGGGGATTTTTCAGAAAGATCGAAGAAATGGATGTAATTTAAAGTACAAGAGAAAGGAAAATGTTTTCTTCCTGAGCTTTTGCATGGTGGAAGGAAGATGTGTTGTTACAATTGCTGTTTGTAAAATTTCCAGGACAGTTCCAATATTAATATTCCCTTTTGCAACTATGTTAAGCCATTCACCTCAAGTTTTGTTTCAAAATGTTTCGACACCAAAGAGGGTAATAGTCTAATATTTTTAGGAAAATCTTACTTTTAATTTGATTCCTAATGATATTTAGGAATACCAGAGAGTTTGTAAATGTGAGTCCCACACTCATTTAGATACTTAGCACATTTGATTAATAAAAAAATAACTGATTTTGAGTAGATCTTTATTCTGATGGACTTCCTAAATGTTATGAAATATGATCTGAGTTTATAAGAACAAGGAGAGATCTACTGGGGTGGGAGGGGGGGGATGAAGGGGAGAAATCACTGTGCTTCATTCAGCCTGATGTGAAAGGATGGTTGGTGTTTTTCCTGCATAGTACCTTTTCTTACTGTTTCTTTAATAAATGGGATGAGAGGCCAAAAAAAAAAAGTCCTATGTCCTGCTTAGGTGTTAGTTTTTTTTTAATGTAATTTTGGCCTCTTTTGTTGATTTTTTATTTATTTATTTTCATCCATCTTTATTCTTTGGCCTGTGTGGGTCTCCCATTGCAGCAGCCTCTGTTGTTGCAGAGCACCAGCTCTGGGCGCATGCGCTCAGAGGACTGGCTCGCAATTGGACTCACCTGTCCAGCAGATCCATGGCACGTGGATCTTCCAGGGCCTGGGATTGAACTGGCGCCCCTTGCACTGCAAGGCGGACTCTCTCCCCACTGGACCACGAGGGAAGCCCTGTTTGATGTATTTTTAATGAAAAAGTTCAATAATTTAAAAATAGCTGCAAAGAATTTTTTAATTGGTTAATGATACTAGGCAACCCTCAAACAAAAATACTATGTGCTACTGAGTAGCTTTAATATTTTACTGTGTTGCAAGAACACTATGTGTGGGAGATAATTACTTGATTTTGACCTATATATGTGTGTAATCAAAAGTGGTGTGTCAAAAACATAATCACAAATAAAGGTTACCTTTTGTTCACATCCTCTTGCTAATTGTGGGGGATTTTTCAGAAAGATCAAGAAATGGATGTAATTTAAAGTACAAGAGAAAGGAAAATGTTTTCTTCCTGAGCTTTTGCATGGTGGAAGGAAGATGTGTTGTTACAATTGCTGTTTGTAAAATTTCCAGGACAGTTCCAATATTAATATTCCCTTTTGCAACTATGTTAAGCCATTCACCTCAAGTTTTGTTTCAAAATGTTTCGACACCAAAGAGGGTAATAGTCTAATATTTTTAGGAAAATCTTACTTTTAATTTGATTCCTAATGATATTTAGGAATACCAGAGAGTTTGTAAATGTGAGTCCCACACTCATTTAGATACTTAGCACATTTGATTAATAAAAAAATAACTGATTTTGAGTAGATCTTTATTCTGATGGACTTCCTAAATGTTATGAAATATGATCTGAGTTTATAAGAACAAGGAGAGATCTACTTTTGAACTTTCTTATGCCAAAGGCACTCTGAAAGGTCTTTCTTCCAGCCTTGGTATATATGGGCTTCCCTGGTGGCTCAGCTGGTGAAGAATCCGCCTTCAATGCGCGAGACCTGGGTTGGATCCCTGGGTTGAGGAAGATCTCCTGGGGCAGGGTATGGCAACCCACTCCAGTGTTCTTGCCTGTAGAATCCCCATGAACAGAGGAGTCTGGCGGGCTACAGTCCATGGAGTTGCAAAGAGTTGAACACGACTGAGTGACTGAACATGGCAGCACACACACACACACAGAGACACACACACACATAGTACATATATATTAATTAATCTGTAAGGTAGAAAAAATCTGTCATCATAGGACAGTATTTCAACCAGATAAGATGATATATTTCTCCATTAAAAAAAACATTTACTGTAATTGTATCTTCTAAGGAATCATTTAAATATTGAATCAGTATGATAGATTTTGTCAAAGCAACAATTTGAGTAATTGGCTAAGAATGGTACTTCACGTACCTAGAAGAGGCTCAGAGAGTAGACTCACTAAAAGAACTTCATGTCCTGTTTTCTTTCCCTTTAAAGGAACGGAAACATTTTAGCAGAAGTATAAAGGCAAGGTGTACTCATTTCTTGCTTATTAAAGAAAAGGTTGGAAAGGAACCTTACCTCCACCTGCTTGAGATCTTCTCAGAAAAGACTAATCTTTTAATTTCCTTTCCTTTTCTCCTTACAACTTTTATTAGGTTCACATGTTCCAGACCTCAAGGGAAAATGTTATCTTTCATTTTTAACGTGGCATGTCCTCATGCACACACAGTGGATGTGATGTTGGTGGCCCCTAGGACATATTTAGGAATAGTTTTTAATGTGAGTCTTTTTCTACTTTTAATTTGATTCCTAATGATATTTAGGAATACCAGAGAGTTTGTAAATGTGAGTCCACACTCATTTAGATACTTAGCACATTTGATTAATAAAAAAATAACTGATTTTGAGTAGATCTTTATTCTGATGGACTTCCTAAATGTTATGAAATATGATCTGAGTTTATAAGAACAAGGAGAGATCTACTTTTGAACTTTCTTATGCCAAAGGCACTCTGAAAGGTCTTTCTTCCAGCCTTGGTATATATGGGCTTCCCTGGTGGCTCAGCTGGTGAAGAATCCGCCTTCAATGCGCGAGACCTGGGTTGGATCCCTGGGTTGAGGAAGATCTCCTGGGGCAGGGTATGGCAACCCACTCCAGTGTTCTTGCCTGTAGAATCCCCATGAACAGAGGAGTCTGGCGGGCTACAGTCCATGGAGTTGCAAAGAGTTGAACACGACTGAGTGACTGAACATGGCAGCACACACACACACAGAGACACACACACATAGTACATATATATTAATTAATCTGTAAGGTAGAAAAAATCTGTCATCATAGGACAGTATTTCAACCAGATAAGATGATATATTTCTCCATTAAAAAAAACATTTACTGTAATTGTATCTTCTAAGGAATCATTTAAATATTGAATCAGTATGATAGATTTTGTCAAAGCAACAATTTGAGTAATTGGCTAAGAATGGTACTTCACGTACCTAGAAGAGGCTCAGAGAGTAGACTCACTAAAAGAACTTCATGTCCTGTTTTCTTTCCCTTTAAAGGAACGGAAACATTTTAGCAGAAGTATAAAGGCAAGGTGTACTCATTTCTTGCTTATTAAAGAAAAGGTTGGAAAGGAACCTTACCTCCACCTGCTTGAGATCTTCTCAGAAAAGACTAATCTTTTAATTTCCTTTCCTTTTCTCCTTACAACTTTTATTAGGTTCACATGTTCCAGACCTCAAGGGAAAATGTTATCTTTCATTTTTAACGTGGCATGTCCTCATGCACACACAGTGGATGTGATGTTGGTGGCCCCTAGGACATACTTGTCTTTGTGTTATATTTGTATTACATATCTTGTGTGACAATGAGGACATACTTCTTACATCTCAAATAAATATTTTAAATTTTTTCTTCTTTGAGATAATGCATATAGATTAAAAATTATACATATATTATGCACATATATATACACACAAACTTATATATATTAGTGTCATTATTACTGACTCATAGTATGATCCCAAAGTTCTTTTTAATGACAAAATCATATACATGTAACAAAGAAGGAAGTTTTTAAACCATCTACATAATTATATAAAATAGATCTAAAAACTGCCACAGAAACCTCAAGACTCAATTCAAGCTAGGGGGACTGGAAATGAGAAAGCATTTCTGTTTGTATTTTATTTCCTGGCACTGTGTTTTACATAACTAAGAAGTGATGTGAATTCACATAATCATGGCCAAGAGCCAAATCGTTCACAAGCACTGGTGAGCGTATGTTTATGTTCATGAAAAGATATGTTAAAGATTCCTATCTTTATAATTCATAAACTTTTATGTCTAGACAGAAGAAAATACAATGCAATGTTTGAGCATTACTTTTGATGTGTGTGATATTAATGTGCAGAGACCATTTAGATGAACTAAAAATATGTGAGTTAAGTGGTGCTTCTTTTTTTGGGGGGGTTGGGCAGGTTGGGGAGGGAGGGGGCGGGCGGGCCACTTCTGTTGGTCTTTCATTTAGCTATTTTCATCCATCTTCGTTCTTTGGCCCGTGTGGATCTCCCATCGCAGTGGCCTTTGTTGTAGCAGAAGTATAAAGGCAAGGTGTACTCATGTTCTTCTGTTTTCTTTCCCTTTAAAGGAACGGAAACATTTTAGCAGAAGTATAAAGGCAAGGTGTACTCATTTCTTGCTTATTAAAGAAAAGGTTGGAAAGGAACCTTACCTCCACCTGCTTGAGATCTTCTCAGAAAAGACTAATCTTTTAATTTCCTTTCCTTTTCTCCTTACAACTTTTATTAGGTTCACATGTTCCAGACCTCAAGGGAAAATGTTATCTTTCATTTTTAACGTGGCATGTCCTCATGCACACACAGTGGATGTGATGTTGGTGGCCCCTAGGACATACTTGTCTTTGTGTTATATTTGTATTACATATCTTGTGTGACAATGAGGACATACTTCTTACATCTCAAATAAATATTTTAAATTTTTTCTTCTTTGAGATAATGCATATAGATTAAAAATTATACATATATTATGCACATATATATACACACAAACTTATATATATTAGTGTCATTATTACTGACTCATAGTATGATCCCAAAGTTCTTTTTAATGACAAAATCATATACATGTAACAAAGAAGGAAGTTTTTAAACCATCTACATAATTATATAAAATAGATCTAAAAACTGCCACAGAAACCTCAAGACTCAATTCAAGCTAGGGGGACTGGAAATGAGAAAGCATTTCTGTTTGTATTTTATTTCCTGGCACTGTGTTTTACATAACTAAGAAGTGATGTGAATTCACATAATCATGGCCAAGAGCCAAATCGTTCACAAGCACTGGTGAGCGTATGTTTATGTTCATGAAAAGATATGTTAAAGATTCCTATCTTTATAATTCATAAACTTTTATGTCTAGACAGAAGAAAATACAATGCAATGTTTGAGCATTACTTTTGATGTGTGTGATATTAATGTGCAGAGACCATTTAGATGAACTAAAAATATGTGAGTTAAGTGGTGCTTCTTTTTTTGGGGGGGTTGGGCAGGTTGGGGAGGGAGGGGGGCGGGCGGGCCACTTCTGTTGGTCTTTCATTTAGCTATTTTCATCCATCTTCGTTCTTTGGCCCGTGTGGATCTCCCATCGCAGTGGCCTTTGTTGTCCCAGAGCACCGGCTCTGGGCACATGCGCTCCAGAGCCCCGGCTCGGTAAGTGGACACATCGGTCCAGCCGCTCCGTGGCACGTGGGATCTTCCCAGGCCAGGGATCCAACCGGCGCCCCTTGCACTGCAAGGCGGTGTCCCCACCCACCGGACCACCAGGGAAGCCCTAAGTGGTGCTTCTTAATAGAAGCCTTACCTTTTTTACTCTGGAGAAAATTTATTCTTTTCCTTAACTAATCTTCCCCCTATGACTCAATAGGATTCATGACTTGAGTGTATTTTTCTTGTAGGTATTTTAAGTAATATAGTATGAAACTAACATATAGTAAATTCAAATTTAATTAAATAGGGAAATATTTAAGAATGAAACTTTTAGACTACTCTTGAAATTTAGACCATACTCTTCCTTGAAATTTTAGTGAGCTTCAAAATGTGTAATGCTTTGCCCTTTCTTGAATAAAACATTATCCAACATGTAATTGGAAAATAAAAACTTACGTATTACCTATTGTGTCTATTCATCATATACGATGCGCTACTTTATGTGATGGACCAGTTTAATCTGGAAGTGACAGAAGGCCACAGTAACTGCTTAAGACAGTCACAGCAACATGGGTGCAAGTAGAAATGATCATACTAATTGAAGTAAGTCAGAAAGAGGAAAACAAATACCATATGATATCACATACATGGAATCCAAAATATGACACAAATGAACCTATTTATGAAACAGAAACAGAATCAGAGACATAGAGCATAGACTGATGGTTGCCAAAGAGGAAGGGAATCGAGAGAGGGTTGGATTGGGAGTTTGGGATTAGCAGATGCAAACTGCTATATATAGAATGAGATAGATGACAACTGTATAGCATAGGGAACTATATTCAATATCCTATGATAAACCATAATGGAAAAGAATGTATATGTACAATTGAGTAACTTTGTTATACAGCAATACTTAACAAAACATTGTAATTCACCTATGTGTGTTAGTCTTGCTCAGTTGTGTCTGACTCTTTGCTACTCCATGGACTGTACTGCTACCAGGCTCCTCTGTCCATGGGATTCTTCAGGCAAGAATACTGGAGTGGGTTGTCATTTCCTTCTCCAGGGAATCATTCTGACCCAGGGACTGAACCTGGATCTCCACATTGGCAGGCGGATTCTTTACTCTGTGAGCCACCAAGGACCTATACTTCAATGAAAAATGTTAATAAATTAAAAAAATAAAGACAATCACAATGAACTAGATGTTGATTTTTAAGCTTAGTGCATGGGTGGTTTACCAGATTTTCTCAGCCTAAGTTAATCATCTGGGCAGAGTAAGACCTTTGGCCATCCTTTAGGGTCAGAATTCACTCTCTAATTATGTCATT
Organism: Tragulus kanchil; assembly: GCA_022376925.1. NCBI lineage: Eukaryota > Metazoa > Chordata > Mammalia > Artiodactyla > Tragulidae > Tragulus > Tragulus kanchil. The sequence goes on along the minus strand of JAIOJX010000029.1, from coordinate 111,789,246 downwards.
CCACCTCTCTCAGTGTTCACCTGAATAACAGTCAGCAGCAGCTTACACGGCCCCTATTTTGCCATCCTTCTGTCTTGCTAAGCTCACAGCATGCACGGCTTCTCTTTGCTGTACCTTTGAAAAACTCCATAAAGCCTCTCTACTGGCTCTCACCTAAAAATGCACCCCCACCTTCAACCCTACACTCTCCTTTAGCTCTCATTTTCTCTCTCTCCTTCTCTTCTCATTCCAGACTCCTCAGCATTCATGTTCTCTGTCTAAACCCAAGCATTATGACTTTCCTTTAGGCATTCTTCGTTACTATAGATATGACAAACCACCCTGAATGTGCTCTCCTCAGGCTGCCATGTGTTTGTATATGGCCTTCCCCTGGATAACTCCAGCTGTCCTTAAGCGTCCGGCTCCAGGATCACCTTTTGCAGGAAACCTTCCCTGGAGGTGTGTGTAGTGGATGTGATGGTGTGCCTTGAATTCCCTTACCTCCTCAGGACTAAAACACTCCTTTAACTACTGAGAGTATTGGTAGCAGTTCAGATCCCCACTAAATTTCATTTTGGAGGTGACCCTGGGTTGAAGAGCCACTTACGTAAGGTCATATATAGGGAGAACTATGATTGACAACTGTATAGCATAGGAACTATATTCAATATCCTATGATAAACCATAATGGAAAAGAATGTATATGTACAATTGAGTAACTTTGTTATACAGCAATACTTAACAAAACATTGTAATTCACCTATGTGTGTTAGTCTTGCTCAGTTGTGTCTGACTCTTTGCTACTCCATGGACTGTACTGCTACCAGGCTCCTCTGTCCATGGGATTCTTCAGGCAAGAATACTGGAGTGGGTTGTCATTTCCTTCTCCAGGGAATCATTCTGACCCAGGGACTGAACCTGGATCTCCACATTGGCAGGCGGATTCTTTACTCTGTGAGCCACCAAGGACCTATACTTCAATGAAAAATGTTAATAAATTAAAAAAATAAAGACAATCACAATGAACTAGATGTTGATTTTTAAGCTTAGTGCATGGGTGGTTTACCAGATTTTCTCAGCCTAAGTTAATCATCTGGGCAGAGTAAGACCTTTGGCCATCCTTTAGGGTCAGAATTCACTCTCTAATTATGTCATTCCACCTCTCTCAGTGTTCACCTGAATAACAGTCAGCAGCAGCTTACACGGCCCCTATTTTGCCATCCTTCTGTCTTGCTAAGCTCACAGCATGCACGGCTTCTCTTTGCTGTACCTTTGAAAAACTCCATAAAGCCTCTCTACTGGCTCTCACCTAAAAATGCACCCCCACCTTCAACCCTACACTCTCCTTTAGCTCTCATTTTCTCTCTCTCCTTCTCTTCTCATTCCAGACTCCTCAGCATTCATGTTCTCTGTCTAAACCCAAGCATTATGACTTTCCTTTAGGCATTCTTCGTTACTATAGATATGACAAACCACCCTGAATGTGCTCTCCTCAGGCTGCCATGTGTTTGTATATGGCCTTCCCCTGGATAACTCCAGCTGTCCTTAAGCGTCCGGCTCCAGGATCACCTTTTGCAGGAAACCTTCCCTGGAGGTGTGTGTAGTGGATGTGATGGTGTGCCTTGAATTCCCTTACCTCCTCAGGACTAAAACACTCCCTTTTAACTACTGAGAGTATTGGTAGCAGTTCAGATCCCCACTAAATTTCATTTTGGAGGTGACCCTGGGTTGAAGAGCCACTTACGTAAGGTCATGCCTTCCTTCCTTGGAGCAGCCAATTATCAATGACTAATCACAGAAGTATACAGAAGCACAAGGCCTGGTCCCATTGCTCCACCTGGGGCAGCGCTGCAAGCCATCTCAGCCCCATAGTTCTCTTTTGGAAAGACTGAGGACTTTGTCACAACTGTATCCCAGTCCAACCTATTCTTCCCCCAGGTTTACCTTCTTTCACTTCTTCCTACAGGTGTCAATCATGAGAGCAAGCCTTCTGCACATAAATCTCCATCTTTGACTCTGTTTCACAGGGAACTGAATGCTAACGTTGGGTGAGGACGCTCAACACCACTTGCTTGTTCCTATTGTGACTCTTATCCCATGATATCCTCATTGTCTGTTTACTGATGGCCCTAAATACAGTCAGCATCTTGAGATTAGAGATTTTCAATCTTGTTTTTCCAGCTACACTTCCTTTTTATTCTCATTTATTAAATCTTCTAAATAAGTGAATGCATAAATGAATGCATGAGGTCACCATCTTCAAAAGCCTCTGGGGCTTTCCTAAAATTAGTTCAATCCTTCCTGAAGCTTATTTCTTCTAGGAGTAGCCCCAGAAAATCTGGTACATCTCTCTTAGAATGTATTTTAGGTTTTCTGCTGCTTCTGCTTCATGAAATTGTGAAAGCATAGATTTGGAGATCTGGATTTAGAAGCTGGATTAAATTCTCAGTCCTCATAGCTATGGGACTTGGGGAAAATCAAATAACTTCTTCATATAACGTCTTCTAAAATCATATAACCTCTTCTTCATTTTGTCAGTTGGAAGATAATAATAACTAGTTCATTGATATCATTTAGTGGTAAACAAATAAGATAATGTTTCTTCCTTCTCTCCAAACTCCTCACTGAGAGTTTATTGGTAGAAAAGTTCCCCAGATCCCCTAACTAAAGCGTCCGGCTCCAGGATCACCTTTGCAGGAAACCTTCCTGGAGGTGTGTGTAGTGGATGTGATGGTGTGCCTTGAATTCCTTACCTCCTCAGGACTAAAACACTCCTTTAACTACTGAGAGTATTGGTAGCAGTTCAGATCCCACTAAATTTCATTTTGGAGGTGACCCTGGGTTGAAGAGCCACTTACGTAAGGTCATGCCTTCCTTCCTTGGAGCAGCCAATTATCAATGACTAATCACAGAAGTATACAGAAGCACAAGGCCTGGTCCCATTGCTCCACCTGGGGCAGCGCTGCAAGCCATCTCAGCCCCATAGTTCTCTTTTGGAAAGACTGAGGACTTTGTCACAACTGTATCCCAGTCCAACCTATTCTTCCCCCAGGTTTACCTTCTTTCACTTCTTCCTACAGGTGTCAATCATGAGAGCAAGCCTTCTGCACATAAATCTCCATCTTTGACTCTGTTTCACAGGGAACTGAATGCTAACGTTGGGTGAGGACGCTCAACACCACTTGCTTGTTCCTATTGTGACTCTTATCCCATGATATCCTCATTGTCTGTTTACTGATGGCCCTAAATACAGTCAGCATCTTGAGATTAGAGATTTTCAATCTTGTTTTTCCAGCTACACTTCCTTTTTATTCTCATTTATTAAATCTTCTAAATAAGTGAATGCATAAATGAATGCATGAGGTCACCATCTTCAAAAGCCTCTGGGGCTTTCCTAAAATTAGTTCAATCCTTCCTGAAGCTTATTTCTTCTAGGAGTAGCCCCAGAAAATCTGGTACATCTCTCTTAGAATGTATTTTAGGTTTTCTGCTGCTTCTGCTTCATGAAATTGTGAAAGCATAGATTTGGAGATCTGGATTTAGAAGCTGGATTAAATTCTCAGTCCTCATAGCTATGGGACTTGGGGAAAATCAAATAACTTCTTCATATAACGTCTTCTAAAATCATATAACCTCTTCTTCATTTTGTCAGTTGGAAGATAATAATAACTAGTTCATTGATATCATTTAGTGGTAAACAAATAAGATAATGTCTGTGTGAAGTGATGGTGTATAGTAGATCCTCAGTAAATTGGAACTCTCTCTTTTTTAGATTGAGCTTACTCTTTTTATAATAACTTTCAAAGAAATAAATCACAGTAGTTTGGTCCTTCAGAGATGCTCTCATTATTTTTTCCCTCCCCTTACCACATGGCAAAAAGCCATCATCCTCTGCTACTATTCTTATTTTAGAAGGAGAAAAGGGCTGCTGAAAGCATCTACTCAACAGCACAAGTCCCTTCTTGCTCTAAGTTTTGCTATTTATCATGAGGCATCAAATTTGCTAGGGGCAAGAGGAGTGGCTAGGTGTGTTGACAGTGAGTCAAAGGTGAGTAAATGACACCAATGGAACACCGCCTGATGGGATTCAGTGAAACATAGAAGAAGCTAAAGTGATTAAAAGAAGGCACCAGGGCTTTCCTGGTGGTCCAGTGGGTAAGGACACCGCCTTGCAGTGCAAGGGGCGCCAGTTTGATTCCTGGTCTGGGAAGATCCCACGTGCCGCAGAGCGGCTGTACAGATGTGTCCAATTACCGAGCCAGGACTCTGGAGTGCATGCGCCCGAAGGACAGATGTCTTAGACCGTATTCTAGATCTGGAGCAGATTCTGTGCAAAATGAAATGATCTGTTGTGTTAAGCTACCAAAGTGTTTATGTGTCTTGTTACAACCACAAAATGTACCCAGTTCTGACCAATGCACTGCAGCTCAAGAAAACTCAGGAGAAACCCACATAAGCAAAACATCTTAGGAGAAACGGGAACCATGGCCAGCTGTCCCAAAAAATAGAACTGGGAGGTTATTCAGGATCCTTGTCAATCTTCACTGTTTCACCACTGAAGGGACTTAACTTCTCCCTTCAAATCTGCTCCTTCTTTTTGTGTCTGTCTCCTTTTCCCACTTCTAATTGACAGTTGTCTTTCCCTGATTCATTGCATCTTTGCATCTCTGTTTCGTTTGTCTTTCAAAGAGAAAGAATTCAGTTGGTCCAATCTGGACACCCATCAGAAAGTGTTTCTGCAGTAGTGGCTCAGCAGTAAAGAATCCACCTGTCAATGCAGGAGACATGAGTTTGATCCCTAATCTGTGATGATCCTGTATGCCATGCAGCAACTAAGCCTGTGTGCCACAGTTATTAAGCCTGTGTCCTAGAGTCTGGGAACTGCAACTACTGAGCCCATATGCCACAGTTGCTGAAGCTTGAGCACTCTATATCAGCTGACCCACAAGGAAAGTCCCTGCCTGCACCCTCTAGAGCCTGAGCTCCACAAAGAGAGAAGCCACCTCAATGAGAAGCCCACATATCGCAACTAGAGAAAAGCCATCATCCTTGCTACTACAAAAAACTGAAAGCATCTACTCAACAGCACAAGGCCCTTCTTGCTCTAAGTTTTGCTATTTATCATGAGGCATCAAATTTGCTAGGGGCAAGAGGAGTGGCTAGGTGTGTTGACAGTGAGTCAAAGGTGAGTAAATGACACCAATGGAACACCGCCTGATGGGATTCAGTGAAACATAGAAGAAGCTAAAGTGATTAAAAGAAGGCACCAGGGCTTTCCTGGTGGTCCAGTGGGTAAGGACACCGCCTTGCAGTGCAAGGGGCGCCAGTTTGATTCCTGGTCTGGGAAGATCCCACGTGCCGCAGAGCGGCTGTACAGATGTGTCCAATTACCGAGCCAGGACTCTGGAGTGCATGCGCCCGAAGGACAGATGTCTTAGACCGTATTCTAGATCTGGAGCAGATTCTGTGCAAAATGAAATGATCTGTTGTGTTAAGCTACCAAAGTGTTTATGTGTCTTGTTACAACCACAAAATGTACCCAGTTCTGACCAATGCACTGCAGCTCAAGAAAACTCAGGAGAAACCCACATAAGCAAAACATCTTAGGAGAAACGGGAACCATGGCCAGCTGTCCCAAAAAGTAGAACTGGGAGGTTATTCAGGATCCTTGTCAATCTTCACTGTTTCACCACTGAAGGGACTTAACTTCTCCCTTCAAATCTGCTCCTTCTTTTTGTGTCTGTCTCCTTTTCCCACTTCTAATTGACAGTTGTCTTTCCCTGATTCATTGCATCTTTGCATCTCTGTTTCGTTTGTCTTTCAAAGAGAAAGAATTCAGTTGGTCCAATCTGGACACCCATCAGAAAGTGTTTCTGCAGTAGTGGCTCAGCAGTAAAGAATCCACCTGTCAATGCAGGAGACATGAGTTTGATCCCTAATCTGTGATGATCCTGTATGCCATGCAGCAACTAAGCCTGTGTGCCACAGTTATTAAGCCTGTGTCCTAGAGTCTGGGAACTGCAACTACTGAGCCCATATGCCACAGTTGCTGAAGCTTGAGCACTCTATATCAGCTGACCCACAAGGAAAGTCCCTGCCTGCACCCTCTAGAGCCTGAGCTCCACAAAGAGAGAAGCCACCTCAATGAGAAGCCCACATATCGCAACTAGAGAAAAGCTTGCATAGGAATGAAGACCAGCATGGCTGAACAAATAAAATAAATAAACAAAAAGAAAGTACTCTTGAGCCAGATAACTTCACAGGCTGCTGAGTAGTCTACAAACTGGTTTTCCTTGAGTGAGATGTCCTTGTATAGTCCAATTAGCAAAACCCTTGGAACTGGGTCATGAGCTATAAAACACAGCCACCCATGTTTAAGGAGAAGCTTGGGCTCTCCCCTGACCATCAGGTCCCATAGTTCCCCTCAACAGGAACTGTAGGTAGGAGTGCTGTTAGATGGTGCTGTAGATATAGTAGGTTCCACATTGGCTGGCCCAGTAAACCAGGATACAGATCTCCCAGGTCAGTGAGAGAGAGGCATAGAACTGGCTAAGTGCCTTGGCCTTGACCTGGAAACTGATCTGTGACTTCTGGCTCAGGACAGAATTTTTGTTGCACTAATGACACTTCTAGATGACTCAGGAAAAGTGGATCCAATGGCTCTGGGTCAAATGCAGAAGATTTCTGGCATCCTATTTATAGACACTCAATGATCAAAAACTAGGTATTTAACTGAGAATTTTTTTGGTTTAACAATAGATACAAAGGGTACCAGTTGTTTTAGGGTAGTGTAATAATGAGTGATTTTAAATTGGTTTTAATGTCAAAATATAAATTAAGAACCATTTCACTTCCCTCTGGGCATTTGCTTAACTTGTGAATGTGAAATAAGACCTTTTTTCTGCTCTTTACATCAGTCTCCTGCCAGTTTCTTGTAAATATTCTCTTAAATGTGTGGTAATCTTTGCTTGGATTATATTTATTTACCTTCTTAAAAAGTTTATTCCATTTTGAACTCTACTCCTTAAACCAGCCCCTAGTGTTTAACTTACCCCTGAGGCACCTTTTTATCCTTCCCCCAAACACTCCACTTCCCCACTCAAAAGGTTTCAGCTCCCTAAATGCCCTCAGTTTTCATCTCCCTGTGTCCTAGAGTCTGGGAACTGCAACTACTGAGCCCATATGCCACAGTTGCTGAAGCTTGAGCACTCTATATCAGCTGACCCACAAGGAAAGTCCCTGCCTGCACCCTCTAGAGCCTGAGCTCCACAAAGAGAGAAGCCACCTCAATGAGAAGCCCACATATCGCAACTAGAGAAAAGCTTGCATAGGAATGAAGACCAGCATGGCTGAACAAATAAAATAAATAAACAAAAAGAAAGTACTCTTGAGCCAGATAACTTCACAGGCTGCTGAGTAGTCTACAAACTGGTTTTCCTTGAGTGAGATGTCCTTGTATAGTCCAATTAGCAAAACCCTTGGAACTGGGTCATGAGCTATAAAACACAGCCACCCATGTTTAAGGAGAAGCTTGGGCTCTCCCCTGACCATCAGGTCCCATAGTTCCCCTCAACAGGAACTGTAGGTAGGAGTGCTGTTAGATGGTGCTGTAGATATAGTAGGTTCCACATTGGCTGGCCCAGTAAACCAGGATACAGATCTCCCAGGTCAGTGAGAGAGAGGCATAGAACTGGCTAAGTGCCTTGGCCTTGACCTGGAAACTGATCTGTGACTTCTGGCTCAGGACAGAATTTTTGTTGCACTAATGACACTTCTAGATGACTCAGGAAAAGTGGATCCAATGGCTCTGGGTCAAATGCAGAAGATTTCTGGCATCCTATTTATAGACACTCAATGATCAAAAACTAGGTATTTAACTGAGAATTTTTTTGGTTAACAATAGATACAAAGGGTACCAGTTGTTTTAGGGTAGTGTAATAATGAGTGATTTTAAATTGGTTTTAATGTCAAAATATAAATTAAGAACCATTTCACTTCCCTCTGGGCATTTGCTTAACTTGTGAATGTGAAATAAGACCTTTTTTCTGCTCTTTACATCAGTCTCCTGCCAGTTTCTTGTAAATATTCTCTTAAATGTGTGGTAATCTTTGCTTGGATTATATTTATTTACCTTCTTAAAAAGTTTATTCCATTTTGAACTCTACTCCTTAAACCAGCCCCTAGTGTTTAACTTACCCCTGAGGCACCTTTTTATCCTTCCCCCAAACACTCCACTTCCCCACTCAAAAGGTTTCAGCTCCCTAAATGCCCTCAGTTCATTTTCAATCAAAATCCCCATCCAGGATATAAACTGAATAAATAACTATAAATTAAGATTAGAATTTCTGATAGTTAAGTGACAAAATGAAAACAATGCAGGGTTTCCCTGGTACCTCAGTGGTAAAGAATTTGCCTGCCAATGCAGGAGACATGGGTTCGATCCCTGGTCCGGGAAGATCCCACATGCTGTAAAACAACTAAACCCATGAGCCACAACTATGGAGTCTGCTCTAGAGCCTCGGAGCTGCAACTATGAAGCCCATGTGCCACAACTCCTGAAGCCCGAGTGCCCTAGAGCCCGAGTTCCACAACAAGAGAAGTCACTGCAACAAGAAGCCCGCTCACCTCAGCTAGAGAGTGGTCCCCACTCCCTGCAACCAGACAAGAGCCTGTGGTAGCAGTGAAAACCCAGAATAGCCAAAAATAAATAAATTAATTAAATTTTTTAAAAATGCAGAAAAGCGTTTTGATCAGAGATGCTTTCCCACGGTTCTTTAAATTATTGCAGGTAGGTTCTTTCTGCTTCTTTTTTGACTCTGAAAATAGAATAGAGGCTCTGACAGAAGCTCTTGGTCAGAGGTAAGAAATGACACAGGATAAGGATGGTGGAGTTAATATTTTTTGAGAAACCATGGCCACATTTTGAGTCAATGAAGAGACTGTCATTTATAAAATGCACCTGTATTTCAGGAATGTTAAATTGTGGAAAAGATGTGCCATAAATTCTACCGAAACATGGTAAGTGCTAAACGTCAGATCGGCACACTGGGGAAGGGTGCGGGAGTGGAGTGTGTGCTGATCTTTAATTGAGACCAAGTTCAGCTTCCAGTTCTCCTCCTTATTAGCTGTGTGACCTTGGGCAAAGCATTTAACTTCTTTGAGCCTAAGCATCCTCATCTGAAAAATGGGGATAAAAATAGCTACAGGGTTATCAGATGCTTTACGTAAGGTATAGTACATGAAAAATCCTGACACATGGCAAATCTCAGTGGGTGTGAGCTGCATTTGAACCTGCCTTTCAAACACCTTGTTCACTTAAGAAAAGAGTTTCCTGTCCTATTGATAGAGACTGGAATGAATTCTCTGGCTGGGAGTGAAAACTGAATAAATAACTATAAATTAAGATTAGAATTTCTGATAGTTAAGTGACAAAATGAAAACAATGCAGGGTTTCCCTGGTACCTCAGTGGTAAAGAATTTGCCTGCCAATGCAGGAGACATGGGTTCGATCCCTGGTCCGGGAAGATCCCACATGCTGTAAAACAACTAAACCCATGAGCCACAACTATGGAGTCTGCTCTAGAGCCTCGGAGCTGCAACTATGAAGCCCATGTGCCACAACTCCTGAAGCCCGAGTGCCCTAGAGCCCGAGTTCCACAACAAGAGAAGTCACTGCAACAAGAAGCCCGCTCACCTCAGCTAGAGAGTGGTCCCCACTCCCTGCAACCAGACAAGAGCCTGTGGTAGCAGTGAAAACCCAGAATAGCCAAAAATAAATAAATTAATTAAATTTTTTAAAAATGCAGAAAAGCGTTTTGATCAGAGATGCTTTCCCACGGTTCTTTAAATTATTGCAGGTAGGTTCTTTCTGCTTCTTTTTTGACTCTGAAAATAGAATAGAGGCTCTGACAGAAGCTCTTGGTCAGAGGTAAGAAATGACACAGGATAAGGATGGTGGAGTTAATATTTTTTGAGAAACCATGGCCACATTTTGAGTCAATGAAGAGACTGTCATTTATAAAATGCACCTGTATTTCAGGAATGTTAAATTGTGGAAAAGATGTGCCATAAATTCTACCGAAACATGGTAAGTGCTAAACGTCAGATCGGCACACTGGGGAAGCTGCGGTGCGGGAGTGGAGTGTGTGCTGATCTTTAATTGAGACCAAGTTCAGCTTCCAGTTCTCCTCCTTATTAGCTGTGTGACCTTGGGCAAAGCATTTAACTTCTTTGAGCCTAAGCATCCTCATCTGAAAAATGGGGATAAAAATAGCTACAGGGTTATCAGATGCTTTACGTAAGGTATAGTACATGAAAAATCCTGACACATGGCAAATCTCAGTGGGTGTGAGCTGCATTTGAACCTGCCTTTCAAACACCTTGTTCACTTAAGAAAAGAGTTTCCTGTCCTATTGATAGAGACTGGAATGAATTCTCTGGCTGGGAGTGAAAAGACTTCAGCTTTGGATATAATATTTCCTTTATGCCATTGTTGTTTGCTTGTTGTCCCTTCCTTCATTTGTTCCTTCACTCAATCATTATTTTGGTCCCTACTTTTTGTTAGGGCTTCCCCGGTGGCTCAGAGAGTAAAGAATCTGCTTGCAATGCAGGAGACCTGAGTTTGATCCCTGAGACAGGAAGATTCCCTGGAGAAGGAAATGGCAATCCACTCCAGTGCTCTTTCCTGGAAAATTCCACGGACAGGGGAGCCTGGTGGGCTACAATCCCTGGGGTTGCAAAAAGTTGGACATGACTGAGTAACACACACACGTACACACACACACACACACACACACACACAGAGTTTGTCAGATATTGGGAAAAAATGAGAAATAAGACATGGTGCTCTCCATGGGTCACTGAACCTAGTAGGGAAGCAAATAAATGGGAAACATTAAACAACCTATTCTCTGAAAATTTCAATCCTTCCCACTCAAAAAATGGTTTTAAAAAAAAAAACACCCAAAAACCAAAACCCAAACCAAAGTAAAAACCCAAGATCTTTCATGAGATATAAAATGTTGTTGAAGCATGGGTGATCTAAACTAAACTCTGTCATGAAAACAAAAATTGCCTTATTCAACTTTCTCTTGTTAATTTCAACTTTGGTGTCAGGACACATTTTGTTTTCCTTCTGCTCTCACATTCTGCTTCTGTTACCTTCTCTGTCAGGCAAGTATAGAGAGTAAATCATCAGGCAAGAAACAATAAATCCAGCATAAATCTAGAATCTGCAACAAAATTGGTAGGCATAATTTTAGCTCTACCTGGTTTAATACTGCTTTGCATATGGAACACTGTATGTATAGGACTTTTAGCTTTGGTGAGGCAGTATGGCACAGGGGGAAAATATAGGTGTAGGAATCAATGTAAGTTCAACTGTTGGCTTTAAACTAGCAAGTGTGCTAGTTGTATTGGCAAGTCATTTAACCTCATTGACTCTGTTTCCTCATTTGTAAAAATGAGTAACAATAATATTTCTGAAATTATAGTAATGAACATAACTCCTTTCCTCTCTCCATTACTACGCTCACCCTACATTGCTCAAATTTCTTTCACAGGGATTGGAGCAATCTGGGCTATGCTGCAGGCTAGAGTCCCAAATAGCATGCTGTAAGGTTATTGCTGGTGCTGGGGTACATAGCACATGCGCTCTGCAAAACATGTTTGACGTGTTCCCAAGAAGGCAAACCAAAGCTTGTCATAGAGGATCAGTATCTAACCCTAAATCAAGGGGGTAAAACTGAAACTATTGAGGAGATGAGTCTAAAGCTCAGAATTTCAGTTGATCAAGACCATATGTGGAAGGAGAGTACAAGTTGAATCAAGTAGAAAACATCTCAAGTGAAGGCCATGAATGAGGTAGTGGAACTGGGTCTTTTTTTGTTGTTCTTTTTTTGGCAGGGGGTGGGTTGGGGAGGGAGGAGGCGGGCAGGCCACTTCTATTGGTCTTTCATTTATCTGTTTTCATCCATCATTGTTCTCTGGCCTGTGTGGGCCTCCCATTGCACTGGCCTCTTTGGTCGCAGAGAACCGGCTCTGGGCACATGTGCTCCAGAGCTCCGGCTCGGTAATTGGACACATTGGTCCAGCTGCTCCACGGCACGTGGGATCTTCCCAGGCCAGGGATCGAACCGGTGCCCCTTGCACTGCAAGGTGGTGTCCTTACCCACTGGACCATCAGGGAAGCCCCTGTGGAACTGGGTCTTTATTGGATGTTACTTTTACAGAATAGGAGCATCTGACCTGCTTCTAAACCCAGGCAAGGCAAACACACTTGATCTTTGATTATATATCCCTCTGTTTTGCACCCTCCCTCACATTTCTTGTGCATTGGTCCCATTTGTCTCACCATGTATTTCAGAGTTCTGGTAAAAGTCCATGGTCACCTGGAGGAAGTGTCAGTGAAAGCATAATATTGACACCAGATGGTCGTACTATCATCCATAGTCATGATGCAGGGACTGGAGAATAAGCTGTTAATAGCTGCTCCCAGAACTGGGGCTTATTTAAGGAAGTCATTTAACCTCATTGACTCTGTTTCCTCATTTGTAAAAATGAGTAACAATAATATTTCTGAAATTATAGTAATGAACATAACTCCTTTCCTCTCTCCATTACTACGCTCACCCTACATTGCTCAAATTTCTTTCACAGGGATTGGAGCAATCTGGGCTATGCTGCAGGCTAGAGTCCCAAATAGCATGCTGTAAGGTTATTGCTGGTGCTGGGGTACATAGCACATGCGCTCTGCAAAACATGTTTGACGTGTTCCCAAGAAGGCAAACCAAAGCTTGTCATAGAGGATCAGTATCTAACCCTAAATCAAGGGGGTAAAACTGAAACTATTGAGGAGATGAGTCTAAAGCTCAGAATTTCAGTTGATCAAGACCATATGTGGAAGGAGAGTACAAGTTGAATCAAGTAGAAAACATCTCAAGTGAAGGCCATGAATGAGGTAGTGGAACTGGGTCTTTTTTTGTTGTTCTTTTTTTGGCAGGGGGTGGGTTGGGGAGGGAGGAGGCGGGCAGGCCACTTCTATTGGTCTTTCATTTATCTGTTTTCATCCATCATTGTTCTCTGGCCTGTGTGGGCCTCCCATTGCACTGGCCTCTTTGGTCGCAGAGAACCGGCTCTGGGCACATGTGCTCCAGAGCTCCGGCTCGGTAATTGGACACATTGGTCCAGCTGCTCCACGGCACGTGGGATCTTCCCAGGCCAGGGATCGAACCGGTGCCCCTTGCACTGCAAGGTGGTGTCCTTACCCACTGGACCATCAGGGAAGCCCCTGTGGAACTGGGTCTTTATTGGATGTTACTTTTACAGAATAGGAGCATCTGACCTGCTTCTAAACCCAGGCAAGGCAAACACACTTGATCTTTGATTATATATCCCTCTGTTTTGCACCCTCCCTCACATTTCTTGTGCATTGGTCCCATTTGTCTCACCATGTATTTCAGAGTTCTGGTAAAAGTCCATGGTCACCTGGAGGAAGTGTCAGTGAAAGCATAATATTGACACCAGATGGTCGTACTATCATCCATAGTCATGATGCAGGGACTGGAGAATAAGCTGTTAATAGCTGCTCCCAGAACTGGGGCTTATTTAAGGAAGACCATGTCCCTCAGCTCTCTGCCTTTGTGTTCAGGTCCTCTTTGGTGCTGGATGAACTGGGAATTTGTTACCTGGGAAGTCTGTGTTGTGAGTGGGAGAAAACTATGCCAGTTTAACACATAATCACAATTTCAGAAGACATACAATCATGCGTTTAACATGATTAGGTAAATGAATACAAAATTCCTCATACACTAATGATGACTCCTAGAACACATTATATCTTTCCCATTAAAAAAAAAATATTTATTTATTTTGGGCTTTGGTGGAGTCTTTATTGCTGCACTCAGGCTTTCTCTAGTTCAGGCAAGCCAGAGGGAGGTGCTATTCTTCATTGTCGTGTGCGGGCTTTTTATTGCAGTGGCTTCTTCTGTTGCAGAGCACAGGCTCTGGGCACTTGGGCTTCAGTAGTTGTGGCTTATGGGATCCAGAGTGTTGGCTCAGTAACTGAGACACATCGGCTTAGTTGCTCTGTGGTATGTGGGATCTTCCCGGACCAGGGACTGAACCAGTGTCCGTTGCATTGCATGGAGGATTCTTAACCACTGGACCACCAGGGAAGCCCCTATCTTTCCCATTTTTATCTCTACATAGTGAAAAGAAGCTTGGTCTGTGTAATAAATGCACTTTTAAGACAATGGGTTTTCTCAATTTCAAAGATTCTTTGCAGCGCTCAGGAAAGTATATAGAACAAGAGGTCCTTGGATCCTTATTGATCAAAGCAGTCAAATAATTTCTTGATGTGAAGAAAAAGAGGTGAGATATTCAGATTATGTTAATGATTAGGTAGAAAATGGTTTTCTAGGAAAGGGGTTTAAGTCATATAGTTAATGATAGTAGCAATAATAATGAATTTATTGAGCTGTGTGTCTCCTGCATTGCAGAAGGAGTCTTTACCACTAAGCCACTGAGGTAGCCCTTACCAGTGGATTAGCCTGTTCCTAAAGCTTTTCTTGGGGCCTTCCCAAGTGCTTAGTGTATTTCAGAGTTCTGTGTTGGTCAGGAAATCCTTTTAAAAATTTTTGGATGCGGGGGAAATGTTAATAGCTGCTCCCAGAACTGGGGCTTATTTAAGGAAGACCATGTCCCTCAGCTCTCTGCCTTTGTGTTCAGGTCCTCTTTGGTGCTGGATGAACTGGGAATTTGTTACCTGGGAAGTCTGTGTTGTGAGTGGGAGAAAACTATGCCAGTTTAACACATAATCACAATTTCAGAAGACATACAATCATGCGTTTAACATGATTAGGTAAATGAATACAAAATTCCTCATACACTAATGATGACTCCTAGAACACATTATATCTTTCCCATTAAAAAAAAAATATTTATTTATTTTGGGCTTTGGTGGAGTCTTTATTGCTGCACTCAGGCTTTCTCTAGTTCAGGCAAGCCAGAGGGAGGTGCTATTCTTCATTGTCGTGTCGGGCTTTTTATTGCAGTGGCTTCTTCTGTTGCAGAGCACAGGCTCTGGGCACTTGGGCTTCAGTAGTTGTGGCTTATGGGATCCAGAGTGTTGGCTCAGTAACTGAGACACATCGGCTTAGTTGCTCTGTGGTATGTGGGATCTTCCCGGACCAGGGACTGAACCAGTGTCCGTTGCATTGCATGGAGGATTCTTAACCACTGGACCACCAGGGAAGCCCCTATCTTTCCCATTTTTATCTCTACATAGTGAAAAGAAGCTTGGTCTGTGTAATAAATGCACTTTTAAGACAATGGGTTTTCTCAATTTCAAAGATTCTTTGCAGCGCTCAGGAAAGTATATAGAACAAGAGGTCCTTGGATCCTTATTGATCAAAGCAGTCAAATAATTTCTTGATGTGAAGAAAAAGAGGTGAGATATTCAGATTATGTTAATGATTAGGTAGAAAATGGTTTTCTAGGAAAGGGGTTTAAGTCATATAGTTAATGATAGTAGCAATAATAATGAATTTATTGAGCTGTGTGTCTCCTGCATTGCAGAAGGAGTCTTTACCACTAAGCCACTGAGGTAGCCCTTACCAGTGGATTAGCCTGTTCCTAAAGCTTTTCTTGGGGCCTTCCCAAGTGCTTAGTGGTAAGGAATCTGCCTGAAATGCAGGTGATGAGGGTTCGATCCCTGGATCAGGAAGACCTCCTAGAGAAGGAAACGGCAGCTCACTCCAGTATTCCAGCTTGGGAAATCCCATGGACAGAGGAGACCAGCGGGCTACATACAGTCCATGGGGACACAAAAGAATCTGACAGGACTTAGTGACTAAACAACAAATTTTACTAGCCACGTGTGTCTTAGTGACTATTATATTGGCTAGTGCTGTTTCAAAGTATTATAGGTAAAGCCTTGCTGAGAAATTTCTTTAGTTTACTTATCTATTCATGAACACATTTTATGTATTTTTACATTCATTAATTTAACAAATATTTTTTGAGCACCTTCTTTGTTTCAGAAACTGAGAATATGATGAGCAAAACTGACTGGAGCCTTACCCTGATACAGCTTATATTGCCTCATGGAATAGATGAAAACCGATCAGACAATCACTCAGCTGGTGGGAATTAGGAGAATGTGATGATTGTAAGACTATCCCATGTGGCTGATTTCTGTGAGGAAATCCAGGCTTTTCAACCTCTTTAAAGTCTTCTGATTTCCCTCAAGGGAGTGACCTCTGACCTGGGATCTGAAAGTTGTTTAGCCCTTTGAAAGAGAGAGATTTTATCAGTTGACACTACAGAGATCAAGCAGGGTTGGTAGAAACAAATTTAGATAATTATCAGACTGACTACACATATAAACAAAATCACTGCTTCCCTTTAGAAAGAAGAAGAATATCAGGAGCCTGGTGACTTAGAAGAATTAAAACTGTCAAAACTGAAAGTAGAACAGTTGATCATAGGGTATCCAGGGAATTTCCAAGTCATTCGGTCTTCATAGTATATAAAGGCACAGACCCTCTAAAGTGCTTCATTCTCATATCAAAATAAAGTGTAGAAAACACACATGCACACACACACACACACATATGCACACACACCTGGGTATAACTAAGAAGGAAGACAGATAAATTGCATTTCCTTAAACAAATATTTTTGATATCCTTGGAAACCTATAACCCTGTTGAATACTAGCTAAGTTTCTGATATAGACAAACTACGTCTCTTGTAATCATGCCACATGAAACCACACTGATCTCTTCCATCTGAATATTTTCCACTGCCCTAGGATGGTCATCTGTGAAAGACATGAAGTTTCAGGAAATAAAAATGATCCAAAGGAGCATAAATAGTCATCAGAATCTAGTTTGCATATTAGAGTTCCAATCTCCCTGGAAGTTCTAGCCAGTAATCTGATTTAACCATGAAATGATATATGATAATTTGAAAATAATTATGTACTCTTAAGTAAGAAGCCACTAAAGCACAGCAGCACAGCATTAAAGTAGCATGTGACTCTCTAATTTTACCTGCTGTCATTTTAATTTGGGGTTCGGAGTCAGGGTGGCAATGCCTCTTCAAAACATTCTGATCTTGGTTTTAAAAAAATTCCAGGCAGAATATCAACAGAGAAAAACAGTCTATCATCCTCCAAAGAGTGTAAAAAGAGCATCGAGCATGTCCTTCAGTGCAGTGTCTCATGAATCTGGTTGGTTTTGTGGAATGCTGCCAGATGGCTGAACTCTCTTCCCACGCCCCTCCTCCCCGCCCCACCGCCTTTTCCCGGTATGCCTGAGAGCATCTGAATTAGGCTAGGCCATGCCTACAGCAAAATTACACTGTGCTTAGATAATGGAAATGACTACAGAACACACCTGTGGACCCTTCTGAGGTGTGTGCTGGATAGAGTCGCTAGAAACTCTGGGATCAATGCAGTGTTGAATGCTTTTCTCTCACCTACAAATGCTGACCCATATCCTTCCCTGAGCCAGGCAAGATCTCCACGAATGACGGGACACTGCTCCATAATTCACGCCCACAGATGCCCTGAAACCTTTGAACTTGATTGTGCTGAGTCCAAGTTTCTATAAAACCCACACTGACTGTTTTCATCAAGATCCGAGCTCATGCCCTCTAGGGCAGTAGCCCCTGGTGCTAGGGGATCCCTAGGTTGTTATTACCCTACACCTAGTCTTTCTAACCTGCGGTTTCACATGAAATTATTCTGCTGCAGGGGCCTGTGTGCAGAGGGAGGCAGGGAGGGATAGTTTGGGAAGGAGAATTCAGTTCATTTCACTCTGTGTGTGTGCACTCAGTTGCAGTTCACTCTTTGTGGCCCCACACTGATCTCTTCCATCTGAATATTTTCCACTGCCCTAGGATGGTCATCTGTGAAAGACATGAAGTTTCAGGAAATAAAAATGATCCAAAGGAGCATAAATAGTCATCAGAATCTAGTTTGCATATTAGAGTTCCAATCTCCCTGGAAGTTCTAGCCAGTAATCTGATTTAACCATGAAATGATATATGATAATTTGAAAATAATTATGTACTCTTAAGTAAGAAGCCACTAAAGCACAGCAGCACAGCATTAAAGTAGCATGTGACTCTCTAATTTTACCTGCTGTCATTTTAATTTGGGGTTCGGAGTCAGGGTGGCAATGCCTCTTCAAAACATTCTGATCTTGGTTTTAAAAAAAAAATTCCAGGCAGAATATCAACAGAGAAAAACAGTCTATCATCCTCCAAAGAGTGTAAAAAGAGCATCGAGCATGTCCTTCAGTGCAGTGTCTCATGAATCTGGTTGGTTTTGTGGAATGCTGCCAGATGGCTGAACTCTCTTCCCACGCCCCTCCTCCCCGCCCCACCGCCTTTCCTGGTATGCCTGAGAGCATCTGAATTAGGCTAGGGCCATGCCTACAGCAAAATTACACTGTGCTTAGATAATGGAAATGACTACAGAACACACCTGTGGACCCTTCTGAGGTGTGTGCTGGATAGAGTCGCTAGAAACTCTGGGATCAATGCAGTGTTGAATGCTTTTCTCTCACCTACAAATGCTGACCCATATCCTTCCCTGAGCCAGGCAAGATCTCCACGAATGACGGGACACTGCTCCATAATTCACGCCCACAGATGCCCTGAAACCTTTGAACTTGATTGTGCTGAGTCCAAGTTTCTATAAAACCCACACTGACTGTTTTCATCAAGATCCGAGCTCATGCCCTCTAGGGCAGTAGCCCCTGGTGCTAGGGGATCCCTAGGTTGTTATTACCCTACACCTAGTCTTTCTAACCTGCGGTTTCACATGAAATTATTCTGCTGCAGGGGCCTGTGTGTGCAGAGGGGAGGCAGGGAGGGATAGTTTGGGAAGGAGAATTCAGTTCATTTCACTCTGTGTGTGTGCACTCAGTTGCTCAGTCGTGTCTGACTCTTTGTGGCCCCATGGACTGTAGCATGGAATTTTCCAGGCAAGAACACTGAAGCAGGTCACCATTTCTCTCTCCAGGGGCTCTTCTCAACCCAAAGATTGAACTTGTGTCTCTTGTGTCTCCTGCAGGCAGGCAGATTCTTTACCACTGTGCCACCTTCACTAGTGGTCACTGATGCCTCTCTGTCCAATCACTCTTCCAGGCCCAAACCATTATATAATACATTTTGTGACCTTCTGCAAGTAGGTTACACCATAAGCAAATGATCTCATGGAATATTTTAAATTTTTATAACAGAAAATGCCAAACTTTTTATAATAGAAAATTTCCAACAATGAGACATACTAGCATGATAAAGCTCTCTATAATCCTATTTCTAAGCTTCCATATGACCAACTTGTAGCCAGTCTTATTCCATCTACACCCCTATATGCCTATCACTTGTGCTGTTCTGAAGCAAATTTGTGAATAGCTTGCACTTGGATGGAGCAATTAATTGAGGAGGCCATATTTCCCCTAAAGCAGGCTTTGAGTCTTCTCTTCCCAGCAGGAAGAAACCGTGATCCTTGAAACTCCCTAGCAGTTTACTTCTATCTTTCTTTTGGCACCAATCACTTCTTGTCTGGAATTATAGGTCTTTTGGTACATCCTATCTTTCCTGCTGAACCCTCAGTTCCTTGAAGGCAGGATTCAGGACCAATTCATCCAGCATTCAATAAATGCTTATTGAATGAAAGAAGAAATGTACATTGGGTTGATGTGTGGTAGTAAACAACAAAACCCTGTAAAAAAAAGATAATAATACTATAAATAAAATTTGTATAGAATAAAAAGAAAAAAGAATAACTATACAAAGATGGGCTACAATGACTGAAATCCAAATTCAGATCAAGATAGATATACAACCAACACTGGGAATCAAAGAATGTCGGTTCATTAGAACATAGAAACCTGAGTTTCTTTCTAACCTGCGGTTTCACATGAAATTATTCTGCTGCAGGGGCCTGTGTGCAGAGGGGAGGCAGGGAGGGATAGTTTGGGAAGGAGAATTCAGTTCATTTCACTCTGTGTGTGTGCACTCAGTTGCTCAGTCGTGTCTGACTCTTTGTGGCCCCATGGACTGTAGCATGGAATTTTCCAGGCAAGAACACTGAAGCAGGTCACCATTTCTCTCTCCAGGGGCTCTTCTCAACCCAAAGATTGAACTTGTGTCTCTTGTGTCTCCTGCAGGCAGGCAGATTCTTTACCACTGTGCCACCTTCACTAGTGGTCACTGATGCCTCTCTGTCCAATCACTCTTCCAGGCCCAAACCATTATATAATACATTTTGTGACCTTCTGCAAGTAGGTTACACCATAAGCAAATGATCTCATGGAATATTTTAAATTTTTATAACAGAAAATGCCAAACTTTTTATAATAGAAAATTTCCAACAATGAGACATACTAGCATGATAAAGCTCTCTATAATCCTATTTCTAAGCTTCCATATGACCAACTTGTAGCCAGTCTTATTCCATCTACACCCCTATATGCCTATCACTTGTGCTGTTCTGAAGCAAATTTGTGAATAGCTTGCACTTGGATGGAGCAATTAATTGAGGAGGCCATATTTCCCTAAAGCAGGCTTTGAGTCTTCTCTTCCCAGCAGGAAGAAACCGTGATCCTTGAAACTCCCTAGCAGTTTACTTCTATCTTTCTTTTGGCACCAATCACTTCTTGTCTGGAATTATAGGTCTTTTGGTACATCCTATCTTTCCTGCTGAACCCTCAGTTCCTTGAAGGCAGGATTCAGGACCAATTCATCCAGCATTCAATAAATGCTTATTGAATGAAAGAAGAAATGTACATTGGGTTGATGTGTGGTAGTAAACAACAAAACCCTGTAAAAAAAAGATAATAATACTATAAATAAAATTTGTATAGAATAAAAAGAAAAAAGAATAACTATACAAAGATGGGCTACAATGACTGAAATCCAAATTCAGATCAAGATAGATATACAACCAACACTGGGAATCAAAGAAATGGACATCGGTTCACCTCTCATTTCTTCCTTCTGTTTATATATCTTAAGTAGAAACCCTGAGTTTCTTCCAAACGCCAATATAGTCTTTATGGAAAATGTGTTTATCTTGAATTGAATGATAAAGGATTTAAATATAGTGAAAGGTGTATTTGTCATGTATGATGTATGTATGATTATGTAAGAGAGAAGTGATTTGATGTAGCTATGCATTATATGATACAAACTTGAAAATGGTGATCCGTATTTTGCATGGAATAACAAAAGAAATTTAGTAAGGACAATTTTCTTTCACAGAGAAAGAAGATAGACTTTGGAGCTGGGCAGACTTGGCCACAGGGCCCTGCCTTCAGCAAATTGCTTATTGTCTCTAACCCTATCTTCTTAATCTATAAAAGTGGGAGAATTTATTATTATTATTATTATTTGTTCCACATAGTTGTGAAGGATTAAATGAGAAAGCATCTACGAAACCTCCAGCATAGCCCGTCATATAGTCGGTGCTCTTATGTGTTGGTTATAGTATTAGCAACCCCTTAAGAGTTTATTATGAGTTGCCCATGGACTAAACAGGATACAGGTATTGTTCTAATTTATCTTCACAGGAATGTTGATATTTCCGTTTTGTTGATGAGAAAACAGAGGTGTGGAAACTTGAGTAAACTGTTAAAGATCACATTACTAAAAATAAGAGGGAGAGCTGGGATTTGAAGAGTAAACCTGAATCTCTTTGACACTAAAGAGAAATTCTTCGTAAGGATTGTATTGCCTGACTTTCTTTCATCAAAAATGTCTTTGAAACTTTTCATAGAAAAGGGCCTTTCTTAAAACTTTAAGGAAAATACCTTGTCTTTAATCATTTATTGCTGTTGTAATCATATATAGCTGAGAAATAGGCGGCTTTGAATAATTGGGCATTTTTGAAAGTAGGAGAGTTAATAATGGAAGGATAAACATTTGAAGATCACATTTACTTTTATTTTAAGCCCTTATAAGAATAGTGTTTGGATAGAAAATTAATATGTTTATGTAAGAGTTGTACCATATACAGAGACTTTTTGTAACACGAATTCTGGCAGTGTAGCAAAAAAATATGCCTACAGGCACAACTGCCATAAGGCATCAACAGAAATAGCAATATTCAAAAATGTATAAAATTTATAACATTTGGAAGGTTTTAAGTGAAAAAACTAGTAAAGTGTTTAGTGCGTGATATACAGTGGATATGAAATAGTTATTTGTTGGGTAACCTGAAGCTTGAGTCATAAAACACCTAATATACTAAGTCACTCAGAATCTGAGGCAGTGTCCAGTGCCTAATTGAGTCTTATGAAAACCTGTAGGAGTATATATTATCTTTTTTTCCCCTTCTCCTTATTAGAAGTTCTGGCATTTCCCAAATCTACTAATTTTCATTGGTTATTCCAACACAAAAGCCTAGAAAGGCTTCCACTAAAATATTCAGGTTACAGGTTGTCATTCCTGTCCTCTTTGAATAAAAATATCCAAAGAGTTTGTTCTTCTGGAAAGTGCAGTCCAGTCTGAAAACTGGTCTTTAAGATCGAACTTGAGTAGCTGGTCCCTGCTTGTTTCCATTTTCTGAACACAGATTTACTGTAGTAAAGAAAAATCTGAGTCAAATGTCTGAAAAACAGGGTGTGATTTAGCTAAAATTGCCAATTTTGTTACAGCATGTTTGGAAAAGTTGCCCCCAAACCGGCTGTCATGAGAATTTCTTAAATTAAAATAATTTTCATCAAATCCTGTGAAAGTAATATAGTTGATGTCCAAGAACTTCCCAGGAAAAGCCATTGTAGAATGTTGCCAGAACAGGAAGCTTTGTTAATGACACTCACCTCTGTTACGGAGGGTCTGGCACCTGGCGAGTGCCACAGATCTATGTTGACTTTGTGATAAAGGGAAATTGCACCACAGTTCAGTTATACCAGAGCCTGGCTTTGTATTCTTATGGTTAAGCTTTCCCTAAGCAAGGTCCAAAACTCCTAGGCATTATAGCAAACACCCCTTGGATGAATATTGGATAGTAACCCTGATATGGTCCAAGTTCTATGCAGCAAAGGTAAATCTGCCTTGGTATTGTTACATCCTGAAACTCCCCATGGATTTGGATGTTGGCAGAGATAAAGCTGGTTTCCTTGGTGGCTCAGACAGTAAAGAATCTGCCTACAGTGTGGGAGACCTGGGTCTTGGTTCGATCCCTGGGTTGGAAGATCCCCTGGAGTAGGGCATGGCAACCCACTCCAGCATTCTGGCCTGGAGGATCCCCATGGACAGAGCAATGGGGGCTTCAGTCCATGGGGCTTCAGTCCATAGAGTCACAAAGAGTCAGACATGACTGAGTGACTAACTATAGCACAGAGATAAAGCAGACCCTAAGATGGTCTCAGAGAGTCGGACACAACTGAGTGATGAACTGAACTGAAGATGGTCTCAGCTGGACAAATGTCAAATAGAACAGTTGCTGCCTCCAGATGCTTTTGACATTGGTGGGGTGGGGAGCAGAGGGAGATAATATGCTTGCTGGACAAGTTCTTTCTTTTTTATCCTGCAGGCCTTGGGAGTTAGTGATAAACTAATACTGCAGGGTCCTCTCAGTAAGACACTCTATATCCTATGGGGCACCTGGATTTCGATTCACTCAGATAAGGAGAAAGATGAAGGAGCAGTAGCCACCTGACTTTATTAGAAATGGTGCTTGGGGCCCTGCAAGGGCTCTGACAATCTGCTTTGGCTTGGGTGTGGGTTGGGCAACTCGCCACTAAGGGTTCTTCATGGGGAGAAAGTCTTGAGGGGAGTGGGCAGTATGATAGATGAATCACCAGACTGAAAGACAAGTCGAAATATATTCATCTTGTCTTTGTCTCAACTTTAGCATAAGTACTTGAGGAATTAGCTTACTCCTGAATGCATTCCTCAGTTTCTCCAAGTTTAGCCATGGGCAAAATCTACACTTCTACCCTAGGGGTTGCTGCTTGCAGCAGGAGATAATGCTCTTGCACGCATTACTAAGCACAGCGTGAAATTAGTCCCCAAAGGGAGAGGGCGTGACCAATGCATGTCAGATGTTCAGACTTTCTGTGTGACTCCAGCCAGGGGCAGATTTCCTAGGAAATTAGTAGCAAACACCCTTGGATGAATATTGGGTCAGAGATAAAGAAATCTGGTTTTACATCCTGAAACTCCCCATGGATTTGGATGTTGGCAGAGATAAAGCTGGTTTCCTTGGTGGCTCAGACAGTAAAGAATCTGCCTACAGTGTGGGAGACCTGGGTCTTGGTTCGATCCCTGGGTTGGAAGATCCCCTGGAGTAGGGCATGGCAACCCACTCCAGCATTCTGGCCTGGAGGATCCCCATGGACAGAGCAATGGGGGCTTCAGTCCATGGGGCTTCAGTCCATAGAGTCACAAAGAGTCAGACATGACTGAGTGACTAACTATAGCACAGAGATAAAGCAGACCCTAAGATGGTCTCAGAGAGTCGGACACAACTGAGTGATGAACTGAACTGAAGATGGTCTCAGCTGGACAAATGTCAAATAGAACAGTTGCTGCCTCCAGATGCTTTTGACATTGGTGGGGTGGGGAGCAGAGGGAGATAATATGCTTGCTGGACAAGTTCTTTCTTTTTTATCCTGCAGGCCTTGGGAGTTAGTGATAAACTAATACTGCAGGGTCCTCTCAGTAAGACACTCTATATCCTATGGGGCACCTGGATTTCGATTCACTCAGATAAGGAGAAAGATGAAGGAGCAGTAGCCACCTGACTTTATTAGAAATGGTGCTTGGGGCCCTGCAAGGGCTCTGACAATCTGCTTTGGCTTGGGTGTGGGTTGGGCAACTCGCCACTAAGGGTTCTTCATGGGGAGAAAGTCTTGAGGGGAGTGGGCAGTATGATAGATGAATCACCAGACTGAAAGACAAGTCGAAATATATTCATCTTGTCTTTGTCTCAACTTTAGCATAAGTACTTGAGGAATTAGCTTACTCCTGAATGCATTCCTCAGTTTCTCCAAGTTTAGCCATGGGCAAAATCTACACTTCTACCCTAGGGGTTGCTGCTTGCAGCAGGAGATAATGCTCTTGCACGCATTACTAAGCACAGCGTGAAATTAGTCCCCAAAGGGAGAGGGCGTGACCAATGCATGTCAGATGTTCAGACTTTCTGTGTGACTCCAGCCAGGGGCAGAGATGTGGCTATGGGGAAGATGAGGTTTGGGGTAACAAAGGAGCTGAAGGCAACCGGAGTTCCAGGCTAACCCCACAGTATAAAATGCATGGAATGAGGAGGAGGAAGGAGGGCAAGTGGGAGCCATTGGAGTAAAAGAGGAGTGTGGGAACTTCCCTGGGGATCTAGTCGGGGAGACTCTACACTCCTAATGCTGAGGGTCAGGGTTTAATCCCTGGTCAAGAAACTAGATTCCACATACCCCAACAAAGAGATGCCGTGTACCATAACTAAAGATCTTGAGTGCCACAGCTGATACATGGTGCAGCTAAATGAGTATTTAAAAAAAAAAAAAAAAGGAGGGAAGGGAAGATCTTTGCAAGCCATATACTAATATATGGCTCTAAAGCTCTTGTTAACTGGCCTGGCCACTCACCAGCAGTGTGACCTTGGGAAAGTTAATTTTTCTAGACCTTAATGTCCTCATGGATAAAATCTCAGGTTGTTAACACGTTCAAATGAATACATAGAAAACATTTAGGTCGGTACCTGCCTCTTCACCTAAAATGCTCAGTAAATATTACCTCTGATTATCAGTACCTCAGGCTTGCTTTTATGATTTGGTTTGATTAGTTTATCTACTGTTTGTACCAGGACAGGGTCATTTTGGAACAGAGTTTCCACTTGTTATCACTTCATACTTTGAATAAAATCCTGTATGCCTATGCTCAGAAAGTTTGGAAATCCTTCAGAAATGTTCTTAAGGAAGATTACACCTGCCACTAGGTGTGAATTATTTGGCTACTTTAGTGTTACAACTAACAAAAAAAGCTAAAAAATGAAAGCTTTCCTTATATTCATCCTCACTTGGTAATATAAGGGGACACTCAGTGGCCCACTGTCTCCCTTGTTCAAGAAAAGGCAATTAAAGAACTTCACAGGGGCTTCCCCTGGTGGTCCAGTGGCTAAGGACACCGCCTTGCAGTGCAAGGGGCGCCGGTTCGATCCCTGGCCTGGGAAGATCCCACGTGCCGCGGAGCGGCTGGACCGATGTGTCCAATTGCCGAGCCGGAGCTCTGGCGCGCATGCGCCCAGAGCCGTTGCTCTGCAGTGACAGATGTCACCGCGATGGGAGGCCCACAGGGGCCAAAAGAACAAAGACGGAGGAAAATAGAGAAATGAAGGACCAATGGAAGTGGCCCACCCGCTCCCCTCCCTCCCCAATGGGACCCTCACCCAAAATAAATAAATAAATCTTTAAAAAAAAAAAAAAGAACTTCACATAACATTTAGGTGCAAAGCCTAAAGAGTGTGCACATCTTGAGAGTAGTTCCTTTCTTCTGCAGAAATATACTCTCACATGTCTTGGGCTAGCTTGCATCTGGGCTTTGGGAGAGAACGTGCTGGCTTGAGGTAGACCTCTGTACCAATTTACAGTGGGATCTGATCAAAAATCCCATGAGAAGAAGAAAGAAGCTATGAGCTTCAAGTAACTACATGGCCAAGAATTCATAGGACTTGAAATTCAACATCTGATTCAACATCTAGGCCAGAAGGTGCTTTTGAAGAAACACAGAAGAGAAATTATTGCAAATGTGATAGTTAACTGGCCCAGTAGGAGAAGGAGACAACAAGGTCAAAACAATTTTTATTTAAATTTTATTATTTAAATCCTGGGGTGAGGGGAAATGCAACAGACTCTCAGGTTAATCTTTGCTACCTACCTTACCAAGGGAGCTTAAACACCTGTTACAAGGCCATTTTAGATGTTAAAACAAGAATAACACAAAAGCACAAGTATTATAAACCACAGCCAACAGTGGGGACAAGGATGGGCCAGATAGCTGACAGGGATTAAGAGGTATAAACTAGCAGATATAAAATAAATAAAATTAAGGATGTCATGTATAGCACAGGGAATATTGCCAATATTTTAAAATAATTTTACATAGACTATAATTTATAAAAACATCAAATTACTAATATGTAATTTTAAAAATGTAAAAAATTTTAATCACAGCAAACAAATTTTCTTAGAGACTTGGCTCGTTTTGGTGAGGAAAAAAAATCTTTGCTGTATTTTCACTGGTGTCTACCTTGATAGTGTAACCTTGAGGAGGGACTAGTACTGGAGCTACTGGAAAGTCATTATTGCATGGTGGCTTCTATAATTAGTCTATGATTAATAGGTCCCTGATGGAAATTGCCTCTGAGAAAGGTATCATAGGGAAACTCAATTTTAATCTAGACTTTTACATGTTCACACAGTTGGAAGTGGCCTAAGAAACAAGAGAGGTTAACTGAAGAGGGTGGTTACCAAATTGTTTGTGTTCAACCTTAATTTTTTTCTTACTAAAAAGGTAATGTGTTTTCAGGACAAGTACTGTGACTGCCTCATAAGTAGAAAAAATTACAGCTGCAAGTTAAATTGCTATAGGAAGAGGAAGAAAACGTTGAACTTGATGCTTTCAAGCTTAGTATCAGTACTTTGGAGTCTGGATGTTACTCATTTGTGATGGTGAAATCCCAAAGAGGTAACCTAGCTTCCCTACATATGGACTTGAGTAAAGAACTTAATCCTTCTGGTACAGACTACGAATACTTTATGAACATTTGGTCAACGTCTACACAGCGAAAAATAAAGAAGTGATTGCTGATAGCTTGGCAGAGATGATCAATGAAGATAGTAGAACCAGCCAAGTCTGAGGTTAACTGCCTTTGACTCGCCTGCCTTGATTACTTGCATGGCTTTAATTAGCCAGTTTGGTGCAAACTTCACTTTGTACTCAGCAAATTTGACTGTAGAGTTGTTTCCCTCCCCTGTGAAAATGAACAATGTTTACATTACTAAGATCTAAAAAAATAATTTTAAAGATGTCTAACCACTAGAGAGTGGGAAATTTCATTAACAATGTATATATGTCAATCTCAATTTATCCCTCTTCCCCATCTTTCTCCTTTGGTAACCCTAAATTTGTTTTCTATGTCCAGTGACTCTCAAATTTGACTAGTTTCAGACTCACCTCAATGGCTTGTTAAAACAGGTGGCTGGGCCCCACCCTCAGAGTTTCTGATTCACTGAGTCTGATGTGGTGACTGAGAATTTGCTTTTTTTTAACAAGTTCTGCTCTGCCTGGGACCACTCTTTGAGAACAACAAAGGAAATTGGCCTCCTGTTAGCTACTTAATTGTCCCCATAACTTCCTCCCTTACCCCTCCCTTCCCCAAGCCTTTTCACTGGTGTCTACCTTGATAGTGTAACCTTGGACTACTGGAAAGTCATTATTGCATGGTGGCTTCTATAATTAGTCTATGATTAATAGGTCCCTGATGGAAATTGCCTCTGAGAAAGGTATCATAGGGAAACTCAATTTTAATCTAGACTTTTACATGTTCACACAGTTGGAAGTGGCCTAAGAAACAAGAGAGGTTAACTGAAGAGGGTGGTTACCAAATTGTTTGTGTTCAACCTTAATTTTTTTCTTACTAAAAAGGTAATGTGTTTTCAGGACAAGTACTGTGACTGCCTCATAAGTAGAAAAAATTACAGCTGCAAGTTAAATTGCTATAGGAAGAGGAAGAAAACGTTGAACTTGATGCTTTCAAGCTTAGTATCAGTACTTTGGAGTCTGGATGTTACTCATTTGTGATGGTGAAATCCCAAAGAGGTAACCTAGCTTCCCTACATATGGACTTGAGTAAAGAACTTAATCCTTCTGGTACAGACTACGAATACTTTATGAACATTTGGTCAACGTCTACACAGCGAA
Source organism: Tragulus kanchil (assembly GCA_022376925.1). Taxonomy (NCBI): domain Eukaryota; kingdom Metazoa; phylum Chordata; class Mammalia; order Artiodactyla; family Tragulidae; genus Tragulus; species Tragulus kanchil. The sequence goes on along the minus strand of JAIOJX010000029.1, from coordinate 111,760,329 downwards.
AAATAAAGAAGTGATTGCTGATAGCTTGGCAGAGATGATCAATGAAGATAGTAGAACCAGCCAAGTCTGAGGTTAACTGCCTTTGACTCGCCTGCCTTGATTACTTGCATGGCTTTAATTAGCCAGTTTGGTGCAAACTTCACTTTGTACTCAGCAAATTTGACTGTAGAGTTGTTTCCCTCCCCTGTGAAAATGAACAATGTTTACATTACTAAGATCTAAAAAAATAATTTTAAAGATGTCTAACCACTAGAGAGTGGGAAATTTCATTAACAATGTATATATGTCAATCTCAATTTATCCCTCTTCCCCATCTTTCTCCTTTGGTAACCCTAAATTTGTTTTCTATGTCCAGTGACTCTCAAATTTGACTAGTTTCAGACTCACCTCAATGGCTTGTTAAAACAGGTGGCTGGGCCCCACCCTCAGAGTTTCTGATTCACTGAGTCTGATGTGGTGACTGAGAATTTGCTTTTTTTTAACAAGTTCTGCTCTGCCTGGGACCACTCTTTGAGAACAACAAAGGAAATTGGCCTCCTGTTAGCTACTTAATTGTCCCCATAACTTCCTCCCTTACCCCTCCCTTCCCCCCAAGCCTTTATCTCCTGCTTGGGCCCTTGCTTCCATCACTGTAAATAGCCGATGGGATCCCTGGCCTTTAGCTGTTCCCTCTGGGAGTGGCCCCTGCTGGGAGCTGATGTGAAGGAGGCTTACTTTCCTACACGTCCTCTAATGAAAGTCTCCATTTTTTAAATGAAAGGATGGATATAATTGAAGGAATTACAAGTAGAAGTAGATAATGTGAATCTGAAACTACATGGGGCTGTTCTAGTACACAGAAGCTTGAGTTGGAAACCCCATCTTTGGCAAACTGGCGATGGTGGCTCCATTATGATGGTTGGGGTGTGCCACATTAGTGATTCCTATTCCTGGTCTGGAAAAGATATTAGAAGTGCCCTAACTGACCCGGCTTATTCTGAACTGAGGTGTGAGATCCTGATGGTTACTCTGACTTGTCCAGGGCATCTTCCTCTTCCTTTGCTGTAAGTTCAAAATTCTGGTTCCCTCTGAGATACTACTGAGACTTGTAAAATCTCCTGGTAGAGAAATCTTACAGCCTATCTGGGTTTAGGCTCCAATTTTATGAAGCACTGGAGGAAACAAAGTGACCTTCTTGGTTTCTGAACATGAGGATAAAGAAAGACCACAAAGAAGGCCCAGAGGTTTATTAGAGCTTCTCCACACTTTCAGGAGTCCCCCCAGTGAGCTCCAAAACATCTTTCTTTGGCTACCACGACAAACATGGTAACCAAGAAAGGAAAAAAAGGAAGAGAAGGGTGAGGTCTGAACAAAGGTTTCCCTTTCCTTCTTGAGTTCCTCTTCTAGTATGTGATGCTAGAGAGACAAGAGCATCAGTATCTTTGGTGAGAAGGAAGACAGAAGTGAAGGGTCTACAGGTTGGGGGTTAGCAGTCTGGAAGTACCCACTCTAGCAAATCCAGTGTGGGTGTCCAACAGCTTAATTAGTGGAAGTACTGTCTGAATGTGGCCTCAGCTGCAGGTTTGGGCCCATGATTCACTGAGTCTGATGTGGTGACTGAGAATTTGCTTTTTAACAAGTTCTGCTCTGCCTGGGACCACTCTTTGAGAACAACAAAGGAAATTGGCCTCCTGTTAGCTACTTAATTGTCCCATAACTTCCTCCCTTACCCCTCCCTTCCCCCCAAGCCTTTATCTCCTGCTTGGGCCCTTGCTTCCATCACTGTAAATAGCCGATGGGATCCCTGGCCTTTAGCTGTTCCTCTGGGAGGGCCTGCTGGGAGCTGATGTGAAGGAGGCTTACTTTCCTACACGTCCTCTAATGAAAGTCTCCATTTTTTAAATGAAAGGATGGATATAATTGAAGGAATTACAAGTAGAAGTAGATAATGTGAATCTGAAACTACATGGGGCTGTTCTAGTACACAGAAGCTTGAGTTGGAAACCCCATCTTTGGCAAACTGGCGATGGTGGCTCCATTATGATGGTTGGGGTGTGCCACATTAGTGATTCCTATTCCTGGTCTGGAAAAGATATTAGAAGTGCCCTAACTGACCCGGCTTATTCTGAACTGAGGTGTGAGATCCTGATGGTTACTCTGACTTGTCCAGGGCATCTTCCTCTTCCTTTGCTGTAAGTTCAAAATTCTGGTTCCCTCTGAGATACTACTGAGACTTGTAAAATCTCCTGGTAGAGAAATCTTACAGCCTATCTGGGTTTAGGCTCCAATTTTATGAAGCACTGGAGGAAACAAAGTGACCTTCTTGGTTTCTGAACATGAGGATAAAGAAAGACCACAAAGAAGGCCCAGAGGTTTATTAGAGCTTCTCCACACTTTCAGGAGTCCCCCCAGTGAGCTCCAAAACATCTTTCTTTGGCTACCACGACAAACATGGTAACCAAGAAAGGAAAAAAAGGAAGAGAAGGGTGAGGTCTGAACAAAGGTTTCCCTTTCCTTCTTGAGTTCCTCTTCTAGTATGTGATGCTAGAGAGACAAGAGCATCAGTATCTTTGGTGAGAAGGAAGACAGAAGTGAAGGGTCTACAGGTTGGGGGTTAGCAGTCTGGAAGTACCCACTCTAGCAAATCCAGTGTGGGTGTCCAACAGCTTAATTAGTGGAAGTACTGTCTGAATGTGGCCTCAGCTGCAGGTTTGGGCCCAGATGAATCTGTTACTCTAATTCAAATCAACAAGTGAAGATATGTATTAAGTATTGATTATGTGCCAAGCTATAGAAAGATAAGCATGACCTGGATCCTGCTTTCAAGGAATCTATTATATATAAGGTGAGAGAAGACCTGTATACAGACTTCTAAGACAGCATGTGACTATAAAAGAGGGAAAAATGAAACTCTCTAGGAATCCTGGGCTATGGCTGCAAATGGGCTCCTGGCCAATATCCTGTGCATCTGGGCCACTGCCAGAAGGTTAGAGAAGGCTGAAGCAGAAGCCGGTGCTTGAGAGTTGGTGGCCACTAGGGGACTGGATGATAAAGAGGTTATAAGTTGACTGCAGAAGCAACCAGATGTTTCTAATTAGTTACTTGTGATCACTGAGGGCAATTTTCAATTTTAGTTTATGTATTTGCATCTATAACTTTGGTGAGGTCCTTCTTCCTACTCACAAATATGTGCTTGTAAATGACCGATGATTGTTCCTTTCACTTCAGTAGTTCAGTAACTAAATGATTGCATGTGCAAATTCGGGGGTTTGGAGACAAATATAACTATGTTAGTGGTTGCGTAATCCCACGGTGGAAATGGAAAATGAATAGGCAACCTGTGAAAAATCATTACTAATGTTTTCCTTCTGAACTTTCAAGAAATAAAACTACATACTTGATCTTTGGAGCGTGACAGATGAGGTAGACATTTATCTTAGATAAGCAACACAGCAAACTTCTAAGTAGCCAATGCTCTGTTATTTAAGTCAGTTGGATCTATAACAACAACAACAAAAAGAAAACCAAATCATGAGATCCTGAATATTTAGAGGCCATTCCAATTTCAGTTTAAGTGGGGTCTAGAAATAAAACCTAAGCACATTCAAGGTAGGGAATGTGAAATTTTGTGTAGCCGAAATGGCTAAGAGATCACCCCAAATTCATCTTCATCCTTCCATAATGGAACTGCTGCTGGGAAGTGGATTGAAGCCTTAAGAAAGAGATGATTCCACAAAGATTCCTATGTTCCTGCAACCTCACAGCCACCTGCCTCTGGCCACCCTCTCCTCCTTGGTCTAATGTCAGGAGAGGGATACCAGAAGGATGCAGACAGAGTCGAAACAGAGAAGCATTTCCACTTTTCATTTTTGTATGAGGCTGGGTGCTTCACACAGCTGGATTCTGTTGAAGCACTGGAAGAAAGGAGTAGGGTCATTTTGGAGCTCCAGGGCCCTTGGGGATAGGCATGCTGGGTGAGTGTGTGGGATGGTATTTAGGAAGGGGTAGAAGGGAATGCATGTGATGGAGTCCAAGTGACACAAATGCCCAACTAGCTAATGCCCTGGTACCTTGGGCAGGGCATACTTTTCTCTTTTGCTCAACATGATGGTTAGATTGCTGAGAAGTGAGTAATTTTTAAAAAAGTAAATTTTGTCATAATAAAAAAATGAAAATATGCTCCAATAGGTTGAAAAAAATTATAAGGTATTCTGTGTATGTGTGTGTTTATCTCATTATTATGACCAGGGACTTTATGTTCACAATTATGAAAAAATAGCACATGTAGGCATGTTCAGTCATGTCCAACTCTTTGCGATCTCAAGGATTGCAACCCACCAGGCTCCTCTGTCTTTAGAATTTTCCAGGCAAGAATGTAAGAGTGGGTTGCCCTTTCCTTCTCCAGGGGATATTCCCAACCCAAGGATCGAACCTGCATCTCCTGCATTGCAGGCAGATTCTTTACCACTGTGCCACCTGGGATGCCCACATACAGACATTAAGTGATTATTCATAAACTAGAGAATAAAGGTCCTTGATGATGTCTAAGTAGCTTGTAGCCGTTAAAGTTGCCATTCTCCATGCTCTCCATGGCATCTACCATAGGAACACGAGATGGAAGTTTGTCATATTCAGTACTATGTGTGACCTGGCTCTTTTAATAACCTGGGTGGCTCTGTCACACTGTCCTCCTTTGTGGTGTTGCTCGAGTCATATTGGTCATTCATTTAACAGATTCCACTTAGCAGATAATTTACCTTGTCATTTGCTATTTCTTAACTTGGTAGCCTCTTGGCAATGCTAATGGATATATTTTAGCCAGAAAAGGTGGACAGTGAGCAGGATTGGGTTTAGCTACTCACTGCACAGTGTTGTATCACATTATTTCTGGACATCAACAACACTCCCAAGCTACACTATCATTTCCAATTCCAAAATATGTTGGTGGGCTTACTAGTCTTATTATTCCCAAGCTAGTCTTAATTTCCTCTTTGTTTTATTAAAAAATTAAATGTGTGAGCACTGGGAGGTTGGTGTATTGTGTGAATTGAAGCCTTGGCAACCGTGTGTAAAATCTATTTGAAACCAAGAGTTAGATTGTGAAATGCTTAGTATTCCAGGCTTCAGTGAGTAAAAGGGATACAAAATAAACAGGTAACTTTTGCTTCTTCCTTTCACCTGAAAGGTAGTTAGTAAAATCCATGTTGTCCATACCAAAACCACATTGAAGAGTTTGAAAATACAGTAGGAAAACATCTCGGCATTAACAAAGCACAAGTATTGTGATTCAAACTTTATATTTTGTTAAAGTGCTTTTATACTTGTATTATTATTTTCTAGTCTGTTTTCCCCAGAAGAGCAAAGTGGAGTTAGAGATGATGGAACTGGCTGAACAGGAGGCCATAAAAGTGATGGAATGCCCAGAAGGGATATAAGAAACCAAATATTGATCTTTGTTCTCTCTGTGAGGACTCTCAGGTTTCTAAGGATGTCATTACAGCTATGGTAGCATTGGTGAATCTGATCTGCTATTCAGCTGTGGTCTTGCTCAGTGCAGAAAGAACACTTTGTTCACGAGCTTCAGCTGACAACCAGAGCGTTCTCTAAAGCAAGGGTTATAGAGAGAACATTCCTTTGCATGTGTTATGTAAGATATTCAAGGTATGCAGGACTCTGAGACAATGAATAAAAGTTGTTTTAAAAAATGATACCACTGAAAAAAATGACACAAGCTATACACTCAAATTATTATTTATCCTTCAAAGACAAACTGGAAGACATACATTTATCCTAGCAAAGCAGTGCTCAAAGCTCTGTCACACTGTCCTCCTTTGTGGTGTTGCTCGAGTCATATTGGTCATTCATTTAACAGATTCCACTTAGCAGATAATTTACCTTGTCATTTGCTATTTCTTAACTTGGTAGCCTCTTGGCAATGCTAATGGATATATTTTAGCCAGAAAAGGTGGACAGTGAGCAGGATTGGGTTTAGCTACTCACTGCACAGTGTTGTATCACATTATTTCTGGACATCAACAACACTCCCAAGCTACACTATCATTTCCAATTCCAAAATATGTTGGTGGGCTTACTAGTCTTATTATTCCCAAGCTAGTCTTAATTTCCTCTTTGTTTTATTAAAAAATTAAATGTGTGAGCACTGGGAGGTTGGTGTATTGTGTGAATTGAAGCCTTGGCAACCGTGTGTAAAATCTATTTGAAACCAAGAGTTAGATTGTGAAATGCTTAGTATTCCAGGCTTCAGTGAGTAAAAGGGATACAAAATAAACAGGTAACTTTTGCTTCTTCCTTTCACCTGAAAGGTAGTTAGTAAAATCCATGTTGTCCATACCAAAACCACATTGAAGAGTTTGAAAATACAGTAGGAAAACATCTCGGCATTAACAAAGCACAAGTATTGTGATTCAAACTTTATATTTTGTTAAAGTGCTTTTATACTTGTATTATTATTTTCTAGTCTGTTTTCCCCAGAAGAGCAAAGTGGAGTTAGAGATGATGGAACTGGCTGAACAGGAGGCCATAAAAGTGATGGAATGCCCAGAAGGGATATAAGAAACCAAATATTGATCTTTGTTCTCTGTGAGGACTCTCAGGTTTCTAAGGATGTCATTACAGCTATGGTAGCATTGGTGAATCTGATCTGCTATTCAGCTGTGGTCTTGCTCAGTGCAGAAAGAACACTTTGTTCACGAGCTTCAGCTGACAACCAGAGCGTTCTCTAAAGCAAGGGTTATAGAGAAAACATTCCTTTGCATGTGTTATGTAAGATATTCAAGGTATGCAGGACTCTGAGACAATGAATAAAAGTTGTTTTAAAAAATGATACCACTGAAAAAAATGACACAAGCTATACACTCAAATTATTATTTATCCTTCAAAGACAAACTGGAAGACATACATTTATCCTAGCAAAGCAGTGCTCAAAGCATTTTGGAACTTTTTTGTTTTGGAGTTGCTTTTAGAACCATGGTTAGGGTTTGTGAACCACTTAGGACTAAATATTTAGAATTTCACCTCAATTTTTAGCCACGACACAGAAGATTGATTACTTGTTTTTCTCCCCTGCAGACTTAACTCCAAATAACTTGGGGTATTTAAAAAACATCTACTCTTTTATTCATTTATCCATTGATTGATTTAATCAGTAAATATCCAGTCAGTGTCCCTTGTGACAGGCTATATGTTAGAAGCTGAGGACTCAGTGTTGCACAAGACAGAAATGTTCCCTGTTCTGTTGGAGCTGACGTTATAATAGGAAAGGCAGACTAAAACCATCCCCACAGCAACGTGCTAATAAACAGATTTTAAAAATACTTGCCAGTTGGGGCAAATGGTGTAAAGGAAACAGATAAGGTGCTGAGCTAGAGAAACAAGAAGAAAACAGTTAGATGGGAAATGAAACATTTAAGCACAAATTTAGCCTTTAAAGACATCTACTTGCCACCACTGAGAGTATTTAAATGAGTACATTTTAATTTTGAAGGACAGTCTTGGAGCCCATAGCCCACTTTTCCCACAGCCAATTTTCTTTCTGTAGGGTATGAAAACGTAACCCTAATCAATGACATAACCTCAAACGTGATACCTCAGTTACCACAAATAATCTGTGATAACAGGTAAGTTGTATATCATTTGGCAGCCCTGAGAACTGACAACAGCCTTTTCTTTTTTTCTTTTGAATTAAACACACACACACACACACACAATTTTATCTCCAGATGGTAGAGCCATTGTGACTGTTTCATTTACAAGGCCCCAGGATCTTTAACCCTTAATCTACTGAGGGTCTCAGGATCTCCTAGGAGATGTTCTGGAGGTCACTAGTTTTAAAGATACCTTTGCATGTGTTATGTAAGATATTCAAGGTATGCAGGACTCTGAGACAATGAATAAAAGTTGTTTTAAAAAATGATACCACTGAAAAAAATGACACAAGCTATACACTCAAATTATTATTTATCCTTCAAAGACAAACTGGAAGACATACATTTATCCTAGCAAAGCAGTGCTCAAAGCATTTTGGAACTTTTTTGTTTTGGAGTTGCTTTTAGAACCATGGTTAGGGTTTGTGAACCACTTAGGACTAAATATTTAGAATTTCACCTCAATTTTTAGCCACGACACAGAAGATTGATTACTTGTTTTTCTCCCCTGCAGACTTAACTCCAAATAACTTGGGGTATTTAAAAAACATCTACTCTTTTATTCATTTATCCATTGATTGATTTAATCAGTAAATATCCAGTCAGTGTCCCTTGTGACAGGCTATATGTTAGAAGCTGAGGACTCAGTGTTGCACAAGACAGAAATGTTCCCTGTTCTGTTGGAGCTGACGTTATAATAGGAAAGGCAGACTAAAACCATCCCCACAGCAACGTGCTAATAAACAGATTTTAAAAATACTTGCCAGTTGGGGCAAATGGTGTAAAGGAAACAGATAAGGTGCTGAGCTAGAGAAACAAGAAGAAAACAGTTAGATGGGAAATGAAACATTTAAGCACAAATTTAGCCTTTAAAGACATCTACTTGCCACCACTGAGAGTATTTAAATGAGTACATTTTAATTTTGAAGGACAGTCTTGGAGCCCATAGCCCACTTTTCCCACAGCCAATTTTCTTTCTGTAGGGTATGAAAACGTAACCCTAATCAATGACATAACCTCAAACGTGATACCTCAGTTACCACAAATAATCTGTGATAACAGGTAAGTTGTATATCATTTGGCAGCCCTGAGAACTGACAACAGCCTTTTCTTTTTTTCTTTTGAATTAAACACACACACACACACACAATTTTATCTCCAGATGGTAGAGCCATTGTGACTGTTTCATTTACAAGGCCCCAGGATCTTTAACCCTTAATCTACTGAGGGTCTCAGGATCTCCTAGGAGATGTTCTGGAGGTCACTAGTTTTGCAGACAGAGCATCACTTCATGCTATGTGCAGTACTTACAGACCAAAGTGGAGCACCATCAGTACCATGGTTCGATTCTCAAACTCCTCCAGAATGATGATACCAATAATCTTGAGAGACCTCCCGAGGTTGTGCCCTGGCTTCATGGGAAAACATGCTGAGAACCATTAATGGTGTCTGCTATGGGCTTGGAATGGGGTCATAGAACATCAGTTTACCTATTATTGGCAATGTTAAGTTTGATCGTGAGGTTAATGTGATATCTGACAGATTTCTTCATTGTACAAGTAACTTTTTCCCTTGAGTATTAAGAAATACCCTTAATATTTGTAACATTTTGAAATTATGTTAATTCCCTGTTTTCCAACAATATTTGACTGTCAGACGACGTGCCCAAGTCCATAGCTAGAAGTCACAGAACCGTGACAGGGGTTTCTCCAGGTCCCAACCTCGACAACTTTCACTCCGCCATGTTGGTTTCATTAGCACATGGATCTTTCAGGTAGGATATGAAAAAATCAGGGTTTTTAAAGACTTGAAGAAAATCTAGGTGCTATTTAGACCTTTACAGTTTATTAAATACATGACAAAATAAGAATTTCATTAGAAACTCCTATTTTGTGGGAAATTTCCCTTGATGTGGCCAAGGAAGCAATAAAGGCTAACACTGCTAAACAGATGAATTGTTGCTATTATTATTTTAAAAAAAAAACTCAGATGTTGTGGCCAGTTTTCCTGCCCCCAAGTATTCTTAAACAGGGTCGGGTCCTGTTTCCTCTGCCCTTCTTTAGTTAGAATTTTTTTTTAGCCACTCGTCTTGAGGAATCTTAGATCCCTAACCAGGGAACCAAATCCATGGCCCCAGCAGTAAAAGCGTAGAGTCCTAACCACTGGACCGCCAAGGAATGCCCTGTCCTTCTGCACTTTGAATACCAGTGTATATTTGTTGAACAAAAGACTGTGCTGAGTGTGAGTACCTTAGAATCATTAACTATAACTCTAAATCAGATGGATTAATGTTCGGTTTAAAATTTTAAACCCTGAGGGTCTCAGGATCTCCTAGGAGATGTTCTGGAGGTCACTAGTTTTGCAGACAGAGCATCACTTCATGCTATGTGCAGTACTTACAGACCAAAGTGGAGCACCATCAGTACCATGGTTCGATTCTCAAACTCCTCCAGAATGATGATACCAATAATCTTGAGAGACCTCCCGAGGTTGTGCCCTGGCTTCATGGGAAAACATGCTGAGAACCATTAATGGTGTCTGCTATGGGCTTGGAATGGGGTCATAGAACATCAGTTTACCTATTATTGGCAATGTTAAGTTTGATCGTGAGGTTAATGTGATATCTGACAGATTTCTTCATTGTACAAGTAACTTTTTCCCTTGAGTATTAAGAAATACCCTTAATATTTGTAACATTTTGAAATTATGTTAATTCCCTGTTTTCCAACAATATTTGACTGTCAGACGACGTGCCCAAGTCCATAGCTAGAAGTCACAGAACCGTGACAGGGGTTTCTCCAGGTCCCAACCTCGACAACTTTCACTCCGCCATGTTGGTTTCATTAGCACATGGATCTTTCAGGTAGGATATGAAAAAATCAGGGTTTTTAAAGACTTGAAGAAAATCTAGGTGCTATTTAGACCTTTACAGTTTATTAAATACATGACAAAATAAGAATTTCATTAGAAACTCCTATTTTGTGGGAAATTTCCCTTGATGTGGCCAAGGAAGCAATAAAGGCTAACACTGCTAAACAGATGAATTGTTGCTATTATTATTTTAAAAAAACTCAGATGTTGTGGCCAGTTTTCCTGCCCCCAAGTATTCTTAAACAGGGTCGGGTCCTGTTTCCTCTGCCCTTCTTTAGTTAGAATTTTTTTTTAGCCACTCGTCTTGAGGAATCTTAGATCCCTAACCAGGGAACCAAATCCATGGCCCCAGCAGTAAAAGCGTAGAGTCCTAACCACTGGACCGCCAAGGAATGCCCTGTCCTTCTGCACTTTGAATACCAGTGTATATTTGTTGAACAAAAGACTGTGCTGAGTGTGAGTACCTTAGAATCATTAACTATAACTCTAAATCAGATGGATTAATGTTCGGTTTCATTTCTGAAACCACACTGTGGTGGCTTTTATATGAATTGAATTCTTATTGTTGAGTCATTCTAGACACCAGAAGCTGTCCCAACGACTTCCTGTGGCAATGTAGTCCCTGGGGTAATTGTATTAGGATAATAGGGTTGGAACATTTCATAATTTAATGAGTCTGTAGATTTCTTATTCCCAGAATTAAAAAAGAACCTCTATGAATGTCAAATTCAGTAATTATCAGACAGAACAGATTTGGCTCTATTTAATCAACTGGCACACACTCCATAGATAACAACATGGTTTGATATTTACAAAGGACCCATTTCCCACCCTCCTCCACTCAGACAGCAGAAATTCATCAAATGTAAAGTCTTCTATAATTCCGTAAAGAATCTTACTTCTCTGCAGTTTTCCTAGCTTCTAAATTAGACGTTAAAGGAGAGGTATCATTCTTTAGGTACAAGCTTTTAGTTTTCCCTGAAATGGACTGGCTATTTATGGTCCAGCACACAAACTGTCCTGGGTTTGATAGGAATTTAATTAATTAAATAAAAATAAACACAAAGTCCCCTTGATGTCAGGGTAACAAACAAATTCTGAAGAGAGAGATGAGAACAGGGCGTGGATCAAGACTAAAAGTGGCCTAAAGGAGTAGAAGATTCCTTCTGGCATTAGGTATACACATTTGGGTTTCTTTGGGTTGGAAGTATAAAAGCATAATTTTTGCCTTTTTTTTTTTTTAAATTTACCTTTAATTCAATTTCTTTTCCAATAGAAATCTTGCTAAATGTATCCCCCAAAACATAGAGCTGGATAGGAACAATAGCTGATATTTGTGTTCTAGGTATTTTCTATGAACAGCCTTCAACCCCCATAAGCAGTCCTTTTAAGAAGGTACAGTTATTACTTTCCTTCTTTGAAAGATGGAGAAACGTTGCCCCAAACGTTTAGGCAACATCTTGTAAAATAATCTGGCTTGAAAACCCAGAGCAAACAGCATGAGTTTGAGATCCTGAGCTCTTGAAGACAGACACTATCACTTCCCAAACGCTGCTGCCTCTCCATGGAGGGCTAGGGAAATTTATCATGCTTTTCACAGGGGGACTGCTAAGTGCTTCTCTTGAACATTAGAATTATTTTCCACAGCAATCATTTCATGCAGCATATAAGCCAAGAACTGGCGGTCCATCAAGTGGAAAGTGACTTGTATAAGACACTCCTTGTGCTCCTGGGAGATCCTGGCAGAGGGTGGAGAGGCTTTTACTTTGCTCTTGGGAATTCACCAATGGCTAGTCCTCGCCTCAACTCCTCATCTTGAAAGACAAATAGCATCCTTCCTAGTTGGAATGTGCTCCCTTGATACTCATTCTGCATTTTTCTCTAGGGGTCAGCGTTCCCAGCAGCAAAAATGAAACCAGGATAATAGCCATTGTAAAGATTAGGAAACAGCTTCTTATCTGAGTCCATACTCTACACCTCCTGCAGTGCTTTCACAAACCATCCCCCACTGATAGAACTACTCGTGCCTCATATTCTACTTTTCCAGTTTCATTCTCCTTCAAGGAGAACGGATGATGGAGAAGAAAGATTCACCCGCAGAGCTATGTTGGATTTTATTTAACCCTAACATATAGACTGTGGACTGAAAAAAGAAATATGCCCAACTTAGCATTACAGATAAAGATACTTCTTAAAATTTTACAGAATATAATCCAGTAGTAAAATTCATTTTCTTAGCAAGTACTATCAGGTTCTTTCTACGTATGGAGCATTGCAATAGATGCTGAAGTACAAAAATAAATAAATTCCGATCCCACCCTGAAGATGCTTACGCTCTGGTGTGTGATATTGTGCGACCATTTGTCTGGGCCTGCTGAAGGCAGTCTTCAGCTTACACCTGTTTCCCCAGTGTAATAATAAATAATGCTCTTTCAGTCTCAAAAGTTTCCCAGTTCAGATGACAAGTTGCAAATACCCTAGCAATAATATTTCCCAGTAAATGACATTTTAAAAATACTTGTAATTCATGGATATAAATAAAAAGTACAAACACCAAAGGTGCCAAAAGTATACAGACACACTGGCTTCATTTTTTACCTCAGCTCTGCCAGCTATTCATTGTGGCCTGCAGGACCTTTAGTTTCAGCAGGTGGGCTCTTACTTGTGGCTTATGGGATCTAGTTCTCTGACCAGGGATCAAACTCCCTGCACTGGGAACATAGAGTCTTAACCATTAGACCACCAAGGAAGTCTCACTGTCTTCATTTTGGAATTATTAATACTACTCCTGTCTATGTGTGTCAGTTGAAGTAGTTTGTTGGCAAGGCGCAGCATTTGGTTTTACATTATTTTTAAAAATGCAACTACTGTTCAGTCTCTACTGAGAGGATATACTGGCTAGAAAACATATGAAGAGGAGAGAATACTGTGATAAATGAGAATAACAGTATGCATTATACACTCAACCCCAACTTTAGGAGCCAAGGGTGAATAGGACACAGGGATCCTGGGGGCGGGGAGGTCAAGGGAGTATCAGGTGGAGCAGACAAAGCAGCGGTTACAGACATTTGGGGTCATGAGCCTCTGATCTTAAGTTCAGGGTGGCATCTGTCTTTCCCTCTCTTGAACTCTCTGGTCTCTGTCCTGTTCCTATAGGTACTGAACTCATTGGTTTTTAAAGCCAACTTTGATGTACTTTTGTGGAAGGTTGGTGTCTGCAGAATGTCTAATTACACATCATCATTTTGTGTACTGTTGTCCGAATATGTATATGTATGTATTTTGATACTGAAGACAAGCTATTTTTAGTTTCCTTTTGAGTCTGTTTGGAGAAACTCTTAACTGTTGCTATGCTGCTATGGAAACAGTATCCACGTATACGGACATGTTTACAATTGTTTAAAACACTATAAACTTTCCAGGGCAAAGGCAAACAGCTTACTTCCATCAAAGCTGTTCCCTGGTTTCCTTTTTTTTATTATTGGTTTATTTATTACTCTTAGACCCTTGTTGGAATCTGTTTCATCTGTGCCTATATTAAAGGGCTGTTTTGTGCTGAAGTGTATCATCATTTAATTGATTTCACATTTGGTAGAGCTGCGACCAGATGAAAAGTTTACCCTAAAATCAGAAATATTCTTTGGTCTTGCTAGAAACTGAAAATTAAATATCTCCTAGGCTCCCAAATGAAAAAAAAAAAGAAAAAAAAGGAATAATACCTCTTGAGGGTGTGTTGACTAACTAGAATTTGCATTAGGATAGTCATTTAAATGTAACTACTGTAATTATTATTTGTGTGTAGAGAATGAATTTAAAGACTAGTCTAATTTCTTAGAAACATGCAAACCCAAAAGGAGTTTTCTGTCTTATTCCAAGTATGGAGAAAAGTAGGTAGCTAAGAAAGAATCTTTACAATTTCTGGAAAAGGGATCTTAACAAAGCCACATGAGTTGAAAGCAAACAAGAACTATGTTTGTTTGAAAGTACCAGAAAAGTGATTTTTGGCAGGGTAGTTTTCCAGAAGTCAAAAAGTATTTTAACGTGGAATTTGTAATCGTGAATGATACAATGGGGGGTCCTAACTGCATAAATGGGCATGCTGTATGCTACATACTCCAGTAAAGTATAATATTTTATAGACCTTTGAACACAAGAGCACTTACTCCTTTAAAAACTTCTCTCTTCTAAAATTTGGTATCTCTTTTGGGTAAGTATACAATAAAGGAAGTTTTAGCTATTATGAAGTCTACTTTCTTCTCTCTTCTACTAGAAGCTCATTTTTGTCATCTTCTTGAAACAGTTATTTTAAATCACAGATCAAAAAAAAAAAAAAAACAAACCAGTTACTATACTCTGATATAAAATAAAAATTAAAACAAAAAATACCCAATGGAAGTCCTGTGGGAGTGGCTCTGATTCGTGCAGACTGGTCGACCTGAACCTCAATTGCACGTAGAGATCAGTCAGCCATAAGCCAACAGTCTCCCTTTCCCCACTTCCCCCTCTCCCGACAGGCCCCTTTTCAGTGTTTATACACGCTCTCTGCTACCACTCATCAGCGGATATTCTTCTAAGCCCTTCAAAGGGACAAAGGTTTATGTGATTTTGTTTTTCTTCTTTGTGGGAAGGGTTCCTCTGCCTCTTGAGCTTAGCAGCAAAGAAATGTGACCCGAAGGTCCATCTCTGTCGCTTCATTTAATTGATTTCACATTTGGTAGAGCTGCGACCAGATGAAAAGTTTACCCTAAAATCAGAAATATTCTTTGGTCTTGCTAGAAACTGAAAATTAAATATCTCCTAGGCTCCCAAATGAAAAAAAAAAAGAAAAAAAAGGAATAATACCTCTTGAGGGTGTGTTGACTAACTAGAATTTGCATTAGGATAGTCATTTAAATGTAACTACTGTAATTATTATTTGTGTGTAGAGAATGAATTTAAAGACTAGTCTAATTTCTTAGAAACATGCAAACCCAAAAGGAGTTTTCTGTCTTATTCCAAGTATGGAGAAAAGTAGGTAGCTAAGAAAGAATCTTTACAATTTCTGGAAAAGGGATCTTAACAAAGCCACATGAGTTGAAAGCAAACAAGAACTATGTTTGTTTGAAAGTACCAGAAAAGTGATTTTTGGCAGGGTAGTTTTCCAGAAGTCAAAAAGTATTTTAACGTGGAATTTGTAATCGTGAATGATACAATGGGGGGTCCTAACTGCATAAATGGGCATGCTGTATGCTACATACTCCAGTAAAGTATAATATTTTATAGACCTTTGAACACAAGAGCACTTACTCCTTTAAAAACTTCTCTCTTCTAAAATTTGGTATCTCTTTTGGGTAAGTATACAATAAAGGAAGTTTTAGCTATTATGAAGTCTACTTTCTTCTCTCTTCTACTAGAAGCTCATTTTTGTCATCTTCTTGAAACAGTTATTTTAAATCACAGATCAAAAAAAAAAAAAAAACAAACCAGTTACTATACTCTGATATAAAATAAAAATTAAAACAAAAAATACCCAATGGAAGTCCTGTGGGAGTGGCTCTGATTCGTGCAGACTGGTCGACCTGAACCTCAATTGCACGTAGAGATCAGTCAGCCATAAGCCAACAGTCTCCCTTTCCCCACTTCCCCCTCTCCCGACAGGCCCCTTTTCAGTGTTTATACACGCTCTCTGCTACCACTCATCAGCGGATATTCTTCTAAGCCCTTCAAAGGGACAAAGGTTTATGTGATTTTGTTTTTCTTCTTTGTGGGAAGGGTTCCTCCCCTGCCTCTTGGAGCTTAGCAGCAGCAAAGAAATGTGACCCGAAGGTCACTTTCAGATTGCGTGTGTGCTCAGTCGCTTCAGTCGTCTCTGACTCTTTGCATGGACTGCAGCCCGCCAGGCTCCTCTGTCCGTGGAATTCTCCAGGCAAGAATACTGGAGTGGGCTGCCATTTTCTCCTCCAGGGGATCCTGGACACACACATGGAGAGGGTTTACGGATGGGTCTAACGGAAGGGGAATCTGTTTGAGCAGTCATTCCTCTTAAGAGGCTGGGAGTTGCATTCATTCCCCTGGGTTGGGAGCCTAGGAGGAGTGAGTATCAAGTGGCTCTGGCAACTGGGTCTCTTCAGAGTTGCCCTCAGGATCGGGATGAAAAGGGAGAAGTGGGGTAGCAGTGGCAGTATGACTTAACACCGAGTGCACCCCTGGCACCCACTAATTGGCTTACTCCTTTCATATTTCTCTTAAGAAGCAAATTTCCGTTTCTGTTCTGTTACCTCTGAGGGGATTTCCCAAATTAACCTTCTCTAAGCTTTCTTGAGGGACTGTTTTTGAGGGCTGGTGGGGAATTTCCCTCTTCTGACCAAAGTGTTGCTGGGAGAGATTTATTGCTGATCTTCATCTGGGGTTTTTCTCACAGGCCTTTGGTACTTCCTGTTTCCCAGGAGGCTCTGCTCTCTGGGAACTGAAGAGCTAACAAGAGAATGAGACAAACAGGCTTCCGGAAAAAGGAAAGAGACTGTGTTTCATGCAGCGGTACTCTTCTCCCATTTTCCAGTTCTTTGCCATAGTGATACTGGATTTGAAGATCAGACTCAGGGACCTTGCTGAGGGCTTTGGCGTGATTACACTAAACATTCCACAGAAGCTTGGGTTGGACAGTAAACTCACAAATCATATAAATGATCAGTTTTACTAAACTAGCTCTCCTATATTAGGGATGGATAGAAACTCCTATGTTAAAAGAAACCATTAAAAAATCATTACACTTTTGACTTAATGAGTCTTACCATTAACTCTTCTCTTCCACTAGTTGAGGGTTTCCTGTGTGTCACGCATGGTGCTTGGGGTTTTGCATACATTTCTTATTCAATCCTGGCAGCAGCCCAGAGAAGTCAGCTTTACTAAGACCCATTTAACCGATGAGAAAGTCAAGGCTCTGAGATGGGCCATATTTTTCTGACTAGAATTAGACACCCAATTTTGTGGCATCCTCTGTCCGTGGAATTCTCCAGGCAAGAATACTGGAGTGGGCTGCCATTTTCTCCTCCAGGGGATCCTGGACACACACATGGAGAGGGTTTACGGATGGGTCTAACGGAAGGGGAATCTGTTTGAGCAGTCATTCCTCTTAAGAGGCTGGGAGTTGCATTCATTCCCCTGGGTTGGGAGCCTAGGAGGAGTGAGTATCAAGTGGCTCTGGCAACTGGGTCTCTTCAGAGTTGCCCTCAGGATCGGGATGAAAAGGGAGAAGTGGGGTAGCAGTGGCAGTATGACTTAACACCGAGTGCACCCCTGGCACCCACTAATTGGCTTACTCCTTTCATATTTCTCTTAAGAAGCAAATTTCCGTTTCTGTTCTGTTACCTCTGAGGGTTTTCCCCAAAATTTAAACCTTCTCTAAGCTTTCTTGAGGGACTGTTTTTGAGGGCTGGTGGGGAATTTCCCTCTTCTGACCAAAGTGTTGCTGGGAGAGATTTATTGCTGATCTTCATCTGGGGTTTTTCTCACAGGCCTTTGGTACTTCCTGTTTCCCAGGAGGCTCTGCTCTCTGGGAACTGAAGAGCTAACAAGAGAATGAGACAAACAGGCTTCCGGAAAAAGGAAAGAGACTGTGTTTCATGCAGCGGTACTCTTCTCCCATTTTCCAGTTCTTTGCCATAGTGATACTGGATTTGAAGATCAGACTCAGGGACCTTGCTGAGGGCTTTGGCGTGATTACACTAAACATTCCACAGAAGCTTGGGTTGGACAGTAAACTCACAAATCATATAAATGATCAGTTTTACTAAACTAGCTCTCCTATATTAGGGATGGATAGAAACTCCTATGTTAAAAGAAACCATTAAAAAATCATTACACTTTTGACTTAATGAGTCTTACCATTAACTCTTCTCTTCCACTAGTTGAGGGTTTCCTGTGTGTCACGCATGGTGCTTGGGGTTTTGCATACATTTCTTATTCAATCCTGGCAGCAGCCCAGAGAAGTCAGCTTTACTAAGACCCATTTAACCGATGAGAAAGTCAAGGCTCTGAGATGGGCCATATTTTTCTGACTAGAATTAGACACCCAATTTTGTGGCATCCCAAAGCCTGTATTTATTCAACTATAAATTTATTCCATTATGAAATTTATTTCATTGGTCTTTTAGGATCAGATTACCAGCAAAATAATAGAAAGGATCCTGAGTAGAGGCAGCTCCTCAAAACTAGGGGTGAAGATATTTTAGGGCAGTTGACCGTTGTTGGTTCTGTACCCATCAGGTCCTTTTACTATATATTTACTATTTTCACATCGCCTGGAAAGTGACGCTGCTAACCTGGGAATAGGAATCAATATGTAAAAGCAGCTCCAATTGGACCAAGTAATTAGTCCCTTTTCTTAGAGAAGCTTCTACCTAACCGCTGCTTTTCACCTTGCTATTTTCTACCTTCACTTTGTACATTTTACCAAGGTTCTTAGAAATATTTCCCCCTCAGACTATCTTCGACCCTCCTCTGGAGCAGGGTAAATAACACTCTTGATTGTTCTGAAGCTAGATCACCATCTGTGTGTGCACACAGGTGTGTATGTTTTCTTGCGTGAGTTTCTCAGTGGGATAGATTGTTAGCCACAGCTGACATTTGCAAAGTTCTCCATATGTTTTCATCTTCCCTAGAGAAGCCGTGAGTGTGGGTGAGGTTGCTAGGGGCAGCAGTGGGACTGATACAGCAATTCCTGGAGTTCCCAGCGGTTGGGATGGACCTGCTGTCTTGACACTCATCCCCACTGCACACTTGGCTGAAGTGCCTCCTCTCCAATGTCTAGGAGGTCTCCTGACCACATCCTCCTCATCCAAAGAATGAACTCTGATAGCCATCAACAGTTAAGAGTTGACTAGCTGCCAAGTGATTTACTGCCTTATCTGACTTGATTCTCACCCACGAAGATAGGCAGAATGATTCTCATTTATTTTATTAGTGTGGAAACCAGGGCCCTGTCAGGTTAATAACTGAGCCAGTCACCTGGCAAGAAATCTGAGGGACTGGGGCACAAATACTGGTCTGTCTGATTCCTAGTTGTGACTTTGTTGGGGGAGAGGAGAGTACACCTTATTTGTGTGTTTATTTTTATTGATTTATATTGACGTATTCATTTCAGATATATACTATAATGATTAAACATTTTTATATATCATGGAATGATCATCAGAATAAGTCCAGTTATGACTTGTCACCATGCAAAGTTGTTAACGATATTATTGACCAGATTCCCTATGTGTACATTGTATCTTTGTGATTTATTATCTAGCTGGAAGTTTGTATCACTTAATCCCCTTCACCTGTTTTGTATATTCTCCCACTCTCCTTCCACTTGGCATCCACCAGTTCTATGAGTGTGTTTCTGTTTTGTTTAATTTGCTTTTTTTTTTCAATTTCATATATAAACATATACCACATCTTTAAATCTATCCATCTATTGATGAACAGTTGTATTGCTTCCATATCTTAGCTTTAAAAAGCTTCATGAGCCCTTTTCTTAGAGAAGCTTCTACCTAAGTTTTATTTTCTACCTTCACTTTGTACATTTTACCAAGGTTCTTAGAAATATTTCCCCCTCAGACTATCTTCGACCCTCCTCTGGAGCAGGGTAAATAACACTCTTGATTGTTCTGAAGCTAGATCACCATCTGTGTGTGCACACAGGTGTGTATGTTTTCTTGCGTGAGTTTCTCAGTGGGATAGATTGTTAGCCACAGCTGACATTTGCAAAGTTCTCCATATGTTTTCATCTTCCCTAGAGAAGCCGTGAGTGTGGGTGAGGTTGCTAGGGGCAGCAGTGGGACTGATACAGCAATTCCTGGAGTTCCCAGCGGTTGGGATGGACCTGCTGTCTTGACACTCATCCCCACTGCACACTTGGCTGAAGTGCCTCCTCTCCAATGTCTAGGAGGTCTCCTGACCACATCCTCCTCATCCAAAGAATGAACTCTGATAGCCATCAACAGTTAAGAGTTGACTAGCTGCCAAGTGATTTACTGCCTTATCTGACTTGATTCTCACCCACGAAGATAGGCAGAATGATTCTCATTTATTTTATTAGTGTGGAAACCAGGGCCCTGTCAGGTTAATAACTGAGCCAGTCACCTGGCAAGAAATCTGAGGGACTGGGGCACAAATACTGGTCTGTCTGATTCCTAGTTGTGACTTTGTTGGGGGAGAGGAGAGTACACCTTATTTGTGTGTTTATTTTTATTGATTTATATTGACGTATTCATTTCAGATATATACTATAATGATTAAACATTTTTATATATCATGGAATGATCATCAGAATAAGTCCAGTTATGACTTGTCACCATGCAAAGTTGTTAACGATATTATTGACCAGATTCCCTATGTGTACATTGTATCTTTGTGATTTATTATCTAGCTGGAAGTTTGTATCACTTAATCCCCTTCACCTGTTTTGTATATTCTCCCACTCTCCTTCCACTTGGCATCCACCAGTTCTATGAGTGTGTTTCTGTTTTGTTTAATTTGCTTTTTTTTTTCAATTTCATATATAAACATATACCACATCTTTAAATCTATCCATCTATTGATGAACAGTTGTATTGCTTCCATATCTTAGCTATTATAGATAATGCTTCAATGAACAGAAGGGCATGAGCTCTTTTTTGAGTTAATGTTTTTTAGAAAGATATTCAGAAGTGAAATCTGGTTGGTATGTAGTTCGACTTGTAGTTTTTTGAGAACCTCCATGCTGTTTTCCATAGTGGTTGCACAAGTTTACACTTTCATCAGAATTGCATGAGGACTCCCATTTTACCATAACCTCACCAATACTTACTGCTTTTTGTCTTTTTGATAATAGCCATCCTGATGGGTGTGAGATAGTATCAGTTGCTTTGATTTGCATTCCCCTGATAATTAGTTGAGCACTTTTTCATGTTCTTGTTGGCCATCCATTTGTCTTCCTTGGAAAAATGTCTGTTCAGATCCTCTGCCTAATTTTTAGTCACGTTGCTTGTTTCTTGATACTGATTTCTTCACTGATGGTTTGATGGATTCCTTTATTGTTTATTTGGGTTCCCTTCTCTTTGTGTGTATCACTGTAGGATTTTTGTTTGTGATTACCGCGAGGTTCATATATATCAACTTGTATCTATAGTAGTCTATTTTAAGCTGATAGTCACTCAAGTTTGAAGGCATTCTAAAAGTACTGCATTTTAGTTCTCCTATTTCCATGATTTATGTTTTTGATGCCATATTTTACATCTTTTTATTTTGTGTATCCCTTAACTATTGTTGTTACAGTTGATTATACTAATTTTGTCTTTTAACTGTCACATTAGTTTTTAATTTTATTTTTTACTGAGTTTTGTTGTTTGCTGCCACACGTTGACCTGAATTCTCCTATTAACTGTGACATTAGTTTTTTAGTGGCCTTCACTATATATATTTGTACTATATATAGATACATATACTATATATCTATCAATAGATATATATATATACTATATACATATATATCTATAGGTACTGTGTATATATAGATATATACTATAGATATACTATATATATATATATATACACTATATATATATATATAGTTCCTTTAGTATATATTTACTTTTATGAGTGAAATTTTCATTCTTTTATTTTTTTATTTCTAATTGTGGTCTTTCCTGCTTAAAGAAGACCTTTTAACATTTTTTATAAGGTGGTCCAGGCATGATGAACCCCTTTTGTTTTTACTTATCTGGGAAACTCTTTCTCCCTTTTAATTATGAATCATAATCTTGCCAAACAGAGTATTCTCAGTTGTGTAAGTTTTTCCGTCTTAGCACTTTGAATATATCCTGCCTCTCCATTCTGGCCTGTAAAGTCTCTGCTGAAAAATCAGCTGATAGAGTTACGGGGTTTCCCTTGTATGCGGTTAGTTGTTTTTCTCTTGTTGACTTTAAGATTCTATTTTTATTGTTACCTTTTCCATTTTCATAATAATGTCTTGGTGTTCATCTCTTTCAGATCATCCTGTTTGGAACTCTCTATACTTCCTGTATCTGGATGTCTGTTTCCTTCCCCAGCTCAGGGAATTTCAGAGCTGTTATTTCCTCAAGTAAGTCTCCAATCCCTTTCTGTTTCCCTTCTCCTTCTGGGATTCCCATAATACAAACGGTAAGTATGCTGAATGTGGCCTCAGAGGTTCCTTAGATACTCTTCAATTTAAAAAGCTCTTTTTTCTTTCACTGTTCTACTTAGGTGATTTCTACTATTCTATTTTCCAGATTACTTATTTGTTCTTATGCATTATCTAATCTGTTGTTGATTCCTTCTAGTATTTTTTTTTTTTTTGGAAGAAGACGCTTTTATTACTTTTATGTACAGAAAACTCAATAGCACACACTCAGTCCAGTTTGGTGGCCAGCTCTTTGGCCTTGGCCTTTTCCAGCTTGGCGATACGAGCCACCAACTTCAGCCCCAGGACGTTGCCTCCCCAGTGCCGGCAGATCTCGTCATATCGGTCATTGTAGTTGGTCCTGATGGCTTCCACCAGCTCAGCCAGGGCACCATTGTCCTCCGAGTTGACCTGTGTGAAGGTCACGGTGGTGCAGGTCTTCCTGTGGACCAGGCGACCCAGCCAGGCCTTCCCTTTGATGATGCAGTAGGGGACGCCCATCTTGCGGCACAGGGTGGGCAGGAGGACCACGAGCTCAATGGGGTTCACGTTGTGCATGATGACCACCAGCTGCTCCTTCTTGTTCTCCACCAGGGTGGTGATGGTGTTGACCCCAGCCCGAAGGACAGGTGGCCTCTTGGTAGGGACATCGCCTTTGCCCGCAGCCTTCTTTTCAGCCCGAGCCAGCAGTCTCTGCTTCTTCTCTTGCTTTGTCTCTGGTCTGTACTTGTGAGCCAGCTTCAGCAGCTGAGTAGCTGTCTGGCAGTCCAAGGCCTGGGTGAACTGGTTAATCGCGGGAGGCACTTTCAGCCGCTTGTAGAGAATCACCTGTTGCTGCTACAGCCAGATGTAGCGGGGCCATTTGACGAAGCAGGTGAGGTCCCTTTTGGGCTGGATGTCCTGGCCAATGCCGAAGTTCTTGGGCCTCTTCTCGAACAGGGGGTTGATCACCTTCTTGGCCTCCTGCTTCTTGACCACGGCGGCGGCTGGGGCCACCTTCTTCCCCTTGGCCTTCTTGCCCTTCGGCATCTTGAAGGGCTGGCAGAGAGAGATCTTCTAGTATATTTTTTTATTGTATTCTTCAGTTGTATCATATTTTGTCAGTTATTGTATTTTTCAGCTCTGATTTATTCTTTTTTCTATTTTTTAAGTCTTTATTGATGTTCTTCCTAAGTTCCTCCAGTCCTCTTCCTAACTCAGTGAGCATCTTTATGATGGTTTCTTTGAATGCTTTATCAGGTAAATTGCTTATCTTAATTTCATTAGGGCTTTTCTTCTGTGGTTTTTATTCTGTTCTTTCGTTTAGAGCATATTTCTGTTTTTTATTTTGTGATATATATGTATATATACATATATATACATAACTACACATGCAACTATACAATGCGAAAATGCATGTGCAGCTTCCACCAGCTTCAGCCCCCAGGGCGACGCCACCAACTTCGTCCTCCGGGAGTTTTGGTCATTGTAGTTGGTCCTGATGGCTTCCACCAGCTCAGCCAGGGCACCATTGTCCTCCGAGTTGACCTGTGTGAAGGTCACGGTGGTGCAGGTCTTCCTGTGGACCAGGCGACCCAGCCAGGCCTTCCCTTTGATGATGCAGTAGGGGACGCCCATCTTGCGGCACAGGGTGGGCAGGAGGACCACGAGCTCAATGGGGTTCACGTTGTGCATGATGACCACCAGCTGCTCCTTCTTGTTCTCCACCAGGGTGGTGATGGTGTTGACCCCAGCCCGAAGGACAGGTGGCCTCTTGGTAGGGACATCGCCTTTGCCCGCAGCCTTCTTTTCAGCCCGAGCCAGCAGTCTCTGCTTCTTCTCTTGCTTTGTCTCTGGTCTGTACTTGTGAGCCAGCTTCAGCAGCTGAGTAGCTGTCTGGCAGTCCAAGGCCTGGGTGAACTGGTTAATCGCGGGAGGCACTTTCAGCCGCTTGTAGAGAATCACCTGTTGCTGCTACAGCCAGATGTAGCGGGGCCATTTGACGAAGCAGGTGAGGTCCCTTTTGGGCTGGATGTCCTGGCCAATGCCGAAGTTCTTGGGCCTCTTCTCGAACAGGGGGTTGATCACCTTCTTGGCCTCCTGCTTCTTGACCACGGCGGCGGCTGGGGCCACCTTCTTCCCCTTGGCCTTCTTGCCCTTCGGCATCTTGAAGGGCTGGCAGAGAGAGATCTTCTAGTATATTTTTTTATTGTATTCTTCAGTTGTATCATATTTTGTCAGTTATTGTATTTTTCAGCTCTGATTTATTCTTTTTTCTATTTTTTAAGTCTTTATTGATGTTCTTCCTAAGTTCCTCCAGTCCTCTTCCTAACTCAGTGAGCATCTTTATGATGGTTTCTTTGAATGCTTTATCAGGTAAATTGCTTATCTTAATTTCATTAGGGCTTTTCTTCTGTGGTTTTTATTCTGTTCTTTCGTTTAGAGCATATTTCTGTTTTTTATTTTGTGATATATATGTATATATACATATATATACATAACTACACATGCAACTATACAATGCGAAAATGCATGTGATTTTCTTTTTCAGATTTTTTTCCATTAAAAGATATTATAGTTCCCTGTGCTATACAGTACATCCTTATATTTATCTATTTTTTGCGTAGTAGTTAATCTATAATCTAAACATATGCTAATCACATACTCCTAATTTGTCTCTCCCCACCCCTTTTCCCCTTTGGTAACCATGAGTTTGTTGTCTATGTTTGCGAATCTGTTTTATAAACTAGTTCATTTGTATCATTTTTTAGCCTCCCCATATTAGCTATATCATATGATATTTGTATTTCTCTGACTTACTTTACCTACTGTGATAATCTCTGGGTCTATCTGTGTTGCTGCAAATGACATTATTATTATTCCTTTTTAATGGTTGAGTAATATTTCATTGTATATATGTACCACATCTTTATTTATTCATCTGTTGATGGACATTTAGATTGCTTCCATGTCTTGACTATTGTAAACAGTGCTGCTTTGAACATTGGGGTACACTTGGATTCAGATTGAATTAGGGTTTTCATTTTTTCCAGATATATGCCCAGGAGTGGAATTGCTGGATCATATGCATTAAGGGTCTTAAAGAGTGGAGTTGATGTTATAATCTCTGAAATGATCTTATACAGAAACTAATATTGGTGGTTTGTTGAATAACTCCATAGTAAATAACCATGTTCAGGACATGTTTGCCTGTTTGAAAGAAAAGAGGGCATTATTTGGAAATTATTGATTTTTCATATTATAAATGAATAAAATATTTCAGAAAATGAGAGCCACAGCTTCATTTCTTTGTATTCTTTTTAAGCAAAAGTTTTCTAACAAGTTATCTATACTTGCTGCCTCTTATTTCTCTCTTCTTATCACCTTTTTTTTTTTTTTTTTGCCACTTCTATTAGTCTTTCATTTATCTATTTTCATCCATCTTTGTTCTTTGGCCTGTGTACGCCTCCCATGGCAGTGGCCTCTCTCACTGCAGAGCACCAGCTCTGGGCGCATGTGCTCTAGAGCTCTGGCTTGGTAGTTGGACACATCGGTCCAGCCACTCCATGGCACATGGGATCTTCCCAAGCCAGGGATCGAACCAGCGCCCCTTGGACTGTAAGGTGGTGTCCTTACCGACTGGACCACCAGGGAAGCCCCTTATCACCTCTTAAAACTTGTTCCAAACACATCTCTTGTGAAAGCTTCATTGAAACTGCTCTTTCCAGAGACAGCAATGCCTGTACTTTTTAAAGTCCATCTGTCAGTTCTCAGGCCTCTGCTTAGGTGTGTGTCAGTAGCATTTGACACACCTGGTTCCTCCCTCAGCTCTGGAAGTTTCTTCCCTTTGCTTCCAAGGACACACCCTCACTCGGGTTTCTTCCTCCTCACTGGGCATTCCTTCCCAGGCTCTTTTGCTGGTCCCACCTCTCCTCTGTGACCTCACAATCCTGGAGGGCCTCAGGGTCATCTTCTCAGGCCACTTCTTTTCCTTACTTTCTCCTTGGTTATCTCCACTTAGTGTCACAGACTTAAATATCATTTTTATGTTGCCAAAAGTGTATCTCTAGTTCAGACTCTTCTTCTGAACTTGAGAGCCTTATCCAACTGCCAGCCTGACATCTCAGAATTTACAAGTCTGAACTCAAACTCCCTTTCTTTCTTTTAAAGCCTGTTCCACCCACACTCCACCTCCTCAGCAGATGGCGATTCTACTCTTAATTGGTGCTGACCAAAGACTCTAGAATCATCCCTGACTCCTCTCTGTCTCTTTTCACATCCAAATCTTGTTGGTTCCTCCTCCCCAAAATATATTTGGCATCCAACTGCTTTTCACTGCCTCCACTTCTCCTAGCCTGGTCTAGGCCACTATCATCTCTCTCTTGGATAATTGCCATCACTTCTTAACAAGTCACCCTGCTTCTACCCTTGCCCCTTGCTCTTGCTACAGGCTAATCTTTAGAATTCAATCGGAGAGATACTTCAAAAATACAGTCAGATCATGCTACTCTTCAGGTCAGAAACCTCATAATGGTGTCCCGTTTCACTCAGAGTAATGTAAGTCCCCACAAAAACCTACACAACCCAGATCATGCGCTTCCCCATCACGTTTATGACCTCAACTCCTGCTAACTTCACTTTCACTCATTTCCCTTCCAATCATGCTGATCTTGCTGTTCCTCAAACAGCCCAGACCTTTTACCTGGAAAGTTTTCCCCAGGTAACCACATGGCCCACTCACTTCCATCTTCCTGTGTTCTCTAGGTTTTCACCTTCTCAAAGGGGCCACTCTGCCATCTTTTAAAACCGAACTTGCCTTCCCTCTCCACACCCAGCACTCCTGATCATCTTACCCTGGCTTACTATTTCCATTTTCCATAACATTTAGCCCTTCTAATGTCTATTGAAATTACTTGCTTATTATATTTATGGTTTATTTTCTGTTCCCTGCCTATCATGTAGTCTCCAAAGGACAAGCAAGGATCTATGTATTTTGTTCACTGGTGTATTCTGAGCACCAGATCAGTGTCAGGCACCTGGTAGGAAATCAGTAAATATTTTCAAATGAATGAAAATTCAAATCTTCGGAGACAGAAATGACAGTCATGAGAAAAGCCTGCCACATTCTTTTCCTTACTTTCTCCTTGGTTACCCATTAGTACAGATTCGTTGCCAAAGTGTATCTCTAGTTCAGACTCTTCTTCTGAACTTGAGAGCCTTATCCAACTGCCAGCCTGACATCTCAGAATTTACAAGTCTGAACTCAAACTCCCTTTCTTTCTTTTAAAGCCTGTTCCACCCACACTCCACCTCCTCAGCAGATGGCGATTCTACTCTTAATTGGTGCTGACCAAAGACTCTAGAATCATCCCTGACTCCTCTCTGTCTCTTTTCACATCCAAATCTTGTTGGTTCCTCCTCCCCAAAATATATTTGGCATCCAACTGCTTTTCACTGCCTCCACTTCTCCTAGCCTGGTCTAGGCCACTATCATCTCTCTCTTGGATAATTGCCATCACTTCTTAACAAGTCACCCTGCTTCTACCCTTGCCCCTTGCTCTTGCTACAGGCTAATCTTTAGAATTCAATCGGAGAGATACTTCAAAAATACAGTCAGATCATGCTACTCTTCAGGTCAGAAACCTCATAATGGTGTCCCGTTTCACTCAGAGTAATGTAAGTCCCCACAAAAACCTACACAACCCAGATCATGCGCTTCCCCATCACGTTTATGACCTCAACTCCTGCTAACTTCACTTTCACTCATTTCCCTTCCAATCATGCTGATCTTGCTGTTCCTCAAACAGCCCAGACCTTTGACCTGGAAAGTTTTCCCCAGGTAACCACATGGCCCACTCACTTCCATCTTCCTGTGTTCTCTAGGTTTTCACCTTCTCAAAGGGGCCACTCTGCCATCTTTTAAAACCGAACTTGCCTTCCCTCTCCACACCCAGCACTCCTGATCATCTTACCCTGGCTTACTATTTCCATTTTCCATAACATTTAGCCCTTCTAATGTCTATTGAAATTACTTGCTTATTATATTTATGGTTTATTTTCTGTTCCCTGCCTATCATGTAGTCTCCAAAGGACAAGCAAGGATCTATGTATTTTGTTCACTGGTGTATTCTGAGCACCAGATCAGTGTCAGGCACCTGGTAGGAAATCAGTAAATATTTTCAAATGAATGAAAATTCAAATCTTCGGAGACAGAAATGACAGTCATGAGAAAAGCCTGTAAAGATCATATCTGTATTGGTTCAGTGTTTTTTAAAAGGGATTTTTATCTTACTTCCTGATGACAGAAATGAGCCTGTAACTTCACAAACTCATGTATTAAAAGCACCCACATTAATTCACTTCAACTGTTACTTTTGAAGAATTTGACAAAACATCTTGTCCTTCTATCCCTTCCTGTTTGGTAATTTCCTTTTAAATACTCAAATAACCTGGGTGCTTCTGCTGAAAAGATATCAGGAAGGCATTTAGCTAAAGGATAGAATTTATCAGGGCTCGTGGTCAAAACAACTCCTCAACATTTATTCTATATTGTCTTTGAATGATAGTATTCATAATTTTCATCTGGACAGGCTTCATAGTGTTCGTAGCATTGTTAAGGACCTCAAAATTCATGTGACCTATATTCTCAGTTGAAAGTGGGAGGGATTCTGACAGTAAGCCGGTTTGTGGGTAAAAGCATGATACCATTGGTCCAGGTCTGTTGGCCACTATAGCTGTTACATGTTTATATTAGTACTTCCCTTTTTGAGACATTTCAAGAAGTACCTTTTGCGGTAGTATGAGGTTGACTACATGTACTAATGACAAAATTTCTGAGGTTGCTCATGAGTGTTTTCTGGTAAGCCACGACGTGATGAGTGCTTCATAAATAACAACATGGTAGGTATAGAAGTTAAAATAGGGTCATTATCTCACTGTCTTTCTCAATGGAAAGCCCAAAATAGCATAAGCTATTTTATTCTCTGGTTTTCACCCATGCCCTTTTCCCTACTCCAGGGAAGCCTTAAGTGGATTTGCTATAATTGTGTTATGCATATGATAGATAGGATCTGTTACTATGATTAAATAATGGATTTATATTTTAAACAAGCAACCATCTGTTATTTATAGTGGCACTTCTATTACTTAAAGTAATTTTGTTTTGCTAGATCAAAGTCTATCACTCAATTTTTAATACTAGGGCTTCAAATGACTGTTTTCAAAAATTAAAAACAGTATAGGAATATACTATAGTTATAGGAATATGATAGCATTATAGAAAATTTGGACAATTAAGATTACCTGTAATTCCATCTAACTGTTATGCTCATTTGTGAATTAATAAAGTAGTCTAATGTTGGTTGTAGATAACTTCTAGATATTTTGCAAACCCATTTAATATTTCATTCTTTGGGCAGTGATTTTTCAAGCACCTGTCTGTACCAGGCCATGAGATACACTGTGGGTATTTTGTCGGTTCACAGGGAGAGGCCAAAGTCACAACACTTTGTAAACGTCAGCTATTCTGTGACTTCCTCTTTTCCACAGAGCTCTAGGAGAAGCGTGTTGGGTAAAGGGAGGAAGGGAGATGTCAGCCCATTGATGACGTGGTCACTTTTCTGCTTTGGCTTGAAGATAAGGGTACTAATTCCTTTGCTTCTCCACCCTTCATCTACAGATTACCTGGGCCTAGACTGGCTTTAAATCTCTGAGACAGACTGAATTCCAATAAATGGATTGCTGATCCTAAAATAAAATTGTGAATCAGGCTTGGAGTTTGATGTAAAAGCCCTAGAGACACAGGTTTGTTGTTAATTTAGATTACAAATGTCATCAAAAATAGAAACCAAAAGGGTTAGGTAATTTCTAAATTAAACACACTTTCTTAGAATAATTACCATGTTACAGCATATGTGTACTTTGGTAGAATTTAAATAACACTTTATTGCTCAGAATAATGTTCTATCTTTGCCACCAAATAGTACTTGAGTACATGCTCCTGTACTCCAATAACAACATGGTAGGTATAGAAGTTAAAATAGGGTCATTATCTCACTGTCTTTCTCAATGGAAAGCCCAAAATAGCATAAGCTATTTTATTCTCTGGTTTTCACCCATGCCCTTTTCCCTACTCCAGGGAAGCCTTAAGTGGATTTGCTATAATTGTGTTATGCATATGATAGATAGGATCTGTTACTATGATTAAATAATGGATTTATATTTTAAACAAGCAACCATCTGTTATTTATAGTGGCACTTCTATTACTTAAAGTAATTTTGTTTTGCTAGATCAAAGTCTATCACTCAATTTTTAATACTAGGGCTTCAAATGACTGTTTTCAAAAATTAAAAACAGTATAGGAATATACTATAGTTATAGGAATATGATAGCATTATAGAAAATTTGGACAATTAAGATTACCTGTAATTCCATCTAACTGTTATGCTCATTTGTGAATTAATAAAGTAGTCTAATGTTGGTTGTAGATAACTTCTAGATATTTTGCAAACCCATTTAATATTTCATTCTTTGGGCAGTGATTTTTCAAGCACCTGTCTGTACCAGGCCATGAGATACACTGTGGGTATTTTGTCGGTTCACAGGGAGAGGCCAAAGTCACAACACTTTGTAAACGTCAGCTATTCTGTGACTTCCTCTTTTCCACAGAGCTCTAGGAGAAGCGTGTTGGGTAAAGGGAGGAAGGGAGATGTCAGCCCATTGATGACGTGGTCACTTTTCTGCTTTGGCTTGAAGATAAGG
This sequence comes from Tragulus kanchil, assembly GCA_022376925.1. Classification (NCBI taxonomy): domain Eukaryota; kingdom Metazoa; phylum Chordata; class Mammalia; order Artiodactyla; family Tragulidae; genus Tragulus; species Tragulus kanchil. Next base: position 111,728,930 of record JAIOJX010000029.1, on the reverse strand, counting down.
GTACTAATTCCTTTGCTTCTCCACCCTTCATCTACAGATTACCTGGGCCTAGACTGGCTTTAAATCTCTGAGACAGACTGAATTCCAATAAATGGATTGCTGATCCTAAAATAAAATTGTGAATCAGGCTTGGAGTTTGATGTAAAAGCCCTAGAGACACAGGTTTGTTGTTAATTTAGATTACAAATGTCATCAAAAATAGAAACCAAAAGGGTTAGGTAATTTCTAAATTAAACACACTTTCTTAGAATAATTACCATGTTACAGCATATGTGTACTTTGGTAGAATTTAAATAACACTTTATTGCTCAGAATAATGTTCTATCTTTGCCACCAAATAGTACTTGAGTACATGCTCCTGTACTCCCTGGCTACAGGAAGGGGATTGCCCTAGATGCTGGCACATCCTCTGTAGTAAAGCTTGGTTTTGCTGGAGCTTTTCAAGTCCTAAAAAAACAAATCCCTTTTTCTATTCCCTACTCATTCACAGGCAAGAGACCTAGGCTTTGTTATTTTTTCCTTCAATCTAAATGGACTGAGAGTCAGGTTTTTATAGTCACCATTAAGGACAGACCACAGCAGCATGGAAAATATGATTTGAATCTCCTTTCCATGGAAATTGACTATGAAAAGGGCAGGTCCATCAATCATAATTTGAAAGGCAAGTTACAAATCCCTTGATGAAACCTTCTCAAGCTATCATGGCAGCAAGAAGAACCAAGAACCTGTTTTTTAGTTGAGGAAATACACCTGGTCATTTTGGATATTTCATCTTGATAGCTTAGCCCATGGATGAAGCTTCTGGGGTTTAAGTAATAAGCGTTTCAGCATTTCATGCTACTAAGTTTGAGGCAGAATTTAAGGGATGATAATCTGTAACAACTATTACAGAATTCCATAGAATTTTGTCTAAAGTGACATGAACTGGTCATCATAGTCTGGGTGAAAATTCTTCACTAGGACACAGTATTGCCTTTAGTCAAAGCTCCTACATGCACAAACGAACAATGACCATGCTTTGTATACTTCTTGTTACTTTAATGTGTTGAAATTTCAATTATGGCGTTGGGTAAAGGGAGGAAGGGAGATGTCAGCCCATTGATGACGTGGTCACTTTTCTGCTTTGGCTTGAAGATAAGGGTACTAATTCCTTTGCTTCTCCACCCTTCATCTACAGATTACCTGGGCCTAGACTGGCTTTAAATCTCTGAGACAGACTGAATTCCAATAAATGGATTGCTGATCCTAAAATAAAATTGTGAATCAGGCTTGGAGTTTGATGTAAAAGCCCTAGAGACACAGGTTTGTTGTTAATTTAGATTACAAATGTCATCAAAAATAGAAACCAAAAGGGTTAGGTAATTTCTAAATTAAACACACTTTCTTAGAATAATTACCATGTTACAGCATATGTGTACTTTGGTAGAATTTAAATAACACTTTATTGCTCAGAATAATGTTCTATCTTTGCCACCAAATAGTACTTGAGTACATGCTCCTGTACTCCCTGGCTACAGGAAGGGGATTGCCCTAGATGCTGGCACATCCTCTGTAGTAAAGCTTGGTTTTGCTGGAGCTTTTCAAGTCCTAAAAAAACAAATCCCTTTTTCTATTCCCTACTCATTCACAGGCAAGAGACCTAGGCTTTGTTATTTTTTCCTTCAATCTAAATGGACTGAGAGTCAGGTTTTTATAGTCACCATTAAGGACAGACCACAGCAGCATGGAAAATATGATTTGAATCTCCTTTCCATGGAAATTGACTATGAAAAGGGCAGGTCCATCAATCATAATTTGAAAGGCAAGTTACAAATCCCTTGATGAAACCTTCTCAAGCTATCATGGCAGCAAGAAGAACCAAGAACCTGTTTTTTAGTTGAGGAAATACACCTGGTCATTTTGGATATTTCATCTTGATAGCTTAGCCCATGGATGAAGCTTCTGGGGTTTAAGTAATAAGCGTTTCAGCATTTCATGCTACTAAGTTTGAGGCAGAATTTAAGGGATGATAATCTGTAACAACTATTACAGAATTCCATAGAATTTTGTCTAAAGTGACATGAACTGGTCATCATAGTCTGGGTGAAAATTCTTCACTAGGACACAGTATTGCCTTTAGTCAAAGCTCCTACATGCACAAACGAACAATGACCATGCTTTGTATACTTCTTGTTACTTTAATGTGTTGAAATTTCAATTATGGCATATAAGACTTTGGGTTGTGTTATTAAATTTACCTTTATGCTTCTTAATGAGGATCATTTTTTTCCAAGTTAAAAAGAAATCTCTTTAGCTTGAAAGCCTGTGTATTCTAAAAATGAATAATCACTATACAAGGACTAGACAGAAACTATGATCTTTGCCTCTTAATATGTATTCTCCTTTCTTGCTTAGTAATAAATCCCCCGAGTTTTAAACTGGGCATGTAGCTGTTCATAGGGTAGGCAAGGAGAAGGACTATTTCCCAACTTCCTTTCCAAAGGACTGGGTGGAAAGCCCTTTATATGGCAACTTCTGGAACTTTCCTGAAATGACAGTTGGTCTGTACCTCTAGCCCCTTCTTTGTCCCTTCCTCCATTCTGCTGTGACAGGCGAGGACATGTGAGCAGGACCTCTCACTGACACACTGGATGCTGAAGACAAGGGCAGCACAGTAGATGAGGGGGTGGAAATGTCATACCAGCTTGCCCACCTTTGCAGGTTTCTGTGAGAGAGAGATAAACTATCCAGTTAACATGACTGCTCTTCTGGGTCAATATTCCTCAGAATGAAAACTAATCCTCATGTACACAATCACCTATAATGGAAAATACTGAACTGTTTCACCTGACAGGAAGAAATAAACACACTATAGCAGACACCTATTTTTTTTATTATTATTCTTTATTTTAAAGGTTTTACAGAGTTTTGTTGTTCACATACATGTATGTTCCCAGATCAGTCATATGCATGTCCATGGTCCCCACCCACCCAGATCCCCCATCCCACCATCCAGACCCTTGCCCCAAGCCATTGTAAGCACTCCTATTCCCTTAGCACTGTGACACTAGCTATCTTTTCCACACATAACACTATAGGTTTCCTTGTTACTTCCTCCATGCTTCCCTATTTATTCGCCACGATGTCCCTATGTCTATGCTCTGTCTTTTTTTTTTTTCATGAGTTTCCTGTGTGTGATATCAAGACCGTCCTACTAGATTCCATATATGTGTGTTAGTATACTGTATTTGTCTTTCTCTTTTTGACTTACTTCACTTTTTATGATAGGTTCTAGAGCCAGCCACTTCATTAGGATTGAGTCTTCTGCATTTCTTTTAACAGCTGAGTAGTATTCCATTGTATATATGTACCAGAGCTTCTGGATCCATTCATTCGTCGATGGACATCTAGGTTGCTTCCATGTTTTGGCTATTGTATAGAGAGCTGCAATGAACATTGGGGTACAGGTGCTTCTTTCAGTTTTGATTTCATCAGGATATAAGCCTAATAGTGGGATTGCTGGGTCATAGGGTGCTTCTATTTTTAGTTTTTTAAGAAATCTCCAGACTGTCTTCCATAGAGGCTGTATCAATTTACATTCCCACCAGCAATGCAAAAGGGTTCCCTTTTCTCCGCACCCTCTCCAGCATTTATTGTCTAGCAGACACCTATTAGCTCATCTGTCTGACACCATTTTCCAGAACGGACCCTCTCTCTGTCACCATTCACTTAGTTATAGCGAGAGTTTCCAGACTCTAGAACATGACCTCACTTTTGATGGAAAGAGGAGCCCTGACTCAGCCTGGGCCAATCAAAAGCTTTCTCCAGGAACTTGAAAATAAAGAGGAGGAAAAGAGATTCATCTCTTTGAATTAGAAGACTGTAATAGTAAATACATGAGCTAGTGGCAGCTTTGTTTTCCACCATGTGCTGGAAGAAGTTGAAGTAAACAGGCTGCAATGAGAAACAACAACTGATTAAAGAGAGAAGCAGAGGTTTAGGGATGGAGACATAGAAGTTTCCCAAAGTCCTTTCACACCTGGCTGTCCCAGTATGGCTGCTTGCTTCCTCAGCAGTCACCCTCCACTTTCCCCTCTTTAAGCAATACTGATGTTCTGGAATCTCCCGTCCTTAGAGGGGTTGAGGATTGGCTGAGCACTGTGACACTAGCTATCTTTTCCACACATAACACTATAGGTTTCCTTGTTACTTCCTCCATGCTTCCCCCTCCCTATTTATTCGCCACGATGTCCCTATGTCTATGCTCTGTCTTTTTTTTTTTTTCATGAGTTCCCTGTGTGTGATATCAAGACCGTCCTACTAGATTCCATATATGTGTGTTAGTATACTGTATTTGTCTTTCTCTTTTTGACTTACTTCACTTTTTATGATAGGTTCTAGAGCCAGCCACTTCATTAGGATTGAGTCTTCTGCATTTCTTTTAACAGCTGAGTAGTATTCCATTGTATATATGTACCAGAGCTTCTGGATCCATTCATTCGTCGATGGACATCTAGGTTGCTTCCATGTTTTGGCTATTGTATAGAGAGCTGCAATGAACATTGGGGTACAGGTGCTTCTTTCAGTTTTGATTTCATCAGGATATAAGCCTAATAGTGGGATTGCTGGGTCATAGGGTGCTTCTATTTTTAGTTTTTTAAGAAATCTCCAGACTGTCTTCCATAGAGGCTGTATCAATTTACATTCCCACCAGCAATGCAAAAGGGTTCCCTTTTCTCCGCACCCTCTCCAGCATTTATTGTCTAGCAGACACCTATTAGCTCATCTGTCTGACACCATTTTCCAGAACGGACCCTCTCTCTGTCACCATTCACTTAGTTATAGCGAGAGTTTCCAGACTCTAGAACATGACCTCACTTTTGATGGAAAGAGGAGCCCTGACTCAGCCTGGGCCAATCAAAAGCTTTCTCCAGGAACTTGAAAATAAAGAGGAGGAAAAGAGATTCATCTCTTTGAATTAGAAGACTGTAATAGTAAATACATGAGCTAGTGGCAGCTTTGTTTTCCACCATGTGCTGGAAGAAGTTGAAGTAAACAGGCTGCAATGAGAAACAACAACTGATTAAAGAGAGAAGCAGAGGTTTAGGGATGGAGACATAGAAGTTTCCCAAAGTCCTTTCACACCTGGCTGTCCCAGTATGGCTGCTTGCTTCCTCAGCAGTCACCCTCCACTTTCCCCTCTTTAAGCAATACTGATGTTCTGGAATCTCCCGTCCTTAGAGGGGGTTGAGGATTGGCTGAGAAACTATGGGCATGGCTATCCCCTAGCAATGGTGTTGATTCAGTGAGGGGCATGCCTCTTAAATTGACCCAACCTGATTGAAAATTTATATTCCATATTTATATGGAAATTAGATAAATAGGGGGGAAATGACTCTTCTTCCTGCTGGACATGAACAGGGGAGCATATGGTCCTGATTGTCATTGTCAGCTCTCTTGCCACTATGAGGGTGACCCTCCTAAGATGAGGGCAAGACGAGGACGGCAGCAAGAAGAATTCTAAAGAGACTTTGACGGCATTTTTGAGCCCCTCCCCTGCACTAGATCAACTATATTAGATAATAAATAACCTATTACAGAAGCCAGGGGTCATCAAAGTGTTTCTTAAAGGGCCAGAGGGTGAAAAGTTTAAGATCTGCAGGCTATGCAGTCTTTGTCACCATGGAACTATTCTGTCATCGTAGCTCTAACAAAACCTTCCAAAATACATGGATGGTTCTGAATGTGTCCCAGCAGAACACCTGGTGATCAACCTTCAGGCTCTCATTTTCCAGTCTCTCTTATAAGCCAGTTGAGTCAGTTTTCTGTTACTTGTTGCCCAAACTACTACCCATGATCCACAGGTTCCAGTCCATTTCTTAGGGCCAGCTTACCCTTGGAGTCTACGAGAATCTCCAGTGGCCAGAACAGATGACCAAAATATTTAACAAAATGTACACATAAAAACCAGGCTCCCCAGGTGGTGCTAGTGATAAAGAACCCACCTGCCAAAGCAGGAGATTTAGGAGATGTGGGCTCGATCCCTGGGTTGGGAAGATCTCTTGGAGGAGGGCATGGAAGCCACTCCAGTATTCTTGCCTGAAGAATCCCATGGACGGAGGGGCCTGGTGGGCTGCAGTCTGTGGGGTCACGAAGAATTGGACATGACTGAAGTAGCACACACACATGCATAAACACCAACCAACCATAAACACATGTGAGAGTTATCTCGGGCTAAATTGGGTGAATATTACTCTGCCATTATTGCTGTATCAAGTCCTCTTGGTAACTTAAACCAATCAGAGTTTATTTCAGTTATTTATAAACAAAAGCATCTTCACCATTCTTTTTAGACTTTCACTTTGGTTACTCCTTTAATCATTTTACTTTTTGGTTAAGATGCTGATCAGATTTATATTCTTTCTTCTTTTTGATTCTTCTTTTCTTGAGTGCAGTATTCCAGTGACAAGATTGTAGTACCTATTCTTTTAAAACTCTGAAAACTTATATAAAAGATAAATAGGGGAAATGACTCTTCTTCCTGCTGGACATGAACAGGGGAGCATATGGTCCTGATTGTCATTGTCAGCTCTCTTGCCACTATGAGGGTGACCCTCCTAAGATGAGGGCAAGACGAGGACGGCAGCAAGAAGAATTCTAAAGAGACTTTGACGGCATTTTTGAGCCCCTCCCCTGCACTAGATCAACTATATTAGATAATAAATAACCTATTACAGAAGCCAGGGGTCATCAAAGTGTTTCTTAAAGGGCCAGAGGGTGAAAAGTTTAAGATCTGCAGGCTATGCAGTCTTTGTCACCATGGAACTATTCTGTCATCGTAGCTCTAACAAAACCTTCCAAAATACATGGATGGTTCTGAATGTGTCCCAGCAGAACACCTGGTGATCAACCTTCAGGCTCTCATTTTCCAGTCTCTCTTATAAGCCAGTTGAGTCAGTTTTCTGTTACTTGTTGCCCAAACTACTACCCATGATCCACAGGTTCCAGTCCATTTCTTAGGGCCAGCTTACCCTTGGAGTCTACGAGAATCTCCAGTGGCCAGAACAGATGACCAAAATATTTAACAAAATGTACACATAAAAACCAGGCTCCCAGGTGGTGCTAGTGATAAAGAACCCACCTGCCAAAGCAGGAGATTTAGGAGATGTGGGCTCGATCCCTGGGTTGGGAAGATCTCTTGGAGGAGGGCATGGAAGCCACTCCAGTATTCTTGCCTGAAGAATCCCATGGACGGAGGGGCCTGGTGGGCTGCAGTCTGTGGGGTCACGAAGAATTGGACATGACTGAAGTAGCACACACACATGCATAAACACCAACCAACCATAAACACATGTGAGAGTTATCTCGGGCTAAATTGGGTGAATATTACTCTGCCATTATTGCTGTATCAAGTCCTCTTGGTAACTTAAACCAATCAGAGTTTATTTCAGTTATTTATAAACAAAAGCATCTTCACCATTCTTTTTAGACTTTCACTTTGGTTACTCCTTTAATCATTTTACTTTTTGGTTAAGATGCTGATCAGATTTATATTCTTTCTTCTTTTTGATTCTTCTTTTCTTGAGTGCAGTATTCCAGTGACAAGATTGTAGTACCTATTCTTTTAAAACTTGAGCAGGTGAAACCTTTCCCTGATAATGAGCTCTTTTTTATGAATTCTGCAAGCCTTATGATCAATAGCATACAATCTAGCACTTGACACACGAGGTATGACTATAAAGTGTCAAAAAGATTTGACACACATGCTGTTGCTCAGATATCCAGTGTAGTTTGTTAAATGCACTTGCAGCTAAAAGTTATATTCCGACAATGCTGCCCTATCAAAGCATCTTTGGAATTCCTCCAATCTCCTCACTTTATTTTAATATCTAATGTTGATGAATATCTATCACATTGTCATCAGGATTGGCTTTAAATGAATTCTTGCCATTTGCAAAAAAAAAAAGAAAAGAAAAGAAAAATCTGTCTTATATACTTGCAATCCCTGAGTATTTCCTTTTTTCCCTTTCCTTTCTCACATAATTATTAGACCCCAAGCTATGCCCAGTTTGCACCTTTAACTCTTCTAGGGTCTGGTGAGATAAAGTTCCTATTATCAATGTGTTCATAGTTTAAAGGGGGAGAAAATAAATAAGTTATCACGTAACCCAGATTTGTCTGGGTTTCACCAATCCATGAGTCCAAATGTGGTCCTCCTAAGACAAATAACCCAGATTTTATAAGCTTTGTCCCACTTGCCCATGTGGAACATAACCTCCTCCCAAGCTTCTGACATGGGCTCCCATGCTGACCACTTACGTGTTTCCATTTCAGGTTTTTCCTGTTGCTCTTGTGGATTTTGCTTGTTTGTTTTTTAACGTTCAGAACTTTTCTTTAATGGTGGAAGAAAATGATACTATGTTATACTAGTTTAAAGCTTCTCACATTGTTATCAAAAAATTCTAAAAAAAACCAATTTAACAAGGAATAAATACCAGCCAGTGTCTGTAGAACAGTTCTGAGTAGAGAACTCTTACTGTTTTCCAGACTGACCTGTTTCAAAAAGGAAGATGTGAGCTTCCCTGGTGGAAGCTTCCCCTTGCAATGCAAGGGGTGCCGGTTCAATCCCTGGCATGGGACGATCCCATGTGCCATGGAGTGGCTGGGCCGATGTATCCAACAATTGACCTGGAGCTCTGGAGCACATGCGCCCAGAGCCAGTGCTCTGCAGCAGGAGAGGCCACTGCGATGGGAGGCCCACACAGGCCAAAGAACAAAGATGGATGAAAATGGATAAATGAAAGACCAATAGAAGTGGGCAAAAAAAAAAAAAGGAAGATGCAGGTTTAACTCAGTAAGCACGTGTAGAGCTACAACACAGGAGAAAAATGGAAAAGGAGGGTGGCCGAGACCGTGTTTCCTTCTCAAGCTCATCCAGTTGCCTCTCCTTTTCAAGAGTAGGTTTTAAAAGAACATAAATTTCTGTACGTCATATCACATCCCTTCCATGCGGAATCTAAAAAGACATGATAAAAATGAACTTATTTACACAACAGAAACAGATTCACAGACTTGGAGAACAAATTTATGGAGGAGGGGCAAGGATGGGGGAAAGGGACAGTCAGCGAGCTTGGGATGAACGGGCACCCAATGCTGTATTCAAAATGGATAACCAGCAGGACCTACTATACGGCACATGTAATTCCATTCAATGTTGTATGTGGCAGCCTGAATGGAAGCAGAGTTTGGAGGAGAATGGATACATGCATATGGATGGATGAGTCCCTTACTGTCCGCCTAAAACTATCACAATATTGTTAATAGGCCATACTCCAATGCAAAACAAAAAAATAAATCAACACAAAAAGAACATAAATTGCTGCAGATGGCACTTTTGGGTCATCATAGCAACAGTGAGCTCCAGGAAGCAGGGGCTTTGTCCTTTTTCTTCAATGCTGTATTCTTTGGGTTCAGAACAGTTTCAGACACTAGCAACTCATACATAAAGACATATATGAATGTAAAATGAATGGATGAAAAAATAAATAAAATGAATGGATGATGTCAAAATAGAAATTCCACATTTCACTGCTACCCAGTTGTCTTCCATGTAGCTATGGGAAGAATGCCCCTCCTCTCACCAGGTGTTACATTTTGTTTTCTGGGTCCTAATGCCCTTTCTCTTCCACAGTCCTTGGTGATCACAGCCTTTTCAAATTCTTTCGCAGCTCCTTTCTCTAAGAAGTGCCATGGAGTGGCTGGGCCGATGTATCCAACAATTGACCTGGAGCTCTGGAGCACATGCGCCCAGAGCCAGTGCTCTGCAGCAGGAGAGGCCACTGCGATGGGAGGCCCACACAGGCCAAAGAACAAAGATGGATGAAAATGGATAAATGAAAGACCAATAGAAGTGGGCAAAAAAAAAAAAAGGAAGATGCAGGTTTAACTCAGTAAGCACGTGTAGAGCTACAACACAGGAGAAAAATGGAAAAGGAGGGTGGCCGAGACCGTGTTTCCTTCTCAAGCTCATCCAGTTGCCTCTCCTTTTCAAGAGTAGGTTTTAAAAGAACATAAATTTCTGTACGTCATATCACATCCCTTCCATGCGGAATCTAAAAAGACATGATAAAAATGAACTTATTTACACAACAGAAACAGATTCACAGACTTGGAGAACAAATTTATGGAGGAGGGGCAAGGATGGGGGAAAGGGACAGTCAGCGAGCTTGGGATGAACGGGCACCCAATGCTGTATTCAAAATGGATAACCAGCAGGACCTACTATACGGCACATGTAATTCCATTCAATGTTGTATGTGGCAGCCTGAATGGAAGCAGAGTTTGGAGGAGAATGGATACATGCATATGGATGGATGAGTCCCTTACTGTCCGCCTAAAACTATCACAATATTGTTAATAGGCCATACTCCAATGCAAAACAAAAAAATAAATCAACACAAAAAGAACATAAATTGCTGCAGATGGCACTTTTGGGTCATCATAGCAACAGTGAGCTCCAGGAAGCAGGGGCTTTGTCCTTTTTCTTCAATGCTGTATTCTTTGGGTTCAGAACAGTTTCAGACACTAGCAACTCATACATAAAGACATATATGAATGTAAAATGAATGGATGAAAAAATAAATAAAATGAATGGATGATGTCAAAATAGAAATTCCACATTTCACTGCTACCCAGTTGTCTTCCATGTAGCTATGGGAAGAATGCCCCTCCTCTCACCAGGTGTTACATTTTGTTTTCTGGGTCCTAATGCCCTTTCTCTTCCACAGTCCTTGGTGATCACAGCCTTTTCAAATTCTTTCGCAGCTCCTTTCTCTAAGAATTCAAGCATGATTTTGGGGTCATTAGTGAAAAACAGACATACATGAACCCCAATTATGACTCAGGCTCAAACTGAATTTTTGACTGAATGATAATATTGAGTGATAAGAATTACAGTAGATGTATATACAGGAACATAGCAAAAGAGATGAGAAACTGAAGACAGTAGGAACTCAGAGGGAGGGGGACAGATGGCGTAGAAAAGATGATGGATTAAGCTTCTTCTGCTTCATAGCCTTTTACTTGCCCCGAAAATTCTGTCTTCATGACCCAATTGAAATTTTCTTCTCCTTGATTTAGAATTTACTCTTTCCAAGAATGTAATTGGTCCCAGTTAAATATTTGTTGACTGGTTAACAAAGAGAATGAAGACTTTAGTAGAGTCCCATTGCTTGTCCCCTAATATTTACCTTTTCTGTATTGATTGTTCTGTGGTCACACTGGTCTATGAGACCCTGGATACAATGAGAACTCAATAAACCCTCATTTGTTGGAATCAAAATCTACTTAGGGACTACACATAATGTGTCAAGCATTGTGGTAGAGGGAAAGTCACAAAGATTTATAATACTTATCTTTCAAGAAGCAAACAATGTAGCAGTAGAGATAATGCATGTCCAATAACTCTAATGTAAGGTGGAAAGCATTCCATGGTGTACTAGATCATAGAAGTTGCTATGGGAACACAAAGGGGAAGCAAAGAGAACTCCAAGAGCTCTGAGAGGGTGGACAGAGGAACTGTATGAAGAATAATGATGACCTAGATGGTGGGGATTGGGTGGGGTGGAGGGAGGTTCAAGAGGAAGGGGATACATGTATACATATAACTGATTCACTTCATTGTACAGCAGAAACTAATACAACATTGTAAAGTAGTTACACCCCAATTTAAAAATTAAAAAAAAAAGATAAATAGGATTTCAACCAGTAGAGATGGGTGGGGGAAGTGTGTGGACAGTGGGAACACCAGGAGTGAATATATGGAATAAAATTTAACCTACAAAGGAACGTATATCATAGATGTTTCCAGTGCATTCTCTCATCCTTTATCAGTTGTGTATCAGTCTCATAATACAGAACGAGTAGAATTAGTGGTATAGCACATTTTTCCCCAGTTTTACTGAAGGAGAGGGTTTCAATGAACAATGCTGCCGGCAGTATTTTAAAAGAAAGACTGAAGCACCACACTGCATGTGAATTTCTCTGTCCAATTGTGCATGCAAAGCAGATGGCTGTTAAACATTTGTTCCATCCCTGGTATTGTCTGCCTTACAAATGCTAAAGAGTAGCCAAGATGGAGAATTCTATCATGTTAAAGGAATTTTTGCCTATAATTTGTTTATAACACACTCTTGACTAACGGGCAAGCTCCCTGTTCCCTAGGGCTATGCTCCAAGTGCACACACATTCCAGAAAGATTAGCCTTTCCCTTGTTACTGCTAAGAGCCCTAAAAAAACACAGAAATCAATACATACAATGATTTATCACTGACAGATTACAATTTTCTATTGATTTCTTCTGGAATGGAAATTTGTGTCCCCCAAGGAGCTTTATTCTTTTAATAGACAACTAGGCGATTGGTTGTAATTTTAAGTTTTGAAATGCTTTGGCAACAGTTTTTATAAAACACACAGAAGAAAAATAGCAGAAGGCCCTGGATAGTTTCAAAGCCTTGCTGAGATGTACGGAAATGAATATACGGCTTGCTCGCCTGGGCCTACTGTGAGCCTTGGTCCCCTGAAGCAGAGGCTCTGTCCCTTGCCATGTATCTGATGACTGCTGTGAATTTGCAAGCACCAGAAGTCTTATGGGCTCCTTGTCTTTCTTTCCTTTCTGGAAGGAACTGTCTACTTGAAATGCACTCTGAGGCTATGCATTACAAGAGACCAGCAGGCAGTTAGTGTGCAGAGGACCCACCATTCCAGCAGGCTTTATACTCATGGTTTTCAAACTTGAATGTGTGCGTGAATCTCGTGAGGACCCCATAAAAGTTCAGATTCAGGTTCTAGGGTGAGACCTGAGATGCTACAGGTCTAGCACTCAGCACGTTCCCAGTGGGATTTTAAACTCATCAACTCTACAAGGTAGGACAGACAAGTGGTGTGACAAGAACAGTGCACGGAGCACTGAAAGGCTGTAATGCGGCCTTGATAATAGCACGTCCAGCCAAATGTCCCACAAACATCAGGAGCAGAACCCAGGCGAACAGTCTGACTCTTCACTGGGAAAACTTGTCCTTGTTTGCATGTTCCTCTGAGGTAATACAGTGACAGACTGACAGAGGAAGAGAAAGAAAATAGATAATTCATTTCTCTATTTCACACATTTTAATCCCCTAATCTAAGCCAGGAAATTTAGGCACAAGGAATAGAAATATAATAAGGAAATGGACAGAGGAGTAGTCTATTTGGAAAGAGAGCCTTTGAAAGCATTTCCCTCAACCTTTTTATTTTTGTCAGGAAACTTCTACTCCAAGAGACCCTATAAGGAATCTAGCCGTTCAGCATTTCCCAAGAGAACAACATTATCTGTCATTGTGCTTTGTGTTCAAAGATTCTTCTGGCAATGATGTTACTATTCCTGTGTGTGAGTCTGGCAGAAAGCCCTAAGATGTGACCTAATTTCCAAACAGCGTGTCCTTCTGTTACGCTGTTATTAGTAAAACGTGCTGCTATAGTTTATATGACTCTACCCTATAGACTTTGAGAAAATCGGAGGGCAAAGGAGGTTTCCACCTGGATTAGTTTGTGTGACTAGATGATCTTTTGGGGATAACATCTTATGGCCATTATATGAAGAGATGATGTAGAAACCAACACACCATCTTTTCTTATTGAGAGAAGGGCTCTTAGAAGTCTGGAAGTGGAAGATCATTATGTGATGTATTGTTAGCTCAAGAAGGGTACATCCTGGTATATTTATAGTCAAGGCTGCCCAGAGGGAGAATGTTTATGTATGGACCTATTTTATTGTCCCTTCTCTCCTGAGTAGATCTGGTTAAGTAATGTCTACTTGAAATGCACTCTGAGGCTATGCATTACAAGAGACCAGCAGGCAGTTAGTGTGCAGAGGACCCACCATTCCAGCAGGCTTTATACTCATGGTTTTCAAACTTGAATGTGTGCGTGAATCTCGTGAGGACCCCATAAAAGTTCAGATTCAGGTTCTAGGGTGAGACCTGAGATGCTACAGGTCTAGCACTCAGCACGTTCCCAGTGGGATTTTAAACTCATCAACTCTACAAGGTAGGACAGACAAGTGGTGTGACAAGAACAGTGCACGGAGCACTGAAAGGCTGTAATGCGGCCTTGATAATAGCACGTCCAGCCAAATGTCCCACAAACATCAGGAGCAGAACCCAGGCGAACAGTCTGACTCTTCACTGGGAAAACTTGTCCTTGTTTGCATGTTCCTCTGAGGTAATACAGTGACAGACTGACAGAGGAAGAGAAAGAAAATAGATAATTCATTTCTCTATTTCACACATTTTAATCCCCTAATCTAAGCCAGGAAATTTAGGCACAAGGAATAGAAATATAATAAGGAAATGGACAGAGGAGTAGTCTATTTGGAAAGAGAGCCTTTGAAAGCATTTCCCTCAACCTTTTTATTTTTGTCAGGAAACTTCTACTCCAAGAGACCCTATAAGGAATCTAGCCGTTCAGCATTTCCCAAGAGAACAACATTATCTGTCATTGTGCTTTGTGTTCAAAGATTCTTCTGGCAATGATGTTACTATTCCTGTGTGTGAGTCTGGCAGAAAGCCCTAAGATGTGACCTAATTTCCAAACAGCGTGTCCTTCTGTTACGCTGTTATTAGTAAAACGTGCTGCTATAGTTTATATGACTCTACCCTATAGACTTTGAGAAAATCGGAGGGCAAAGGAGGTTTCCACCTGGATTAGTTTGTGTGACTAGATGATCTTTTGGGGATAACATCTTATGGCCATTATATGAAGAGATGATGTAGAAACCAACACACCATCTTTTCTTATTGAGAGAAGGGCTCTTAGAAGTCTGGAAGTGGAAGATCATTATGTGATGTATTGTTAGCTCAAGAAGGGTACATCCTGGTATATTTATAGTCAAGGCTGCCCAGAGGGAGAATGTTTATGTATGGACCTATTTTATTGTCCCTTCTCTCCTGAGTAGATCTTGAAAGTTAAATGATAACATTGCATTATGCTTCAAAGGAAAGAACGCTTCATAGAAAAGGCATTTACTAAGCTCTTGAGAGAATGTTGTACACTGATCAAACGACAGATGGTGTTCAGTTTTCACAATGTAGGAGTGCGAAAAGAATGTAGGGTCACAGTGAAGCCATGGAAAATCAGAGTAAAATGTGGTGCAAGTTGTTCTAAGCCTGGCATAAGAAGAGGAGGTACCAGGAAAATGATCCCAGCCACCAAGAGAGGAAAGGAAATTGAAATTAAAGAAATGACAGTACTTCAATTTCTTAAAAGCAGTTAGGTGTCCTAACCTAGCGATGAGAGTTTGGGGCCTTGCTCTATTAGTGCAGCAGATAAGAGGTTTTAGCTGATCTTTAAGACTCCTCCCAATTCTGTAATTCTGAGTACTAACTCTACGCTAAATGCACCATAAAACATACACCTTTACAAACATCATCATCTGTCTCTGGGAGAGTGTTTTTTTCTTTTCTTTTCTTTTTTTTTTATCATCCACATTTTGCAGAAGAAGAAGCTAAAGTTTAGAGAGCTTAGGAAACCAAGCCAAGCTTAAAGATCTAATCAGAGACAGAGCTCGGATTCAAACCCGGGCAACATGAAAGCTAATGCTTTTAGGCTGTTCAATATGTTGTCTTTATAAGAATTTTATGGGTTCAGAAAGAGGGAATATTTTATTTGTTACTTTCTTAGAAAATCAAGTGAGTCTGGCAGAAAGCCCTAAGATGTGACCTAATTTCCAAACAGCGTGTCCTTCTGTTACGCTGTTATTAGTAAAACGTGCTGCTATAGTTTATATGACTCTACCCTATAGACTTTGAGAAAATCGGAGGGCAAAGGAGGTTTCCACCTGGATTAGTTTGTGTGACTAGATGATCTTTTGGGGATAACATCTTATGGCCATTATATGAAGAGATGATGTAGAAACCAACACACCATCTTTTCTTATTGAGAGAAGGGCTCTTAGAAGTCTGGAAGTGGAAGATCATTATGTGATGTATTGTTAGCTCAAGAAGGGTACATCCTGGTATATTTATAGTCAAGGCTGCCCAGAGGGAGAATGTTTATGTATGGACCTATTTTATTGTCCCTTCTCTCCTGAGTAGATCTTGAAAGTTAAATGATAACATTGCATTATGCTTCAAAGGAAAGAACGCTTCATAGAAAAGGCATTTACTAAGCTCTTGAGAGAATGTTGTACACTGATCAAACGACAGATGGTGTTCAGTTTTCACAATGTAGGAGTGCGAAAAGAATGTAGGGTCACAGTGAAGCCATGGAAAATCAGAGTAAAATGTGGTGCAAGTTGTTCTAAGCCTGGCATAAGAAGAGGAGGTACCAGGAAAATGATCCCAGCCACCAAGAGAGGAAAGGAAATTGAAATTAAAGAAATGACAGTACTTCAATTTCTTAAAAGCAGTTAGGTGTCCTAACCTAGCGATGAGAGTTTGGGGCCTTGCTCTATTAGTGCAGCAGATAAGAGGTTTTAGCTGATCTTTAAGACTCCTCCCAATTCTGTAATTCTGAGTACTAACTCTACGCTAAATGCACCATAAAACATACACCTTTACAAACATCATCATCTGTCTCTGGGAGAGTGTTTTTTTCTTTTCTTTTCTTTTTTTTTTATCATCCACATTTTGCAGAAGAAGAAGCTAAAGTTTAGAGAGCTTAGGAAACCAAGCCAAGCTTAAAGATCTAATCAGAGACAGAGCTCGGATTCAAACCCGGGCAACATGAAAGCTAATGCTTTTAGGCTGTTCAATATGTTGTCTTTATAAGAATTTTATGGGTTCAGAAAGAGGGAATATTTTATTTGTTACTTTCTTAGAAAATCAACTGGTGGGATGGGAGGTCCCTTGCAATATTAGTAAAATACCTGTTTCATAATCCTTGATGTGTTAGAGTTTGATCCTGATAAAGGAAGATGTTGTAACTGGTATCATAATCTAATGTCCAGGAATTTAAGATTAGAGAAAACAGTGCACATAGTCCTCAGCTCCTGCCTTCCTCAGCTCACTTAGCTGCAGGTATTGAAGCTTTACTTCTCAGGTTCTGACCTGCCCAGCAGATGCCTCCTGTCAGGCCAAGCTGCTGAGAAACGGACACACAAGCATTGACTAGTGGCATCTAGGATTCATGTTCTTGTCTCCTAGGCTTGAGATTCTGGGAGCTGGAAAGTTCTGGGCTGCAGACAGCAGCTTCCTCTCACTCTCTTCCAACAGAATTTCCCACACCCACACAACAGGGTTCCAGTAGACTTTCTTAGCTTGCATGCTGACTTTCTTCCTGAGACGAGAATTCTGCATAGAATACCACCCTGCCTATATAGGGTCAGGCTATACCTTCCCGGCCCTTGAAGATGGTGTGGCAAAGGGCGGGGTGGGGGTTCAACCTACATCATTTTTTCATATTTGCATCCCACCAGTATATATTCTCATTTACATACACACACACACACACACACACATAATGAGCCTCACTCAGTTGTTTCCAAACTCTTTGTGGCCCCATGGACTGTAGCCTGACCAGCAGGCTCCTCTGTCCATGGGATTCTCCAGGCAAGAATGCTAGAGGGGGTTACCATTCCCTCCTCCAGGAGATTTTTTTCCAACCCAGGGATCGAACATGCATATCTGCGCCTCCTGCATTGCAGGCAGATTCTTCCTCACTATACCAATCTATTTTAAGATTTTGAATAGCTTAGTCTGTTTGAGAAAAAAAAAAACTTCTAAAAGGTCTTTAGTTTTAAGTTTTGTATTTAGGTCTATGATCTATTTTGGATTAATTTATGAAATATGATGAGAGATATGAGTTTTATTTTTTACATAAAAACACCCAATTGTTGTAGTACTATTTATTGAAAAGATCCTTTCACTAAATGATTGCTTTTGCATTTTCATCCCTTTCCCTCGAGTTAGACGGGTTCATCATTCCTCTTAATTTCTAGCTTGGGAGACAAAATTTGAGCTACCACCCACCTGGGTTCAACTGCTGCCTCTTCCAGGAGGTTCCTGCTGTCCATTCAACTGAAAAAATTGCCTTTGACTTTTTTCTCTTACTTATCTCTCTTGGTTACTTCTGCTTAATAATATGTCCTGCCTTCTCAGCTCACTTAGCTGCAGGTATTGAAGCTTTACTTCTCAGGTTCTGACCTGCCCAGCAGATGCCTCCTGTCAGGCCAAGCTGCTGAGAAACGGACACACAAGCATTGACTAGTGGCATCTAGGATTTATGTTCTTGTCTCCTAGGCTTGAGATTCTGGGAGCTGGAAAGTTCTGGGCTGCAGACAGCAGCTTCCTCTCACTCTCTTCCAACAGAATTTCCCACACCCACACAACAGGGTTCCAGTAGACTTTCTTAGCTTGCATGCTGACTTTCTTCCTGAGACGAGAATTCTGCATAGAATACCACCCTGCCTATATAGGGTCAGGCTATACCTTCCCGGCCCTTGAAGATGGTGTGGCAAAGGGCGGGGTGGGGGTTCAACCTACATCATTTTTTCATATTTGCATCCCACCAGTATATATTCTCATTTACATACACACACACACACACACACATAATGAGCCTCACTCAGTTGTTTCCAAACTCTTTGTGGCCCCATGGACTGTAGCCTGACCAGCAGGCTCCTCTGTCCATGGGATTCTCCAGGCAAGAATGCTAGAGGGGGTTACCATTCCCTCCTCCAGGAGATTTTTTTCCAACCCAGGGATCGAACATGCATATCTGCGCCTCCTGCATTGCAGGCAGATTCTTCCTCACTATACCAATCTATTTTAAGATTTTGAATAGCTTAGTCTGTTTGAGAAAAAAAAAAACTTCTAAAAGGTCTTTAGTTTTAAGTTTTGTATTTAGGTCTATGATCTATTTTGGATTAATTTATGAAATATGATGAGAGATATGAGTTTTATTTTTTACATAAAAACACCCAATTGTTGTAGTACTATTTATTGAAAAGATCCTTTCACTAAATGATTGCTTTTGCATTTTCATCCCTTTCCCTGCGAGTTAGACGGGGTTCATCATTCCTCTTAATTTCTAGCTTGGGAGACAAAATTTGAGCTACCACCCACCTGGGTTCAACTGCTGCCTCTTCCAGGAGGTTCCTGCTGTCCATTCACTAGCCTGGACTAGACAGTAAATAAAACTAAGTTTGCTGTATCTTTGGACATTGTAATTTAGTCTCTTACTTATCTCTCTTTGGTTACTTCTGCTTAATAATATGCTGTTCCCTTTTCTTGAGGGTTTACTGGGTATCCCAGCCCTAACTCTGCCAACTCTTCAAATTCTCTCTCTCTCTCTTTTTTTTTCTCCAAACATCCACTTGCCCTTGATGTTCCAAAAGTTACAACTTAAAAAATGAATTGAAATTTTTAAGGGGTGGCATAGGGTAGAGAAGTTTTGAATTTTATACAGAAGAAATAGGTAAGTATTCATAAAACAGTGTCTTTAACTACTGGCATGTCCCCATTGGGATTCACCATTGAAGGGCACTGGTGCATAATGAGCTATTTCCATCTCAAGATTCCTGTTTAGGCTTGGACCAAGATGTCTAGGTATTATCACATACATAGGCACACACAAAGGTACGCCTACCAACATTAAAACACAGACAGAGCTATCTGGAAATATTTTTGCCCTTAACTGTAGCTCCCCTTCTAGTTAATTAACACACATGTTTTACAATTATACTGTAAGGGAAGTTTTTTAAAATTTTTTTGGCCACATCTATTGGTCTTTCATTTATCTGTTTTCATCCCTCTTTGTTCTTTGGCCTGTGTGGGCCTCCTATCGCAGTGGCCTCTCTTGCTGCAGAGCACCGGCTCTGGGCACATTGTGCTCCAGAGCTCTGGCTTGGTACTTGGACACGTCAGTCCAGCTGTTCCACGGCACGTGGGATCTTCCCAGGCCAGGGATCAAACCAGCACCCCTTGCACTGCAAGGTGGTGTCTTTACCCACTGGACCACCAGGGAAGCCTGGAAATTTTTAAGTTATCGAATTTTATAGTCTCTAAGGGATCTTCTGGATTGGGTGGGCTGTCAACTCGTGAAATGGTGGTGATGACTTTGGAGCACTGCATTGAAAAGGACTGCTAGACTGAGTTTAGCTCAGTGGAGAAAAAGAACTTTCATTGATCAGTCATGCCTGCCATGACCAGGGTGGAGGCAAATATATAGTATATTATTAAGTTTAATCTTACAAGTCTAGACTTATTATTAAGTCTAATCAGGCTACTTTCTTTTCAAATTCAATAATCTCATCTCCCTATCTCTGAGTGCTGGCCTATACCCACTACAGGAATACTTTTAGTAATTGTGAGCTTGCTATTTTTCAAGAATGCTGATTGCACTGTTGAATAGTTTACATGTTGAGTCCAAAATCTATCACTGCAACATCCAGTCACTTGTCCCAAATTGCACTGGACAAACCAAGTTAATACCCTATTCCCCATCATAGCTCTTCAAATATGAGAAGATAGCTATTATGTGATCTCTTCTTCTAGATGCACCCTGCCATTTCTTTCAAGTATTTTTCAGATATTGTGGTTTCTGGGTCTCCTTGCTACCTTTCAAGTACGTTATACAGAAACGGACAAAGAATTTCAGAGACAGGATCTGACCAACTGGAATTAATTGGAACTGTTTCTTACTGACTCACACATGCTTATATTAACAAACTTTAGTTTGCATCTGAAACATGTTACTTAGTGATTTCACACTGAGATTACAGTAAGTATAAAAAAAATTTTATATGCATTACTTCATCCAGTTCTTCTCTTGTCTGAGTTCATATTTGAATTGTTACCTTTTAAATTATATCTTAATAAGAACTTCCCTTTCTTGAGTACCTGTGTTGCATGCTCTTACTAGTTTGTAATTAACACACATGTTTTACAATTATACTGTAAGGGAAGTTTTTAAAATTTTTGGCCACATCTATTGGTCTTTCATTTATCTGTTTTCATCCCTCTTTGTTCTTTGGCCTGTGTGGGCCTCCTATCGCAGTGGCCTCTCTTGCTGCAGAGCACCGGCTCTGGGCACATTGTGCTCCAGAGCTCTGGCTTGGTACTTGGACACGTCAGTCCAGCTGTTCCACGGCACGTGGGATCTTCCCAGGCCAGGGATCAAACCAGCACCCTTGCACTGCAAGGCGGTGTCCCTACCCACTGGACCACCAGGGAAGCCCTCATGCTTGCTTTTTGAAATTTTTAAGTTATCGAATTTTATAGTCTCTAAGGGATCTTCTGGATTGGGTGGGCTGTCAACTCGTGAAATGGTGGTGATGACTTTGGAGCACTGCATTGAAAAGGACTGCTAGACTGAGTTTAGCTCAGTGGAGAAAAAGAACTTTCATTGATCAGTCATGCCTGCCATGACCAGGGTGGAGGCAAATATATAGTATATTATTAAGTTTAATCTTACAAGTCTAGACTTATTATTAAGTCTAATCAGGCTACTTTCTTTTCAAATTCAATAATCTCATCTCCCTATCTCTGAGTGCTGGCCTATACCCACTACAGGAATACTTTTAGTAATTGTGAGCTTGCTATTTTTCAAGAATGCTGATTGCACTGTTGAATAGTTTACATGTTGAGTCCAAAATCTATCACTGCAACATCCAGTCACTTGTCCCAAATTGCACTGGACAAACCAAGTTAATACCCTATTCCCCATCATAGCTCTTCAAATATGAGAAGATAGCTATTATGTGATCTCTTCTTCTAGATGCACCCTGCCATTTCTTTCAAGTATTTTTCAGATATTGTGGTTTCTGGGTCTCCTTGCTACCTTTCAAGTACGTTATACAGAAACGGACAAAGAATTTCAGAGACAGGATCTGACCAACTGGAATTAATTGGAACTGTTTCTTACTGACTCACACATGCTTATATTAACAAACTTTAGTTTGCATCTGAAACATGTTACTTAGTGATTTCACACTGAGATTACAGTAAGTATAAAAAAAATTTTATATGCATTACTTCATCCAGTTCTTCTCTTGTCTGAGTTCATATTTGAATTGTTACCTTTTAAATTATATCTTAATAAGAACTTCCCTTTCTTGAGTACCTGTGTTGCATGCTCTATTTCTGTTTTCTTTCATATCTATGAAGTAGATACTTATTCCAGGTAGCGGTTGTGAAAACTGAGACTCAAAGATGCTCAGTGTTACAGAGCTAGTAAGTTGCAGAACCTGAACTCAAACTCAGCTCTTTCTAGCCCTTGAGTCTATTTTCTTTTGGCTGCCAAATGCTCAGTTTGATAATTTTCCAGCTTAGGAAATAAAAAAAAGATGGGAGGAGATAAATAGGCTGTTCTTTTGTTAAGATGTTCTTTATTTTTAGCACTCTGATGGGCTAATCTAGCAATTCATTTAAATACATAATAAGAAAATGAAGTTTTTCTTGACCAGTTCCTGGTGAACTCTTGCTGGTTCCTAAGTAGTCATCTGTTTTAAAGTGCTCACTAGATGCCTGTTTAACCATCCAATCTGGAACTTTGCTGGGGATTAGTTGCAAGTTTATCAATCTATAATTTTCAGAATACACAATTACTGGAGCATTTGTTTGTGTCCTTTGTCCCTATCCTACTTCCCATGAGGTCTCCTGGCTGCTCACAGTGTTCTGCATCTGTGTTCAGTTCTCCAGGATGGAAGTGGGTTTGGACGGGGGTGAGTTGCCCTCTGTTAAAGTAGCTAAATGCAATCACATCATATTCCCTTTTCTTTTTTTTTCTTCCTCCCAATAATGTTATTTCTTCCACTTCCAATTTGTAGGTAGAAAGCAGAGCCTCTCTCTTAATGGAGGGGTTAATGGAACAGATGCACTCAACAAAATTTCCAGTCATTTCTGTTAAGTGAATTCTAAAGTGAACTCTTATGGCCCCCACAACAACAAAAGACAGTGACTGCACTTCCCAAAAGCCCACCTTGTATTACAAGTCAGTGAAATGCATTTGGGTACTATCTACTCTTTCAGATGATCTGTGCTGGGAAATTTCTCTGTCAATAAAAAATAATAGTCATATATGAGTACTAATAGATATGGAACCAAGCAGGATTCTGCAGGGTCCACCCCAAGTACACAGCTGACCAGTTAATGATTAGGACAGTAGCGTCAAGACTTAGTGTCTGATGCACATTCCTGAGTTGCTTTACAGAACTATACCTGCCACCAGAGGACAAAAAAAAAAAGAAAACAAAACAAAACTAACTGCATGATGACCAGACTGAAGCCATAACAAAAGCTGTTTCAACCTATGCAGTACTGAACCCAAGGCTAGTACAATTCCAAAAACTGGTCTTAAGAGAAGGAAACTAATATTATTGCTCATAATAATCTATATCTTTATGGGCATCAGAAATAATGGCAGCTTACTCTGCTTGTTCTGCCTGTCTATGTAAGCGAGTAACTGAAATGGTCAGCAAAGGCGTGTTACAGATCCATGTTGACATTCTCCACTCTGAGAATATGGCCCCCTTTGTCAACATGAAAAAGTTACAGAAGATTGGTCGTAGTCCCTAAACCCATAGAAGCAGAATGATGTTAGACAGTGGGGAACGGAAAGAAACTCTTTTACCCCTTCCCTTTTTGCCCATTTCTCTTCCCCTCTACCTTTAAAAGAACCTAATTATAGGATGGGATCACTAGGCAATTTAACTAAACTAACATAGTCTCTCCTGTATGCACACCATGTCTTGCCTAACCTGTTGATTCTTTTCCCAGATTAAAAATAAGCAAGAATGAAGAATTACGCAGTTAAAAAAAATGACTAGCTCTCTAATCCCAACAGTTCCCCCTAAGCAATCCTGCAGGCAGGTCATTCAGGCAAGATAATATCTGAAGTGAGAGTCAGCCAGTCTGCACTAAATGCAGGAAGATGCAAAACCAAACCTTCTTCCTTAATAATTCACAGAGATTCTTCACCTCCCCACCCCCTCTGTCCCATTTTTCCCTTTGAAAATGGTCATGGCTGAGCAGGATCTTTGGAGTTGGCCTCTGGACTCTACGCCACCTCCCCAGATTGCGAGCTTTTCTGATTAAAGCACCTTTCCTTTCTATTGACTCTTGCCTCTTGAATTAGTGGCTTATGAGCAGTGAACAGCTGAACTTGGGTTAGGTGGTAGCATGTGTGGTTAATTTCCTATGTCCCAACTGGACCTAAGAGTATATATTTTAAAAGTTTACTGAAAAGTTACTAGCCTATGACATAGCCTGACACCCATACATCTGTAATAGATCATTGCTGTTGTTTTAGTTGCTAAGTCAAGTCTGACTCTTGCATGGACTATAGCCTGCCAGGCTCCTCTGTCCATGGGATTTCCCAGGCAAGCATAGTGGAGTGGGTTACCATTTCCTTCTCCAGGGGATCTTCCTAACTCAGAATTGAGCCCACGTATCCTGCTTGGCAGGTGGATTCTTTACCATGGAGCCACCTGAAAAGCCCAACAGACCATTAGCCCATGCAAATTAACACACCTGCCAAGACCTTATGTGAGAGGAGTCTGTTGTTACCACAGAAGTTTTACCTGTATAAAAGTTAAGCAGCAAATACTTAATACACAGCTAAAAGCTTACTCTCAGTTGTTTCCATGGTTTCCAGTGCTACGAAAGAGCGCTTGTGTGTGAAACACCAGTCATTGCATGTAGTTGGTGTGGATGGACATTGAAAGACTTGATAGATGACAAGGAGCAGAGAACTCCCTTTATACGTCTTAATTCGCCTAGATGAGCAACCTTGGACTCCACTTTCCATGTGCTCTCTCCTCTTTGTAGTCGTCCAAAGCAAGCCCTAAACCCAGCTCCCTCCTGCCTTCTAACTCCCTCTCTGGAAGCCCCCGAAGTCCTTCTAATCCCCTTAAATGCTTTGAAATCCTGGTCTCTTGAGCGCAGGCAGTCATGAATATTCATCTAGAGGCGTGGCCCCGCCGAGTGTGCGACTCCAGGCAGCTGGGACCCGCTGAAAAGGCACGCCAGCTGCGTGCAGGGGAAACAGTTCTTATTTTGTGTGCTGAACTGACAAGATGTCTAGCCCCAAGCCGGTTCCAGGCCGCACACTGTGCGTGCGTGGGAGGGGCCTTGCCCAGACGAATGGACTTTTCTGAGGTAGGCCCTAGGGGCTGTCATTTGAGGGGCTCAAATCTCCACGCCACCCACCTGCCAGGGCCTGTGAAATTCCATTGATAAAAACTCAGGCATTATCCTCTCCAGGAGTTTGCCTCTTTTTAAGAAACAAATATCCCTTGTGCTAATAATTGGAGGCTTTTTATTCTCTGGTGGCCCCTCCTCCTCTGCAATTCTTTCTGATGGAGACTCTTTCTCCAGTTGATCACTGCTCCTCACTTTTTTTTTTTTAAGATTATAAAGCCATCTTGTCTCTGTCTCCCCTCCTCTCCATCACTTTTATTTAGTAGTAGTATAAGAGGAGCAGTTAAAAAACAGACATCCTGAATTAAAATTCCAGTTTGAGCACTTACAATCTGTTATGAATGTGGCAAGTTAACTGCTTTTGCTTCAGGTTCTTCATCTATATAAAAATAGAAGGTAATCATAACACTTACCTCATGGGGGTCTGAGGATGAACTTTTATTTGTTTATTTATACACACACATAAAATATGGTATTGTAATATAGTCTAATATTAATCATATAATATATACTAATATGTATTAATGTATGGTGGTTGTATATAATATTACCTATTGTATATGATAGATAATGAGCGTAAAATGCTTATGCAATGCCAGGCATGTGTCAGGCACTCAGTCACTGTTAGCTATTGTTATTTTGTCTTTGACTGGACAAGACTGGGAGAAGACAGTTGAGTGTAAAACAGAATGGAAGTCAGCTGGAGTGCACGCTTCTGGAGGTGGAGTTCCATCCGAAGCAAAGGAGGCAAAAAAAACACATCCATCCAGGGCAAGAAGGAAGTTAGGCTGAGCGCAGAGAGAACAGGGAGATCGGGCTGCGGTGGGCGCTGGGATGCAGCCGAGAAGAGGGGTGTCAGTGGGGAGCCTGGAAATCAAGTGGCTTGAAGAAGTGTCACACAGCATGCAGAGATAATAATCACATACTACAACCTGATTTTTCGTTTGTTTGATTTTAGTTTGAGTCCCATACCCTACTCTGCATACTACTGACTTTTTTTTTAATTTGGCTGTGCTCGGTCTTAGTTGCAGCATATAGGAATGGACTTTTCTGAGGTAGGCCCTAGGGGCTGTCATTTGAGGGGCTCAAATCTCCACGCCACCCACCTGCCAGGGCCTGTGAAATTCCATTGATAAAAACTCAGGCATTATCCTCTCCAGGAGTTTGCCTCTTTTTAAGAAACAAATATCCCTTGTGCTAATAATTGGAGGCTTTTTATTCTCTGGTGGCCCCTCCTCCTCTGCAATTCTTTCTGATGGAGACTCTTTCTCCAGTTGATCACTGCTCCTCACTTTTTTTTTAAGATTATAAAGCCATCTTGTCTCTGTCTCCCCTCCTCTCCATCACTTTTATTTAGTAGTAGTATAAGAGGAGCAGTTAAAAAACAGACATCCTGAATTAAAATTCCAGTTTGAGCACTTACAATCTGTTATGAATGTGGCAAGTTAACTGCTTTTGCTTCAGGTTCTTCATCTATATAAAAATAGAAGGTAATCATAACACTTACCTCATGGGGGTCTGAGGATGAACTTTTATTTGTTTATTTATACACACACATAAAATATGGTATTGTAATATAGTCTAATATTAATCATATAATATATACTAATATGTATTAATGTATGGTGGTTGTATATAATATTACCTATTGTATATGATAGATAATGAGCGTAAAATGCTTATGCAATGCCAGGCATGTGTCAGGCACTCAGTCACTGTTAGCTATTGTTATTTTGTCTTTGACTGGACAAGACTGGGAGAAGACAGTTGAGTGTAAAACAGAATGGAAGTCAGCTGGAGTGCACGCTTCTGGAGGTGGAGTTCCATCCGAAGCAAAGGAGGCAAAAAAAACACATCCATCCAGGGCAAGAAGGAAGTTAGGCTGAGCGCAGAGAGAACAGGGAGATCGGGCTGCGGTGGGCGCTGGGATGCAGCCGAGAAGAGGGGTGTCAGTGGGGAGCCTGGAAATCAAGTGGCTTGAAGAAGTGTCACACAGCATGCAGAGATAATAATCACATACTACAACCTGATTTTTCGTTTGTTTGATTTTAGTTTGAGTCCCATACCCTACTCTGCATACTACTGACTTTTTTTTTAATTTGGCTGTGCTCGGTCTTAGTTGCAGCATATAGGATTGTTAGCTGCAATCTGTGAGACCTAGTTTCCTGACCAGAGATCAAACCCAGGCCCCCTCCATTGGGAGCTCAGAGTCTTAACCACTGGACCTCCAGGAACATTCTTCCACTGACTCTTAAAGCAATTGGAACCTCAGACTGGCCCTGGGAGCAGGAACTGGCACTTTCCTTGGGATGCCTTGAGTTGAGACATTTTAGGTAGGCTTCTCTGTTGACCCCTATCTCTGTGT
Source organism: Tragulus kanchil (assembly GCA_022376925.1). NCBI lineage: Eukaryota > Metazoa > Chordata > Mammalia > Artiodactyla > Tragulidae > Tragulus > Tragulus kanchil. The sequence continues at coordinate 111,701,411 of JAIOJX010000029.1, read as the reverse complement.
CTTTGCACGATTCCCACCTTTAAAATCCCATTATCCACAGCATAGCATGAGGCTCTGAACAGTGCCCCCCAACCCCCGGTCCTTCTGATAGGGACAGAGTAGAATAGGTAGGTGGTTGTGGAGTCCTAGTAGGGGTTGGTAGGTAGAAGGGTGAAACCTGAGAAAGGTTGGGAGGCCAGTGAGTTGACGATAACTCAGGAGAGCTGCTCCTTGCTCAGTAAAGCAGGCTTGACTGGATATAAACAGCTGATGAAGGAGGAGCTGGTGAAGAAGGAACTAATGATATATGCCTTGCATCTGTGTCTACTTGAGGAGGATGGTCTTCTATCATCCTGTATATTGCTGCACACTCAGTTGAGGAGAGAGCAGAGCAGAGCTTTCCTGCCTGCCTGCTTGCACCTCTTAAAAGTACCCTATCCTAAACTTTTTAACTCTGCTTCTCGCTGAATTAGATTGTTTTTGCTTTGACTGGACAAGACTGGGAGAAGACAGTTGAGTGTAAAACAGAATGGAAGTCAGCTGGAGTGCACGCTTCTGGAGGTGGAGTTCCATCCGAAGCAAAGGAGGCAAAAAAAACACATCCATCCAGGGCAAGAAGGAAGTTAGGCTGAGCGCAGAGAGAACAGGGAGATCGGGCTGCGGTGGGCGCTGGGATGCAGCCGAGAAGAGGGGTGTCAGTGGGGAGCCTGGAAATCAAGTGGCTTGAAGAAGTGTCACACAGCATGCAGAGATAATAATCACATACTACAACCTGATTTTTCGTTTGTTTGATTTTAGTTTGAGTCCCATACCCTACTCTGCATACTACTGACTTTTTTTTTAATTTGGCTGTGCTCGGTCTTAGTTGCAGCATATAGGATTGTTAGCTGCAATCTGTGAGACCTAGTTTCCTGACCAGAGATCAAACCCAGGCCCCCTCCATTGGGAGCTCAGAGTCTTAACCACTGGACCTCCAGGAACATTCTTCCACTGACTCTTAAAGCAATTGGAACCTCAGACTGGCCCTGGGAGCAGGAACTGGCACTTTCCTTGGGATGCCTTGAGTTGAGACATTTTAGGTAGGCTTCTCTGTTGACCCCTATCTCTGTGTCTTTGCACGATTCCCACCTTTAAAATCCCATTATCCACAGCATAGCATGAGGCTCTGAACAGTGCCCCCCAACCCCCGGTCCTTCTGATAGGGACAGAGTAGAATAGGTAGGTGGTTGTGGAGTCCTAGTAGGGGTTGGTAGGTAGAAGGGTGAAACCTGAGAAAGGTTGGGAGGCCAGTGAGTTGACGATAACTCAGGAGAGCTGCTCCTTGCTCAGTAAAGCAGGCTTGACTGGATATAAACAGCTGATGAAGGAGGAGCTGGTGAAGAAGGAACTAATGATATATGCCTTGCATCTGTGTCTACTTGAGGAGGATGGTCTTCTATCATCCTGTATATTGCTGCACACTCAGTTGAGGAGAGAGCAGAGCAGAGCTTTCCTGCCTGCCTGCTTGCACCTCTTAAAAGTACCCTATCCTAATAAATCCTTTTCTTGTCTATCACTCTGCTTCTCGCTGAATCCCTTCTGCGTTGAGGCACGAAGAACCTGAGCCTCAGTGGGTCCAGACGTTGGGTGAGTGCTGGATTAAGTCCAGGCTGCGTGGGTTTGAGTCCCAGACAGGGTTTTGGCTGGAATTCAAGCTCCAGCCACGTGGGTTCAAGTCCCAAGCAGGGTTCGATCAGGTCTGGGCCCTGGCTTTAAGTCTCAAATCGAGGTAAAACCCTTTCACTTCTAGTTATGTTGGCTCTGACTTTACCTACTTTCCTGTCTCTTCTGGCATGGTCTACTGCCCTTTCCCCTCAAGGTCTATCACTCCCACCAACCCCACTGATTTTCACATATGCCAGTCTTCCTATGATTTGTTAAGCATGTGGTTTTGAAAACAATGCTGTACTCACTACCTCACTTCATTTTCCTGGACAGCTGAGAGGATAATTCTCAGGTTGGGCCAATGACCAGATTCTTGACCACAGAAAAGTGAGCAGAAGGGATATGATACTTGTGGTTCAAGAAAGCCAAGAGAGTGTCTGAATTCTCAATAGCCATTCTCTCTTGTCTGTCATTCAGGAGGTGCAGAAAATTAAGACAGTGGTTGACAAGATAGAAGCAGACTGTACCTGGGTTTCTGTTTCAGAAAACCTAACCAACTGGAATTGTACCTTTTTTTTTTTAATGATAAGAAAAGCTACTGAGATTATGGGGTTTATTTATTGTCTCAGCAAGAGCCCATCTTTTTCTGACTAATAATACACATGCTATGTTCTTTCTCATGTTGGTGTCTCTATAATAACATATGCCACTTGGAATGCCTCCTGGATTTCCTACCATGCAATAAAGTGCTACCATCTTTGGAGTCCCCTCTGTGTTCTTATATTGTGCTCAGATTTCTGGCCTGAGTGATCGAATAAATCCTGGCGCCAATAAAAGAAAATGAAAAGGAAAGAAAGAGGAGTACATCTGGTAGAATAGAAACACTCCCTAATGTGCATGATGAATTTGAGAATAGGATATCTAGGCAGAGATGTCCGGTAGGCATTTAGATGTATGAGAAGGAAGATGAGAAGAGGGTGGGAGATGGGACGATGGGGCCAAGTGGAACCCCAGCATGTAGTGGAAGGTAGGGAAGGCAGAGCCCTTACAAACTTCCCTCATTTCACAGTGTCCCCCGAGGTCATTAAGGATCCTGCATGAATCTAGGAAACTAGCACTGGTTTGTTGATCAAAATTTGCAAATGTGAAATTTAATCCGGAAGAAAACAGAGTATTGTGCAATCAAAGCTGTTGAATAGACATGAAAATGTCTTTGAAGGTGGAATGGCTTGCCTTTATTACTGAGAAAACTTCCCTGTGAAAGTTTAGCTTTGATCATGTTAAAGGAAGCCATAAATTGGTAAATTTAATTTAAAAGCCTACCCTGGCTTTTATATTCCTGGCTTTTCTCAACCTGAAATCTTCTGGCTTAGATCAACCCACAAGAGTGAGAAAGTCACAAAGATTTGAGAATTTCTATAGGAGTCGATTGTTTCCAATGTCCTCAGTTTTGTTTTGTTTCTTCATGTGATTACTCTCTGCAGGTAATTCTTAAACTATTCTAAGTGGTCACTTTGTCACCGCAGGTCTTGAAATGGCCCCTGACTGCCTTCAAGAGTAAGACAGATGTAACTGGTATGTATTTCATGGCTGTCAGCAGACTGCTGATTTTTTTCCAACACAGATGCTATTTAACATTTGTAGTTTCAGAGGCTCCCAGGTCCAGATTAATGGAGTCTCTCTCCCTCAGAAGTATAACTACCTTTGAAATCAGTTCCATGTGAAAATGGGGGTGCTTTTTCTTTGATATGGAGCTGTAGATAATATCAACTGTTACATTGTCAAATAGAATTTGTAATGTGTAAACCATGCTGGTTTACCGGAGTTTGGGTTTGGAAGGTGAGAAGCCCTAAATGCATTTTCAGTAGCCAATTCTGTCACAAATCCTAGCATGAGATACAGCATTAAGTAATCTAACCCCTTTTTTAAAAACTTTAGGCAAATTTGGTGTCTATTACCTCTGCCCTCAATCTTGGGAGTCTGTAGTAAAAATGCAGTCTGTATGGTATATGAATACACCACCATGCACCATGCAGTATGGGGTGTATTTAACGCACATCATATATAAAGAGCTATGACTGAGAGAGTGAGAACAGACAATGAAAGGCAGCCTGCCCTGTGCCAAGGGCAGCACTCCAGGATGACATCTGCTCTTAAGCTGCTGGACAGCATTGCTCTCATACTGAAAAAAATTATCCTTGTGATTTGAATACCCTGCCCATGTGCTTATTAGTGATTTTGTATTTCCTTTCATCAAGTTGGTAGAAACCTTCCCAGGTCCTCTAAATGTATAAGCCTCTGCTGTTCCTTGTGGAACCATAGCTGTAACTAGCATTTTGTGTGTTGGTTTGTCCCTGAGTCCCAGGAAGCCATAAATTGGTAAATTTAATTTAAAAGCCTACCCTGGCTTTTATATTCCTGGCTTTTCTCAACCTGAAATCTTCTGGCTTAGATCAACCCACAAGAGTGAGAAAGTCACAAAGATTTGAGAATTTCTATAGGAGTCGATTGTTTCCAATGTCCTCAGTTTTGTTTTGTTTCTTCATGTGATTACTCTCTGCAGGTAATTCTTAAACTATTCTAAGTGGTCACTTTGTCACCGCAGGTCTTGAAATGGCCCCTGACTGCCTTCAAGAGTAAGACAGATGTAACTGGTATGTATTTCATGGCTGTCAGCAGACTGCTGATTTTTTTCCAACACAGATGCTATTTAACATTTGTAGTTTCAGAGGCTCCCAGGTCCAGATTAATGGAGTCTCTCTCCCTCAGAAGTATAACTACCTTTGAAATCAGTTCCATGTGAAAATGGGGGTGCTTTTTCTTTGATATGGAGCTGTAGATAATATCAACTGTTACATTGTCAAATAGAATTTGTAATGTGTAAACCATGCTGGTTTACCGGAGTTTGGGTTTGGAAGGTGAGAAGCCCTAAATGCATTTTCAGTAGCCAATTCTGTCACAAATCCTAGCATGAGATACAGCATTAAGTAATCTAACCCCTTTTTTAAAAATCTTTAGGCAAATTTGGTGTCTATTACCTCTGCCCTCAATCTTGGGAGTCTGTAGTAAAAATGCAGTCTGTATGGTATATGAATACACCACCATGCACCATGCAGTATGGGGTGTATTTAACGCACATCATATATAAAGAGCTATGACTGAGAGAGTGAGAACAGACAATGAAAGGCAGCCTGCCCTGTGCCAAGGGCAGCACTCCAGGATGACATCTGCTCTTAAGCTGCTGGACAGCATTGCTCTCATACTGAAAAAAATTATCCTTGTGATTTGAATACCCTGCCCATGTGCTTATTAGTGATTTTGTATTTCCTTTCATCAAGTTGGTAGAAACCTTCCCAGGTCCTCTAAATGTATAAGCCTCTGCTGTTCCTTGTGGAACCATAGCTGTAACTAGCATTTTGTGTGTTGGTTTGTCCCTGAGTCCCTATTATGGACTAGTCTCTATGCTCATGGTCTGTTGCTTTAGTCATGCCTGACTCTGTGTGACCCTATGGACTGTAGCTCTCCAGGCTCCTCTGTCCATGGAATTCTCCAGGTAAGAATACTGGAATCGGTTGTCATGCTCTCCTCCAGGGGATCTTCCTGACCCAGGAATCAAACTCGCACTTCCTACATTGCAGAAGGATTTTTTACTGCTGAGTCACTGAGGAAGCTGGGACTAGTCTCCATATTAGGGGCTTGTATAACATCTTCAGTATCCACATCAGCTCTGCAAGATGGCCATGACAGTCTTCCTCGTCCAGATGAGGACACTGAGTCTTGGAGAGGTTAATACATTGCTTTGGGTCTCAGCTGGTGAGTGGCACTATTGGACTCAGAGCCTCCATAGCTCATGCCCTTTCTGGGGGACCTCGCCACTCCTCAGTTCATCTTCCTTGTGCTATCTTAGTGCTTCTCCTATGTAACATCACTTGACCTTGGAAGTTCCAAGTCTCTGAGCCAGTCCCTGGGAGAGTTTTATGAGTTAAACTCAAGTTTCTTTATCTGTTGAGGGAATTGGAAATTCTGAGTCTCCACCTCAAATTCCATTTATCTTGGATTCCTGCCTCTACAGCAAGTGGCCTCATCAGTGGCTGAGCAGCTTGATGGTGGCTGGTGGGTGTTTGTGCATCTGATTCTCATCTTGGCTCTGCCTCTAACTCACAGGGTGACCAGAGGATGTCATTTAACCATTTTATGTCTCTGGTTCTCCAAATATAAAGTGGTGGTGTGTTATGAATGATCTTTCCTGAGGGCTTGCGTGGACTAGCTCATTAGGCCTTGGACTACACTGTAGAACTAAGAAGCATATTAATTCAAGTCAATAAACACTTACTGAGTTGCAGAGCAAGTGGAGGCCTGATGTGCCTGGCCTGTGGCTGCACTATGCTAAACATTTCCTTCATTTGCACCCTCTGAAATTCACCCTACATCTAGGATGCCTTAATCTCACCACCCTTAATTCTATCCCTGCCCATGTGCTTATTAGTGATTTTGTATTTCCTTTCATCAAGTTGGTAGAAACCTTCCCAGGTCCTCTAAATGTATAAGCCTCTGCTGTTCCTTGTGGAACCATAGCTGTAACTAGCATTTTGTGTGTTGGTTTGTCCCTGAGTCCCTATTATGGACTAGTCTCTATGCTCATGGTCTGTTGCTTTAGTCATGCCTGACTCTGTGTGACCCTATGGACTGTAGCTCTCCAGGCTCCTCTGTCCATGGAATTCTCCAGGTAAGAATACTGGAATCGGTTGTCATGCTCTCCTCCAGGGGATCTTCCTGACCCAGGAATCAAACTCGCACTTCCTACATTGCAGAAGGATTTTTTACTGCTGAGTCACTGAGGAAGCTGGGACTAGTCTCCATATTAGGGGCTTGTATAACATCTTCAGTATCCACATCAGCTCTGCAAGATGGCCATGACAGTCTTCCTCGTCCAGATGAGGACACTGAGTCTTGGAGAGGTTAATACATTGCTTTGGGTCTCAGCTGGTGAGTGGCACTATTGGACTCAGAGCCTCCATAGCTCATGCCCTTTCTGGGGGACCTCGCCACTCCTCAGTTCATCTTCCTTGTGCTATCTTAGTGCTTCTCCTATGTAACATCACTTGACCTTGGAAGTTCCAAGTCTCTGAGCCAGTCCCTGGGAGAGTTTTATGAGTTAAACTCAAGTTTCTTTATCTGTTGAGGGAATTGGAAATTCTGAGTCTCCACCTCAAATTCCATTTATCTTGGATTCCTGCCTCTACAGCAAGTGGCCTCATCAGTGGCTGAGCAGCTTGATGGTGGCTGGTGGGTGTTTGTGCATCTGATTCTCATCTTGGCTCTGCCTCTAACTCACAGGGTGACCAGAGGATGTCATTTAACCATTTTATGTCTCTGGTTCTCCAAATATAAAGTGGTGGTGTGTTATGAATGATCTTTCCTGAGGGCTTGCGTGGACTAGCTCATTAGGCCTTGGACTACACTGTAGAACTAAGAAGCATATTAATTCAAGTCAATAAACACTTACTGAGTTGCAGAGCAAGTGGAGGCCTGATGTGCCTGGCCTGTGGCTGCACTATGCTAAACATTTCCTTCATTTGCACCCCTCTGAAATTCCACCCTACATCTAGGATGCCTTAATCTCCACCTACCTGTTTCTTTAATTTCTCTGTATTGCGAGACTCACTCTTGAGCGCTTTTTCATCCTTGCTCACTCTACTTTGTTTGCAAGGAAATATAGCATAGTTCCTTCTTGTCCTTTAGGAAAGTCAGAATTAAACCAGTTTGGAAAATGCCCTCTTCTTGCTTTATTAAACTGGTTGTAATTCTCTGGATTGGGACAGAGCATGGTCCATAGAAGTCTACACAGTTAGCTTAGGGGAGCATACTTTTCAGTTTTTTAATTTTGAACATAGCACCTGGCCTAACATTGAGTCTCCCACAGTGAGATCATGATAGTGACAATAGAACTTTCATGCATTTTGGGCTCTCTGCCAAGTGCATCCATGAGCCTGAGATACAGCATTTCAGAGATTCCCAGATTAGATCATCCTTGGTCTCTGTACCAACCCATGCGATAACAACCTGCTCTGAACAATTCCAGTGTCATGTTTACCCGCTCTGGAGCTGACTCTCCAAAGGTTGAAACTTTACGCTACTTTGAGGGGCAGGGGGAGGAACCTGTTTTCTTAAGTTTTCTACCTGGGATCTTTTAGTAACAAGACAGTCTTCTGGGGCTCTGTTATGAGTGGTTCTGGAACTGATGGTATTTTTATATGTGTATGCATTTGCTTCTTTCCTTTCCTTTCCTTTCCTTTCCTTTCCTTTCTTTCTTTCTTTCTTTCTTTTCTTTCTTTCTTTTTTTTTTGTTACCTAGTAGAGGGAAGAGTCTTTATTTGGTTGGAAGCCTGGGATGATTTAATCTCTACTCTTTGGGTGGCATTCATTAAAGGAGTAAATGTCTTAGAAACTTAGTTGTCTTATGGACACCAGGGAAGGGTGTTCAAAGAGTCTGTACCATAGTCAATGCCGTGAAAAGAGAGTGTCCTGAGCAGAATGCACAGCCCTGTGGACCAGGAGCAAAACTGCCAAAAAGCACTGGTGGAGGATCATTAGCTCCCTAGAGTCTTAATGCTCTACTTCATCAAGTTTGAGTAGTGCCCATTTCACAAAGCTTTTGGCCTATGCTAGGCATTGTTCAAAACATGAGACAGAGGGATAAGGAGGAAAAACTACTATTTCAGAAGAATAATAGCAGTTAAATAACCAAATTTCCAAAACAGAAGAGAACAAAACATCCCAAGTTGGAAGCAACAAAAACAAAACAACTACAACAACAAACCCCAAACCCACAGAGTATTGTCAAAAGTCACTTCTCTAATTCTGGCATCATCTCTGGAAACCAAATTTTATTATAAATACAAAACTGGGATAAAACTTTTGAGACAATTTCTTGTCTGTTGAGTTATTCCTTCTTAAGTCCCTTAAATATTGGATCTCTATTATAAGGGATCCAAACACATCTTATGGGCTTTGTCTTACCATTAAGTCTATTTGTCAGACATGTAGGTTTGAAAGATTAAAGACAAAAGGAAGGTTTCTTACAGATTGAGGATCTATTAATATTTTTCTAGATTGGAATCACTTTTTTAAAAAAAGCTTGTCAAGGTAACAACTGACATGCCAGAAGGCCTGATGTCACAAATAGCTTTCCTAGCAAAATTGTTCTATGAGGTTCATTAGCTGTTTTTTCGCTGTGTCCTGTAGCATTTCAGTCTCTGGATGTGTTGCCCTTTAAGAACCACCAGTACTGAACTGCATCCTGTACAACAGAAGTCCCCAACCCCCTGGTCACATGACCTTTTAGGAATTGGACCACACACCAGGAGGTGAGCAGCAGGCGAGCAAAGGAAACTTCATCTACATTAACAGGCGCTCTCCATCGCTCACATCCCTCTGATTCATGGAAAAACTGTCTTCCATGAAACTGGTACCAAAAAAACTGGGGATCACCGTTGTACTCTAAGATTTCCTCTAGGTGGGAACATTGTGGCTTCTTATCTTTTGTTTCTATATTAATTTTGGAGAAACTCATTCCTCTAGAAATGTCAACCAAGTTTACTTTCCCGTAGATCCTAAGTTTTATTTATTAAATCAGTAATTCTATCCATTATTAAGTCACAGTAGGACTGGCTTCATACTAAGTTTAGAAGCTCTTTTCTCTTTGGACTGCAGAAGCCATCAAATGGTCTAATTTGCCTTTTAGGAGGTAGGAAATCACTTTTGATCTTTTAAAATTCTTACCAGTCTAGAAAACTAGAAAGTTTTCTTGGACACATAGTGGAGCGGTTCATAATTGCTTTGTTAAATTATCAGTTGCATACGTTTAAAAACTCTCCAGAATTAAAAGGAATATTATGACAAGTATTTTAAATAATCACTGTCAGGAACATATCATAGACCAAGGTCCTGCCATTCCCAGATGGCTCCTTTAGAATTTCTTTTAATTTAACTTTGCTAATCTTTTGTTGCTTTGATTGAGGTAAGATAAAGAAATAATAAAGCAGCTTAGTGAAAGTAAATTAAAATGCTACATGTTGTTACTGCTGTTAAATGTTTTGAAGTTGTTAGCTTTGTGCTCTGTGAATTAAAGGAAGCATATGATAGCTCAGGCCTAGGTAAAATGTGTGTGAACCCATGTTCTTCTCAAATATAATTGGAAATATTGGCCTGTATAATTTGTTCCTGTCAATATATTGAATTTACTCCAAGCAAATAATTACAGAATGTGCAAAGATTTAGCTACATGTTGACAACAGCAAAAAACTGGAGGTAACCTAACACTTAGGTTGCCCTGTCTTAGAGAAAGAGTTAAACGATGGCACACACGTGCAGTGGAGTTCTTCTAGCTACTTGAAAGATGTCGCAGAGGGACATCTGATGACATAATAAAGTGATCATGATACACTAAGTGAAAATGCAGTTCACAAAACAGAATACACAGCATTCATTTTTAACCCTTTGGGGGTCCGCATACCTCTTTGAAAATCTCAGTGAAATGTACATTTTCCTGGATGGTCTTTTCCAAGATTTGCTTTTGGCTGTTTACCCATGAAATTCAAGTTTCCCCTTGGAACTTGAAACATATCAAAAAGTTAGATAAATCAAGTAAGACTGACTTTGATACTTTCCTCTAAATTTTATGTAAACAAAAAAGATTTATGCCTAAGAGGAGATCTACAATTCATGCAAATGGTTTTAATGTTCTTGGTGCTCACTTTTGAAGGTCATTCCTTCATTCCTTCTCACATATGAAGTACTCAGCAGAGAGTGTGACATGTCATAAACAAATATACAAATGATACTGTTATTTCCACCCATGTGGATTGATGTATCCATTCAAATTCTTATTGAACAATTACCTTGAAATGGCTAGCCAGTGGTGAACAAGACTGATATGCTTCTGCTCTCCTACACCTTTTTCATGTTTGTTGGGGGATGCAGACGTCAATCAACCACTAAACAAAATGAGGGAGAGTGCTACAAAGTGGAGATAGAGAGGACCATATGAACAAAAATGGGGCACCCAGCCTTCTGAGAGGTCAGGGAAGCTGAGATCCTTAGGGTGCACTGAGATCAGACTGGAAGTTGGGGTACAGTGGATGGTAAGGAAAGAGCATTCCAGGCAGAGGGAACAGCATGAGCAAAGGGCTCTGAGTTAACACCTTACCTGGATTCCAGTAGGCTTTTGTAGTGTAGAAAAGGTATATTCTTAGTTATTGGCAGTCAAGAAAAGTGTAATTACTACTCCTTCCTTCAAAATGGACTTCTTTGTATTTTCAAAGCTTTGTTTTCCTTTTTAACTCTATTTAAGAGTGGAATTTTTTACTCGCCAGAAAAATTGCTTAGCTACATGTTGACAACAGCAAAAAACTGGAGGTAACCTAACACTTAGGTTGCCCTGTCTTAGAGAAAGAGTTAAACGATGGCACACACGTGCAGTGGAGTTCTTCTAGCTACTTGAAAGATGTCGCAGAGGGACATCTGATGACATAATAAAGTGATCATGATACACTAAGTGAAAATGCAGTTCACAAAACAGAATACACAGCATTCATTTTTAACCCTTTGGGGGTCCGCATACCTCTTTGAAAATCTCAGTGAAATGTACATTTTCCTGGATGGTCTTTTCCAAGATTTGCTTTTGGCTGTTTACCCATGAAATTCAAGTTTCCCCTTGGAACTTGAAACATATCAAAAAGTTAGATAAATCAAGTAAGACTGACTTTGATACTTTCCTCTAAATTTTATGTAAACAAAAAAGATTTATGCCTAAGAGGAGATCTACAATTCATGCAAATGGTTTTAATGTTCTTGGTGCTCACTTTTGAAGGTCATTCCTTCATTCCTTCTCACATATGAAGTACTCAGCAGAGAGTGTGACATGTCATAAACAAATATACAAATGATACTGTTATTTCCACCCATGTGGATTGATGTATCCATTCAAATTCTTATTGAACAATTACCTTGAAATGGCTAGCCAGTGGTGAACAAGACTGATATGCTTCTGCTCTCCTACACCTTTTTCATGTTTGTTGGGGGATGCAGACGTCAATCAACCACTAAACAAAATGAGGGAGAGTGCTACAAAGTGGAGATAGAGAGGACCATATGAACAAAAATGGGGCACCCAGCCTTCTGAGAGGTCAGGGAAGCTGAGATCCTTAGGGTGCACTGAGATCAGACTGGAAGTTGGGGTACAGTGGATGGTAAGGAAAGAGCATTCCAGGCAGAGGGAACAGCATGAGCAAAGGGCTCTGAGTTAACACCTTACCTGGATTCCAGTAGGCTTTTGTAGTGTAGAAAAGGTATATTCTTAGTTATTGGCAGTCAAGAAAAGTGTAATTACTACTCCTTCCTTCAAAATGGACTTCTTTGTATTTTCAAAGTTTGTTTTCCTTAACTCTATTTAGATTGGATGTCCATTGCAATTATGGTGAGCTTCCCAATAGCTCCAAGTATATGTAGAATGTATTGTGAGAAGTAAGCCTGGAAGATTGTTCAAAGACAAAGACTGATCAAAGAGAACATTTGATCACATTGTTTTTCTGGGGGGAAAAAGGTTCTGCTTGCCTCACCGTGTGTACAGATGGATCTGACTTTTTTCCTTTGTAGTCTGTTTGAATATATAAATAGATGCAAGGTCATTAGGAATTAAAAATACAGTAGATCATTTTGCAGGCATATCTGACGAGACTGGACTCTCTTATCGAGTTTCAGTTATACCAAACTTTGCATCAGGCTTGAGTTCATGAAACAAGATTTTGTGGAAGAGAAAGTTCAGTATGAGTTCACAGGCAAAGGATGTGACAGAATCACTTCACAAATATGAAAGACCGAAAGAAATGTTACTTCCCCATATTTAAGCATTACTAGCCTCTCTCTTCCTACATAGCATCATGTAAGACAATATTGCAAGCAAATGCCCAGACAGACGCTGAATTATTTGTAAGGACAGACTGATGTGGATTAGAGAGAAGACATAACAAGGCAAGCAATAATACTTTATAGAGACTGGTAGAGTAAAAGTACATCAACAAATGTGAGTGAACAACATCTTTGGAGATTCACACCCACAGGAAAGCTGTATGCTGTCACTTCATGTAGATCCTTACTTGAGAAGAGAAACAACACCTGGGAAATTAGCTGTACTGTATTACTTAACATTTATTTAGAGCTTTTCAACAATTTCCATAACCAGCATTATCGAGTCACAGATGTCTTGGTAATCAGGATTCTATAGACATTTTTAAAGGGCATGGGGCAAAGGGCTTCACTGAGATCAGACTGGAAGTTGGGGTACAGTGGATGGTAAGGAAAGAGCATTCCAGGCAGAGGGAACAGCATGAGCAAAGGGCTCTGAGTTAACACCTTACCTGGATTCCAGTAGGCTTTTGTAGTGTAGAAAAGGTATATTCTTAGTTATTGGCAGTCAAGAAAAGTGTAATTACTACTCCTTCCTTCAAAATGGACTTCTTTGTATTTTCAAAGTTTGTTTTCCTTAACTCTATTTAGATTGGATGTCCATTGCAATTATGGTGAGCTTCCCAATAGCTCCAAGTATATGTAGAATGTATTGTGAGAAGTAAGCCTGGAAGATTGTTCAAAGACAAAGACTGATCAAAGAGAACATTTGATCACATTGTTTTTCTGGGGGGAAAAAGGTTCTGCTTGCCTCACCGTGTGTACAGATGGATCTGACTTTTTTCCTTTGTAGTCTGTTTGAATATATAAATAGATGCAAGGTCATTAGGAATTAAAAATACAGTAGATCATTTTGCAGGCATATCTGACGAGACTGGACTCTCTTATCGAGTTTCAGTTATACCAAACTTTGCATCAGGCTTGAGTTCATGAAACAAGATTTTGTGGAAGAGAAAGTTCAGTATGAGTTCACAGGCAAAGGATGTGACAGAATCACTTCACAAATATGAAAGACCGAAAGAAATGTTACTTCCCCATATTTAAGCATTACTAGCCTCTCTCTTCCTACATAGCATCATGTAAGACAATATTGCAAGCAAATGCCCAGACAGACGCTGAATTATTTGTAAGGACAGACTGATGTGGATTAGAGAGAAGACATAACAAGGCAAGCAATAATACTTTATAGAGACTGGTAGAGTAAAAGTACATCAACAAATGTGAGTGAACAACATCTTTGGAGATTCACACCCACAGGAAAGCTGTATGCTGTCACTTCATGTAGATCCTTACTTGAGAAGAGAAACAACACCTGGGAAATTAGCTGTACTGTATTACTTAACATTTATTTAGAGCTTTTCAACAATTTCCATAACCAGCATTATCGAGTCACAGATGTCTTGGTAATCAGGATCACAGGCTCTGATAGCCACATTTTTTAAAGAGAGATGATTTGTAGTGGCTTAACGACGACATTTGACAACTTGGAACTTTCCGGTCCTTGCCCTATTCACTATTGTGTTTTTGCAACAGACTACGTCAGCCATGGCAATTAGAAGATTTAGAAGCTCTATTCTAGTGCTTTTTTTTTTTTCCCCCAAAAGAAATATCTAAAGACTGTTAGTTTCTAAAGATTTCATTGTTCTTTCCTTTTTTTTTTTCTTTTTTTTTCAGATGTAAGTAGCCAAGACAGTATTTAGATTTTGGCCACGAGCCAAGAAAAAATCTCAGTGGTTACCACTTGGGTAGGAATACTGAAGAACTAGAGTCTTACAATAGTTCTTTCTCTCCAGAAAGTTATTCTAGGGTGAAGATGTGCTCCTGAAGCTTCCTGAGGTGCCACATCTACTACATCCTCCTAATTTTAAATTTAAATCTGAATCACATTTCCTTATAATACAGCAGAATCATATTTAAATTAAATCATAACTCTAAAAATTAAAATATCGATAATCCTCTCTACTCCTGATTAGGATTTAGAAGGCATACAGTGTATTGTAATACAGTTTTTCTGCATGTGGGTAGGGACTTTTTCATGGAGTCAAATTTGTCCTTTTTTTTCTTTTATTAAGTCTTTTATCCCTAGTGCCTAGAATAGTGCCGGGCCCAGTGTAGGTGCTCCATAAACATGAACGAACGAATGAATGAATTTAAGCAATTAAAGTAAACCAGAGGGCTTCCCTGGTGGTCCAGTGGGTAAGGACACCACCTTGCAGTGCGAAGGGCACCGGTTCGGTCCCTGGCCTGGGAGGATCCCACGTGCCGCGGAGCAGCTGGACCGATATGTCCAACTACCGAGCTGGAGCTCTGGAGCACATGCGCCCGGGGCTGGTGCTCTGCAGTGACAGAGGCCACTGCAGTGGGAGGCCCACACAGGCCAAAAAACAAAGATGGATGAAAATAAATAAATGAAGACCAGTAGAAGTGGCCAAGAAAAAAAACAGAACAGAAACACTCATATAACCTCTATGGATAGATCTTAGCAGCCGAGGATGACAAAACTGGTCACCCTTGCTGTCGATGTTATGAAGGCTTTGAGCCTCTGCCTGGCTCTATGGGAAGCTGACTCTCATCAAAAAGCCTTCAGGTATTTCTTGGAGGTCCTGACTGTGAGGGATCATGTGTATTTAGAAATAGAACCAATAGCTTCTTCTTTAGCCTTGTGGCTGAACTACCATACCCCAGCCAGACTCCATCAATAGCACCAGGAGAGAGGTTACTGATTTCCTCCTTGCTCTTCTGTCCCATATCTGACACAGACTCTTTCCTTAATTGCTCATAGCACAGCTGAAACGGGGCTGAAATTTGGGGTAAGACTTGATTAAGAGTTTTGAATAGGGTGCTAAAAAAATTCAATTGGGTAAATTTAAAGATATAATTAGCTTTATTCAGCACTTCATGAATCAGGCAGGTTCCCATTGAGCAAACAAAAAGGTACTCTGAGGGGTCATACAAAACAAAAGAGTTTTATAGGTAGGAGTGGGCAGAGAAAGAGAAAGAGCAGCTTACCTCATCTTTGGAGGACAGAAGGAGTTTATCTGGTGGATTACCTCACTAGTGGCCTAGAAATTCCAGATTGACCAGTTTAAGATTACGTTCCTGGGAGGAGCTGAGACTACAATTAGGTTAACTATTAAATCTTGATTTGCTGGTGTGGGTCTTAGCACGGGCGACTCCATTTTGGACCTGTTGTCTCTTTTAAACCTGGTGGGTATCTCAATGATTGGTGCTATGTTAGGGTGTACATAGAGCCCATGAGTTCCAAATCTAGCCTCATGAGATTGGAGGCACTCAACCTGCCTCCATGTGGCAAAGGCCAGTTCATTGCCACTGCTGGGAGGCCCCCTCTACTAGGTCACACTGTCTTTAACAATATGTGCAAATACACGAATGCCTAATGCTCATTCCAAACAAATGCTAAGGCTATCCAGATCCAGATGGGCAAAAGAACCTTCACTACAAAGGCAAGAGTTGTTTGTTGTTGCTTGAAAAATACAGAGATGAACTAACAGGTGATCTTGATAGTAGATAATGAAGCTACAACTACCTGTAAACAGAGGAACGTCTACTTCTCAGGTTAAATTGGCAGAAAGTTTAGTCTGAATAGAAACTGCCGTGGATTATGTCAGAATGCCAGGTCTTACAGCATGTTGACTTCACATTCAGCTGTGAAGTTAGACTAGATTAAAAAAAAAATAGGAATCTGTAACAGACCTTTTATTTTTGTCTGTTACGGTTTAGGTCTGCTTTTGAGGCAAAAATACTAGGAAGAATGTGATGCAGAAGTAGTGGTCACTTCGACACAAGTCCACTCCTTCCTCCATACCAGTTTCAGGGAACATTCCATTTGCCTTGTTGTACCCTTGGTTCTCTCATGATGTGGAGAGGGTCCATTGGCTCTCAAGAAGGCTGAAATTTGGGGTAAGACTTGATTAAGAGTTTTGAATAGGGTGCTAAAAAAATTCAATTGGGTAAATTTAAAGATATAATTAGCTTTATTCAGCACTTCATGAATCAGGCAGGTTCCCATTGAGCAAACAAAAAGGTACTCTGAGGGGTCATACAAAACAAAAGAGTTTTATAGGTAGGAGTGGGCAGAGAAAGAGAAAGAGCAGCTTACCTCATCTTTGGAGGACAGAAGGAGTTTATCTGGTGGATTACCTCACTAGTGGCCTAGAAATTCCAGATTGACCAGTTTAAGATTACGTTCCTGGGAGGAGCTGAGACTACAATTAGGTTAACTATTAAATCTTGATTTGCTGGTGTGGGTCTTAGCACGGGCGACTCCATTTTGGACCTGTTGTCTCTTTTAAACCTGGTGGGTATCTCAATGATTGGTGCTATGTTAGGGTGTACATAGAGCCCATGAGTTCCAAATCTAGCCTCATGAGATTGGAGGCACTCAACCTGCCTCCATGTGGCAAAGGCCAGTTCATTGCCACTGCTGGGAGGCCCCCTCTACTAGGTCACACTGTCTTTAACAATATGTGCAAATACACGAATGCCTAATGCTCATTCCAAACAAATGCTAAGGCTATCCAGATCCAGATGGGCAAAAGAACCTTCACTACAAAGGCAAGAGTTGTTTGTTGTTGCTTGAAAAATACAGAGATGAACTAACAGGTGATCTTGATAGTAGATAATGAAGCTACAACTACCTGTAAACAGAGGAACGTCTACTTCTCAGGTTAAATTGGCAGAAAGTTTAGTCTGAATAGAAACTGCCGTGGATTATGTCAGAATGCCAGGTCTTACAGCATGTTGACTTCACATTCAGCTGTGAAGTTAGACTAGATTAAAAAAAAAATAGGAATCTGTAACAGACCTTTTATTTTTGTCTGTTACGGTTTAGGTCTGCTTTTGAGGCAAAAATACTAGGAAGAATGTGATGCAGAAGTAGTGGTCACTTCGACACAAGTCCACTCCTTCCTCCATACCAGTTTCAGGGGAACATTCCATTTGCCTTGTTGTCCACCATTGGTTCTCTCATGATGTGGAGAGGGCTGGCCACATTGGGCTCTCAGTGTAATGAAACGTTGTACTTGTGAGCTTTATATCAACAGGGAAGGAATTGCAAAACAACCTGTGTTGTAAAACATTCTGTAGTCTAAACCTTTGTGAGAACGGCATTGGTATTTCCTTGTCTATCAGTATTGACCTAACTTTGTAGTGGTCAAACAGAGGGGATGATGACATTGCCATCAAAATGCAATGTAGGACTGTGGGCGTGGCTCTGTCAAGGCCTCCATATACCTGCCAAGCTCTCCAAACATGGGCAATTTAAATGAATCGGTAATTTTCTGAGGGTTTTTTGGTTTTTTTTTTTTTTTTTTTAATGTTTCCTATGTTACCTCCAAGTTTTACATTCCTTCCATGTTTATTTATATCACATGAATTCATCTTATTGAAGAGAAGAGATTTGATGTAGCAGTTAAGAACAAGGACTCTGGAGGCAAGTGGGTCAGCTCTGTTACCTGCTAGTCATCTGACCTTGGACAAGTCATTACCTTTCTCTCAGTTGACTGCAAAATATCACTATTTTATCACGATTTATCACTATCCCTGATGCAAATCAGGGATGCTGAGAGGGTTAAAGGTAAAACTGCATGAAGGTAACTTTGCAAAATGCCTGCCACACTTTCAGCACTCAAAAGGGGTAGCTGTTATTATTCTTGATTTTGTCTTTCATGTTTCTAGTTTCTTGGGGCAAGAGTCATAACTATTTCATCCTTTTTTCAACACGTACCTGACAAGATCGTTGATGGTGTCTGTTGTCACCATCATTTGATATCAGCACTATCTAATCACCAGGTAAGCCATGGAAGCAAATGTTCTTGCTTCCTCTCCACGTCTTGCTTGTAGGTGGTCTCTCTCTCCTCTTCCACTTTTCCCATTCCCCACCTCTTTGTCACCCACCATCACCCCTTTATCAGGGTAGAAAATATGGGTATACCACTACCATTTTTCAGCATAGTTTTAATCAAAACACATTCCATATAATCCCATAACAGTAGATGGCTTCTGCTAAAAAATCAAAACCCAAACCTGTTTATATACCAAAACACATTTGGTGACTGGATTTAAAAAATTTTTTCAACCATTTTCATACAATATACTTATTGTATGAAAGTATATTTTATTAAGTACAATATACTTAATGAATGCAACTCTTAGTCTTTGGGAACAAACTAGCAGGAATTGGTGAAACATTTTACAGACTAAAAATTTCATTTAAATCCTTGGTTTTGACCCAAGGGAGTAAGAATGCTGAATGGTCTACTCTCAAGAAGAGGGCTTGAATCTGAGAAGGTCACCACCAGTGTCATGTCGTTGGCAGATGACATGACCTGAGTCATACTTCTTGACTCACCTGCCAGTGTTCCTTGGGCATCACTCAGGCTCTGGACCAGTTCACCTCTACCCTACACTCCTGCCTTGGCCATGCCCTCAGCCCAGAAGTTCTTCTTCCCTTTGGGGGAAATTAATGCATTCATGGCACTTATTAGAAGAGATCATAGACCTGGAAAAGAGAACCAAAATGTGGTAGAGTGGGCAGAGTCATCGGCGATATAGCTTCAAGTCTGGGCTCTAATACATTCCAGCTATGAGCCTCTGAGTAAATCATTTACCTTCTTGAGCCCGTTTACTTTATCTGTACAAAAGTGCTTCCTTTACTCACAACTGAATATTTATCAAGTACTTAGTAATTGTGATGCATTTTCTAGGTAGCCCCTGTGCCAGAGAAGAGAGATGATGTGGCTAAAGGGTATAAGAGTCCAGTTTTAAAATAGGTCAGGTAAATGTTCATTGGGAAGGTTACGTGTGAGTGAACATTTGAACAAAGTGAGGGAGTAAGTCCTGAGGGTATCTGGGGAGAGAATGTTTCAAACAGGAAGTAGTTCACACAAAGGCCCTGAGGCAGGAGGGAACCTGCCCTGCCGGAAGAACAGCAGGTAGACCAGTGTGGCTGGAGCCAGTTAGGAAAGCAGACAGTAGTGCAGATGGGGTCAGAGGGGAATAAGAGGGAGCTAAGTGTACAGTCTTGTAGGCCACGGTGAGGACGTGGGTTTTCATTGTAAGAAAAGATGGGAAATCCTTGGAGCATCATGAGCCAAGGACTTATGTTTTGGAAGGGTCACTCTAGCTTCAGTGTTGAGAATAGACTGTAGGCGGGCAGAGATGTGAAGCAGGGGCATGAGTTAGGAGGTTGTTGCCTCAAGCTAAGAGGATGGGTGGCTTGGACCAAGGTGTAGCTGTGGAGGGGGTTGGATTCTGGACATATCTTGCAAGCAGAATGAACAGAGTTTGCTGATGGATACGATTGAGCATGAGAAAAAGAAAATAGTTAAGAAGGAGGCCTCCAAGGGTTTTGGTCTGAACAACTGGAAGAACCATGTTTCTGTTAATGGAGACGAGAAAGTTGGGGGAGGAACAGATTTGGGGTCAGAGGGAGATGGGAGATTTAGTGATAATAATATCTCTCCTGCCTCCCTCATAGGATTAAATGTGATGATTCATGTGTAATCAATCCTCTGAATATGCCTTACAGTTCCCAGTATTCAAAGACTCTCTCCCTTCCTATTCAGATTCTGCCTGTACTATGGAGATTTGCCTCTTGTTAGCTCTCAGCTGGTAGCAAGTGGTGGTGGGTGAGGGGTTCCTGTAGCGCTCTTGGATCTGACAGGTATTATCTGAGCTATATTTAGGCGGATATTTTAGGATGGGTTCTCACAATCATGACTCAAGTATGACTTAACAGTTGATACCTTTATTTCTCCCTAGCAGAATATTGTTCCTAATTTTTCTTTTATATAGCAACAGATGTTGCCATGCAGATCTCTTGGTTGCTTATGGTACATATTGCTGACTGAAATGGTTTTCAGGTAAATGGGAAGGTTACGTGTGAGTGAACATTTGAACAAAGTGAGGGAGTAAGTCCTGAGGGTATCTGGGGAGAGAATGTTTCAAACAGGAAGTAGTTCACACAAAGGCCCTGAGGCAGGAGGGAACCTGCCCTGCCGGAAGAACAGCAGGTAGACCAGTGTGGCTGGAGCCAGTTAGGAAAGCAGACAGTAGTGCAGATGGGGTCAGAGGGAATAAGAGGGAGCTAAGTGTACAGTCTTGTAGGCCACGGTGAGGACGTGGGTTTTCATTGTAAGAAAAGATGGGAAATCCTTGGAGCATCATGAGCCAAGGACTTATGTTTTGGAAGGGTCACTCTAGCTTCAGTGTTGAGAATAGACTGTAGGCGGGCAGAGATGTGAAGCAGGGGCATGAGTTAGGAGGTTGTTGCCTCAAGCTAAGAGGATGGGTGGCTTGGACCAAGGTGTAGCTGTGGAGGGGGTTGGATTCTGGACATATCTTGCAAGCAGAATGAACAGAGTTTGCTGATGGATACGATTGAGCATGAGAAAAAGAAAATAGTTAAGAAGGAGGCCTCCAAGGGTTTTGGTCTGAACAACTGGAAGAACCATGTTTCTGTTAATGGAGACGAGAAAGTTGGGGGAGGAACAGATTTGGGGTCAGAGGGAGATGGGAGATTTAGTGATAATAATATCTCTCCTGCCTCCCTCATAGGATTAAATGTGATGATTCATGTGTAATCAATCCTCTGAATATGCCTTACAGTTCCCAGTATTCAAAGACTCTCTCCCTTCCTATTCAGATTCTGCCTGTACTATGGAGATTTGCCTCTTGTTAGCTCTCAGCTGGTAGCAAGTGGTGGTGGGTGAGGGGTTCCTGTAGCGCTCTTGGATCTGACAGGTATTATCTGAGCTATATTTAGGCGGATATTTTAGGATGGGTTCTCACAATCATGACTCAAGTATGACTTAACAGTTGATACCTTTATTTCTCCCTAGCAGAATATTGTTCCTAATTTTTCTTTTATATAGCAACAGATGTTGCCATGCAGATCTCTTGGTTGCTATGAGATGGTAACATTGCTCTGCCCCACGATTGGCCAGGTCCTCCTAAGCGGCATGGTTCTCACTTGGGCGACTGGCACCGAGCTGTTACTATGGTGAACTTTACAATTTCCTTTGATTGGTGAATTTCAGAAATAGGTCGTCCGTGGAATTCATTATATTGCATAAGCAAAAACAAAAAAATAAGTGTCATAACTTTTCTCCATCACCAACATGAAGGAAATGTGACACAATGAAGTAGTGAATCACTGTTTGATGACTTAGGAACTTTTTGAGAACTGAAAAGTAATGATAATCCTGTGCTAAACTTTGGTGAGAAATATTTTCCTTCTTACTTTGAGTTGATTATTCAGAGTTAGGGACACCAGGATGACCAGAGTTGGGGTGGGACTGGGGAGATGTCCTCAAATTTGAAGGTAAATTCCCTTCTCTCTCTGGGATTCAAGGTGATGCTGGGGGCCTGGGTGTGGAGGGCACGAGGGATGCAGGCTCCAGGCAGTGCTGGTTAATACTGCATCTCAGGACCGAGTGTTCTCGTGGTCTCAGGAGGGGCTAAGCCTTCAGTCATCAGATTTGCCTCTGTAGTGAAAAGCCACTGAGCATTCCTGGCTGGACATGGCTTGATGCAGGGGTTCAGGCGTCCAAGCAGGGGTTGTGCTAGCTGAATCCTTCTGTCTCCCACCCCTTCCCCAGCTTTATTCAGGTGGGTAGGCAGATCTTGAAGAGTCAGGCTTATTGCTCACCTTTGCTCTCAACAAATGGGAAAAGAGGGTAAAGGAATGCATTTTAACCTTTCTGACTTTATAACTTAATTTCCTTCTCTACAAGAAAAAGTAGGAGAAAGCTGGAAGAATTTGGGAAGAAGGATGAATTATTTTAAGTACATCTGGTCTACCTTTGTCTGACACTTGACTAACAAGTCCTGCTTGGAGTGAATAGGTGGGAAGGGATGGGTGGGGTCAGGGATGGCAATAAAACTGTGGCAGAGAGAGTTGGGGAGACCCTAAACAGAACAGGTCACAGATTTGGGTGCCAGGGCTAATTGATACCTAGAGGGGATCGTTTCTAACACCTTCTTCCTATACGACAAAATTATTTTTGGTAATAATCACACAATGAAAACAAAAATAATAGAAACTTTGATGAAACTTTGTACCATATTAATTAAAAAATAAAATACATATCACAATCTAGAAAAGGAAAAGAATTACAAAGTAATGTTTTCAGTATCATCAATGTAGTTTTAAAGAAAGAGATGAAAACATAGACTCACCTATAGGTTTTATACAGTAATGAACAGTAATTGTACCGTTTCCATTTGTAAGTTTACCTTCGCAAAGCTTGATATTTCTCCATCACCAACATGAAGGAAATGTGACACAATGAAGTAGTGAATCACTGTTTGATGACTTAGGAACTTTTTGAGAACTGAAAAGTAATGATAATCCTGTGCTAAACTTTGGTGAGAAATATTTTCCTTCTTACTTTGAGTTGATTATTCAGAGTTAGGGACACCAGGATGACCAGAGTTGGGGTGGGACTGGGGAGATGTCCTCAAATTTGAAGGTAAATTCCCTTCTCTCTCTGGGATTCAAGGTGATGCTGGGGGCCTGGGTGTGGAGGGCACGAGGGATGCAGGCTCCAGGCAGTGCTGGTTAATACTGCATCTCAGGACCGAGTGTTCTCGTGGTCTCAGGAGGGGCTAAGCCTTCAGTCATCAGATTTGCCTCTGTAGTGAAAAGCCACTGAGCATTCCTGGCTGGACATGGCTTGATGCAGGGGTTCAGGCGTCCAAGCAGGGGTTGTGCTAGCTGAATCCTTCTGTCTCCCACCCCTTCCCCAGCTTTATTCAGGTGGGTAGGCAGATCTTGAAGAGTCAGGCTTATTGCTCACCTTTGCTCTCAACAAATGGGAAAAGAGGGTAAAGGAATGCATTTTAACCTTTCTGACTTTATAACTTAATTTCCTTCTCTACAAGAAAAAGTAGGAGAAAGCTGGAAGAATTTGGGAAGAAGGATGAATTATTTTAAGTACATCTGGTCTACCTTTGTCTGACACTTGACTAACAAGTCCTGCTTGGAGTGAATAGGTGGGAAGGGATGGGTGGGGTCAGGGATGGCAATAAAACTGTGGCAGAGAGAGTTGGGGAGACCCTAAACAGAACAGGTCACAGATTTGGGTGCCAGGGCTAATTGATACCTAGAGGGGATCGTTTCTAACACCTTCTTCCTATACGACAAAATTATTTTTGGTAATAATCACACAATGAAAACAAAAATAATAGAAACTTTGATGAAACTTTGTACCATATTAATTAAAAAATAAAATACATATCACAATCTAGAAAAGGAAAAGAATTACAAAGTAATGTTTTCAGTATCATCAATGTAGTTTTAAAGAAAGAGATGAAAACATAGACTCACCTATAGGTTTTATACAGTAATGAACAGTAATTGTACCGTTTCCATTTTTGTAATTACCTTCTGCAAATTTGTCAATGACTTTGTCAAACTTGGTTTTCTTCCCATATTCATGACTGGTCGACCCACCTTTGATCAAAGAACACTTTCATTAATTTTAATTATGCAAGTTTTCTTCCACATGTAGCAACTGTTTAAATAAACAGGAACTTTTCAGCGTTAAGGATACATTTGGCAGAGATGCCTTAAAATACCATTACACAATCAATCAAAGAAACTTTAGACACAATAAAAACTCCAGGTGGTCACGGAGCATGACAGGATTGAAGTTAACTCAAGTTCTATTTGTCCTTAAACCACTGTGCTGTCTTTTATTTATTTGTTTAATTTTATTTATTGGAGTATGCTTGATTGACAATGTTGCATTAGTTTCAGGTGTACAGAGAAGTTATTATTATAGGTCTTTTACAGAGTTTTGTTGTTTACAGCTATACATAATCCCAAATCAGTCATAGGCATATCCCTGACCCCTCCCACCTGAGTCCCCCCTCCCTCTCCCCAACCCACTGTCCTACCCCTCCAGGTTATTGCATAGCCTCCTTGTAAGTTCCGTTAGTCTTACAGCTTATTCACAATGGTTATCTCTTTTACATATGAGAGTGCAGGTTTCCATGTTGCTCTTTCCATACCTCTCAACCAACCTTCCCTCCCCACCCTGTCCACAGGTCTGTTCTTTATGTCTGTTTCTCCATTGCTGCTCTGGGTGTGTATTTATCAGTATCATCTTTCTAGATTCCATATATATTGTGAATCAGTTGTTTGAATGCAGTAAGGTGAATGACCAAAGAGGTTGGACACACGTGCCCAAAGCAAACTTACTTATGCACTTACTCTCAGAATAAACGCACAGAGTTAATTCTCTGAATCAACTTCCATATAGACCATGTTTACTAAAGGATAAGCAATCAAAATGTGCTAAATTGAAGCTAACACTTATGTTGTGAAAACTCAATAGCAGTTGTCGCAATTGTTTGGAACCTAGACCAACAAAAGATATTTTTTTGGAGAGGGGAGAGCAGTTTATTACTGACATTGTTTGGAATTGCTTGCCATGGTGATAATAGAAAGCAGACTGGCTTTTCAGCTGGTTTTGCTACTGTTTTTAGGTCTTCTCCAGGCTAAGTACCCCTGGATGGCCAGCCCCTGAAGTGGACCACGCCTCTTGCCCCCAGCACTGCACTGCACTGAAGTCAAATCCCTCTGATTATGTCTTGCTGCAGCCAAAGTATAGTAGAAGATGATGATGCAGGAGATTGAAGGAATGACAGGCACTGTGAGGCTGTTGGTCAGCACATGTCTGGTAAATTCTCTGACCCTGATACAATCAAATGGATTTTTCTTTTATCTAGTGTGATTAGTTTAAGCATCGTTCTTTCTCCATAAAAATGCTAGTGATTCCTGCAGCTTTGCATGCGTCGCTCTTCTGTGGCCCGACATTTCCTCCTGAACTTCTTGCTATTGTTTTCTGTTTTGGGATCTTGTTTTTGACCCCTAATTTCATTCTGCCCTGAACTCAGCACTGAGCTTATCTTAATGAATAAAACATGTGACATGCTTTGCTGAGTCTTCAGAAGTGGTTTAGTCACGGGCAAAAGCAGTGGATGCATGAAGTTGG
Organism: Tragulus kanchil; assembly: GCA_022376925.1. Lineage (NCBI taxonomy): Eukaryota > Metazoa > Chordata > Mammalia > Artiodactyla > Tragulidae > Tragulus > Tragulus kanchil. The sequence continues at coordinate 111,675,801 of JAIOJX010000029.1, read as the reverse complement.
TGGAACCATTATGAGGGCTAGAATGATTGGTAAGGGAAGGAGGAAAAAAGTAAATAGCAGAAATCACGACTTACTCTTCAAGGTTTGCTGTGTATAACACTTCTTTTTTTCTCCCCCTTTCACCACATCAGATAGATATATTTAGATCCACCCTTGTATTAATAGATGGTTTCCTGGGTAGGGTGATTTAAAAGCTCTGATGCCTAAACTTCTTCCATTAGCTCTGTATGTGCCTTTAGATTAAATATTTGCTCTCCACAGGCCTCTGGAAAGCAGCTACCTCTGTAGTATAGGTACCCCTTGGAGAAGTAACACATCCAGTCTCTAACACTTTACTATAAATGAGTGTATTTGATTGTTCCTTCTGTTACCTGTTCTGGGCTTTCTTGGTGGCTCAGATGGCAAAGAATCTGCCTGCAATGCAGGAGACCCAGGTTCGATCCCTGGGTCTGGAAGATCTGGAGAAGGACATGGCAGCCCACTACAGTATACTGGCCTGGCACATCCCATGGACAGAGGAACCTGACAGGCGATAGTCCGTGGGGTCCAAACGAGTTGGAAACAACTGAATGACTAACACTCTGTTACCTTATCTGCTTGGTGTGGACCTGGGTTATTAGAAGGTCATAGAGACTCTTCTCAACTCAGCCCAGCCCAGCACTGCACTGCACTGAAGTCAAATCCCTCTGATTATGTCTTGCTGCAGCCAAAGTATAGTAGAAGATGATGATGCAGGAGATTGAAGGAATGACAGGCACTGTGAGGCTGTTGGTCAGCACATGTCTGGTAAATTCTCTGACCCTGATACAATCAAATGGATTTTTCTTTTATCTAGTGTGATTAGTTTAAGCATCGTTCTTTCTCCATAAAAATGCTAGTGATTCCTGCAGCTTTGCATGCGTCGCTCTTCTGTGGCCCGACATTTCCTCCTGAACTTCTTGCTATTGTTTTCTGTTTTGGGATCTTGTTTTTGACCCCTAATTTCATTCTGCCCTGAACTCAGCACTGAGCTTATCTTAATGAATAAAACATGTGACATGCTTTGCTGAGTCTTCAGAAGTGGTTTAGTCACGGGCAAAAGCAGTGGATGCATGAAGTTGGTGGAACCATTATGAGGGCTAGAATGATTGGTAAGGGAAGGAGGAAAAAAGTAAATAGCAGAAATCACGACTTACTCTTCAAGGTTTGCTGTGTATAACACTTCTTTTTTTCTCCCCCTTTCACCACATCAGATAGATATATTTAGATCCACCCTTGTATTAATAGATGGTTTCCTGGGTAGGGTGATTTAAAAGCTCTGATGCCTAAACTTCTTCCATTAGCTCTGTATGTGCCTTTAGATTAAATATTTGCTCTCCACAGGCCTCTGGAAAGCAGCTACCTCTGTAGTATAGGTACCCCTTGGAGAAGTAACACATCCAGTCTCTAACACTTTACTATAAATGAGTGTATTTGATTGTTCCTTCTGTTACCTGTTCTGGGCTTTCTTGGTGGCTCAGATGGCAAAGAATCTGCCTGCAATGCAGGAGACCCAGGTTCGATCCCTGGGTCTGGAAGATCTGGAGAAGGACATGGCAGCCCACTCCAGTATTCTTGCCTGGAAAATCCCATGGACAGAGGAACCTGACAGGCTATAGTCCGTGGGGTCAAAAAGAGTTGGAAACAACTGAATGACTAACACTCTGTTACCTGATCTGCTTGGTGTGGACCTGGGTTATTAGAAGGTCATAGAGACTCTTCTCAACTCAGCCCAGCCCAGCCTTGAATGCCTACATTTGCTTGAAGGAATTTCAGTTCCCTCTCTGAGGCTGAACCATAGAAAAATGCCCACCCTGTTGATAAGAGGCTCTGAAGGAACTTCACCATAAAGAATAACATGTTTTAATTTTATTTTTTCTCCCAAGAGCCAGAACATCCTCCTGTCCTACAGCAGAGCCCCCAACCTTGCCCCCAGAGCGCTGGAGGCTGGGGGCCATCACTTGTGTCTCATTTTTATTCCACTCACGTGTGTCTGGGGAGAGGGCACTTGGAGACTGCTTCTTGGCTGTGCTTCAGGCTCCATAATAGCAATGAATCCACACTTCTTAATCCAGTTAGGGCAGGTGGCAGCAAGCCAAAGTGGCCTCCGTGGAGTGCATTGGTAGGAGTGGCACTTTCAGAATGCATGAAAACATCAAAAGCCAGCCAGGACAAAAGCCCAGACTGACAGCGTGCCTCTAAGGAGGGTATCTGCACCAAGGTTTAAAAAAAAAGGAAGGAAGGAAAGTATTTTCTTTTCTATTAAATCTATTTCTTTTCTATTGAGTTAATGTTCTGTGCCAGTTTTTGTTCCTAGAAGCATCGTGTGTGTGCGTGTGTGTGTGTGTGTGCGCACGCGCATCCGTGCACACCTGTGGATGTACATGACTAATAGTTCATAGTCGCTGCCACCTGAAAAATCACAGAGGCCAGTTGTAGAAATGATGCTGGTAAGTGTCAAGAGGCAGTTGAGAGGATGTCCACTAAGGCTATCAAGAGCAAATGAGGTGACCTTGACTTATTCATACATTGTCTTCCTCTCAGTGTTTAAAAATGCGTGTGTGTGTGTGTGTGTGTGTGCTTAGTCACTCAGTTCTGTCCAACTCTTTGCGACACCATGGACTGTAGCCACCAGACTCCTCTGTCCATGGGATTCTCCAGGCAAGAACATAGAATGGGTTGCCATTCCCTCTCCAGGGGATCATCCCATCCTAGGGACTGAACATGGGTCTCCTGGGTCACACGTGGATTCTTTACTGTCTGAGTCATCAGGAAAGCCCTTATAAATATATTTATGTTAATACATAATCCAAGAATGTTCATGAATATTTGGGTGGTTGTGTTCCTAATATGTATCTATTCCAAGCACAAGTTGTTAATAGGAAGTCTGAAAACTGCTCTGGATGTGGAATACAGTCCATTGTTCTAGGTTTAGAACCACATATATAAATGTGGTACCACATAAATTCATCCTCCCTTCCAAGAGCCATTGTCCTTTGTTATACATAGGTATTTTTCCAGGAATGTGTGTATAAGTATTTTCAAATAAAATCATATTTTGATATCCTTTAAAAAAATTCTGTGGTGAAACTTTCCTTTCTGAGAAATATGAGTTAGGAATGAGAAGGTTTTGGGCCTGTCATTTTCCCTCTCTGGACTTGGTTTTCTCATCTACAAAATCAGAGGGTGAGTGCAATGAATGATGTCTAAGATTCTACCCTAGTTTATCCTCCAGAGCTTCAAAACTGTTTTTAACATAAGCACCTCATACTTTGTCCATCATCGTTTTAAATCCAGAATTTTGACTCTGGGAGGCCTTACTTAAGATAGGCTCACCTGAATTGGTACTAACAGGTTGTCTGAATACATTATTCCTTTCTATTATGCTTTAGGGATGAAGTAGAATGAGTCCTAAGTGAGGAGGTTATAAAGGCACACACAAATCAACAGGAATACAAAGACAGGAAGAGGGGTAGCCAGACACCGAGACACGTCAGCATTTTTCCTCAGGCAGCTTGAAAGCAAAAGCAGAGGCCCCTTGTTTTGCTCACTGCTTTTGTAACACTGACCCGTCAGCGTAGGACTTTGGCCGCAGAGCACAGCCAGGAGCATTTCCTGGAAGCCGACAGGCCTCGGAATGCAAGCAGCTGCCCTGCAGGTGTCTGTAGGAGCCAGAACTCTGGGAACTGTATGAATTACAGGAAGTGAATCTTAGGCAGGACTCCCCCAACCTTTGCCCTATTTGACAATTTCTTGAAATCCTCCCCATCCCTTGAAAGAGGTTTCTTTTTTCTTAGTATTTCCATTGTGGGAAATGAAAAGCCTCTTTCATGGGAATGGTAAAAATTCAGTAATTTTGTACCTTGGGTGGCTTTTTGGTGACGTAAATTCATTCTTCTGAAAATGGCCTATTGACCAAGAATATTTATTAACATACTTCGAAGGAAATTGACAGCATAATATGATTTGCCTCTTGTTCAGTCGCTAAGTCATGTCCAACTCTCTGCGACCCCATGGACTGCACTGCCCTGGACCTCAGGCTTCCCTGTCCTTCACTGTCTCCCGAAATTTGCTCAAACTCATGTTCATTGAGTTGATGATGGCATCCAACCATCTCATCCTCTATCACTCTCTTCTGCCTCCAGTGAATATTCAGCATTGATTTCCTTTAGGATTGACTGGTTTGATCTCCTTGCTACCCAAGGGATTCTCAAGAGTTTTCTCCAGCACCATGATTTGAAAGCATCAATTCCTTGGTGTTCAGCCTTTTTTTAATCATCCAACTCTCACACCTATACATGACCACTGGAAACCATATTTCTTCCTTTGCTACCCAAGGGATTTTTGCTCTTTAGATAAGCACCTCATACTTTGTCCATCATCGTTTTAAATCCAGAATTTTGACTCTGGGAGGCCTTACTTAAGATAGGCTCACCTGAATTGGTACTAACAGGTTGTCTGAATACATTATTCCTTTCTATTATGCTTTAGGGATGAAGTAGAATGAGTCCTAAGTGAGGAGGTTATAAAGGCACACACAAATCAACAGGAATACAAAGACAGGAAGAGGGGTAGCCAGACACCGAGACACGTCAGCATTTTTCCTCAGGCAGCTTGAAAGCAAAAGCAGAGGCCCCTTGTTTTGCTCACTGCTTTTGTAACACTGACCCGTCAGCGTAGGACTTTGGCCGCAGAGCACAGCCAGGAGCATTTCCTGGAAGCCGACAGGCCTCGGAATGCAAGCAGCTGCCCTGCAGGTGTCTGTAGGAGCCAGAACTCTGGGAACTGTATGAATTACAGGAAGTGAATCTTAGGCAGGACTCCCCCAACCTTTGCCCTATTTGACAATTTCTTGAAATCCTCCCCATCCCTTGAAAGAGGTTTCTTTTTTCTTAGTATTTCCATTGTGGGAAATGAAAAGCCTCTTTCATGGGAATGGTAAAAATTCAGTAATTTTGTACCTTGGGTGGCTTTTTGGTGACGTAAATTCATTCTTCTGAAAATGGCCTATTGACCAAGAATATTTATTAACATACTTCGAAGGAAATTGACAGCATAATATGATTTGCCTCTTGTTCAGTCGCTAAGTCATGTCCAACTCTCTGCGACCCCATGGACTGCACTGCCCTGGACCTCAGGCTTCCCTGTCCTTCACTGTCTCCCGAAATTTGCTCAAACTCATGTTCATTGAGTTGATGATGGCATCCAACCATCTCATCCTCTATCACTCTCTTCTGCCTCCAGTGAATATTCAGCATTGATTTCCTTTAGGATTGACTGGTTTGATCTCCTTGCTACCCAAGGGATTCTCAAGAGTTTTCTCCAGCACCATGATTTGAAAGCATCAATTCCTTGGTGTTCAGCCTTTTTTTAATCATCCAACTCTCACATCTATACATGACCACTGGAAAAACCATAGCTTTGACTAGTCGAATCTTTGTCAGCAAAATGACGTCTCTGTTCTTTAATATGCTGTCTATATTTGTCATAGATTTTCCTTCAAGGAGCAAGCGTCTTTTAATTTTGCGGCTGCAGTTACTGTCTGCAGGGACTTCGGAGCCCAAGAACATAAAATCTGGCACTGTTTCCACTTTTTCCCCATTTGTTTGTCATGAAGTGATGGGACCAGGTGCCATGATCTTCGTTTGGGGAATGCTGAGTTCTAAGCCAGTTTTTCACGCTCTTCTTTCACCCTCATCCAGAGGTTCTCTATTTCCTCTCCACTTCTGCTATTAGAGTGGTATTATCTGCATATCTGAGGTTGTTGACTTTTCTCCTGGAAATTTTGATTCCAGCTTGTGGTTCATCCTCTAGATCACACAAATTATTCAATTTGTAGATGAACAACCATACTATTTACAGAAAAGAGTAACTGAGTTTACCTAACAGTTACTCTTGGGCACCTATTCTTTGTCCAGTAGTCTGTTAGGGATGAAGCAATCAAGCCTTTCTGGCTGTCTTTTAATACTCCTGGATGCCCTCCACTTATGGATGGAAAGTTTCGGTCCCCATAGTTCAGATGTTGAAACCCTACTCCCACAATATAGTATTAAAAGGTGGGGCCTTTGGGGGGTAATTAGGATTAAATGAGCTCATGTGAATGGAGCCCTCAAGAATGGGATTAGTCCTTATATACATCATGAATGAACTTGCTTCCTCTCTGTGCTCATGACCAAATGAAGTTACAAGGAAAAGCTGACCGTCTGTGGCCCAGAAGAGGACCCTCACCAGGACCCAACCATGCTAGCATCCTTAGCTCAGGCTTCCAGGCTTCAGAACCATGAAGAATAAATTTCTACTGTTTATAAGCATCTCAGTCTATGTATTTTATTATAGCAGCCCTGACACTAAGACAGCTGTGGGGAAACAAACCAGTGAAGGTTTTGGCCAAGCTTGGAGAAAACCATCTTGGAAATAAGAAAACTGAGAAAAACAAGTCAATTTGATTTATATGGGCTTATTAGCTGGGGATATACTGATCAGCAACAGGTGGGAGACTTGCTGTGGACTTGGAATGCCGGGTCTGTGCAGACTCTTTAACTCCTTGCTGATTTAGTTGCCCCCCCAGCTGCAACACGCCCCTTCCATCCTCAGAACCATGAGACTAGTCATTGAACAGGGCTGTGACTGAAATCAGCCCATGCTAATATCATTCCCTGTAAACACCTGGAGGCTTCAGCACTGAATAAAAGTGGACTGGTGACTGTATTCGGGGCCTTGACCCAAGAGGTCTTGAGCCCTCCGTTCCCATCCTTTGTCTCTGTCTGTGTGTGTGTGTGTGTGTGTGTGTGTATGTGTATTTCTTAAAGTCTCATCACACCCGCTATTCTCTATGCACTCAGCTGAGGAGCTGCAGTGGACAGCCTCTGTCAGTATTTTCCAGAATCACCTATTTATCTACTGTCCTACCTAGGATTTTATGATGTGCAACAGCACATCAACAAATTCTAGTTTATCTTTGGTTGGTTATAAAGCAGCCACCCTACCAAAATTCTCTGTTCTGCATTTCGACTCTATGCTAGCTCGTGAGTTTGTAGTTATGGTTGTTTTCTAGTATTGTCTCCCATTCAATGTGTGCTGCTAGATTAGTTGAACACTACTGCCTTGTCTCTCCTATAGTCTGAGCACAATTATTGTGGCAGCTCTATAACCACAGGAAAGGGAGTCGAGTTTAATCTCCCATTGGTGACTCTACATTGTTTATACATACTATCAAAAGAATGTTTTGTGTAAAGTCATTTTCAAAAACCATAACCCTCTCATAGATTGTTTAAGAAAATTCCTACATAATCTTGGCTCAAGGGATGCACAAGATAATCACAAAGATAATCCAACCTGGAGTGGGACATGTTCCTGACAGCATAGTAGAATGTGAGAGTTCTCCAGACACCTTGTCGCTGGTCAAAAGCTGATGCTAAGGGATCCATTGCCACTATCTGTCCTGAATAATATTTTACAAAAATAAAAATGATAACTATACTCCAAACCCTATAAAAATAAAAAACTTTTAATGAAAACCCAAATCAATTTGATTTATATGGGCTTATTAGCTGGGGATATACTGATCAGCAACAGGTGGGAGACTTGCTGTGGACTTGGAATGCCGGGTCTGTGCAGACTCTTTAACTCCTTGCTGATTTAGTTGCCCCCCCAGCTGCAACACGCCCCTTCCATCCTCAGAACCATGAGACTAGTCATTGAACAGGGCTGTGACTGAAATCAGCCCATGCTAATATCATTCCCTGTAAACACCTGGAGGCTTCAGCACTGAATAAAAGTGGACTGGTGACTGTATTCGGGGCCTTGACCCAAGAGGTCTTGAGCCCTCCGTTCCCATCCTTTGTCTCTGTCTGTGTGTGTGTGTGTGTGTGTGTGTGTATGTGTATTTCTTAAAGTCTCATCACACCCGCTATTCTCTATGCACTCAGCTGAGGAGCTGCAGTGGACAGCCTCTGTCAGTATTTTCCAGAATCACCTATTTATCTACTGTCCTACCTAGGATTTTATGATGTGCAACAGCACATCAACAAATTCTAGTTTATCTTTGGTTGGTTATAAAGCAGCCACCCTACCAAAATTCTCTGTTCTGCATTTCGACTCTATGCTAGCTCGTGAGTTTGTAGTTATGGTTGTTTTCTAGTATTGTCTCCCATTCAATGTGTGCTGCTAGATTAGTTGAACACTACTGCCTTGTCTCTCCTATAGTCTGAGCACAATTATTGTGGCAGCTCTATAACCACAGGAAAGGGAGTCGAGTTTAATCTCCCATTGGTGACTCTACATTGTTTATACATACTATCAAAAGAATGTTTTGTGTAAAGTCATTTTCAAAAACCATAACCCTCTCATAGATTGTTTAAGAAAATTCCTACATAATCTTGGCTCAAGGGATGCACAAGATAATCACAAAGATAATCCAACCTGGAGTGGGACATGTTCCTGACAGCATAGTAGAATGTGAGAGTTCTCCAGACACCTTGTCGCTGGTCAAAAGCTGATGCTAAGGGATCCATTGCCACTATCTGTCCTGAATAATATTTTACAAAAATAAAAATGATAACTATACTCCAAACCCTATACTAAACTAATGAAAACCCAAATCTGAACACGGAAGGAAAACAGAGCTTTAAAGGAAGGGGTGTAGAAGAAGTGATAGAAAGTTGGTGAAACATACTCACTTGCTCAACCAGTTTTATATGGACCATACTGGTAGTGTTAATAGTTATCAGAACAAGGCTAGAAATGATTTGGCACACTGTATAAATGCAAGGCTGAGCACCTTTAGATTGAATGTATTCGTGTGATACATATATATATATACAATGGAATATTAATCAGCCCTAAAAAGGAATGAAATGACATCATTTGCAGAGTCGTGGATGGACCTAGAGACTGTCATACAGAGTGAAATAAGTCAGAAAGAGAAAAACAAGTATCACTCCTATATGGAATCTAGAAAAATGGTAAAGATGAAGTTACTTGCCAAACAGAAACAGAATCACAGATGTAGAGAATGATGACCGTGGAGGGAATTGGGGGTGGAATGAACTGGGAGTTTGGGACTGACATATAGACACAACTATGTATAAAACAGACAACTAATGAGAGCCTACTATGTGGCCCAAGGAACTGTACTCAGTGCTCAGTGGTGACCTAAATGAGAAGGAAATCATGTAAAGCATAGATGTATGTATACGTATGACTGATTCACTTTGCTGTACAGCAGAAACTAACACAACATTGTAAAGTAACTATACTTCAATTTTAAAAATCAACTTAAAAAAAAAAAGGAATGTGCTCAATGTAAACTGAATCTTCTAGTCTGAGGATCCATTTTTTTTTGTAAAGAGGAGCAGCTCCTAGCTCACTCTCCTGCTTTCTTGGTAGCTGCACCCTGAGCTGACCTCATCAGTCCTCTCCAGGGTTTGTTGGAGCTGCCTTTCTGCTCTTGCATACATTCTCTTTTCAAATCCTATGAAAGCACAGTTCAAAAGAGGATTGTGAGCTCTTGCTGCCTTTGATCTCTAAGCAGGAAAGGTGGACATGTTCCTGACAGCATAGTAGAATGTGAGAGTTCTCCAGACACCTTGTCGCTGGTCAAAAGCTGATGCTAAGGGATCCATTGCCACTATCTGTCCTGAATAATATTTTACAAAAATAAAAATGATAACTATACTCCAAACCCTATACTAAACTAATGAAAACCCAAATCTGAACACGGAAGGAAAACAGAGCTTTAAAGGAAGGGGTGTAGAAGAAGTGATAGAAAGTTGGTGAAACATACTCACTTGCTCAACCAGTTTTATATGGACCATACTGGTAGTGTTAATAGTTATCAGAACAAGGCTAGAAATGATTTGGCACACTGTATAAATGCAAGGCTGAGCACCTTTAGATTGAATGTATTCGTGTGATACATATATATATATACAATGGAATATTAATCAGCCCTAAAAAGGAATGAAATGACATCATTTGCAGAGTCGTGGATGGACCTAGAGACTGTCATACAGAGTGAAATAAGTCAGAAAGAGAAAAACAAGTATCACTCCTATATGGAATCTAGAAATTGGTAAAGATGAAGTTACTTGCCAAACAGAAACAGAATCACAGATGTAGAGAATGATGACCGTGGAGGGAATTGGGGGTGGAATGAACTGGGAGTTTGGGACTGACATATAGACACAACTATGTATAAAACAGACAACTAATGAGAGCCTACTATGTGGCCCAAGGAACTGTACTCAGTGCTCAGTGGTGACCTAAATGAGAAGGAAATCATGTAAAGCATAGATGTATGTATACGTATGACTGATTCACTTTGCTGTACAGCAGAAACTAACACAACATTGTAAAGTAACTATACTTCAATTTTAAAAATCAACTTAAAAAAAAAAAGGAATGTGCTCAATGTAAACTGAATCTTCTAGTCTGAGGATCCATTTTTTTTTGTAAAGAGGAGCAGCTCCTAGCTCACTCTCCTGCTTTCTTGGTAGCTGCACCCTGAGCTGACCTCATCAGTCCTCTCCAGGGTTTGTTGGAGCTGCCTTTCTGCTCTTGCATACATTCTCTTTTCAAATCCTATGAAAGCACAGTTCAAAAGAGGATTGTGAGCTCTTGCTGCCTTTGATCTCTAAGCAGGAAAGGTGACTGTAGTATGATTAATGAGTTCAGCTGGACTTTGCCCAGTGGCCTAGAGAAAGATCTGGGCTCCCAACAACATTTAGAGGAAGAACAGGAAGAGACCCAGCATGTTCTGATGGCAGTTGCTCTCTTGGAAATGTGTAGTCTTGGAGGAGATGTCCCAGCCCAGCAAGGTTGCCTGTCATGGAGTGACAGAGGCAAGCTGAAGAGGGTGGCCACCCATCCACTCACAAAGAATAATTTCACCCTTCTGCTAGCTGTGTGTTCCCTCTAGTTCAAGGGTGTTTCCACTCAGTGAGGCAATACTTGAATTCTCCCATTGGAGAAATGGGCTTGAGTAGGATACAGAGAGGGGCATAACTAAGACAGAGGACCAGGCAAAGGGAGACAACAGGAGTTGGACTGTGACCAGCTCTAGTTCTGCAGCTCCGAAAGACTGTCACTACCCAAAGCATATTAAGTCTAGATTCTACCTGTCACTGTCTGGATCAACTGTATGATGTTTACGGTCCTGTATGGTCTTAGTGCTTCTCGACAAGCTTCTATTTCTTTTGAGAAACACCCCCTGTTGGTTAAGGGAGCTCTCTGAACTGGGTGGGCCCAGGACAGTTGTACCAGTTGACAGTGATGTCTTTTCTGGGTGAAGGAGGCAAGCAGAGGCTGGTTCTAGCCTGCTGAGTTTGCTGAGCTGAGCCCTGGCCCAGGGTGGAGTCAGCGGAGGGAAGGAACACCTTTGTGTAATTTGCCTGCATTTTTCTAGTTTGCACAAAATCCATCACCCCCTCCCCCCAACTGCTAAAGTGCTAATGCTATGTGAGCACCATCCCAGGAGGGTCCAGGAGCCATGTGTCATGGCATGCTGGTACTCACCTTGCATGGCTCATTGTTGTGGTTGTTCAGTCACTTAGTCCTGTCTGACACTCTGTGACCCCAAGGACTGCAGCACTCTAGGGTTCCCTGTCCTTCATTATCTCCTAGAGTTTTCTCAAATCCATTTCCATTGAGTTGGTGATGCGATCCAGCCATCTCATCCTCTGTCACCCTCTTCTCCTCCTACCCTCAATCTTTCCCAGCAACAGGGTCTTTTCCAGTGAATCAGCTCTTTGCTTCAAGTGGGCAAAGTACTGGAGTTTCAACCTCAGCGTCTATCCTCCACAGGCACACCTGAATGAAGCCTCAACCTCTTTAGGGTGACACTTACAACTCTTGTACCTAGGAAGAACAGGAAGAGACCCAGCATGTTCTGATGGCAGTTGCTCTCTTGGAAATGTGTAGTCTTGGAGGAGATGTCCCAGCCCAGCAAGGTTGCCTGTCATGGAGTGACAGAGGCAAGCTGAAGAGGGTGGCCACCCATCCACTCACAAAGAATAATTTCACCCTTCTGCTAGCTGTGTGTTCCCTCTAGTTCAAGGGTGTTTCCACTCAGTGAGGCAATACTTGAATTCTCCCATTGGAGAAATGGGCTTGAGTAGGATACAGAGAGGGGCATAACTAAGACAGAGGACCAGGCAAAGGGAGACAACAGGAGTTGGACTGTGACCAGCTCTAGTTCTGCAGCTCCGAAAGACTGTCACTACCCAAAGCATATTAAGTCTAGATTCTACCTGTCACTGTCTGGATCAACTGTATGATGTTTACGGTCCTGTATGGTCTTAGTGCTTCTCGACAAGCTTCTATTTCTTTTGAGAAACACCCCCTGTTGGTTAAGGGAGCTCTCTGAACTGGGTGGGCCCAGGACAGTTGTACCAGTTGACAGTGATGTCTTTTCTGGGTGAAGGAGGCAAGCAGAGGCTGGTTCTAGCCTGCTGAGTTTGCTGAGCTGAGCCCTGGCCCAGGGTGGAGTCAGCGGAGGGAAGGAACACCTTTGTGTAATTTGCCTGCATTTTTCTAGTTTGCACAAAATCCATCACCCCCTCCCCCCAACTGCTAAAGTGCTAATGCTATGTGAGCACCATCCCAGGAGGGTCCAGGAGCCATGTGTCATGGCATGCTGGTACTCACCTTGCATGGCTCATTGTTGTGGTTGTTCAGTCACTTAGTCCTGTCTGACACTCTGTGACCCCAAGGACTGCAGCACTCTAGGGTTCCCTGTCCTTCATTATCTCCTAGAGTTTTCTCAAATCCATTTCCATTGAGTTGGTGATGCGATCCAGCCATCTCATCCTCTGTCACCCTCTTCTCCTCCTACCCTCAATCTTTCCCAGCAACAGGGTCTTTTCCAGTGAATCAGCTCTTTGCTTCAAGTGGGCAAAGTACTGGAGTTTCAACCTCAGCGTCTATCCTCCACAGGCACACCTGAATGAAGCCTCAACCTCTTTAGGGTGACACTTACAACTCTTGTACCTGAACAGTGACAAAACCTTGATCAAGACTCGCACAAATGACTGCCCTTGTCTAACTGCTCTTGTGAGACCCACGGTTTCCTCTAGCACAAGCTCAGCGAGTAAATCTCTATCCCAAGAGGACTCAGAGGACCTGAATCTTTCATCTGAATCTGCCTCCAACAGCTGTTTGAACTAAAGTGAGTCATTTAATCCTTCAGATCCTGTTTCCTTACCTGTAGAAAAAAAGAAGGGGAATGGCAATGTTCAGATCAAAGGATTGTTCTGAGGATTAAATAAGAGAATGTTTTGGAGAACATTTTGAGATGTAATATTCAGAACAAACAAAAGTTAGTAGTGACCATCACTCCCATGTATCACCTAGGAGATGGGAAACCAGATGTTCTGTTTCCATTTTGTACAGCGGCCACTTCAAAGTCTGCTGAATGACGCTGGTAAGAACCGAGCCCCTGTATTCTGGAGGCAAGTCTCCAGAGCTCACTGTCACTGCTCACTTGGAGGAGACTTGTCTAGAGAGAAAATAACTCTGCTCATGGGAACTTCAGAGAAAATCTTCCATGTGCCATAAAAGGATTTATTTTCTATGAACTTAGCTATCTGTGAAAAGTAAAGAGGCAAAAGATTAGGGGATAACCAAAGTCAGGAATCTGACTCTCTTTAAATGGACCTCCAAATATTTTGGTTAGTTTTTAAGTGATAAGAATAAATGTTTGAGTCAGATGGAGACAAATGATAATCTCTCGGGTTGTGTGTTTTCCATTCCAAAATGCCAGCCACAGCAGTCCCAAGCTGCTTTCAGACTGACCTCTCTTTTGAATCTTTCTCCAAACCATTTAACCCTTTATTCAAATCGGGGGCCCCTTTGGGGGTTGGCTCCTACCTCAATCTTTCCCATTGAGTTGGTGATGCGATCCAGCCATCTCATCCTCTGTCACCCTCTTCTCCTCCTACCCTCAATCTTTCCCAGCAACAGGGTCTTTTCCAGTGAATCAGCTCTTTGCTTCAAGTGGGCAAAGTACTGGAGTTTCAACCTCAGCGTCTATCCTCCACAGGCACACCTGAATGAAGCCTCAACCTCTTTAGGGTGACACTTACAACTCTTGTACCTGAACAGTGACAAAACCTTGATCAAGACTCGCACAAATGACTGCCCTTGTCTAACTGCTCTTGTGAGACCCACGGTTTCCTCTAGCACAAGCTCAGCGAGTAAATCTCTATCCCAAGAGGACTCAGAGGACCTGAATCTTTCATCTGAATCTGCCTCCAACAGCTGTTTGAACTAAAGTGAGTCATTTAATCCTTCAGATCCTGTTTCCTTACCTGTAGAAAAAAAGAAGGGGAATGGCAATGTTCAGATCAAAGGATTGTTCTGAGGATTAAATAAGAGAATGTTTTGGAGAACATTTTGAGATGTAATATTCAGAACAAACAAAAGTTAGTAGTGACCATCACTCCCATGTATCACCTAGGAGATGGGAAACCAGATGTTCTGTTTCCATTTTGTACAGCGGCCACTTCAAAGTCTGCTGAATGACGCTGGTAAGAACCGAGCCCCTGTATTCTGGAGGCAAGTCTCCAGAGCTCACTGTCACTGCTCACTTGGAGGAGACTTGTCTAGAGAGAAAATAACTCTGCTCATGGGAACTTCAGAGAGAAAATCTTCCATGTGCCATAAAAGGATTTATTTTCTATGAACTTAGCTATCTGTGAAAAGTAAAGAGGCAAAAGATTAGGGGATAACCAAAGTCAGGAATCTGACTCTCTTTAAATGGACCTCCAAATATTTTGGTTAGTTTTTAAGTGATAAGAATAAATGTTTGAGTCAGATGGAGACAAATGATAATCTCTCGGGTTGTGTGTTTTCCATTCCAAAATGCCAGCCACAGCAGTCCCAAGCTGCTTTCAGACTGACCTCTCTTTTGAATCTTTCTCCAAACCATTTAACCCTTTATTCAAATCGTCTGTTGGTGGCCCCACAGCTGGGTTATGGGCAGGTGGAATAGGTAATCATCGAACTTTAAGAAATTTCCCCACCTCAGAATACCCCCTGAGGATCCCATTGCTAATGACTGAAATCCTGCTATTAGCCATTACTTCCTTTAAAGAAGTTACCTCTTATTAAAAGTAACATATTGAAACTGTAATATCTTAGGGTGAAGGCCTTGATGCAAGGATTTAATAGTCACAGGACAAGGCAGCTCCCATTCGACCATTTGACAGCTTAGGATACTATTCACACCATGGAAGCTGCTAAATGTTAAAAGGGATCTATTTTTGTGTACAAAAAAGTTTCAGATTTTATTATGCTCTCTCCCCCCTTCCTCTGCTTGCATTGAACACTTTTTGATGCTTGAAATGTGTTACAGACTGTCTGATTCAAGAAAATCAGACTGGTGTTCTGAAAGAAGCTTTTTCCAAACAGGCCTTTATTTTGGGATCAATGAAAGCTGATGCATGGTTCTTTGTCTTAGTGGTGACATGTTCTTGAAGGAAAAAGAGAAGTATTTGTAAGCCTTTTCAAGCCTTATTCCGGTGTCAGTGGGTGCGTGAGGGAAAGAGCATGATAGCCCCAGAACCAGCACGGCAGACCCATGCCATGGAGGGTGTGAGCTTGAGCAGTCATCCAGGAGTCGGGTGGGATGTGACAAAGACGTGACTCCTGGTGCCAGTTCCTCCTGAGTCAGACAGTGCAACATGGAAGAGGACACATTTAAAATTAGCAATGGAACCTGCAACTGTGGATCAGGTAAGCTAGAGTCATAACCTCAGCCTCTGAGAAGACTACAGCTGACCACTGGACTGGGGAGAGGAAGGGCAGTGGGTTGTTAAATTGGTGGCTTCACATCACTCTGAGACATGCTGGCTTCTCTCCACTGTTGGGAGTAGACCTAATGCTGTGGATACAGTCTAATTATCTTTTCATACATTCATAAAGAAGTTTATTTTTAGTCAAGTCACTAAAACTGGAATAGATTTGATTGGTTTATATTGGAAAAGTAATTTGGGCTCATCATCCAAATTACATTAAAAATACGGAAATGCATTTCAGTTATTGCCTAGTCTACCCTACTTCTTTCTTTATCAGGGAAATGGAATAACATCCAAATTATATGGCTTGTGTATATTTTTTGTCCCTAAGTATGAACTATGAAGAGAAAAACTGCTTTTAAAAGGGTACTGTTAACAGTCACTAGATGGCTTGTAGATGGACCCCTTTCATCCTTCTATAGGATGTTGTCAGAGATCTGAATTCAAAAAGGACAAAAGACCCTCATCACCTGTGCTGGTCACAGCCAGCCCTGGAGGAGAGGGTGGTATCGCACCTGCAACAGTCAGGGTGCCTCCAAAGAAAGAGAACCAGTGAACACACATGTACATGCACACTCAATTCTTGTTATTCATGGTGCTTATGCTCTATGGAGCCCCCACAAACTCTGAATTATGAAATACAGAGCCATCATTTGCGGGGACCTTCCGCAGAAAGGGAAGGCAGTGGGATTGCCCCCAGCTGAACCGGGAGATCTCGGAGAGAGGTGAAATTTGCTGCCCGCCCCCCAGCCCCCTGGCACACGCAGGGGACAATCAGACGCGACGGGGGTTCCGTCAAAGCAGTTCCGTTTTATTAATGCAGATGCACAGCTTTTATAGGCAAGTGAAGGGGGGTTTGCACGGGACTTCCTATAGTTACACCAATCAAGCTAAAGGTCGAGCAGTTATGTATTTACATTGCAATAGGAACTCATGGTGAGCATGCATTGCCCAGAGCGCGGAAACCAGGGGGATCAATCAGAAGTTTTGACCATCAATTAACAATTTAGATCACGCCCTGTCTCTTTCTGTAGGCGCCATCTTAGCTCCAAACTGCAAACATGTGCTTAAGCTTCCTTATGCTTGCAAAGGCCCTCTTTCCTTCAGGACCCCACAATCATTCCTAGGGGAAATACACGATTAGGTTCCTGTGAGGCTCTGGTCGTATTCCTGTCAACGGATTAAAATATATTCTTGTTGTATCAGTATTTCTGTTTAAAGACACCTTACTTAATATACATTAATATATATTGACATTGAACTCACAGCTAACAGCTCTATAGCTGATGCTTGAATGAAGCCTATTTCCTCACAGGGCACATCACAGCTTTCTGGCAGTAGGAACACACTGGACAGCCCTTCAGTACAGTGCTTAGGAGCCATTGTAAATGGCAAAATCACCAACAAAACACGTAAAAATATGATAAGCATGATAAAACATAGACTTCGTAAAGGACAATCTGAAAGCTGAACAAGAAGGTGAAGGGAGAGTCGTCTCATTCAACCTCAGCTAGAAACGCATGCATTAGGTGACAAATTCTTCACTACTCTACATACATCCAGGAATGACTGTGGAAGCACCACGAGTGCTAATTTGAAGGTAAAAGCAAGTAATCAAATTCACAAATACAGAATCTGTGAATAATGAGGATCAAATGTATACGGAACAGGACTTAAAGAAATTAGTTTCCATGGTTGTAGGGACTTTCCTGGCTGCAACATCTCTGGCAAGAGCTGCAGCTGTACTTAACAGGTAGATTTTTGCATCAGAGAAACCTCAGTTTTACCCTTAAGGCAAGTGAATGGATGAAGCATTCAGACTGGCAAGATCTTTATTTAACATCAGCTGACTGTACATGTCAACAGCATCTACAAAATACCTTCACAGTGACACCTAAACTAGTGTTTAATCGAACACCTGGGTGCTATCATCTAACCAAGTTTACGTATTAAATTAACCATCATGGCACCCAGTTTTAGAGCCCAGGATAGCAGCCCTGGAGGAAATCTTCCCTTTTCATTTTCCTAGAAGGCTAGTGTGAGAG
This sequence comes from Tragulus kanchil, assembly GCA_022376925.1. Taxonomy (NCBI): domain Eukaryota; kingdom Metazoa; phylum Chordata; class Mammalia; order Artiodactyla; family Tragulidae; genus Tragulus; species Tragulus kanchil. The sequence continues at coordinate 111,657,944 of JAIOJX010000029.1, read as the reverse complement.
AGCTACAGCCCATAAACCCCATCCTCTTCCTGGGTCAGTGTTTGCTCCATGTACTGGGATGACTTCCATTCTGCAGAGGGCCCTCACTCAGAGCGCTGAACACACGGGGTGGGCGTGACGAGGATCTTTTATTTGAAGTGTTAAATAGGGACAGAGGCTTTTAAGCCTTTCCCTTTGATTCATCAAATACAACCCATCTTTGTTTCTAATTTGATCATTTTCTTCTGTCTGGAAGATTCAGGCTCTTGCTACTCTGAATCTCACCAGCAGTCAGTTGCTCAGCTTCTGCCCTGGAATTAAGGACGGGCCTCCAAGTTCTCCAGGCCTCTGTGCTGCTGTGTCCTGTCAACAGTGCTGTTGTGCAAGCGTGGTGTTATTGCCCCATCTCCAGGCTTCCCCATTCTTCTTGGGCCCATGATGGTTAGGAGAAAAGGGGAAGGGAATCTTGCCTTGTGACGGAGGCCTTTAGTTCCAAGAGTGTTGTTCAAACAGAAGCACTGGCACCACCTGAGAGCTCATTAGAGGTGCAGAGCCCCAGGTTTACTGAATCAGAATCTGCATTTTAGCCAGGTTCCAGGCCACTCATAGATACACTGAAGATTGCAAACATGCTCTAGTAAATAGCTGTGGGGACCCTGAGGTCCTTCGACCCTCATTGCTTAGATCTTGAATCCTGACTCATCTTTCAGAAGAACCCTGCTCCACTTGGCACTGGTGAATGGACACCTCCATCCTACTTCCCACAGTTAGAAACCCTGAATAATCCCATCTTCAGAGCTGGCCTACATTATTTTCTTCCTCTGGTTTGCATGACTTTATTCTCAGGACCTTCCCAGGAGCACTACTTCTGCCCTATTCTGCCCTGTGACCCTGCCAGCTCACCACCCCCTGAACTCCTGTTGGATTCTACACACAGACGTGTTGGGGGAGGAGAAACTGGAGCTTCCTCTTCAGAACTGACTTGGACAGATTTAACACTGATGAGCACAGTTTAGAGAGGAAGTAGAATCAGCTGAGAAATGCAGTGTACAGGGAGTCAGTTTCTGGATGTCTCATTTCTAGAGCAATCTGAGGTCAGCATATGAGCTCTATTGAAGCCTCCATTGCTTAATTCTAAATTGTCAAGACATCTACCTTTGAACCTCTTCTATGAAACCCATTAAACTAGCTCAGATCCTCAAAGTTTCCCTATGCATTTGTTTTAGAGGCCAGTTTAACAGGGATCTTCGACCAGCAATGAGCTAGTATTGCTTTTACTAGAAGTCTAATGGTCCCTTTTTTATTAAGCATGGAATCCATTCATCTGTCATTATGGACTACTACCATGTCATGAAGTCAAATGATTAATTTGCTATGCATTTAGTAGTATAGCCTGTAATTATAAAGGCTGTTTTCCAGACCTCACATTTGATCATTCCTGAAGAGGGAGGATTTCTCATCATGAAAACCAGCTTTGAGCTTGGATAGTAATTACTCATCTTTCCTTTTCCTGGCATTTTAACTATAGGAATAGGCAACGGACTGGTTCCCAAAATGACATCAAGCTTTTCCAATTTGTTGCTGTTGTTCAGTTGCTAAGCTGTGTCTGACTCTGCGACCCCATGTACTTTAGCATGGCAGGCTCCTCTGTCCTCCACTACCTCCCATCAACTTTATGTCCATTGAGTTGGTGATGGTATCTAAGTATCTCACTCTCTGCCACATACTTCTCCTTTAGCCTTCAATCTTTCCCAGTATCAGCGTCTTTTCCAATGAGTCAGGTGGCCAAAGTATTGGAGCTTCAGATTCAGCATCAGTCCTTCCAATGAATATTTAGGGTTGATTTTCCTTAGGATTGACTGTTTGATCTCCTTGCTGTCCAAGGAACTCTCAAGAGTCTTTAGCAGGGCTTCCCTGGTGGTCCAGTGGGTAAGGACACTGCCGTGCAGTGCAAGGGGCGCTGGTTCGATCCCTGGCCTGGGAAGATCCCACATGCCGCAGAGCGGCTGGACTGATGTGTCCAACTACCGAGCCGGAGCTCTGGAGTGCATGCACCCAGAGCCAGTGCTCTGCGACAAGGCCACCGCGATGGGAGGCCCACATGGGTCAAAGAACAAAGATAGATGAAAATAGACAAATGAAAGACCAATAGAAGTGGCCCGCCTGCCCCCCCCCCCCCCCACCCCACCCCCACCAAAATAAATAAAGAAATCTTTAAAAAAAAAAAAAAAGAGTCTTTACCAGCACCACAATTCAAAAGCGTCGAATTCTTCAGCACTCAGCCTTTCGTATTTGTACATGACTTGGTCCATAAAGAAGTCTGAGTGCCTAAGAATTGATGCTTTTCCCACTTAAACTGTCAATTTCTAGACTCATCTCTCATGTCTCCAGAAGGGAAGAACATATAGTCATAAGCTGATCAATCAGCTCAGGTACAATTTGCTGAGGGTCATTTTCTTGAGTTGTCTGAACCAACACATGGTTAATTTGATTGCCATTGTGTCCAGATGGATGAAGTGCTTGTCAACACATGTGCAAGTCAACCTGAGCAAAGGAAATTAACTAAACAAGTAAATTGACTTACATATGCCTGAAATACTCTGAGCTGTTGCACTGTGCAATTCTCAGGGTGCTATGGCTGTCCCAGTAAGCAGAGCTCATGGGCAGTGCACAACGTGTAGGACTGCATGTGGTGGACACTGGGGGCATTCTTTCTTTTAAAAAAAAAAAAAGGGTTTTTTATTTATTTGTTTTTGGCCATTCTGGGTTTTCACTGATGCCATGGACTCTTCTCTAGTTGCAGGAATTGGGGGCTACTCTGTAGCTGAGGTGAGCAGGCTTCTTGTTGCAGTGACTTCTCTTTGTTGTGGAACTCGGGCTCTAGGGCACATGGCTTCAATAGTTGCAGCACATGGGCTCAACAGTTGCAGTTCCGAGGTTCTAGAGCACAGGCTCCATAGTTTTGGCTCGTGGGCTTAGTTGTTGCAACATGTGGGATTTTCCCAGAACAGAGCTCGAACCCATGTCTTCTGCTTTGGCAGGAGAGCTTTTCACCACTGAGCTACCAGGGAAGCCCTGGGAACATTGTTTTCCCAACTCTGCCTGGTCATCCATCTATTTCAGCCTAAACATCACTTTCTCAGAAAAGCTTCCATGATCATTTAATCCAAAGGAGCTACCTGCTTATTTACTACCTACTCTGTTTATTTCCTTCATTGTACTTATCACAGTCTGAAAGGATCTGGTTTAGTCTCTGCTTTTCTGTACTAACCTGGAAGTTTCTGGAGGGCAGGAGTGTTGTCTGTTTGATATATAGTATTTGTGGAATAGTTGAATGAGACACCCAATATGTATATTTTAAAAATGCCTGCAAGAAGAGAGATTACTTCAGGAATCTTTTATCCTATCACTAAAATGCTTAAATAAAATTTTTTCCACAGTTATTCTTTCTGGAATTTTTTTATGACTTCCTCTATCCAGTTTTACTATATCTGTCTCTTATCCTGTTTTCTTAAGGCACAAATAATAACCTTAAACTCGCTAAAATGAAAGAATCACCTGATATGTGAGCACCGACTGAATACCCAGCAAGGTTATAAATGCAAAGCAGTGAAAACCATTCCTTGCATTATTGATGAAGCAAGACACAAATGTGAACTGTTGAGGCTTCTTAATCATTCAAGATATGCCTATTTTCTTAAGGACTGGTAGAGAAGGGGAATATCTTTCTTTGCTCTATATCCTCAGAATCAGAAAGATACTCCTTTAAAATATGTTTTTTTGTAGTACAATAAAATACTTAATACCGATTTGAGGGAAGAACAGAACTGTCACAAGCAGAAACATGAGTAATTACCATATTAATTGTACAACCATGATCGTGACGGAGGCTTGAAAGTTTATTTAGCCTGAGACAGAGAAGATATATAAAGGTTCATGCTAAGTCTGGGAGTCTTAAAGGGAATGTAGTGGGACTCCTGATTTGAATCTAAACTCTTTCCACTAGCAAGACTAGAAAATATCCACGTACCTCTGAGTATGTCCAAGTATAGACAGACAAACAGCTCTCAGATGTGCACTTGCCCACGTAAATTGTCAACAGTGCCTCTGTGTGAGGTCAGGGATGGGAGACCAGGAAGGACTCTGGTCTGAGCCTGTGGAAAGAGGGAAGATGCTCAAGGAGCTGCCATTAGGAAGAATCAGAGTCACAGAGCTATGGGCAGTGTGCTCTGGTGTCCAGGGAGTGCAGGCTGGTCTACCCCCTGTGCCGTGAGGATTGTAGGGGACATAGTGCTGGAACCTTGAGGGTTGAATCTCGGACGCACCAGGAGAAAAGACGTTATAGCATACATGATGGGCACGTACAGGAGTGGTGGCTTTGACTGGAAGCATACATGTGAGGCCATAAGGGTAGCCAGTGTGAGAAAGAAAGAACACAGCAGGGGTCATGTCTGTGGCACATGGTGAGTACATGTCAAACACTATGTGGGGTGAAATTTCTGGGTGTGACCCTGGGGATGCCTAATCAGGCTTAAATAAAATTTTTCCACAGTTATTCTTTCTGGAATTTTTTTATGACTTCCTCTATCCAGTTTTACTATATCTGTCTCTTATCCTGTTTTCTTAAGGCACAAATAATAACCTTAAACTCGCTAAAATGAAAGAATCACCTGATATGTGAGCACCGACTGAATACCCAGCAAGGTTATAAATGCAAAGCAGTGAAAACCATTCCTTGCATTATTGATGAAGCAAGACACAAATGTGAACTGTTGAGGCTTCTTAATCATTCAAGATATGCCTATTTTCTTAAGGACTGGTAGAGAAGGGGAATATCTTTCTTTGCTCTATATCCTCAGAATCAGAAAGATACTCCTTTAAAATATGTTTTTTTGTAGTACAATAAAATACTTAATACCGATTTGAGGGAAGAACAGAACTGTCACAAGCAGAAACATGAGTAATTACCATATTAATTGTACAACCATGATCGTGACGGAGGCTTGAAAGTTTATTTAGCCTGAGACAGAGAAGATATATAAAGGTTCATGCTAAGTCTGGGAGTCTTAAAGGGAATGTAGTGGGACTCCTGATTTGAATCTAAACTCTTTCCACTAGCAAGACTAGAAAATATCCACGACCTCTGAGGATGTCCAAGTATAGACAGACAAACAGCTCTCAGATGTGCACTTGCCCACGTAAATTGTCAACAGTGCCTCTGTGTGAGGTCAGGGATGGGAGACCAGGAAGGACTCTGGTCTGAGCCTGTGGAAAGAGGGAAGATGCTCAAGGAGCTGCCATTAGGAAGAATCAGAGTCACAGAGCTATGGGCAGTGTGCTCTGGTGTCCAGGGAGTGCAGGCTGGTCTACCCCCTGTGCCGTGAGGATTGTAGGGGACATAGTGCTGGAACCTTGAGGGTTGAATCTCGGACGCACCAGGAGAAAAGACGTTATAGCATACATGATGGGCACGTACAGGAGTGGTGGCTTTGACTGGAAGCATACATGTGAGGCCATAAGGGTAGCCAGTGTGAGAAAGAAAGAACACAGCAGGGGTCATGTCTGTGGCACATGGTGAGTACATGTCAAACACTATGTGGGGTGAAATTTCTGGGTGTGACCCTGGGGGCCCTCAAAGATCTCACATCACTCAGGTGGAGTGATGTAGGTTGGTGCTATTGCTATGACTCATGGGGCAATAAAGCCAGACAGACTCAGATTATGGAGTCTGAATGCAAATATTTGAAGAGTTAGGCCCGTGATGTGGCACAAAGACGTGAGCAAAAGATTGGGAATAGGACCAGGCTCATCATATTCTAGAACAGGGTCTTGTAGTGAGTTGATGGGAAACCCGGGTGCAAAGATAGATTGTGGTCTGAAGCAGCAGACTCAAATGACCACACTATGGAGGCTGCCATTGGAGGCTGATCAGAGGAGAGGAATGCAAGGAAATCAGGATTCAGGGAAAGACTTACTTGGCCCTGGTGTTCAGCAGTAGTTTTCAAACTTGCTTTAGCCCTGGAAATATTTTGTGAAATGAAATCTGGTGAGGATGCTTTGTAGGTATGAAGTACATCAGATCAGAATGGTATTACTAGAAAGGGAGGGGAAGGGTGGAAAAAGATGGGACCTGGGCTACTCTATGAGTCCCAACAGTTGCTTCTTGGTAGTGGAGTGGTTGGGAGTTTAAACTTGTTTTCCTAACCTGTATTCCCGAATACAAATAGTTATTAGTTTTATAATTAAAAATCCCCAAGTTATTCTAAAAACTGAAACAATTTACTGATTTGTATTTAGAATCAGTTCATTTTCTCACCTATTCAAAAAACTTTCTCCATACCTCATGCGTTTTCTTCTAGTATATCTTACATACTCTTTGGACTTGTGGATGGATTCACAGAGGTGTTGCTTTGGTTCATTCAGGCTACCACACCAGAATACCATAGGCTGGGTGGCTTATAAGCAACAGAAACTTATTTCTCACTGTTTGGAGTCTGCAAAGTAAAAGATCGAGGTACCAGGACATTTGACTTCTGGCAAGAGCCCACTTCATATGTGTGTGTGTGTGAGTATATATGTATATAAATGAATGAAATGGCGAGGTACGGGAACACAGCTCATATGACAAATTCATAGGTCAGTAAATGCGAGGCTGATAACAAGTCCTGCTGTTGGCTCCTGTGTATGCACTGTCCCCAGAGATGACTCACTCAGATTCACACTGGGCACAACCACAGGGGCTAAAAGTGACTCAGCACTTTTGGAAATCAGCATTCCGGTTTCTCAAATGTTGAGTCAGATTGTGTTTCTCCGGACCCGCCTCACTCTGGCCCAGCCTCATGCAGAATCTCCCCAGAGAGGGTGTGGGGCAGACACAAGAGCCTCCAGGGCTTGCAAAGAACACTGAGAGGCGAATTGTCTATGGAGATGAATGGTTACAGTCAGTGGGCCCTCAAAACTGGAATGCAGCTTATGAAATAGAGCATTATTATTCCAAAACCCTCTCTCCGCAGAGGAAGTGGAACTTCTCGAGCCGGTTGGTGAGCTTTTCGGTTGTTTACCTCTGGGCTTCACGTCCAAGGGAAACTGATTTCCTGGACTTCACCACCAGCCACAGGGAGAGACATCAAGGGTCTGAGTTAAAAGAGGTATTTGATTTCAGACACCACCTGGGTTCCCAGGATGTCAATATTTGCCAGAATTCAGAGAAGCTGCCTGGGCTGTTCCTGCCCAGGTCTGAACCAAATGGCCCCACAGAGAGGCCTCCCATGGACCTCAGAAAGCACAGGCTGTCCAGAATAAGCCATCTGTCTGGTGCACCAGAGACCAGCCCCAACCACCCCAGGTGGAAAGGGGCCAGGACTGATGTTCACTCTTTTTATGGGACCCTGAGCCCAACCCCTCCCACTCAGGACAAGTTCTCCATCTCATAAAGAATTTAGAAGGTATCTCTTCTCTTTTCTTCTCTTTTGTATGAGGGTCCTAATCCCAAAGTCTAGAACTTAGAGAAAGGTCTTCCTTCTCCTTCAGATCCTCTTTACAGCAAAATCCTGGTGGTCACTTGGATGTTCCAGGTTCCTGAACCAGGCAGGCAGGCAGGTTCGTTCTGGCTGCTGCCCTCCCTGTAAACAGGTATTCAGGTGCCCTTTTTGTGACAATGTATGTGTGCTCAGTTGCTCAGTAGCCCATGGACTGTAGCCCGCCAGGATCCTCTGTGTATGGGATTTCCCAGGTGAAAATCCTGGAGTGGGTTGCTGTTTCCGACTCTAGAGGATCCTACTGAGCCAGGGATCCAACCTGTGTCTCCTGCATCTCTTGCATTGGCAGACAGATTTTTTTTTTTTGTCAGGTGGATTATTCTTTACCACTATGCCACCTGGGAAGCACTTTGAAACCCCATGGACTGTAGCCCACCAGGGATGGTGGAATTGTGACTAAATACAGGCATCTTATTCAATGGGAAATTCACATTTTTTTAGCCAGAGTTGAAGAAGATGCTACAGAAGCAGCAGTGTAGGTTAAGAATTTGTGGAATGTGACTGTTCTGCATGATTCTTTCTTTGTTGAAAACCATGGTACCTTCTCCATCCTCTTTGCCCTCCATGAGGAAACAGCAAGAAGGCAACCCTCTGCAAACCAAGAAGAGGGTTCTCACCAGACACCACGTCTGCAAGCACTTTGATCTTGGAATTCCCAGCCTCCATAACCGGGAGAAACAGATGTCTGTTTGTAAGCCACCCATGAGTCTATGGTATTTTGTTATAGCAGCCCAAACTGCCTAAAAAAGAAGCCTTAGTCATCTGCTGAGAGAAAGGTGGCCATGGCTGGGATTCAGTGGTGAAAGTTGAGATAGGAGCTGGGAGAAGCAGGGGAGGAAAGGATGCTGATCAAGAGCCTGGGAAAGGGTGGCTGTGCTGAGGTCAGAGGCTTGTCAAACCCAAACCACAAGACTGTGAGTTCCTATGCTGCCCTCAGCAGCCCTCACATAGGTAATAACTAGGAAAATGTTTGGGGTGATCTACAGAAAAGGGTTTGTGGGACTGACCCAGCAAAAGGAAGGGGGCAAAGAGGCTGAGGCTGGTTTCAGGTGAGTGACAGAAGAGCTATGTCCTGTGATGTCGGTGATGGGCCAGGAGAAGAGTAGAGGTAAGTGGCAGATGATTTAGGAGAAAGGGCATTATGGAGCTGAAAGAATAAAGGATGAAAGTGGGCGCTTCCCAGGTGGCTCAGTGGGTCAAAACCTTCCTTCAATGCATCAGATGCAGGAGACACAGGTTTGATCCCTGGGTTCACAATATCCTCTGCAGGAGAAAATGGCAACCCACTCCATTATTTTTGCCTGGAGAATCCCATGGATGGAGGACAGCCTGTTTTACCTGTCATTATTATCTATTTATCATATCTATTTATCATCTGTCTCTCTTTCATTGCATGCATGTGTGCGTGTACGCTCAATTGCTTCAGTCATATCTCCATGAGGTTGCAAAGAGTCAGATATGACTGAAGCAATTGAGCATACACGCACACATGCATGCAATGAAAGAGAGACAGATGATAAATAGATATGATAAATAGATGATAGATAATGACAGGTAGAACAGGTCTGAGATGCTAACATTGAGTAGGATTGGAGTGTTTTGGTAAGACGTTATCAAATAACCTTGTAGAAGGTTAATCTTTTTCTTTAAGAAAACAGGTAAGCATACCCCTTAGAAGGCTAATATAATGGTCTAGGTCAGGGGTCATGCTGCAGTTTCCCTTCTGTGCCCACAGCAATCATTGTTAATGGTCAACCTCACTCTTTCCTGCTAAAACCCACATTGTTTCCAACATAGGGCTCCAGAAGCCACAACCAAGTAATTGGAATTGGCCTGGGAGATGGAAACTGCTTTCAGTTAGGTCCATGTGTAAGGTAACTAACCTGGGCCAGGATTTTAGCAGCACGGATGAGGTGATAGCAATGTGTAAACTAAGGTCAGCTTGTCATAATCCGCATATCCTTTCTATTCATTCTTAAGTGTTCAGTGAATGCTTATTGGCCAAGGCAAGATTCTTCTACTAACCTAGGAGGGAGCAGGACCCAAAGCTCACCTGTAGCCATTAAAGCTCTGTTTGGAGTGTGACCTAGCCCTTTAGGGACTTTTGTGTGTATCTTGAATATTGACTTGTTTTTAAACTGATTTTTGGATTCCTACTGCTCTCTGTAATGTTCTATATTTGGTCCTAGCCGAAAACGACTCCACCTGAAGAGATTCTGCCACTTACTCAGAGAACTTAATACTTTACTAATTAGGTTAATTATGGAGCTGAAAGAATAAAGGATGAAAGTGGGCGCTTCCCAGGTGGCTCAGTGGGTCAAAACCTTCCTTCAATGCATCAGATGCAGGAGACACAGGTTTGATCCCTGGGTTCACAATATCCTCTGCAGGAGAAAATGGCAACCCACTCCATTATTTTTGCCTGGAGAATCCCATGGATGGAGGACAGCCTGTTTTACCTGTCATTATTATCTATTTATCATATCTATTTATCATCTGTCTCTCTTTCATTGCATGCATGTGTGCGTGTACGCTCAATTGCTTCAGTCATATCTCCATGAGGTTGCAAAGAGTCAGATATGACTGAAGCAATTGAGCATACACGCACACATGCATGCAATGAAAGAGAGACAGATGATAAATAGATATGATAAATAGATGATAGATAATGACAGGTAGAACAGGTCTGAGATGCTAACATTGAGTAGGATTGGAGTGTTTTGGTAAGACGTTATCAAATAACCTTGTAGAAGGTTAATCTTTTTCTTTAAGAAAACAGGTAAGCATACCCCTTAGAAGGCTAATATAATGGTCTAGGTCAGGGGTCATGCTGCAGTTTCCCTTCTGTGCCCACAGCAATCATTGTTAATGGTCAACCTCACTCTTTCCTGCTAAAACCCACATTGTTTCCAACATAGGGCTCCAGAAGCCACAACCAAGTAATTGGAATTGGCCTGGGAGATGGAAACTGCTTTCAGTTAGGTCCATGTGTGGTAACTAACCTGGGCCAGGATTTTAGCAGCACGGATGAGGTGATAGCAATGTGTAAACTAAGGTCAGCTTGTCATAATCCGCATATCCTTTCTATTCATTCTTAAGTGTTCAGTGAATGCTTATTGGCCAAGGCAAGATTCTTCTACTAACCTAGGAGGGAGCAGGACCCAAAGCTCACCTGTAGCCATTAAAGCTCTGTTTGGAGTGTGACCTAGCCCTTTAGGGACTTTTGTGTGTATCTTGAATATTGACTTGTTTTTAAACTGATTTTTGGATTCCTACTGCTCTCTGTAATGTTCTATATTTGGTCCTAGCCGAAAACGACTCCACCTGAAGAGATTCTGCCACTTACTCAGAGAACTTAATACTTTACTAATTAGGTTAGGAGAGGACATAGAAGTGTGGGAGGCTGGATGGTAGTATAGCTCAGACCCAAAGAAATACCAGGAGATGGGTAGGAGGGAGCATGTGTGTTAGTCTCAGGTTTCAAGTCTGCCAGGTATGTCTGGTCACAGATATCTCATGTCACACCTCTGCCTGCCACACAAGGGCCTTTTACTCTCTTAACCCCTCTCCTTCTGCCCTTACACATCACAGATGTACGCAAGCATACACACAATCTCAGTGTTGTGCTTTCCTTTGTAACTCAATAAGCCTTTGGTTCTATGGGTCTATATGTTTTGATTAAATTCTAGTTCCTCTTGAATCACTGAGCTCGCAGGGATTTTCCTCTCTCTACTTCTTGGCTCTTCTGGTAAGTACCAAAGGGACAACAAACACAAACGAAGAGATGAATGACAAAAACCAGTCCCAGAAGCCTTCATATTGAAGCCACCTCATTATGCAACACTAATTTACAAAGTCCTAGATAAGTGGAGACCAGGATGGCATACAGATGACTTTATTTTCAATATTAATAACAGTCTAAAGAATATTGTGGCAACAATTCAGGGAGCATTTCTTTACATGTTATCTGATCTGTCACCACCACTGGGCTTTAATGCCTCAATAGTCTCAGCCATACTATGCAAACAGAGATTCATTTGGCAATGGCTTAAGAAGACAAAGGCCTGAGATCAAGGAGTTCCAGCAGAAAGGAAAGAAATGAGGCACCTGCCAGCTGAAGCCATTCACGCAAAGGGAAAAAGGATGAGATAAGGTGAAAGGTGTTTCTCAGAGATGGGTCCAAAGCAGCTTCTGTTTTCTCATAGCCTCAGTCTGGGTCATTTAGGACATTATGACCCAGAGTGACTAAATGGAATTAACTGCTTCCTCCCAGCAGCTCCTACCAAGCCAGGGACAGAAACATTGATCTATGTCCAACATGGAAGATCACTGAGTCGTGAGATCTGTGGTTTGCCTCATTCTCCAGCTCTGGAAGTCAGCCATGGCTCACTGACCTGGGATTGCCATCTGGAACAGTGAGGGGCAGTCCAGGTGTGCTCTGGGACCTCAGTGCAAACTGGCCTTTGGGTGTCCTTAAGCACAATTCTGAGTTCTGGGGTCATCCCTAGAGCCACCTCTCTCAGGGTTCTGGGAACCAGTGAGACTGAGCTATGAGATGTCCTTTCCTCCTTAAAGAAGCATTAATTGAGCACCTGTTGATGAACAGGAAGGATACATGGATTATGACAAGCTGACCTTAGTAAATTTACAAACCTTACTTTAAAGACTGGTAGGAAGGAATACCAATACACTTTGGGCAGTAGGTGCCTGCCTTTCATACATGGGCTGTTTGTGTCCCTGCAAAGTTCATTTATTGAAACCAAATTCCCAATGTGATGGTGTTTGGAGGTGATGGCCTTTGGGAGGTGATCAGGTTATGAGAGTGGAGCACTCAGGAAATGAGATCCCAAAGAGTTGCCCTGCCCCTTCTGCCAAGTGATGACACAATGCATAGATGGTATATATATATGTGTGTGAATAATATATATATATGTATACACACATATATATATTATACACACTATATATATTCATTCACATATACATTTACTCATAAAAATATATATATAGGGAAGAGAGAGATAAATAGCCTTGGGAGATAACACTTGGAATATTTTGCTAGAAGATCAGCACTAGTAGTTCACTTCATAGTTTTCTCAACATGAATCATGAAAAACGAAGGATTTCCTTTATCTAACTTAATGGTACAGATTATTCCAGTGTTTAGCCTGTGGGTAGAACCTCCACTTTCCCTCACTTTCCAGCTCCCAGTGGAGTTATGGAATACAGAAGGAGATGGTAGGAAAGCATTTGGAAAAGCCACCCACTCAAAACAAATGGTGAAAGGTGTTTCTCAGAGATGGGTCCAAAGCAGCTTCTGTTTTCTCATAGCCTCAGTCTGGGTCATTTAGGACATTATGACCCAGAGTGACTAAATGGAATTAACTGCTTCCTCCCAGCAGCTCCTACCAAGCCAGGGACAGAAACATTGATCTATGTCCAACATGGAAGATCACTGAGTCGTGAGATCTGTGGTTTGCCTCATTCTCCAGCTCTGGAAGTCAGCCATGGCTCACTGACCTGGGATTGCCATCTGGAACAGTGAGGGGCAGTCCAGGTGTGCTCTGGGACCTCAGTGCAAACTGGCCTTTGGGTGTCCTTAAGCACAATTCTGAGTTCTGGGGTCATCCCTAGAGCCACCTCTCTCAGGGTTCTGGGAACCAGTGAGACTGAGCTATGAGATGTCCTTTCCTCCTTAAAGAAGCATTAATTGAGCACCTGTTGATGAACAGGAAGGATACATGGATTATGACAAGCTGACCTTAGTAAATTTACAAACCTTACTTTAAAGACTGGTAGGAAGGAATACCAATACACTTTGGGCAGTAGGTGCCTGCCTTTCATACATGGGCTGTTTGTGTCCCTGCAAAGTTCATTTATTGAAACCAAATTCCCAATGTGATGGTGTTTGGAGGTGATGGCCTTTGGGAGGTGATCAGGTTATGAGAGTGGAGCACTCAGGAAATGAGATCCCAAAGAGTTGCCCTGCCCCTTCTGCCAAGTGATGACACAATGCATAGATGGTATATATATATGTGTGTGAATAATATATATATATGTATACACACATATATATATTATACACACATATATATATTCATTCACATATACATTTACTCATAAAAATATATATATAGGGAAAGAGAGAGATAAATAGCCTTGGGAGATAACACTTGGAATATTTTGCTAGAAGATCAGCACTAGTAGTTCACTTCATAGTTTTCTCAACATGAATCATGAAAAACGAAGGATTTCCTTTATCTAACTTAATGGTACAGATTATTCCAGTGTTTAGCCTGTGGGTAGAACCTCCACTTTCCCTCACTTTCCAGCTCCCAGTGGAGTTATGGAATACAGAAGGAGATGGTAGGAAAGCATTTGGAAAAGCCACCCACTCAAAACAAATCCAACCCAATTCCAGATGACTTGGCTCTATTTTGAATGGGACTTTCTTATTGTCCTTCTTTTTCCCTTTGAAATTGGTTTTCATTATCCACTGTTTCCCTGAAAGAACTGAAAACTATGTGTATTACATTTTAATTGGTGCTGGTACTATTCTAACAATTTGGAATTTAACAGATGTTTTTCTAGAAAACTCACCTTGTTGGCGTGAAAAAGACTCTTTTGCCCCAGTTTTTCATATGCTGATACAAGAGTGTAGGTAAAACTATCCATGTCCAAAATAAAATAAAATGTTTTCAAATAGTAAGCTTTAACTTAGCTTTCCATTTCTCCTATCGCCTAACAGGTTACGAGGACCCTTGTAGTTGCCGCCACCAAATGGTAACTATCACGACAAACACCACATCACCACACTGTACTTTGCTCATGAACTCCTGTTAAGTGGTCTGAGACAGTGACCAATTCTTTTCAAGTCTAGAACTTTCAACCAGCATGGTTTTAAAGAATTAATCATACCCATTATTAATAGCAGTCTCAGAGTATATGTGATATGACACATTATCATACATTCTCCATTTGTGAATATAAAAACATCAAATAGGAACTAATACGTTTGCTACCAACTTAGGGAGACAAGTGGAAATATCCATTTTATATTAAAGATCTAATTAATTTATCAGTTATTTGCCTCATTACTTGAACAATATAAAATACCATTTATAGACATTATATAGTTTTATTGTATTTTATCTTCTAGAGTAGTTTTATAATTATCTTAGCCAAAAGATTTCATCTTGTTATGTCTTCTGTTATTTATTGTTGTTGTTCTTATAACTTGCAATGCTACTATTGATGACTAAAATGTACTTTAGATGGACTATTGAATGGTTCAGTAGTTCAGTATCTAACCTACACCCAGGAAATAAAATGATTAACTTTTTAATCTAAATATTAGAGCTCACTATTTCATATAATCTAGATTTAGTCTTCAGAATTTTGGAGGGAGAAAAGCAGGAGGGGAAAAATGACCAATTTAGTTTTTGGTGAGACAAAACACAAATATACCTATTGCTTCTAAATGGTCAAATGTGAAACCATACTGATCCAACAATCTGTGAATGTTTAAAATTGATCCACCAACCTGTGAATGTTTAAAATCTGCTTAGTTTAGTTCTTTCCAATGCTTGGAACATTTAGGAATGTAAAATTAATTAAAAAGAAAACCACTTTAAGAACAGGTTTCAACTCAGTTTCTCAGAGGAGAAGTAAGAAAGCCAGTAATCACTTGATCAGCCCTTCTGTTTCCTCAAGAACTCACAGAATATTTACCACCTTTCTATTCCTACACACTTGTGTTCTAGACATCAGGGTGTTATGCTAGTTTTGTCTGTAGGTTTATTTTACTATCAGTTGAACAGGATAGTGGAGACCCTGAGTGGTGTCTGAAACCAGAACTGCCTGACACTTGTTACTTGGTTGCACGATGTATAACATAAACAGAATGAGTGTTGCCTTGTAGGACTTAAAGCACTCAAAGCAGAGTGGACCTTGAAGAGTTGTGTACTAATAAATTGATCTCAGTAGCTATTGTCTTTGCTCTTATTAACTACTTCAATTCCCGTTTTTGCTTCCAGAGATGATTAAATTACTGGTCTCCAGCTTCTACTTAAATCTCTTGACTGCATATTGACTGCTACACAAACAATCCTCCTCTTCATGTAGAAGGGATTTGAGGATGTGAGCTATTTACACAGCTGTAGCTCAGAAGATGTGGCTAGAAGATGCAGACTGTATCTCTGTGTAGTTGAGCATCTGGGAGATTCAGGAATATGGCCGGGACTTGGCACCTGACTGGCCCAGGACTTTCACAGCTATGAGAGCTGCCATAGTCAGGTGGGCAAAGGATCTGCCTGATTTTCCATTAACCGCACCACCATGGAGTGAGGCGTATAGGAGCATGCCCAAAGCAGAATAAGCCTATGCTTCAGTCACCAGCAAAACAAATGCCAATCCATCCTTCTCCCCGCCCATCTGTCTCATCAGTTGAAGGCCTTAAAAGACTGAGATCCCTCAAGAAGCAAGAAGTCTGCCTTTGGACTCAAGACTGAAGTGTCGCTCTTCCCTTGGTCTCCAGTCTGCCACACACATTTGGAGTTGCTAGCCCCCATGATGGTGTGAGCTAATTCTTGAAACCCTCTCTGGCTGTCTCTCTCATTCCATCTATTATCTACTACCTATCCATTCCTACTGGGACTACTTCTCTGGAGAACCCTAACTAGCACAGTAACAGATGTAGACAATGAAGAAATGGGATGGAATAATATTCCTGACATTTTACTGGTGTTTTATGTTCCTATTACCTCCACCTTTCACACGCCTTCCAGCCAAGGTACTCATTGCTTCACAACAGATGTAAGAGAAGCTAGTCTTTGTCACTTTGGTTTCCAAAAGCCCTATGGCCCTCAGGGGATTGTACTTTTTTCTACACACTTGTGTCTAGACATCAGGGTGTTATGCTAGTTTTGTCTGTAGGTTTATTTTACTATCAGTTGAACAGGATAGTGGAGACCCTGAGTGGTGTCTGAAACCAGAACTGCCTGACACTTGTTACTTGGTTGCACGATGTATAACATAAACAGAATGAGTGTTGCCTTGTAGGACTTAAAGCACTCAAAGCAGAGTGGACCTTGAAGAGTTGTGTACTAATAAATTGATCTCAGTAGCTATTGTCTTTGCTCTTATTAACTACTTCAATTCCCGTTTTTGCTTCCAGAGATGATTAAATTACTGGTCTCCAGCTTCTACTTAAATCTCTTGACTGCATATTGACTGCTACACAAACAATCCTCCTCTTCATGTAGAAGGGATTTGAGGATGTGAGCTATTTACACAGCTGTAGCTCAGAAGATGTGGCTAGAAGATGCAGACTGTATCTCTGTGTAGTTGAGCATCTGGGAGATTCAGGAATATGGCCGGGACTTGGCACCTGACTGGCCCAGGACTTTCACAGCTATGAGAGCTGCCATAGTCAGGTGGGCAAAGGATCTGCCTGATTTTCCATTAACCGCACCACCATGGAGTGAGGCGTATAGGAGCATGCCCAAAGCAGAATAAGCCTATGCTTCAGTCACCAGCAAAACAAATGCCAATCCATTCTTCTCCCGCCCATCTGTCTCATCAGTTAAAGGGCCCTTTAAAAAGACTGAGATCCCTCAAGAAGCAAGAAGTCTGCCTTTGGACTCAAGACTGAAGTGTCGCTCTTCCCTTGGTCTCCAGTCTGCCACACACATTTGGAGTTGCTAGCCCCCATGATGGTGTGAGCTAATTCTTGAAACCCTCTCTGGCTGTCTCTCTCATTCCATCTATTATCTACTACCTATCCATTCCTACTGGGACTACTTCTCTGGAGAACCCTAACTAGCACAGTAACAGATGTAGACAATGAAGAAATGGGATGGAATAATATTCCTGACATTTTACTGGTGTTTTATGTTCCTATTACCTCCACCTTTCACACGCCTTCCAGCCAAGGTACTCATTGCTTCACAACAGATGTAAGAGAAGCTAGTCTTTGTCACTTTGGTTTCCAAAAGCCCTATGGCCCTCAGGGGATTGTACTGACTCCATCCAGCACCAGAATATTGGGGAGAGGTGAGGTTTCAGAAGAGCAGTGTTTCCTCTGGAGTAGACAAGTTAGCCCAGGCCTTGGAGAGGGAAGTGGAGGGGACATGAGTGGCCAGTGATGTTGTTAGTCCTGAAGATCTGGTGGAGGTGGGGAGTGTGGGTCAAAAGGAAGCAAGACCCCAACTAAGGAATGACTGTGCAGTGAGTCTGGACAAACAGTTCTTACACAGCCAGGCATTCTGCTTCCCAAAATGAGACATGGAAGCCACAAAGAGAGTCTAGACCACTTGTGACAAGGCAAAGTGACCAGGAACCCATCCCTCTGATGACTAACACGTTTCCATGGCCTATAATTAAGAGAACAAGGGCTGCTTTGATGGATACCCTCACGGTCAGATGACATAAGACCAATGGGCCTTCACCCACCCAGTGACCTGATACAGCTGAAATGTCCAGGAAGTTAGACATCACCAGAGAAACTCCAACTTGGCTTAGATAAATTTCTACCACTCTGGAGAATGGGAACTCAGTGGTTGAGAGAAAAAGATATGAATTGTGACAAGTGGTATGTAAGTGGCATGTACGCGTGAGATGGCTTTGGGGAACTGAACAGTGGCCATGAGTGTGTAGTGAGGGGAAGGTACTCCAATCTGGGAGGATGGGCAGGGGCAGGTCATTCATGCTTCACAGAGCGTGGATTATGAGTGACATGAGGAGCTGTTGAAGGGGTTCGAGAACACCGCAACTTTTCAACAGCACATTGGCTGTTGCATGGAGAGTGGAGTGGGTGTGGCCTGCATGTAGGTTAGGAGAGCAGCTTGAGAAACTACAGCACTCATCCAGGTGACAGAAGATGGGAGCTCAAACCGGGCCAGTGGTTGTAGAGTGAGGGGCTGGATTATTGATATGTTCTAGTGGTTGAAACAACAGGTCTTGTCATTGGGGTGTATGTGGGGACTGAGGGAAAGTGAGGCATCAGTAAGAATAGCATTCGTCTTTCTCTCTGACTTATTTCACTAAGTATAATACACTCCAAGTCCATCCATGTTGTTGCGAATGGCAAAATCAGGTTTCTGTTTAAGTAACAAGTGGAAAATGAAGTCAATAACTGAAGGAGGGGAAGTTTGAAAGAAAGTGAGTACATGCAAGGAAACTCAAATTTCTGTTGTGGATGTAGTAAGTTTGAGTTGCCTGAGAAACAACCCTGTGGACATGTTCGGAAGGTATAAACAAATCACAGGGAAGTCTGGGTTGGAATTAGGAATGTGGATGTCATTAGCATTAGCTTTTGCTGATTTTTGTTTTGTTTTGCACCTATCCCGTTTCCATTCATCCTTCAGGCGTCAGCTGAAATGTTGCTTTCTCATGAGGTCTCCCCATGCCCTCCCCCAGGAGACACCAGCATCAGTGAGGGGCTCTACCAGGGTCTCTATTCAACTTTTCCAAAGTACTTGTCATGGTTAGAAATTAAGATTCATGTTTGCTAGTTCTTTAGAGATGAATCTCTCTGCCTATGCTGAGATGTTCTAGAAAAAAAAAAAAAGGCCGTTTTTCCATAATGAAATCTTTTAGAAGAATTGTACACAGAAAATTACAAGACACTCATGAGAGACATTAAAGAAGACTTAAACAGATGGAGAGATATTCCATGTTCCTGGATTGGAAGAATCAATATTGTGAAAATGACCATACTTCCAAATATCATCTACAGATTCAATGCAATACCTATTCAACTACCACTGACATTTTTCACAGAACTAGACCAAATAATAACACAGTTCATATGGAAACACAGAAGACCTCGAATAGCCAAAGCAATCCTGAGGAAGAAAAATGGAGTTGGAGGGATCAGCCTCCCTAACTTCAGACTCTACTACAAAGCAACAGTTATCAAGACAGTATGGTACTGGCACAAAAACAGAACTATAGATCAATGGAACAAGATTGAGAACCCAGAGATCAACCCACGCACCTATGGGTACCTTATTTTTGATAAAGGAGGAGAAACTATAAAATGGGACAAAGACAGTCTCTTTAACAAGTGGTGCTGGGAGAATTGGACAGCTACATGCAAAAAAATGAAATTGGAACATTCCCTGACGCCATACACTAAGATCAACTCAAAATGGATTAAAGACCTCAATGTAAGACCAGAAACCATCAAACTCTTAGAGGAGAATATAGGCAAAACCCTCAAGGACATCAATCAAAGCAAGATCTTCTCTGACCCACCAACTAAAATAGCAGAACTGAAAAGAAAAATGAACATATGGGACCTCATGAAACTTAAAAGCTTTTGTACAGCAAAAGAAATTACAAAAAAGTTCAACAGACACCCCACAGAGTGGGAGAAAATCATAGCAAATGAAACAACAGACAAAGAATTAATCTCCAAAATCTACAAGCAACTCAGACAACTCAGCACCAGAAAAATGAACAACCCAATCAAAAAATGGGAAAAAGATCTAAAGAGACACCTCTCCAAAGAGGACATACAAATGGTCCAAAAGCACATGAAACGATGCTCAACCTCGCTTATTATTAGAGAAATGCAAATTAAAACCACAATGAGATACCACCTCACACCTGTCAGAATGGCCATCATCAACAAATCGACAGACAACAAATGCTGGAGAGGGTGTGGAGAAAAGGGAACCCTCTTGCATTGCTGGTGGGAATGTAAATTAATACAACCTCTATGGAAGACAATATGGAGATTCCTTAAAAAACTAAAAATAGAAGCACCCTATGACCCAGCAATCCCACTATTAGGCCTATATCCTGATGAAATCAAAACTGAAAGAGGCACCTGTACCCCAATGTTCATTGCAGCTCTCTATACAATAGCCAGAACATGGAAGCAACCTAGATATCCATCGACAAATGAATGGATCCAGAAGCTCTGGTACATATATACAATGGAATACTACTCAGCTGTTAAAAGAAATGCAGAAGACTCAGTCCTAATGAGGTGGCTGGCTTTAGAACCTATCATAAAAAGTGAAGTAAGTCAAAAAGAGAAAGACAAGTATAGTATACTAACTCATATATATGGGATCTAGTAAGATGGTCATGATAACACACACAGTGAACTCGTGAAAAAACAGAGAATAGACATAAAGACATTGTGGAGACCGAACAATGGGAGGGAGTAACATGGGAACCTATACTGTCATGTGTAGAAAAGATAGCTATTGTCATTGTGCTAGGGGAATAGGAGTGCCTACAACCACTTGGAGCAATGGTCTGGAGGGATGGGGGGGGGGGAACCTGGGTGGGGGAGGGCCAAGGGTTATGCATCTGATTGATCTGGGAACATACATGTACAAAAATAAAAAAAAAAAAAAAGTCCCTTGAACAGCAAGGAGATCAAACCAGTCAGTCCTAAAGAAAATCAACCCTGGTATTCACTGGAAGGACGGATGCTAAAACAGAAGCTCCAATCCTTTGGCCACCTGATGCGAAGAGCCGACACACTGGAAAAGGCCCTGATGCTGGGAAAGACGGAGGCAGGAGGAGAAGAGGTGACAGAGGATGAGATGGTGGGAAAACCCGGACATGAGTTTGAGCAACACCTCTCCAAAGAGGACATACAAATGGTCCAAAAGCACATGAAACGATGCTCAACCTCGCTTATTATTAGAGAAATGCAAATTAAAACCACAATGAGATACCACCTCACACCTGTCAGAATGGCCATCATCAACAAATCGACAGACAACAAATGCTGGAGAGGGTGTGGAGAAAAGGGAACCCTCTTGCATTGCTGGTGGGAATGTAAATTAATACAACCTCTATGGAAGACAATATGGAGATTCCTTAAAAAACTAAAAATAGAAGCACCCTATGACCCAGCAATCCCACTATTAGGCCTATATCCTGATGAAATCAAAACTGAAAGAGGCACCTGTACCCCAATGTTCATTGCAGCTCTCTATACAATAGCCAGAACATGGAAGCAACCTAGATATCCATCGACAAATGAATGGATCCAGAAGCTCTGGTACATATATACAATGGAATACTACTCAGCTGTTAAAAGAAATGCAGAAGACTCAGTCCTAATGAGGTGGCTGGCTTTAGAACCTATCATAAAAAGTGAAGTAAGTCAAAAAGAGAAAGACAAGTATAGTATACTAACTCATATATATGGGATCTAGTAAGATGGTCATGATAACACACACAGTGAACTCGTGAAAAAACAGAGAATAGACATAAAGACATTGTGGAGACCGAACAATGGGAGGGAGTAACATGGGAACCTATACTGTCATGTGTAGAAAAGATAGCTATTGTCATTGTGCTAGGGGAATAGGAGTGCCTACAACCACTTGGAGCAATGGTCTGGAGGGATGGGGGGCGGGGGAACCTGGGTGGGGGGAGGGCCAAGGGATATGCATCTGATTGATCTGGGAACATACATGTACAAAAATAAAAAAAAAAAAAAAAAAAAAAAAGTCCCTTGAACAGCAAGGAGATCAAACCAGTCAGTCCTAAAGAAAATCAACCCTGGTATTCACTGGAAGGACGGATGCTAAAACAGAAGCTCCAATCCTTTGGCCACCTGATGCGAAGAGCCGACACACTGGAAAAGGCCCTGATGCTGGGAAAGACGGAGGGCAGGAGGAGAAGAGGGTGACAGAGGATGAGATGGTGGAACGGCATCACCAACTCCATGGACATGAGTTTGAGCAAGCTACAGGAGATGGTGAAGCCTGGCGGGCTGCCGTCCATGGGCTCACAGAGCTGGGCATGACTTCGCGACTGAGCAACAAAAGTCTGTCCAGGGGGCTTCCCTGGTGGTCCAGTGGGTAAGGACACCGCCTCGCAGTGCAAGGGGCGCCGGTTCGATCCCTGGCCTGGGAAGATCCCACGTGCCGCGGAGCGGCTGGACCAATGTGTCCAATTACCGAGCCGGAGCTCTGGAGTGCATGCGCCCAGAGCCGGTGCTCTGCGACAACAGAGGCCACCGCGATGGGAGGCCCACATGGGCCAAAGAACAAAGATGGATGAAAATGGACAAATGAAAGACCAATAGAAGTGGCCCGCCTGTTCCCCTCCTTCCCCACCCCACCCCCCCCACACACACACACACAAAAAGTCTGTCCAGGCCCTGCATCCATGGCCCAATTAGATTCTCTTAGAATTTGCTGAAAGTTCCTGAGTAAACAAGTGATGTTAAAGTCAAAAAAAAAAAAAAAAAAAAAAGAAATCTTTTAGACATTCAGTTTTAGAAACAAAGAAAGTAGGAAGAAAAAAAAAGAGGGCCCAGAGCTGAATGCAGATAGACTGACACATTCACGGGTCGAATAGAAGAGGAAGCTGATGAGAGCAGCCACGAAGGAGCTAGAAGGAAAACAGAGTCTGGGATCCAAGGACAGGGACAAAGGCAGTGTCGCTGTACCCAGTTCTGCTGAGAAGTCAAGTCTGATGGAAAGACTGAAGTGCCTGTTGGATTCACACCATGGTGAGCGTGGGGTGCTTGGTAAGAACCATTTGAGTGGAGCCGTGTGGACAGAAGGCAAGTTGCAGAGAGCAAAGGAATGAATGGCAAGGAGGAATGATAAATGATACACGGAGATGATTGTTCCAAGAAGCTTCACAGTTGGGGGAGAGAAAACTAGGGCAGCGGCTAGAAGGATATGTGGAGCTAAAGGAGGTCAGTTTTGGGCAATATGGAAGTGTATTCCTATGCAGGTGGGGACAATGGGTGGGTGGGAGCTAGGGAGAAATAACTACAGAAGAAATTAGGGATACATAAAGATGGAAGGGACAGAGCAGATAGGAAAGTGGAGACACACAGAGGATGGAGCCAAGAAACCTCTGCAGGCCACGACCAGAGCTGCCCCAGCTGTGCCCATGGCTTGAGGTGAGGCAATTACTGCTGAGGAGGGGGACAGCCTCGCTGGCGAAGAGGTTAGTCACCCTGTCAGCAGCCAGGCCCTGGCCCCTGCCCAGTCTCACACTGGGAGCAGAGTAAGAAGTCTTCTGGCAGGCGTCGTTGAAGAGCAAGGGAGGTGTGGGTGAGCGCTGAGCAGTGGGAGGGCAATCAGACCCGCTTCAGTAGGAGCCAGCAGCTGAGATGCCACCCCCACGCGCCCGCTGTGCCTCTCACCCACACAGCCTGCAGCCAAAGGAGTCGGGGTGAAATTTCTCTCCTTTCTCTTACCGCCTCTCCGTTCTTCTGCTCCAGGAGACTGGCCCTGCAACCACAGAGCAGATGGGCACCACTCCCGGCTGCCCCATGTGGTCCACACCTTCCTGGAGAAGAGTCCAAACCAAGGGGCTGGGAGGTGGTCCTGGCTGCCCGGTGGGAGGCTCAGGCGGACTGAGCCCCAGAACCACACAGAGGAGCAGGTCTGGGCTCCTGGCCCTGCCAGAGCCCGCGAGGGCATCTGCTGCATCACACAGAACTGTCCCATGTCCCCGCTTGTCTGAGACCAGCGCTTTTCAGACTTCAATGCGCAAGAAGGTTACCAGTGGGGTGTGTTAAAATGCAAACTCTGAGTCCACAGAGCTGGGGAGGGGCCTGAGCACAAACATTCCTTTTTTCCTTTTAAGTATGTATTTATTTATTTGGCTACCTCAGGTATTAGTGTGGCACGGGGGATCTTCCTTTCATCACATGCAGTCTTTCGTTGGGGCCCACCGATTCTGAAGTTGTGGCCCATGGGCTCTGGAGCACTGGAACTTATTTGCTCCACTGCATGCGGGATCACTCCTTGACCAGGGAGTGAACCCACATCCCCTGAATTGCAAGGCAGATTCTTAACCACTGGACCATCAGGGGAAATCCTGAGAACAGGCCTTTCCAACAAGTCCCAGGGTGATGCTGATGTGGACGTTGCTCTCCCTGTGCTCTGAATTCACAGCTAGGCTTTCCACAGAAATGCACATCAGCCCGTATGCACAGACCATTCACTCCAGCTGAGCTCACACAGACACAGGAGGCTATTTCTTGGGGTTGGACTCCCGGGATAGTGACCCCTGCACCACAGAGTTATTGTCCAGTTGTTTCCCTTCCCCTACCTCCAGCCCAGAAGGTCTCACACTGGGAGCAGAGTAAGAGTCTTCTGCTCTCAAGGGAGGTGTGGGTGAGCGCTGAGCAGTGGGAGGGCAATCAGACCCGCTTCAGTAGGAGCCAGCAGCTGAGATGCCACCCCCACGCGCCCGCTGTGCCTCTCACCCACACAGCCTGCAGCCAAAGGAGTCGGGGTGAAATTTCTCTCCTTTCTCTTACCGCCTCTCCGTTCTTCTGCTCCAGGAGACTGGCCCTGCAACCACAGAGCAGATGGGCACCACTCCCGGCTGCCCCATGTGGTCCACACCTTCCTGGAGAAGAGTCCAAACCAAGGGGCTGGGAGGTGGTCCTGGCTGCCCGGTGGGAGGCTCAGGCGGACTGAGCCCCAGAACCACACAGAGGAGCAGGTCTGGGCTCCTGGCCCTGCCAGAGCCCGCGAGGGCATCTGCTGCATCACACAGAACTGTCCCATGTCCCCGCTTGTCTGAGACCAGCGCTTTTCAGACTTCAATGCGCAAGAAGGTTACCAGTGGGGTGTGTTAAAATGCAAACTCTGAGTCCACAGAGCTGGGGAGGGGCCTGAGCACAAACATTCCTTTTTTCCTTTTAAGTATGTATTTATTTATTTGGCTACCTCAGGTATTAGTGTGGCACGGGGGATCTTCCTTTCATCACATGCAGTCTTTCGTTGGGGCCCACCGATTCTGAAGTTGTGGCCCATGGGCTCTGGAGCACTGGAACTTATTTGCTCCACTGCATGCGGGATCACTCCTTGACCAGGGAGTGAACCCACATCCCCTGAATTGCAAGGCAGATTCTTAACCACTGGACCATCAGGGAAGTCCTGAGAACAGGCCTTTCCAACAAGTCCCAGGGTGATGCTGATGTGGACGTTGCTCTCCCTGTGCTCTGAATTCACAGCTAGGCTTTCCACAGAAATGCACATCAGCCCGTATGCACAGACCATTCACTCCAGCTGAGCTCACACAGACACAGGAGGCTATTTCTTGGGGTTGGACTCCCGGGATAGTGACCCCTGCACCACAGAGTTATTGTCCAGTTGTTTCCCTTCCCCTACCTCCAGCCCAGAAGGTCTCAGAACTGAGAGGATGTCAGAGTCACCTGACATCCTGCAGACACCCTGCCCCCTTCCTCACCCCCAGATGATCAGAGTCAACAAGCCTGGGGCAGGGTGCAGGAATACACATTTTTTATCAAGTTCTCCAGGTGATTCTGATCCAGATATTTTCATTGAACTCATGGGAGAAACACTAATTACAAACACTTAGGTTCATGGTTTCCCAGGAATACATGTACGGAAGTCTGACGATCTGAAGACTTGAAGGAATAAAGACAGGAAGGTTAGATGCTGAGGCCGATATTTTTGCTCAAGGCATCTTCCCAAGCACTGTCTTAAATCAGCCTAGAGCGATTACTGTGACTGCATGCTCAGTTGACCATACCCTTCAGTGGACCAGCTGCTGCTCCCCTGGAAGACGAGTGTTATTTTTCAAGCATGAGTGATGGATTTGAAGTGGCTGATCAGGTTCCTCCAGGGACTGGGGACACCTCCTTACTAGCTGCTCTGTTCTCTCCTTTGTGGGAGGGTGCTAGGGTCTTTCAGACACTTTTAAGTTCTGGGATAAATCTTACTCCTACTAATGGAACAGGCAAGAATCTTATTCCATTATCTGGGGACCTGAGAAATGTCACATTAATTTGCTTTATTTACATCTAATTCTAAGTCTCTGATCCTCTGGGCTGGCAGAAAATGTGAGCTCAGTCATTACTGGAGAGCTTAAAACCTCTAGGGCAGTGCAAAGTTCCCAAAAGACCCTCAGATGTTTAGCACACCCCCTTTCAAGCGCCCTCCAACTCAGTGACTTTAATGAGAACCGTTGCTCTATGCTTGGATATTTGTGGAGGCTGGGAATGCTTAGGCTTTAGCCTCCCAGGTGCCTTGTTCAGCATTTCCCTTCTACTTTCCCCCGGACTCTGTGAGAGAGTAGGCCAGGGTTTCAACATAGTCTTTAGAACCTGTGGGCCCATCATCTTCCCAGCCTTGGGGAATTTCCCACCTCTGTCTCCCTGTTTCTGCCTTCTTTTCCTTCCCACTTTACATAACCTCAGGAGAGCTCAGGCTTTCGAAAAACAAAAACCAGAAGAGCCGTTGTCTGTAATACAAACCGTTTTTGAGGAAGTGTAAAATTTTCATTAAAACAAAATAGCAAGAACAAACCTCAATACAATATCTCAGTGATCCCATGACAGAAACATATGACCCTCATTAACATGATCCCATTCTCTATTTTTTTTGGCTGCACTGCATAGCATGGGGACTCTTAATTTTCAACTAAAAAGCATGACTCTCATGTAAATATGAAACGAACACACGTCAAAGATTGCTTTTGACTGCAATTTATAAGAGAACTGGTAATACCTTAAAACTAGTCCAAAGCATTTGAGAATCTCAGATCTATCATAGCTTAGTAGATGGCTGGATTAGATACAAAACTGGTTCACGTCCAACAAGACCATAAACCATGACTTTGGAGGTTATCTTCTCTGCTCAACAGAAATTATTTATCTCTAACTGATAAAAATCTATAAGTCAACCTCTCTGCTACAGAATTACAAAATTGCCTTAAAAAATAGCAAGTCAAGCCCAGCACTACATTTAATACCTAGTATTACTCTCTCTTGCCTAATACCAAGTTTAGGAAAAATTTTCTAGTAGAAGGAACCTTAAAAGGCCCAACTATCTTCTTGGAATTTGGGAGGAAAAAAATAGCAAGAACAAACCTCAAAATAATATCTTAATGATTCCCATTACAGAAGCATAAGACCTCCATTCATATGACCTCATTCTATTTTTTTGACACTTTTTTTTTTTTTTTTGGCTGCACTGCATAGTATGTGGGATCTTAGTTCTCTGACCAGGGATCGAAGCACAGAATCTTAACCACTGGTGGTGGTGGTGGTTTAGTTGCTCAGTCCTGTCCTTTGTAAACAGACTCTTGTGACCCCCTGGACTGCTGCCCACCAGCTAGGGGAGTCCCAGTATGACCCGTTCTTATGCTAACAAAGTGTCTATATCTTCACTCTGTGAGAGAGTAGGCGGGTTTCAAATGTCAACCTGTGGGCCCATCATCTTCCCAGCCTTGGGGAATTTCCCACCTCTGTCTCCCTGTTTCTGCCTTCTTTTCCTTCCCACTTTACATAACCTCAGGAGAGCTCAGGCTTTCGAAAAACAAAAACCAGAAGAGCCGTTGTCTGTAATACAAACCGTTTTTGAGGAAGTGTAAAATTTTCATTAAAACAAAATAGCAAGAACAAACCTCAATACAATATCTCAGTGATCCCATGACAGAAACATATGACCCTCATTAACATGATCCCATTCTCTATTTTTTTTGGCTGCACTGCATAGCATGGGGACTCTTAATTTTCAACTAAAAAGCATGACTCTCATGTAAATATGAAACGAACACACGTCAAAGATTGCTTTTGACTGCAATTTATAAGAGAACTGGTAATACCTTAAAACTAGTCCAAAGCATTTGAGAATCTCAGATCTATCATAGCTTAGTAGATGGCTGGATTAGATACAAAACTGGTTCACGTCCAACAAGACCATAAACCATGACTTTGGAGGTTATCTTCTCTGCTCAACAGAAATTATTTATCTCTAACTGATAAAAATCTATAAGTCAACCTCTCTGCTACAGAATTACAAAATTGCCTTAAAAAATAGCAAGTCAAGCCCAGCACTACATTTAATACCTAGTATTACTCTCTCTTGCCTAATACCAAGTTTAGGAAAAATTTTCTAGTAGAAGGAACCTTAAAAGGCCCAACTATCTTCTTGGAATTTGGGAGGAAAAAAATAGCAAGAACAAACCTCAAAATAATATCTTAATGATTCCCATTACAGAAGCATAAGACCTCCATTCATATGACCTCATTCTATTTTTTTGACACTTTTTTTTTTTTTTTTGGCTGCACTGCATAGTATGTGGGATCTTAGTTCTCTGACCAGGGATCGAAGCACAGAATCTTAACCACTGGTGGTGGTGGTGGTTTAGTTGCTCAGTCCTGTCCTTTGTAAACAGACTCTTGTGACCCCCTGGACTGCTGCCCACCAGCTAGGGGAGTCCCAGTATGACCCCGTTCTTATGCTAACAAAGTGTCTATATCTTCACTCTGTATCACCAAAGGAGCCCCCCACTTCCTACAAAGGGAGGAGGATGAGGAGGGCACAGCCCTCTTCCTGTACCATATTAACCTCTCCAGTGGAGATTCAGCCCTCTATTGTGGCTATGAAACACATTCACAGATCCTTCTGAAGCTGGCTTAAAAAGACACAAAAGCAGAGAACAGAGGGAAAGCCCACCCTTGATAGCATTAATGTGAGATGTTAGCTCCCTGTCCCATTGTCAAACCTGGGCTCTTACTGCAGCTTGCTGTCTGCGGGAAGCCTGGCTAAATCACAAGAGTTGGCCACATTGTGACAAATCACACCTGTGGCTGCATATTGTTATACAGAGGAGAGCAGCTAGAGAAATGCACCTTGTGGGGAGAATTCTCCTTCCTAACTACAATGGTCTCTCCCACTTCCCCAGGTCTCACTTTGCATATTTGGGTCACAAAGAAGACCCACTTCCAGTGAGCCGACAAGTTTTTGCCTCCTTACTTCGTTGGGTTGGGCCTTCGAGTCTTGTTTCCCTTCCCTGCTCGCTCTGCCCCATCTTCTCTTTGTTTCACATGAAACTCATCAGCAAATCAGTCTTCAGCCAGGAGTCAGTGCAGCCTCTGGCAGGGATCCTGAGTGGGAGATCAGAGAGACCGTGAGAAGAATGTCAAGCTCTGCTCTGACCGGATGTGTCCCAAGATGGGAGGAAGGTGGGTCTCACAAACCAGAAGTTGTTATTCATTTCAGTCTTTTGGATCTGGAAGCCAGACTTACAAAGTTTAAGGAGGTGGATTAACCCCTAAGCCTTTAAACTACCTAACTGGCCAGACTCCGTTGTGACCTTTCAGTTTGAAATATTGCCTGTCCTTCTTGATTTATGGTTCTGAAATGTTAGTATGTGCCAGATTCACCTGAATGGTTTGTTAAAACAGACTCCTGAACCTCACCCCTCATAGTTTCTCATTCAGTGATCCAGGAATTTGTGTTTTTACCAAATTCTCAAGTCTTGCTGCTGCTGCGTCTGCTCCAGGGAACGCACTTTGAGAATCACTTCTCTAGTTAAACTTTATATAAGGATTCCCCAGAGAAGCTCCTTCAAAGGCAGATTCTGAGTCAGCGGGTCTGGGATGAGATGCTGCATGTATAGCAAGTTCCCAGATAATGTCTATACTGCTGATCTTCAGACCACAGTATGAGAGGCAAGCCTCTAAAGCAGTGGTTCTGAACCCTGGCTGCCTATTAGAAACATCTGGTGGGGTCTTGAAACATCCCCATGCACAGGCAACCCTCATCCAATGAAATCAGGATTTCTGGGAGTGAGATCCAGGCATCAACAGTTTTCAAAGCTCCCCAGATGCATGTAATATGCAGCCAAGATTAAAGACTATTGTTTTAGACCAGTGGTTCCCAACCCTACTGCATATTTTAAAAGTATGAAAAGCTTTTGCAAAATACCTATTCTTTTTTTCCCTCTTATGCTTATTTTTTTTTAATTTTGTTTTTAAAATAAGCTTTTTATTTTAAAGTAGTTTTTGATTTACAGAAAAGTTGCGAAGATAGTACAGAAAGTTCTGTATACACAGCATTCAGTTTCCTCTGTTATTAAGATCTTACAGAAGTGTGGTACGTTTTGTTAGAGCAGATGTCACAACTAATGGTTGTTGTTTAGTCAGTCCCTCAGTTGTGTCCAACACTTTTGTGACCCCATGGACTGTAGTCCATCAGGCTCCTCTGTCCATGGGATTTCCCAGGCAAGAATACTGGATTGGGTTGCCATTTCCTTCTCCAGGGAATCTTTCTGACCCAGAGATAGAACGCATGTCTCCTGCATTGGCAGGAGGATTCTTTACCACTGAGCTACCTAGGCAGCCTGTCACAACTACTACTGATATATTATTGCTAACTGAAGTCCATGCAATTTTTTTGGATTTATTTAGTTTTAACATAATATCATTTTTCTATTCTAGAACTCTATCCAGGAAACGACATTATATTTATTTCATTTTGTAAAATACCTCTTCTTGAGTCACAAGTCTTTCTAGCTGATCTTCACTATCTGTTTTCCAAATAAACATGAACACAGACACACACACAAAACTTTAAAATCTTCAATAGTTTCTCCTTCCTTTTGTGATAAAAACAAAAGTCAGAATTTCTGGACATGGGGCCCAGGGTCTAGAAAATACCCCCAGAGATTCAAATATGCGGCCAGGATTGAGAACTGCTCTAGATAGTCTCTAATCACATTCTACCTGTTCTATAACCTTTGCCCATTAAATGTGGTCTGCCCACCAGGCATGTGGAAACCTGCCCTGGGCAGCAGGCTCTGGTTGCGGACCCCTCCCACTAGCCCACTTAACCTGCTCTTCCCGCACTTTGATCTCAGTCAGTTTGACCATCTGCATTTGTTCTTTGCCTCCCCAGAGCTGCACTGGGACTCCTCCATGTTTTACTAAGCATAGGCCCCTCTCCTCTGGGTTCTAACCCTGCTTCACAGTCTCCCACATCTTGAGTTGGATTTTGGCTCGGCACGTACACCCCTCTTGGGCTTCCCTGGAGGCTCAGATGGTAAAGAATCTGCCTGCAATTCAGGAGACTCAGGTTCATTCCCTCAGTCAGGAAGATCCCCTGGAGGAGGAAATGGCAACCCACTCCAGTATTCTTGCCTGGAGAATCCCATGGACAGAGGAGCCTGGCAGGCTACAATCCACAGGGTTGCAAAGAGTCTGACATGACTGAAGTGACTAACACTACTTTTATTCCCCACTTTGGCATCAGCTTCCCCGCCATCCCCCAACATTGGCTGCCTGCTTAGCCTCCCAGCCCCAAGTCAAGTATGTAGACTTCCTGCAAATATTTACCATGGGCCTCTGAGGTGCCAGAAGGGGACTCCCAGCCCTGCCCAAGTTTTAAAGATGAGACTGTAAATGCTTGCATTGGCAGGAGGATTCTTTACCACTGAGCTAAGGCAGCCTGTCACAACTACTACTGATATATTATTGCTAACTGAAGTCCATGCAATTTTTTTGGATTTATTTAGTTTTAACATAATATCATTTTTCTATTCTAGAACTCTATCCAGGAAACGACATTATATTTATTTCATTTTGTAAAATACCTCTTCTTGAGTCACAAGTCTTTCTAGCTGATCTTCACTATCTGTTTTCCAAATAAACATGAACACAGACACACACACAAAACTTTAAAATCTTCAATAGTTTCTCCTTCCTTTTGTGATAAAAACAAAAGTCAGAATTTCTGGACATGGGGCCCAGGGTCTAGAAAATACCCCCAGAGATTCAAATATGCGGCCAGGATTGAGAACTGCTCTAGATAGTCTCTAATCACATTCTACCTGTTCTATAACCTTTGCCCATTAAATGTGGTCTGCCCACCAGGCATGTGGAAACCTGCCCTGGGCAGCAGGCTCTGGTTGCGGACCCCTCCCACTAGCCCACTTAACCTGCTCTTCCCGCACTTTGATCTCAGTCAGTTTGACCATCTGCATTTGTTCTTTGCCTCCCCAGAGCTGCACTGGGACTCCTCCATGTTTTACTAAGCATAGGCCCCTCTCCTCTGGGTTCTAACCCTGCTTCACAGTCTCCCACATCTTGAGTTGGATTTTGGCTCGGCACGTACACCCCTCTTGGGCTTCCCTGGAGGCTCAGATGGTAAAGAATCTGCCTGCAATTCAGGAGACTCAGGTTCATTCCCTCAGTCAGGAAGATCCCCTGGAGGAGGAAATGGCAACCCACTCCAGTATTCTTGCCTGGAGAATCCCATGGACAGAGGAGCCTGGCAGGCTACAATCCACAGGGTTGCAAAGAGTCTGACATGACTGAAGTGACTAACACTACTTTTATTCCCCACTTTGGCATCAGCTTCCCCGCCATCCCCCAACATTGGCTGCCTGCTTAGCCTCCCAGCCCCCAAGTCAAGTATGTAGACTTCCTGCAAATATTTACCATGGGCCTCTGAGGTGCCAGACACTGTGCCGGGCAGGAGCTGCCTTGTGAGCCGAAACAGACCCATCACTGCCACTGGAGAGCTTTACCTTCCAGTATGGGAGACAGGGATGAGACAAATGTAAAATGTGTTCCGTATTATGTGCTGGGGAGGAGAGGGCACGGGGTCGTGGATGTCTATCAGACGGAAGCCCTGCCTGAGGAGCACGATTTAAGCTAAAATATGAGAGAGCAGTGGATGTTACCTAGTTAAAGAGGAGAGGCAGATGGAGGAGGAAGGGGTGTCATGTACAAAGTCTGGGTTGTGGGAAGGAACACATCATTCCTGGGGGACAAATGCCTGCATGGCTGTTGCAGAGGGAGAGAGGGGTGTGAGGTGGCATTAAACATTCTATGACCTATATGGCACCCACTCTCTGGCCAAGGGTCAGCACACAGGAGCCACCCGCCCTGATGGGGCAGGCATTTGGTAACTGGGTCTGGTGGACCACACTCTGCCCAGCTGTGCAGATGGTAAGCCCTGGTTCTGTGTCCAGCAAAACTGAATCTTTTCCTTCCCTCTTTCTATCCCATTTCCCTGAGGCTTTCTCCCCTTTTCTGGGAAAATGGGACAAATCTGACTAGTGACTATAATAAGAAGAGATGGGTACCATGGTTTATTTTAGCTGGCCAGGCACAGAATGTTCAAAGCAGCCCTTTATGTTAAATTCAAGTTGTGCATCTTCTGATTCATATGCTGTCCATAGGGATTGGAAGTCTGGGAGGAACTCTTCGGTCCCATTCAGTTGTCCCCACATCCTCAGAAATTGGTGTGTTCTCACACATCTTCGCTTCTGGAGGCCAGTCCCATCTTCTCCAGACTTTGGAGAACAACAGCAGCAACCCTGACTTCCCTTTGGATCCTCATTTACAGTAGCCTTCTAGAAAGAGGTGACCAATCAGAGTGAAAAGGGACTGTCCCAGTGATTCAGCAGGGAACTCCAGAGCTTCTTACCTATGGGGTACACTCCCAAAGAATGTACACAGGTCCTTGAGTGCCAAAATAGGGAGGAACTAGTCCTTGAATTAGACCCAGTGAAAATTCAAGGGAAGGAAGATGTCGACGGAGGTAGAAGATATAACTCAAGGTAGAAGACAGTGATGTATTAAAAGAGCTGTAACTTTTTCAACTTGATAAATAGTATCTATTAATATAAAAGCTCTACAGTTAACATCGTGCTTAAATGGTGAGACATAGATGCTTTTCACTAAAATCAGATAAAAGGCAATGGTGTCCCCTCTTACCACATACGTCATACTGGAGGTCCTTGCAAATGAAATAATGCAAGAAAAGGAAATAAAAAGTATAAAGATTAGGAAGGAAGATCCAAAACTGTCTTTGTTCACAGATAATGTGGACATTTATGTAGAAAATCTAAGCAACTCCTGAAACTAATAAGTGATTACTTACGTATTCTCTGTCCTCAAGGGCAGTGAGTACTGTTCATTCATAGATCTTCTACAGCTTGTTAATGATGTGTTTGTAGGATTCTTTGTTTAATCTCTCTCTTCCCCACTATGTCAGTCTTATAAGGGCAGGAATCATGTCTTCTTTTGTTTGGTGCTGTCATCTAGCGCCTGGCAGAGCTCCTGGCACACAGTGGGCACTTGATACACATTTAGCGAACAAAGAATGAACAAAGGGTTTTCAGTCTATTCAAGACTTTGAATTGTCTTTCCTCTATTTTTATTTAACCCTTATTATATCCTATTACTTAAAAGGAAATTTTATAGGGGAATCGGGCAAT
The DNA here is from genome assembly GCA_022376925.1 of Tragulus kanchil. NCBI lineage: Eukaryota > Metazoa > Chordata > Mammalia > Artiodactyla > Tragulidae > Tragulus > Tragulus kanchil. The sequence goes on along the minus strand of JAIOJX010000029.1, from coordinate 111,623,436 downwards.
AATACATTTTGAAAGCTAGGTGACTGATGCCCACAGTGTTTGAAAATGACAAGCTCTGTGACAGGTGCCTGAGCTAACAAATTGGTAACAATAGTCCTCCCTTGTAATGTGGATCCTTGGCATCTAGGGGCCCTTCCTTTCTTAATAGCTGTCAGATTAAAACTGCTCAGGAGAGAGGGTTCACTGAATGCGGCTGATTCTTTCACTTTGTGGAAATGGAGTGTGGAAAGCAGAAGTGGACGTGGGAAAGGCCCATCTCTAGACTGACAGGAGAGACTGGGCAGAGGACGAAGGACACCTTGTACAGCTGTGCAGGTTGCACCCTGCACAAGGCATCCAGCCAAGGGGTCAGTAGGGGCTGAAGCCAAGCCAAGCTCTTCTTCCGAGGAATAGGAGACAGTGATGTGATTAAGAAGAGCTAGTAACTCAAGGTAGAAGACAGTGATGTATTAAAAGAGCTGTAACTTTTCAACTTGATAAATAGTATCTATTAATATAAAAGCTCTACAGTTAACATCGTGCTTAAATGGTGAGACATAGATGCTTTTCACTAAAATCAGATAAAAGGCAATGGTGTCCCCTCTTACCACATACGTCATACTGGAGGTCCTTGCAAATGAAATAATGCAAGAAAAGGAAATAAAAAGTATAAAGATTAGGAAGGAAGATCCAAAACTGTCTTTGTTCACAGATAATGTGGACATTTATGTAGAAAATCTAAGCAACTCCTGAAACTAATAAGTGATTACTTACGTATTCTCTGTCCTCAAGGGCAGTGAGTACTGTTCATTCATAGATCTTCTACAGCTTGTTAATGATGTGTTTGTAGGATTCTTTGTTTAATCTCTCTCTTCCCCACTATGTCAGTCTTATAAGGGCAGGAATCATGTCTTCTTTTGTTTGGTGCTGTCATCTAGCGCCTGGCAGAGCTCCTGGCACACAGTGGGCACTTGATACACATTTAGCGAACAAAGAATGAACAAAGGGTTTTCAGTCTATTCAAGACTTTGAATTGTCTTTCCTCTATTTTTATTTAACCCTTATTATATCCTATTACTTAAAAGGAAATTTTATAGGGGAATCGGGCAATAATACATTTTGAAAGCTAGGTGACTGATGCCCACAGTGTTTGAAAATGACAAGCTCTGTGACAGGTGCCTGAGCTAACAAATTGGTAACAATAGTCCTCCCTTGTAATGTGGATCCTTGGCATCTAGGGGCCCTTCCTTTCTTAATAGCTGTCAGATTAAAACTGCTCAGGAGAGAGGGTTCACTGAATGCGGCTGATTCTTTCACTTTGTGGAAATGGAGTGTGGAAAGCAGAAGTGGACGTGGGAAAGGCCCATCTCTAGACTGACAGGAGAGACTGGGCAGAGGACGAAGGACACCTTGTACAGCTGTGCAGGTTGCACCCTGCACAAGGCATCCAGCCAAGGGGTCAGTAGGGGCTGAAGCCAAGCCAAGCTCTTCTTCCTGACAATGAACACTGGTGAGAGGCTGTATCAGAAGAGCCCAAGGAGGTGGTACCCCAGGAAGGAGTCCTCACGTTCTTAGGAAGAATGAGAGTCATGAAGGAGGGCATGGAAGAAACCTGCATTTAGCATTCAATCAGAAGGCAGAGAGGTGGAGTGTTGCCCACTCTGATGGCCTCACTCTGAATGTCTGGTGCCCCCCCACCTCCTTATCCCCACTCCAGTGCACCCAGTTCTCACAGTGACAAGGGGTGTCTCCTAGTAAGAGCAGGGAGATTTGTACAAGAAGGTCTTAAAACCAGAAGGGCCTCCCTGTTTCTCTCAAGGTGAAGGGGCAGTGGAACGGCTGGCAATAGGGCTGCCAAGCTGCTGACCCAGGTCTGGCTGGCGGCATAACTCATCCTTTCCCCAGATATGGAGAGGCTCTATGAACACTGCAGGGAGCTCATGCACAGCCTGAAAGAAAAACAGTTTAGCACCAAATAGCTTTTTAAAAAATTACCCACACCCACCCCTATTCTGTTCTTTATGATACATGGAAACTCCAGGGCTATTTCTAGCTCGAGATGCAGGGGATGCTGATGAGCAGTTGAGGTTTCTGCAGCTGATCTCTGATAGGCCCGAGCTGTTGCCACCCCACAGAGGTGCTAGGGACAGGCAGCTTGACGGCACATGGCCGGCACACGGCGGGTGGGCGGGAGGACGTCTGGCTGGTTCTGTGGGGAGGAGGGCGGATGGAAGCGACTCTGAAACTGCGTTTTGGGAGCAGTAAGCTAAAGACAGTGCCATTCTGTGTGCCTGCAACACCACCTTCCTTCCAGAAAGAAAGAATGATAACTCTGGGGCTGTCATTGCCGCTTCTGTGATTGTTCCTCTAGCTTCCAGCCTGGAATGTCACAGCGGGGGCCAAGATGCAATTCTTTTCCTGATGGAGAATGAATACTCTTAAAACAAGTGGTCAACTCTCTCTTTTGGGGCTATGAGGCATGTGGGATCTCAGGTCCCTGACCAGGGTTGAACGGAGACGGCAGACGAAGGACACCTTGTACAGCTGTGCAGGTTGCACCCTGCACAAGGCATCCAGCCAAGGGGTCAGTAGGGGCTGAAGCCAAGCCAAGCTCTTCTTCCTGACAATGAACACTGGTGAGAGGCTGTATCAGAAGAGCCCAAGGAGGTGGTACCCCAGGAAGGAGTCCTCACGTTCTTAGGAAGAATGAGAGTCATGAAGGAGGGCATGGAAGAAACCTGCATTTAGCATTCAATCAGAAGGCAGAGAGGTGGAGTGTTGCCCACTCTGATGGCCTCACTCTGAATGTCTGGTGCCCCCCCACCTCCTTATCCCCACTCCAGTGCACCCAGTTCTCACAGTGACAAGGGGTGTCTCCTAGTAAGAGCAGGGAGATTTGTACAAGAAGGTCTTAAAACCAGAAGGGCCTCCCTGTTTCTCTCAAGGTGAAGGGGCAGTGGAACGGCTGGCAATAGGGCTGCCAAGCTGCTGACCCAGGTCTGGCTGGCGGCATAACTCATCCTTTCCCCAGATATGGAGAGGCTCTATGAACACTGCAGGGAGCTCATGCACAGCCTGAAAGAAAAACAGTTTAGCACCAAATAGCTTTTTAAAAAATTACCCACACCCACCCCTATTCTGTTCTTTATGATACATGGAAACTCCAGGGCTATTTCTAGCTCGAGATGCAGGGGATGCTGATGAGCAGTTGAGGTTTCTGCAGCTGATCTCTGATAGGCCCGAGCTGTTGCCACCCCACAGAGGTGCTAGGGACAGGCAGCTTGACGGCACATGGCCGGCACACGGCGGGTGGGCGGGAGGACGTCTGGCTGGTTCTGTGGGGAGGAGGGCGGATGGAAGCGACTCTGAAACTGCGTTTTGGGAGCAGTAAGCTAAAGACAGTGCCATTCTGTGTGCCTGCAACACCACCTTCCTTCCAGAAAGAAAGAATGATAACTCTGGGGCTGTCATTGCCGCTTCTGTGATTGTTCCTCTAGCTTCCAGCCTGGAATGTCACAGCGGGGGCCAAGATGCAATTCTTTTCCTGATGGAGAATGAATACTCTTAAAACAAGTGGTCAACTCTCTCTTTTGGGGCTATGAGGCATGTGGGATCTCAGGTCCCTGACCAGGGGTTGAACCCACACCCACTGCCTTGGAAGCATGGCATCATAGCCACTGGACTACCAGAGAAGTCCCTAAAGTGGTCAGATCGTAAGGAAGCTCATCAAAGCATCATGGGGAGGTCAAAAAAGGAAAGGATGGACTTCATCTATAAGCTTTCAGAGACTTTGAAATCAGATGAATTTGAGTTCAGTTCCCTTCTTTTTCATTATGAGCAGTGTAACCTTAAGGAGGTGCTTAACCTCTCTGCAACTCATTTCTGTCGTCTACAAAGTGGGGAGAATCCAGGACTGGCATGTTTTATTTTGATGGAGGGCAGTCTGTGCATGGTCATGGATCCAAACATTTTTTCTTCTGACTCTTGTTCATCCTATCCCAGAAGAGCGCTCCTTATTTTTCTTCATTTTTATGTTTTATCTTAATAAAAAGCTGGCCGTGTTTGCACATAGACCAGGTAGAAATGTGATTTATGTTACATATGTTATGCTGTTTACAGACCAAAATCCACACACAGCTTTGTTTTCAACAGTTTAAATCTTTTTGCCCTCTAGGATGTAGGGTGTTAGACATTGCTAACCCTCCAGGCCATGTCTAAATTGACAGTAAGGTGTACCTCGAAATGATTGATCTAAGAATTAAGCATATTTAAGAATATTTAAAAAAAATAATATTTAGGTCCATTTGTGGAATCTTAGAGCAAAGGTAAAAAACTGGCTTTGGTGGCAGGTATGTGTTTTCAAACACCACGCTTGCATATAAAATTACCCAGTTACTTTCTAAATCAAGTTACTTCTTATCCTGAGCCTCTACGTTCTACATCCTATTCATTATCAGGGCTAGAATATTCTCCTTGAGTCATGAGAGGTCTGAGGAACCTCACATGGAGTGGAAGTGTCCAGGAGGCTCTCTGGCCTTCAGCCGCACTGGGCTCTCGCTGCTGTGCTCATGGCCCCAGTGCGCAGAGGGGCCTCGTTGCTGCCGCCCCTCCCTGTGCTTAGGTTGACAGTGTTTGCAGGGTCTGGAAGCCCCAGCACCTAGCACCTGGGTCCCCCTAGCTCCCAGCCCTCCAGTTTACCTTCTAGCTATTCTCCTCTGAGACATCTTCCTGAGTGACTGCAAAGAAGCAGGGACTCTATAAACTGAGGGCCCCCGAGACTCCTGGAGCCTAAGCCACCTTTCTCTTCTCCGGCTCAGGGATTGTCTTCTTTACCAGAAGGGAGAAGGGTGCCAGATAGGGCTGTTTTAGCCTCTACTCCTCCAAACACACAGTGATCTCCTTCCAATGACACCATTTTCCTTTTAATTCACATTTTCACTCCATTATCATCATTATTCTTGAACAAGATTTGTCAGCTTATCATGGGAATTTAAGACTCTTTTGTCATATTTTTATTTTGAGAGTTATAAACACTCTCAGAATCCCATCCATTCTGATACCAAATGAAGATTTAGACCCATCCAGCAGAAATTAGCTCAGATCCATTGAGAAAAGGAGATCTGTCTTTTAATTCTTTATTTCCTGTCCTTTCAAAACAGAACAGTGGTTAAGTCTTTGTGAAATGTTCTCTACTTATCCTTCTCTGTTAGAGAATTTCGAAACTCTATGAGCTATTTCACTTGACTGGACTGTGTACTAAGAGGAGAATGTGGGTCTGTAGAGTGTACTCAGGAAAGGAAGTATGTTTGTCTCCAGTTTTTCTGCAGAAGGCAGCCATCAACACCAGCCCATGGCTGATACGTAAAACATCTGAATTTCTTACCAATGTAGTGAAATCTTCTGTTTTCTTCAGTAAGCACTTGTCGAAAACTGACATTGCAGTTGCTGGTTGGGGTCATAGCTCTGCAAATTGTTTCTAATGATAGGCAGTGTTTCTAATAGGAGTCAAGAAAGGTTAGCACCGTGGGCATTTGTAGCCTTTGGGCTTAATGAGCATTTTTGTTTACTTTGAGGAGGGGAAAGATAGGAGAGGATGAAGACCTGCAATATACCATCCAGAAAAAGTTCTGCTATTGGCTATTACCAGAGAAGTTTCTGAATTTTTGCACCCATGAAGGTAAGAATAAAATATATGCAAACTTAGCTCTTAGTAGACTTATTTCTACTATTATTAAATGCTTTTTAAAAGTCATGAGAATGTTGAATAAGTTGATGTGCACTTGTGGATAATTCATACAGTAAGGAAGCCACAAAAGAAGGATGAGAATTAGTCCAGATAGACATGGCCAATGATAGAAAGTCATAAGATTTTATCACAGACTTCCCAAAGCTCTGCTTCATTTATGAAATTGGGAGGTACAGAAGACTTTAGCTAAAGATGATAAACACACAAGTAGAACCTCTTGACTTACTCCAAACACTTGAAAACTTCTGGATGCAATATAATCGAAGTATTTTTAACATATAAGTAGGCATGAAATAAGAAAGGAAAATTACCAAGTTGCCAAAGGGAAAAAAGAACTCAAAGTCAGAGGTGAATGGAAGCTGTACTGTGTCTTAAGTGAGATCTAATCTCATAATATCTATAGAATGTGGAAACCCAAGCTATGATACTTTGTTAAAAAACCTGTCCTGACCTTGACGTAAAAATATGAGTTTATTAGAAAATAGGTTTAAAAGGCCTCAACATAAAAAATAACTCGGGGTCAAGGATAAGAAGAAGATTCACTATCAGGAAGATCCATTTGGCCAGGTTTATCTGTAAACTTGGGAATATTTTGTGGATATTCTGCAGAAAAATCCTAACTGCTTATAAAATGTACATGGAAGGAGAAAGGGCCAGGGGGAAATCAAAGAGGGAAGGGAATAGTGACGTGTTTCGTTATGAAACTCTTTTAAGCATGACCTAAGTATTAGGTGTATGATCTATATAGTATGTTCCATCAAAAAATATTTGTTACTAGTGCTTTGAGCTCCAGAGTAAACATTCATTTAAAATGGAGTTCACTGGGAAGATTTCCCCTTTAATATAGACAGAAATATTCTTTATCAGAGATTTAGGACACAGTTTTGCTAACTGATAAAAACAAATGTAAATATGTAGGAATGTTTATTTGTTGCACAGAACTATTTTGGTATAAAATAAATGTAGAAGGTACCTGTGGGTGGAGGGGGGGGAGTTTCAGAAAGAGATCAGACTTGTGGTTACTAGAGGCAGGGAGTGGGAAGAAAGGGGATTTATACAGAAGTGATAAAATGGCACAAACATATTTATAAGAAAAATAAGTACTAGGAATGTGATGTACAATATGATAAATACAATTAGCATAAATATATGTTATATATGAAAGCTGTTAAGTTTAACAGAGTGAATCCTAAGAGTTCTTATCACAAAGAAAATTTATTTTTAGAATTGGGAGGTAAAGAAGACTTTAGCTAAAGATGATAAACACACAAGTAGAACCTCTTGACTTACTCCAAACACTTGAAAACTTCTGGATGCAATATAATCGAAGTATTTTTAACATATAAGTAGGCATGAAATAAGAAAGGAAAATTACCAAGTTGCCAAAGGGAAAAAAGAACTCAAAGTCAGAGGTGAATGGAAGCTGTACTGTGTCTTAAGTGAGATCTAATCTCATAATATCTATAGAATGTGGAAACCCAAGCTATGATACTTTGTTAAAAAACCTGTCCTGACCTTGACGTAAAAATATGAGTTTATTAGAAAATAGGTTTAAAAGGCCTCAACATAAAAAATAACTCGGGGTCAAGGATAAGAAGAAGATTCACTATCAGGAAGATCCATTTGGCCAGGTTTATCTGTAAACTTGGGAATATTTTGTGGATATTCTGCAGAAAAATCCTAACTGCTTATAAAATGTACATGGAAGGAGAAAGGGCCAGGGGGAAATCAAAGAGGGAAGGGAATAGTGACGTGTTTCGTTATGAAACTCTTTTAAGCATGACCTAAGTATTAGGTGTATGATCTATATAGTATGTTCCATCAAAAAATATTTGTTACTAGTGCTTTGAGCTCCAGAGTAAACATTCATTTAAAATGGAGTTCACTGGGAAGATTTCCCCTTTAATATAGACAGAAATATTCTTTATCAGAGATTTAGGACACAGTTTTGCTAACTGATAAAAACAAATGTAAATATGTAGGAATGTTTATTTGTTGCACAGAACTATTTTGGTATAAAATAAATGTAGAAGGTACCTGTGGGTGGAGGGGGGGGAGTTTCAGAAAGAGATCAGACTTGTGGTTACTAGAGGCAGGGAGTGGGAAGAAAGGGGATTTATACAGAAGTGATAAAATGGCACAAACATATTTATAAGAAAAATAAGTACTAGGAATGTGATGTACAATATGATAAATACAATTAGCATAAATATATGTTATATATGAAAGCTGTTAAGTTTAACAGAGTGAATCCTAAGAGTTCTTATCACAAAGAAAATTTATTTTTTCTATTTAATTTTTTAAAAAGATTTTTTGATGTGGATCATTTTTAAAGTCTTTATTACATTTGTTACAATATTGTTTCTGTTTTATGTTTTGGTGTTTTGGCCGTAAGGCATGTGGGGTCTTAGCACCCTGACCTGGGATTGAAACTACACTCTCTGTGTTGGAAGGTGAAATCTGAACCAATTTCTTTAATTTTGTATGTATATGAAATGATGGATGTTCACTAAAATTCTTGTGGTAATCATCTCATGATGTATATAAGTCAGATATTACACTGTACACCTTAACCTTATAGAGTGCTATGATAATTGTATTGCAATAACAATAGAAGAAAAAAATTTTAATGGAACTAGGACAATTGGTTAGCATACTTAAAAAAGGAGAAATTGAGATCTTACCTCATGCCACAATAGAAATAAATTCTAAGTAGACTGAAAAGGTAAAACAAACATTTTACAAAAAAATATAGAATATTCTTATGAACACTGAGTAAGGAATATTTTCATAAATCACAAAGTATGCAAAAACAGAAAACATTCTTAATTTAAATACATAAAAATGTATTTATCATGAAATGTCACTAAAAAATTGAGAAACAAAATATATTAATGAGAGAAGATATTTGAAAGAAACATAACTAGCAAAAGATTAGCATTTTGAATATATAAAGGGCCCCTCTGAATTAATAAAAGACAAGGTTGGTAGGACACCTGATATGTTTGAATAGATTAAAAAGAAGTTAAAACATCTGTCACGAGATTGGGATTAAATGAGAAAGAAATTCATAGAAAACTATGCACTTGAGAAAAGTAATTATTGATTCCATGGAAATAAAAAACTTTTCCAGGAAAGGAAAAGTATTCTTAGTGTGTTACATGGCCCAGCCATCAAAGAGGTTACATAATCACAATAATCTAAACGCCAATTCAATCCATTAAATAAGTTAACTGTTGGCAAGATGGACCAGGGGGCAGGACGGGTGGTCAGTGGAGCACCAGGGTGAAAAAGAACTAAACTTTTATTTTCCGTAGTGGGATGGCAATATGATGCCAACCACCGAAATGAGCAAGTAGACAAGAAACAATAACACAAACGTGTTCTTTGGAGATGGAGCAGTAAACCCCAGCCAACCAACTGAAAGAGCTGAGAATGACTTCTCTGGGGAGAAGAACACAGGGTCCCCTTATAGGACTCTTTGCCTCCTTTAACAATGAGCACTTATAACTTTATAACAATAAAAACGGACTTGACTGATAGATAATAACAAAGAGCCAAATTGAGAGTCTAGGAATAAAAAAATTAAGCCATTGGAATTAAAAGCTCAAGAGACGGATTGAATTGGGGAGTAGACACAGCTCCCTCTGGAGTTTCTTTGTTCAACCAATAAAGCAGGGAGATGAGGGAGAGAGTGTGTAGAGCAAGGGTCTCCACTAGGAAACCCAGACTTGCTGGGCAGAGCAGGGTGATTTCTAAGCCATTTATCCCCACCCAGCTCCCTATCTCTACAGTTTGGCAAGGTCCCAGGATGAAAGACCTAGAGTTTTAACATCACCTCCCTACCTGTCCCACATAACAATCACCATTAACATTAACTTGAGCACCTGTTCTAAGCACTTTACATAGATTAATGTATTAGCATTTCACCCTCCCAATCACAACATGAGGTAAATATTTTGACTCTCATAATTCAAATGGAGGGCACAGAATGAAGGAACTTGCTTACAGTCACTCAGCTGGTAGGTGGCAGATTTGGAAGTTGAACCCTGGCAGTCTGTCTTCAAGAGCTTCCCAGGTGGCTCAGTGGTAAAGAATCTGCAGGCCAATGCAGGAGTCACAGGAGTCACAGGTTCCATCCCTGGGCCAGGAAGAGTCCCTGGAGGAGGCAACGGCAACCCACTCCAGTACTTTTGCCTGCATAATCCCATGGAAAGAGGAGACTGACAGACTCTAGTCCATGCCTTAGCAAAGAGTCCGACACCACTGAGCATACAGCTCGCAGTCTGTCTTCAAAGCTCACATTGTCAACAATTACGCCATGCTGTGTCTCACTACACATGCACACACACACACACACACACACACACACACCCCTGCCTGAATGTCTGAGGTCAGTGAAATAGTAAGTTTCTCTGAAAATAGATTTTGTTGTTCAGTTGCTAAGTCGTGTCTGACTTCGTGACCCCATGGACTGCAGCACACAAGGTTCCACTGTCCTCCACTATATCCCTGAGTTTGCTCAAATTCGTGTTCATCCAATCATGTGTGTGTGTGTGTGTGTGTGTGCATGTTTGGTGTAGGGGGTGGTCAGAAACTATAGTCAGCAGTTAAAGGAGCAGAAGGAGGGAAGGAAAGTGACCCACAGCTGCCCTCCCTCCATCGACTGCCCTGAGCTGAAAGCCAGGAGAGACCTCAGCTTTAAATCTGGTTCAGAGTTTTTATTATTGCATAGGACTGGACATTTTTGTTTCTGGATTGAGACTCTATTTTTGACTTCAATCACCACTTTTTGACTTCAATGGCCTCCTTTCTAGTTAAGATGGACTGAGAAGTCTGAGGGTCTGCCTCAGTTTCCTTCCAGAGCCAAGGATAGAGCCCAGAGTACAGGTTGTAAGGGATCCTGGAAGATGAAACCAAGCTTCTGCATGACGCTTGCCCCAGTTACACTGGCACAAAGCAGCAGGAACATCAGCAGGCCCAAACCTATCCCTGCCCTGGAGCTGGGACAACGAGGGTGCAGAATCCACTCAGTGCAGGCTTGGGGTGCCAGCCATTCAGAGGATAGAACTGTCCCTGGCCGTAGAGCAGGACACTGAGCTCACTCTGGCGCCGAGGAGTCTGGGAATTGTGAGCGCTGGTGGAGAGGCTCTGGATCCTAGTGGAGAGGGAAGGGGCAGAGCTGGGCAGAGGTTTCCACCCCCATACCTCAAGGTCAGATCCAGCCACCAGGGGCCCCACCCAGATAAAAAAGCTTCTCTATCTAAAAACACGTGGAGGGCCTGACCAAATACCCAGAAAATTTAACCCAGGTGATGCACTCTTCTGCCCCGGGCTCTGGGTAAGAAAATGAGTTTAGAACTATAACTCAAAGAAGGTGTAATTAGAATCTTCATGTAGACACCAACAGACGGGTCATACTTGCCCTCATACAACTGAAAGAGCTTGGAGCACTTTGGAAGAAAGGCACAGCAAAAATGCAAAGTAATATTATTATCACCTTAATTATAATTAGAACCTACAAGTCCAGTCTTGAAAGACATTTATAGCACATCTTTATGTGTTTAGGTCAGCTTCCCAGAATGAGCAGGGAGAATAGACTTGGACATCTAAAATTTAGGCAAGAAAGAGATGGGTGTATGGGTTGGAGCCACTATCTAGAGCTCCTCTATTTTAAGGGTCCTCTGGGGTTTAGGTATAGTAACTGCTAGAGCCTCAAACTCAACATGGTAGAAAATAGGTTTGTTTTTTAGCCTTGAAGGGTTCCAAGCCAACTGGAAGCTTCTACCCCTGTGAAGTAATGGGACCGGTAAAATAGCTGGTAAATTATCCATGACTCAGCGCTTGATGAGTGATGCATCTGCAAAGCAGAGCATGAAGGGAGGATGCTCACCAAGTATCCAGGGGAGCCCCAATGTTTCCTGATTATTACAGAGCTTGTTGTCTTGTTGAGGATAATTCAGACTCATTGACCTTTTGCCCCTCACCTCCTGGCTCTATGAGAGGCCAGAAGGCAGTGGAGTGGGGCCAGAGTGTGAGCCACTCCCTGCTTACTTAGCTGTGAAGGACAACTCCAGGAGGAAAATCTACACGAGCAGGTGAAGGCTGATGGCTGCAATGAGTCTCGCCTCTGTGGATTTCAGGCCCCTGTGCTCAGAGTGCTTTGGAAGTGAACAATCCAGACATGCCTGTGATTGGCAGAGACACTGAAACCAGAGCTGTGTAGACAAGAGCAACAGGTCACAACTGTGCCAGTCCAGGGGGGCAGAGCTGGGCAGAGGTTTCCACCCCCATACCTCAAGGTCAGATCCAGCCACCAGGGGCCCCACCCAGATAAAAAAGCTTCTCTATCTAAAAACACGTGGAGGGCCTGACCAAATACCCAGAAAATTTAACCCAGGTGATGCACTCTTCTGCCCCGGGCTCTGGGTAAGAAAATGAGTTTAGAACTATAACTCAAAGAAGGTGTAATTAGAATCTTCATGTAGACACCAACAGACGGGTCATACTTGCCCTCATACAACTGAAAGAGCTTGGAGCACTTTGGAAGAAAGGCACAGCAAAAATGCAAAGTAATATTATTATCACCTTAATTATAATTAGAACCTACAAGTCCAGTCTTGAAAGACATTTATAGCACATCTTTATGTGTTTAGGTCAGCTTCCCAGAATGAGCAGGGAGAATAGACTTGGACATCTAAAATTTAGGCAAGAAAGAGATGGGTGTATGGGTTGGAGCCACTATCTAGAGCTCCTCTATTTTAAGGGTCCTCTGGGGTTTAGGTATAGTAACTGCTAGAGCCTCAAACTCAACATGGTAGAAAATAGGTTTGTTTTTTAGCCTTGAAGGGTTCCAAGCCAACTGGAAGCTTCTACCCCTGTGAAGTAATGGGACCGGTAAAATAGCTGGTAAATTATCCATGACTCAGCGCTTGATGAGTGATGCATCTGCAAAGCAGAGCATGAAGGGAGGATGCTCACCAAGTATCCAGGGGAGCCCCAATGTTTCCTGATTATTACAGAGCTTGTTGTCTTGTTGAGGATAATTCAGACTCATTGACCTTTTGCCCCTCACCTCCTGGCTCTATGAGAGGCCAGAAGGCAGTGGAGTGGGGCCAGAGTGTGAGCCACTCCCTGCTTACTTAGCTGTGAAGGACAACTCCAGGAGGAAAATCTACACGAGCAGGTGAAGGCTGATGGCTGCAATGAGTCTCGCCTCTGTGGATTTCAGGCCCCTGTGCTCAGAGTGCTTTGGAAGTGAACAATCCAGACATGCCTGTGATTGGCAGAGACACTGAAACCAGAGCTGTGTAGACATGACGCAAAGAGTCACACCACTGTGTGCTGCAGCGAGGTCGGAGGCTTTGTGACTGACGAAGACAAGTGTTGTGTAACAACAGCCTGTGAAAAACTGGTTTTAAAGTACCTCTGTATCAGAGTCAAGGAGGACTTAGTGGAGATGCAGTCAGGGATGATCTGCTTCTATTCACTTCTTAGTCCCAAAACGTAGGCACACAGGCTTCCTGGGCTAACCAGGGCTGCCTCATGCTTGGCACTTCCTGTCTTATACTCTGAATCCATTCCTGGATCCTGTTTCCCTTCTCCACTCAGTTGTTGTTTTTCAGTTGCTAAGTCATGTCCACCTCTTTGTGACCCCATGGACTACAGCACGCCAGACCTCCCTGTCCTTCACTGTCTCCCAGAGTTTGCTCAGACTCATGTCCGTTGAGTCGGTGATGTCATTCAGTCATCTCATCCTCTGTCACCCCTTTCTCCTCCTGCCTTAAATCTTTCCCAGCATCAGGGTCTTTTCCACTGAGTCAGCTCTTTGCATTGGGTGGCCAGAGTACTGGAGCTTCAGCTTCAACATCAGTCATTCCAATGAATATTCGGGGGTGATTTCCTTTAGGATTGACCACTTAGTACTCATATTCCAACTTACCCACCTTTAGTCTCTTCCTCAGGGACTCAGAGTTTGAAAATTAGCAATATTGGATTAACATACCCTTCTTCTAGATAGCATTTTATTGTACTTGACTTTGTGGAGCTGTGACTTCACCCCAAAAGATGGTAACCATGACTCAGCGCTTGATGAGTGATGCATCTGCAAAGCAGAGCATGAAGGAGGATGCTCACCAAGTATCCAGGGAGCCCCAATGTTTCCTGATTATTACAGAGCTTGTTGTCTTGTTGAGGATAATTCAGACTCATTGACCTTTTGCCCCTCACCTCCTGGCTCTATGAGAGGCCAGAAGGCAGTGGAGTGGGGCCAGAGTGTGAGCCACTCCCTGCTTACTTAGCTGTGAAGGACAACTCCAGGAGGAAAATCTACACGAGCAGGTGAAGGCTGATGGCTGCAATGAGTCTCGCCTCTGTGGATTTCAGGCCCCTGTGCTCAGAGTGCTTTGGAAGTGAACAATCCAGACATGCCTGTGATTGGCAGAGACACTGAAACCAGAGCTGTGTAGACATGACGCAAAGAGTCACACCACTGTGTGCTGCAGCGAGGTCGGAGGCTTTGTGACTGACGAAGACAAGTGTTGTGTAACAACAGCCTGTGAAAAACTGGTTTTAAAGTACCTCTGTATCAGAGTCAAGGAGGACTTAGTGGAGATGCAGTCAGGGATGATCTGCTTCTATTCACTTCTTAGTCCCAAAACGTAGGCACACAGGCTTCCTGGGCTAACCAGGGGCTGCCTCATGCTTGGCACTTCCTGTCTTATACTCTGAATCCATTCCTGGATCCTGTTTCCCTTCTCCACTCAGTTGTTGTTTTTCAGTTGCTAAGTCATGTCCACCTCTTTGTGACCCCATGGACTACAGCACGCCAGACCTCCCTGTCCTTCACTGTCTCCCAGAGTTTGCTCAGACTCATGTCCGTTGAGTCGGTGATGTCATTCAGTCATCTCATCCTCTGTCACCCCTTTCTCCTCCTGCCTTAAATCTTTCCCAGCATCAGGGTCTTTTCCACTGAGTCAGCTCTTTGCATTGGGTGGCCAGAGTACTGGAGCTTCAGCTTCAACATCAGTCATTCCAATGAATATTCGGGGGTGATTTCCTTTAGGATTGACCACTTAGTACTCATATTCCAACTTACCCACCTTTAGTCTCTTCCTCAGGGACTCAGAGTTTGAAAATTAGCAATATTGGATTAACATACCCCTTCTTCCAGATGGCATTGTATTGTACTTGACTTTGTGGAGCTGTGACTTCACCCCAAAAGAGACTGGTATGAGCCCTTGAGGTATTGTGTAGCACAAGCAGTAGGTAACTGGGTGTAGGATATTCTAACAGCACCAGACACAAGTCTGAAAAGGATCATATGTTCAATGTTGCTCTGAGTTTCTTGGCTGCTATCTTCACTCAGATAAGTTTTCCTCTTCCTAAGTTTCTAATCCCCAGGTTTGTCATGACTCACAATGAAAACCAATTTTACTTTCTTCCCACCCCCAAATGTTGTGGCAGTTTTTCCCTGGGTGGAAAGAAACTTAAGAGTCCACATCAAAAACTTGAGAAAAGGAAACTTTGATCTCTCCAATGATCACTATGAATTCTTCACTTATAGGGGGTGTTACTGAAGTAGGGAGCATTTTGTATGCCTTCTGGGTAATTTGGTGCAAAAATCCACAGTGTCAAGAGAACACGGTTATTAGCAGTAAACTGTACAACCCCTTATCTGTTTCTTCTCAGGCTCTAGCCACAGGGGTCAGAACCAAGTGCCAGCTCTTCATGCTAAAAATGTGCACAATTTTGTCTGTAACAGCAGTGAGGACTGCCATGTGAATGTGCAAATTCTTGCTCCAAACTGGCCAGACCCACACTTTGTAAATGTTGTTTCTCGGGATCCTGTTTTATCTAAGAAACCAGATTTCACCAGCAGCACTGACACTGGCTGATGACGTCATCCAAGTTCTGAATCCTGCAGGAAGATTTTTTGAGGCCCCTTGCAATACAACTGGCATGCTTCTCACTTAGGAGCCTTGTTAGGATGTCAAATCCTCAAAATGTTAGTCGTTCAGTCATGTCTGACTCTTTGTGACCCCATGGATTGTAGCCCAGACTCCTCTGTCCATGGGATTCTCCAGGCAAGAATACTGGAATGGGTAGCCATTTCCTTCTCCAGGGGATCTGCCCAACCCAGAGATGGAACCCACATCTCCTTCATCGAGGCAGATTCTTTACCATCTGTGCTACTAGGGAAATCACTCTAGAGCCCCTGAAATTGCTCTACCAGTCTGACAAAATGAAAATCAAATGCATTACTTTTAAAGGTGTTCAAGTCCATCTTCTCCTTAACAACATCTGATGCAACTACTAATATAACAGAAAAATTTTAAACCTTCTCCTTGTTTTCTACCAATAAAGTAGTATGGGTTCAATATACACCAAAATGCAGAACTGAAAATGTATTACCAATTTAAAATACAGATTTTTATATAACAGGATGATTGTCTCGGACCTCCCTCTTTAAAAATGGATGTCATCATGTCCAAAGTATTTTTGACCATGCAGAGTCAGTATCTTTTAAACCTTGAATTCTAATTCTAGGGGAAGAGATGCTATCACAAAATGGAAGAAATTGTCTTCTTCCAAAATCATTAAGTACTTGAATAGATATGCAATAAAATATTAAACTGACAAGCAAGTTGTTCTCTAGGTATTTATTAACCTAAAGAAAGGAAAACAAATGGAATATACTTAGTATCTTCAATCAGATACTCTGCTGTGCTTCAAATTTCAAAATTAGCAGTAAACTGTACAACCCCTTATCTGTTTCTTCTCAGGCTCTAGCCACAGGGTCAGAACCAAGTGCCAGCTCTTCATGCTAAAATGTGCACAATTTTGTCTGTAACAGCAGTGAGGACTGCCATGTGAATGTGCAAATTCTTGCTCCAAACTGGCCAGACCCACACTTTGTAAATGTTGTTTCTCGGGATCCTGTTTTATCTAAGAAACCAGATTTCACCAGCAGCACTGACACTGGCTGATGACGTCATCCAAGTTCTGAATCCTGCAGGAAGATTTTTTGAGGCCCCTTGCAATACAACTGGCATGCTTCTCACTTAGGAGCCTTGTTAGGATGTCAAATCCTCAAAATGTTAGTCGTTCAGTCATGTCTGACTCTTTGTGACCCCATGGATTGTAGCCCAGACTCCTCTGTCCATGGGATTCTCCAGGCAAGAATACTGGAATGGGTAGCCATTTCCTTCTCCAGGGGATCTGCCCAACCCAGAGATGGAACCCACATCTCCTTCATCGCAGGCAGATTCTTTACCATCTGTGCTACTAGGGAAATCACTCTAGAGCCCCTGAAATTGCTCTACCAGTCTGACAAAATGAAAATCAAATGCATTACTTTTAAAGGTGTTCAAGTCCATCTTCTCCTTAACAACATCTGATGCAACTACTAATATAACAGAAAAATTTTAAACCTTCTCCTTGTTTTCTACCAATAAAGTAGTATGGGTTCAATATACACCAAAATGCAGAACTGAAAATGTATTACCAATTTAAAATACAGATTTTTATATAACAGGATGATTGTCTCGGACCTCCCTCTTTAAAAATGGATGTCATCATGTCCAAAGTATTTTTTGACCATGCAGAGTCAGTATCTTTTAAACCTTGAATTCTAATTCTAGGGGAAGAGATGCTATCACAAAATGGAAGAAATTGTCTTCTTCCAAAATCATTAAGTACTTGAATAGATATGCAATAAAATATTAAACTGACAAGCAAGTTGTTCTCTAGGTATTTATTAACCTAAGAAAGGACACAGAGGAATATACCATATATGTACTCTTCAATCAGATACTCTGCTGTGCTTCAAAATGAGCTTCATTAAGATTTGTACTCAGTAGAACTACTATCCATGTATATTTAAAGGAAACATAATTTTCCCACTAAATGGAAAATTTAGTGAAAGTATGTGCTGTTATTTCGGCAGGCAATGAATCACAAGATGAGGGAGCTACATGTTCAGTAAAGTTAAAGTTGAAAATTAGCATTTGTTGCTCAAATGACAATAAATTCTTGTTTGCCTGGAATCCAAATTGCCTGAAATGTCAAAAAATGCTTTGGAAATAGTCTGTTTTTATAGTTTTTATGACTCAACTAGTAACAAAGCTGATAAATGTATGGAGCTAACAAAACCAAACCTTCTAGGCTACACCTTAATATCTGTGTGATTTCACTCCAGGATATCTGCCATCTGAGGTAATAGTCCTCTATTCTAGGTTCTGTGCCTGTGGGAGGGCCCTGAATAGTGCTGAAGGGTTAGTGCACCCAGGGCCCAAGTACAACACTCACAGAGCGAAGAGGTAGAAAATGGCCGTGGTTAAGTGTGCGGATGGCAGTGGACAGCTGGCCTGACTTCAAAGCCCTCACAGACTTCTTACCTGCTGTGGGACTTTGAGCCAGGTATTCCTCTGCTTTGGCCTCAGTTTCCTTGTCTGTTAATGTGCATCATAGACTTGTGGAGAATATATAGAATATCGAGTGTTCAGCAGAATACTGGCACATAGAACAATAAACATGGGCCATAAACACTAATGATTATTATTACTAAGTTTTCTCTCAATGGATCCCAACCTTCCTTCAATGACTTTATCTGACTTAAGACAATGATATTGGGGTTACCATAGAAACGCCTGTCACCTTTCTAAAAATGGATGTCATCATGTCCAAAGTATTTTTGACCATGCAGAGTCAGTATCTTTTAAACCTTGAATTCTAATTCTAGGGGAAGAGATGCTATCACAAAATGGAAGAAATTGTCTTCTTCCAAAATCATTAAGTACTTGAATAGATATGCAATAAAATATTAAACTGACAAGCAAGTTGTTCTCTAGGTATTTATTAACCTAAGAAAGGACACAGAGGAATATACCATATATGTACTCTTCAATCAGATACTCTGCTGTGCTTCAAAATGAGCTTCATTAAGATTTGTACTCAGTAGAACTACTATCCATGTATATTTAAAGGAAACATAATTTTCCCACTAAATGGAAAATTTAGTGAAAGTATGTGCTGTTATTTCGGCAGGCAATGAATCACAAGATGAGGGAGCTACATGTTCAGTAAAGTTAAAGTTGAAAATTAGCATTTGTTGCTCAAATGACAATAAATTCTTGTTTGCCTGGAATCCAAATTGCCTGAAATGTCAAAAAATGCTTTGGAAATAGTCTGTTTTTATAGTTTTTATGACTCAACTAGTAACAAAGCTGATAAATGTATGGAGCTAACAAAAACCAAACCTTCTAGGCTACACCTTAATATCTGTGTGATTTCACTCCAGGATATCTGCCATCTGAGGTAATAGTCCTCTATTCTAGGTTCTGTGCCTGTGGGAGGGCCCTGAATAGTGCTGAAGGGTTAGTGCACCCAGGGCCCAAGTACAACACTCACAGAGCGAAGAGGTAGAAAATGGCCGTGGTTAAGTGTGCGGATGGCAGTGGACAGCTGGCCTGACTTCAAAGCCCTCACAGACTTCTTACCTGCTGTGGGACTTTGAGCCAGGTATTCCTCTGCTTTGGCCTCAGTTTCCTTGTCTGTTAATGTGCATCATAGACTTGTGGAGAATATATAGAATATCGAGTGTTCAGCAGAATACTGGCACATAGAACAATAAACATGGGCCATAAACACTAATGATTATTATTACTAAGTTTTCTCTCAATGGATCCCAACCTTCCTTCAATGACTTTATCTGACTAAAGACAATGATAGGACCCTATAAGGGAGAGTTACCATAGAAACGCCTGTCACCTTTCTATTGCCCCAAGTTCAGCTCCTAAAATTCTATCACGTGAGCAAGTGTCAACAGAGTAAATTTGGATGCTGACCACAAGTGTTACTATTAGCAATAACTGCACACGTTTTTCTGCTAGTGCTTCATGCTCTGCCTCAGAATTCAGTAGAGAGACAGGGCTCTGGCCATCTCAAACCCAGAATTCCCAAGCTCCTGCTCCCTGTGCGTCCAAATGCCAGGCCCACCATTCCATCTTGGCCTTCTGACCAATTACAAATTTTCCCTTTCCTCCCCATGATGGCATGCTCTCAATTTAAGAGGAGCAGACCTCCTTTCATCCAGGGCAAGGCAGAGCATGCATGAAGGAGACATTTGTTTCTCTTCCCTGCTTGACTGTCAGGTCTTTGGGAGCTGGCCAAGGAAGAAGGGTAACACTTTGGGAAACCTCAGAAACCTGCGTCAGCTGCCTGGCTATCACAGGCTGTACAGACTTTTGGGGTTGACCCTTTTCTCCGAAATTCAAGCAATGTGACAAGGAGCACTGTCCCACATGTGGTGAAAGCCAGTGTACCCCTCCTCGCAAGGTCTCTGGGGACCGCAAGGAGCTTACTTGTCTCCCAGTCACTTCTTTTTCAGATGTCTTTCTTCCACTACGCTCTTGAGCTGCTGCATGCCTTGATTCCTAGAACTGCTCTGCTCTCTCCATTGTTCGGTCCCATGCTGGAGTCTGCCCTAATTCCTACATTCTCTACAAGGCACCACCAACATAAGGCTGTGTATGTAGCAGGGCTTAGAGCAAGGGAGAGGTTACAGGAACAATAGGAACAAAAAACCTCGTGATGTGAAAGCCCATCAATTATTGTCACCTGGGGGCATTTCCTGCTGGCTATTTGTCCTTATCTTTTTAAAAAAACATTTTTATTGGAATATAGTTGCTTTATAATGTTGTGTTAGTTTCTACGACATAGTTATATGTCTACATATATCCCCTCTTTTCGAGTGTCCTTCCCATGTGTTGTTCGGTGGCTCAGTCTTATCCAACTCCTTGTGATCCCATGGACTGCAGCACCCCAGGCTTTTCTGTCCTTCTCTGTCTCCCAGAATTTGCTCAAACTCATGTTCATTGAGTTGATGATACCATCCAACCATCTCATGGTTGGATGTTGTTCAGGGACTAAACAGCACAGAAGAGGATTTGAGATTTGGCCTGGGTGAAGGAGCAAAGTGTCTGTCAGGATGGGAGCTCCAGCTCGCTCTTCCTCTGCTCCTTAGTATCCTCTTTGATGCAGGGGAAAGCCTAATAGTGACAGATGACCCTATTCTCAAGCCTTTTTAAAGAAACCATGGAAAAGACTAATCACATATACTCGCAAAAGAGAGAGAGGTTCTTCTCTGTAACTAACCCAGCCCTCAGCAGGTACATTTGTCTCAGATATGTTTGCTGAGAACCCTGTGGGCCACCAGAGAAGCCATGCCAGTTCTTTCTCTTTTTTTTGAATTTTATTTATTTTTGGCGATTCTGGGTTTTCACTGCTGCCACAGATTCTTCTCTAGTTGCAGGGAGTGGGAGGGTACTCTCTAGTTGAGGTGAGCAGGCTTCTCGTTGCGGTGACTTTTCTTGTCATGGAACTTGGGCTCTAGGGCACACGGGCTTCAGTAGTTGTGGCACATGGGCTCAGTAGTTGTGGTTCCGAGGCTCTAGGGCACATGCTCAATAGTTGTGGCTCACGGGCTTAGTTGTTCCACAGCATGTGGGATCTTTCTAGCTCAGGGATCGAACCCATGTCTCCTGCATTGGCAGGCGAACTCTTTACCAACGAGCTATGAGGGAAGCACCCCACCCCCTCATGCCAATTCTTTATTCTGAAGGACTGCTGGACTCTCAGAGCCGGGTCACTTTGTCCCCTTGACCTTTTGCTTCTGGGTGCTCTGTAACCTTAGATCCTCTTGCTCTAGAGCAGGAATTCGCATGCTGTGACATTCCAGAGCCCCTGAATGGTAAAGGGGTGAAGGAAGAAGTCGTGGGTGTGTGAAAGTTTCAAGCATAGATCCCTCAAGTCAACATCCGTTTGGGTTCTTTCAAAAGAGGGAGGAAGCATGAAATTGGTAACTTTTAAACTTCATGGGGTCACTTACCCTTAAGAGCGTCTGAGACTGTCTCCTTAGAAAAATGCATGTACACACCAAAATCTACAAACATTTTAGAAAGTTCATGGACCTACTTAATTAAATTGTGTTACCATTTGGCTTGGAGTCCCAAATGATCACTGTGGCTTCTTCAAGTTTCATGAGAGAGTATTATCAGGCTTGAAGAAGTCCTCCGGGATCATAAGCTCATTAAGGTCCGGGCTTTAGAGAAGCCAGTTGTAGACTGATGTCATAACTTGTAGGTTCCATTTTCCTTCTTTCTTAAGTGTTTTTCTTTTTTGGATTTCTTTGTTTCTGGGAATTTGAGGAACTCCTTCTCTAGAATGACACCCCAGGGATAAAGTCAGCTACATCCACCAGCCTGAGAAAATACCCCGAGGTTCAGCCAGAAGCACAAATTACCCAGATTGGAAGACAGGGAAATGAAAATGCATGAGAAATGAAAATGCATGAGGCTCAACTGCACAACTTTCAAACGAGAAAAATAAAATTCCTGATTTGAAATCTCCTTGGGGAGATTCTTCTTTGCTCTGAGATGGGAACAAAAGGTTATTGCCTTGCAGAGTGGATGTTTTCTCATTAGAGTGTGGGCGGCTTCGTGAGAGGCTTCCTGAGGCCTCTTGGCTCAAGTGCAGGGAGCGAAGTGTGAGAGGAGGGTGGAGGGAAGCAAGCAGGGGCCACACAGGCAGAGACTGGATCCACAGGCTGTGTGCTGTCCCCTAGGGCTGCCGTCTACCACACTTTGAGCACTTCCTGTTTGGCTCAGGGCTGCCTCTTCTGGGGCAGCCGGTGTTGATAGCCTTGGAAGCGCTGCCCCCTTAATCAGTGGTTCTCATCCCTGGCTGCCCATGAGGCCCGCTCCTGGAAAACATTACAATAACTGTAGCCCAGGCATTGCCATTTGACTGGTCTGGAGTGGATCCCAAGAGCTCTCCGGGTGATCCCACGGCACACCTAGGGCAGAGATGTGTCACTTTAAAGTGTTGTTCAAAACTACCATAGGTTTTCTGAGGTTGTAAGTTGTAGAGAATTTAGAAACTCAACACTCAAAGAAAAGCTGAAAGGACTGTTCCTTTTACAAACAAGACTGCCTTAGAGTTAGAAAACCTGTGTCATCCAAGAAGGATGACCAGGAAAATGGGCTGTGGGTCTGACATTTGTTCTCCCTTCCATCCTTAAATAACACGTTCTGATCAGCTGCAGTAATGAAGTTGAAGTTCTGTTAAATACTTCATAAGATGAGAGGTTCCAGAGAGGATTCATCAAGGATGAGTTTAATACTGTTCCAATTAGGTGTGGGTTAAATAATGCACGGTATAAAAATTCAAACCAAACAGAGATTAAGGAGGCTGTGAGAGTCCCTCTGGTCATGGAGGGGATTACTGACAGCTTGAAGATGGGTAAGGTTGCCTGGGCACAATACTTGGCAATAAAATCTAGTGCTTTTGCACTTTGACGGGGTTTAATACTATTCCAACGAGGTTAAATGTCACTTTTCTTCCAACTAGATTGTACTTGTGTTTAGAAAGCAGACAGAGGTTAAGGCTGACCCTGGAGACTTGGTCAGAGCAATCAAAAAAAATAAAATTCCTGATTTGAAATCTCCTTGGGGAGATTATTCTTTGCTCTGAGATGGGAACAAAAGGTTATTGCCTTGCAGAGTGGATGTTTTCTCATTAGAGTGTGGGCGGCTTCGTGAGAGGCTTCCTGAGGCCTCTTGGCTCAAGTGCAGGGAGCGAAGTGTGAGAGGAGGGTGGAGGGAAGCAAGCAGGGGCCACACAGGCAGAGACTGGATCCACAGGCTGTGTGCTGTCCCCTAGGGCTGCCGTCTACCACACTTTGAGCACTTCCTGTTTGGCTCAGGGCTGCCTCTTCTGGGGCAGCCGGTGTTGATAGCCTTGGAAGCGCTGCCCCCTTAATCAGTGGTTCTCATCCCTGGCTGCCCATGAGGCCCGCTCCTGGAAAACATTACAATAACTGTAGCCCAGGCATTGCCATTTGACTGGTCTGGAGTGGATCCCAAGAGCTCTCCGGGTGATCCCACGGCACACCTAGGGCAGAGATGTGTCACTTTAAAGTGTTGTTCAAAACTACCATAGGTTTTCTGAGGTTGTAAGTTGTAGAGAATTTAGAAACTCAACACTCAAAGAAAAGCTGAAAGGACTGTTCCTTTTACAAACAAGACTGCCTTAGAGTTAGAAAACCTGTGTCATCCAAGAAGGATGACCAGGAAAATGGGCTGTGGGTCTGACATTTGTTCTCCCTTCCATCCTTAAATAACACGTTCTGATCAGCTGCAGTAATGAAGTTGAAGTTCTGTTAAATACTTCATAAGATGAGAGGTTCCAGAGAGGATTCATCAAGGATGAGTTTAATACTGTTCCAATTAGGTGTGGGTTAAATAATGCACGGTATAAAAATTCAAACCAAACAGAGATTAAGGAGGCTGTGAGAGTCCCTCTGGTCATGGAGGGGATTACTGACAGCTTGAAGATGGGTAAGGTTGCCTGGGCACAATACTTGGCAATAAAATCTAGTGCTTTTGCACTTTGACGGGGTTTAATACTATTCCAACGAGGTTAAATGTCACTTTTCTTCCAACTAGATTGTACTTGTGTTTAGAAAGCAGACAGAGGTTAAGGCTGACCCCCGGAGACTGGTCAGTCATATGTCAGAGCAATCAGTAAGCTGGAGGTTTCAGTTTGGGTTCCCACAAAAGCATGCTCTAAAACAAGGATTGTGTTAATAGCAAAAAGAGTTCATTTTGAAGGTGATGCTCGGAAACATTGGAAAGGCAAGGGAGGGGGAACAAGGAAGAAAAGAAAGGGTATAAAGGATATGTTATCAAGCAGTTACCAAGCAACCATGCAGACATGCCTCAGTTACCCCAGCTGAGATGCAAGGAAGCTGGGCTGGTTATCCACCACGTCTCTATCCACCGTAGACTGAGGACTACTTCTAGGGCATTACCTCTCGCTTCTGGCTCCCAGAGACAGAAAGGCAGGTATGGGAAATAAGCAGCTGTTAGTGTATGGAGTTCCTGTGGGAAGGCTTTGCCAGTGTCTGCTGCAATAGGTGAACAGGGAGAGCAAAGTCTCCATCCACCCAGTAGAATCAGGATCAAGCGGCTCAGTTGGTAAGTCATGTCCAACCATTTGTGACCCCACAGACTGGACTGTAGCCCGCCAGGCTCCTCTGTCCAGGCAAGAATACTGGAGTGGGTTGCCATACCCTCCTCCAGGGTATCTTCCCAACCCAGGGATTGAACCCACATTTCCTATGTCTCCTGAATTTTCAGGTGAATTCTTTACCACTAGCCACCTGGGAAGTCCTCAATCAAGTGGCAGACATATACAATTCCGAATAAGGGTTGTTTGAAAAAACAAACTACAACTCTGACATTTGTTCCCCTTCCATCCTTAAATAACACGTTCTGATCAGCTGCAGTAATGAAGTTGAAGTTCTGTTAAATACTTCATAAGATGAGAGGTTCCAGAGAGGATTCATCAAGGATGAGTTTAATACTGTTCCAATTAGGTGTGGGTTAAATAATGCACGGTATAAAAATTCAAACCAAACAGAGATTAAGGAGGCTGTGAGAGTCCCTCTGGTCATGGAGGGGATTACTGACAGCTTGAAGATGGGTAAGGTTGCCTGGGCACAATACTTGGCAATAAAATCTAGTGCTTTTGCACTTTGACGGGGTTTAATACTATTCCAACGAGGTTAAATGTCACTTTTCTTCCAACTAGATTGTACTTGTGTTTAGAAAGCAGACAGAGGTTAAGGCTGACCCCTGGAGACTGGTCAGTCATATGTCAGAGCAATCAGTAAGCTGGAGGTTTCAGTTTGGGTTCCCACAAAAGCATGCTCTAAAACAAGGATTGTGTTAATAGCAAAAAGAGTTCATTTTGAAGGTGATGCTCGGAAACATTGGAAAGGCAAGGGAGGGGGAACAAGGAAGAAAAGAAAGGGTATAAAGGATATGTTATCAAGCAGTTACCAAGCAACCATGCAGACATGCCTCAGTTACCCCAGCTGAGATGCAAGGAAGCTGGGCTGGTTATCCACCACGTCTCTATCCACCGTAGACTGAGGACTACTTCTAGGGCATTACCTCTCGCTTCTGGCTCCCAGAGACAGAAAGGCAGGTATGGGAAATAAGCAGCTGTTAGTGTATGGAGTTCCTGTGGGAAGGCTTTGCCAGTGTCTGCTGCAATAGGTGAACAGGGAGAGCAAAGTCTCCATCCACCCAGTAGAATCAGGATCAAGCGGCTCAGTTGGTAAGTCATGTCCAACCATTTGTGACCCCACAGACTGGACTGTAGCCCGCCAGGCTCCTCTGTCCAGGCAAGAATACTGGAGTGGGTTGCCATACCCTCCTCCAGGGTATCTTCCCAACCCAGGGATTGAACCCACATTTCCTATGTCTCCTGAATTTTCAGGTGAATTCTTTACCACTAGCCACCTGGGAAGTCCTCAATCAAGTGGCAGACATATACAATTCCGAATAAGGGTTGTTTGACAAACTCACATATTTCTATATACAGTGCTTTGCAGAGAAGAACTGGGGAGGTACACCACTCTACCATATTTCTTTTTATCTGCCTGCTAGTCGCCTAGCCCAGGAGGAGGAAATGGCAACCCACTCTGGTACACTTGCCTGGAGAATTCCATGGACAGAGGAGCCTGGCGGGCTGCAGTTCATGGCGTCGCACAGAGTCGGACAGGACTGAAGTGAGCGGCCCTCTATCCCCCTAATCATTAAATTCAGGAAGTGTTGTTTATTCTGACTCTCCAAAAAAATCTGTTGTGCTTAAAACTTCTTCCTTCCACCCCCTCCCCATCCTATTCCCACTCCAATGCTCAAAACTCAGTGACAGGGATCTCCCTGGTAGTCCAGTGGTTAAAACTCTGTGTTCGCAATACAATGGGGCCTGGGTTCGAGCCCTGGTCAGGGAACTAGATCCCACATGCCGCAACTAAGACCCAGAGCAGCCAAATAAATAAATAATTTTAAAAAACAAAACAAAACTCAGTGACAGGTTAGCGAGTGGGGTCCCACTGGATCTGGCCCACCGGAAATAAAGAGAGAAAAGTCACTTGGTAAGAGTCCTTGGCGCTAAAGGAGATGAGAATGACCTGCCCACGCTGGGCTGAGTCTCCTGACCTTCTCGCCACTATTAACTGTTCTGTTCCTGTCAACACAGCCTTTGTTTTGCCATGACCTCTAGACGCAACACAATGCACAGATTCTTTGCCAGCTATCTGGCATTTCTTTCCTACTAATCAAGTAGTGGAAGATATTCTTACCAGTGAGAAGCCAGGAGTAAGTCAGAATCCAGGGTTACTGCAGAGGGAGAGAAACCGTCTCCGTTGAGTGCAATTCAAATGCAGTCATTTTATCCTTTAACAGAGCCAAACAGAAACACTTACTAAATCTTTAGGCTTTAAAAAGTAACTAGGGATTGGCAGAATCCAGTAATCTCACTCAATCCCTGGCCTTTCTTTCTGCAGGCCAGGGCTGGGGGTGAGGCAAAGGCCAGAGGAGGATGAAGTGGAGGCGGAGCCTGGGAATGGGGGCTTGTCGGGAAGGGTGCCCTGGCGCAGAGATCCAGGGTTTGGTTCAGGAGCCATCACCAGACAGCACGGTTTTAGAGGCTTCTGGCATACTAGTGCTTTGCAGAGAAGAACTGGGGAGGTACACCACTCTACCATATTTTTTTTATCTGCCTGCTAGTCGCCTAGCCCAGGAGGAGGAAATGGCAACCCACTCTGGTACACTTGCCTGGAGAATTCCATGGACAGAGGAGCCTGGCGGGCTGCAGTTCATGGCGTCGCACAGAGTCGGACAGGACTGAAGTGAGCGGCCCTCTATCCCCCTAATCATTAAATTCAGGAAGTGTTGTTTATTCTGACTCTCCAAAAAAATCTGTTGTGCTTAAAACTTCTTCCTTCCACCCCCTCCCCATCCTATTCCCACTCCAATGCTCAAAACTCAGTGACAGGGATCTCCCTGGTAGTCCAGTGGTTAAAACTCTGTGTTCGCAATACAATGGGGCCTGGGTTCGAGCCCTGGTCAGGGAACTAGATCCCACATGCCGCAACTAAGACCCAGAGCAGCCAAATAAATAAATAATTTTAAAAAACAAAACAAAACTCAGTGACAGGTTAGCGAGTGGGGTCCCACTGGATCTGGCCCACCGGAAATAAAGAGAGAAAAGTCACTTGGTAAGAGTCCTTGGCGCTAAAGGAGATGAGAATGACCTGCCCACGCTGGGCTGAGTCTCCTGACCTTCTCGCCACTATTAACTGTTCTGTTCCTGTCAACACAGCCTTTGTTTTGCCATGACCTCTAGACGCAACACAATGCACAGATTCTTTGCCAGCTATCTGGCATTTCTTTCCTACTAATCAAGTAGTGGAAGATATTCTTACCAGTGAGAAGCCAGGAGTAAGTCAGAATCCAGGGTTACTGCAGAGGGAGAGAAACCGTCTCCGTTGAGTGCAATTCAAATGCAGTCATTTTATCCTTTAACAGAGCCAAACAGAAACACTTACTAAATCTTTAGGCTTTAAAAAGTAACTAGGGATTGGCAGAATCCAGTAATCTCACTCAATCCCTGGCCTTTCTTTCTGCAGGCCAGGGCTGGGGGTGAGGCAAAGGCCAGAGGAGGATGAAGTGGAGGGAAGCGGGAGCCTGGGAATGGGGGGCTTGTCGGGGAAGGGTGCCCCCTGGCGCAGAGATCCAGGTTCCCGTGCTTGCTCCTGTGCTCACCTCAGGAGACGCCATCACCAGACAGCACTGGCCCTTCTCTGAGAGTTTGCTTGCCATTGACTGGTCTGCTTCTCAAATTCTCTGCTCCATCTCTCAAAGTTAACCGCAAGCTGTTGTATGGGGCGCACTGAGGACATTTGAACCATAACATAATCTCTTGCTCTTACTTCAGAATGCCCAGAAAAACATCAATTAAATTTCTAGGGCTTCTCTGAACACTTTTGATTAAAGATATACATTAAATACATTACACTTCCTCCCAAATTATGATTTTTAGAGACAAAACTAATGTAGCCCAAGAGTTTTCTCCAGTTCTGGCAGTTCTCTTTATGGCCTTTTCGGATTATAAAAATAATTCCCCTCGTAAAAATTTAAACCGAACAGAGATCAAGTAGACTGCGGAAGTCCCTCAGGGTCAGGGTGAGTGTTACGAGCAGCACAAAGCTGGGAGTGTCTGCTGTGCATGTTCCTTGGCAGTAAAACCTCATGAGCTTGCACTTTGACAGGGCACTAACGACAAAATGGCATCATCACACGCGGCTCTTTCAAATGCCCCGTGTCCGGGGGATGGAAAGGCAGAGGCAGCAGGATCCTGGACAGTCCTATTATATGTATCATGCAACATAGTTCCACACATGTTCACTGAGTACCAAGCACTGAGAAGAAGTTGGTGAGCAGGACAGACAGGAGACAGATCTCTGGTCCCCATGGCCAGTGGTAAAGGGAGATAGACCTGAAGAAAATAGCCACACTCTCCATGTACACTTGTAATCAAGAACGGCTGAGGAAAGGAACCCAGTTCAAAGAGAACAGGTAGCAGGGGGCTCTGCCCTAGATGGAACTGAGGAAGACTTCCCTGATGAGATGGTTCTGAGATCAAAAGGGATGGGGAGCTCTGAGCATTGCAGATTGCAGGGATGGCATGTGCAAAAGTAACTAGGGATTGGCAGAATCCAGTAATCTCACTCAATCCCTGGCCTTTCTTTCTGCAGGCCAGGGCTGGGGGTGAGGCAAAGGCCAGAGGAGGATGAAGTGGAGGGAAGCGGGAGCCTGGGAATGGGGGGCTTGTCGGGGAAGGGTGCCCCCTGGCGCAGAGATCCAGGTTCCCGTGCTTGCTCCTGTGCTCACCTCAGGAGACGCCATCACCAGACAGCACTGGCCCTTCTCTGAGAGTTTGCTTGCCATTGACTGGTCTGCTTCTCAAATTCTCTGCTCCATCTCTCAAAGTTAACCGCAAGCTGTTGTATGGGGCGCACTGAGGACATTTGAACCATAACATAATCTCTTGCTCTTACTTCAGAATGCCCAGAAAAACATCAATTAAATTTCTAGGGCTTCTCTGAACACTTTTGATTAAAGATATACATTAAATACATTACACTTCCTCCCAAATTATGATTTTTAGAGACAAAACTAATGTAGCCCAAGAGTTTTCTCCAGTTCTGGCAGTTCTCTTTATGGCCTTTTCGGATTATAAAAATAATTCCCCTCGTAAAAATTTAAACCGAACAGAGATCAAGTAGACTGCGGAAGTCCCTCAGGGTCAGGGTGAGTGTTACGAGCAGCACAAAGCTGGGAGTGTCTGCTGTGCATGTTCCTTGGCAGTAAAACCTCATGAGCTTGCACTTTGACAGGGCACTAACGACAAAATGGCATCATCACACGCGGCTCTTTCAAATGCCCCGTGTCCGGGGGATGGAAAGGCAGAGGCAGCAGGATCCTGGACAGTCCTATTATATGTATCATGCAACATAGTTCCACACATGTTCACTGAGTACCAAGCACTGAGAAGAAGTTGGTGAGCAGGACAGACAGGAGACAGATCTCTGGTCCCCATGGCCAGTGGTAAAGGGAGATAGACCTGAAGAAAATAGCCACACTCTCCATGTACACTTGTAATCAAGAACGGCTGAGGAAAGGAACCCAGTTCAAAGAGAACAGGTAGCAGGGGGCTCTGCCCTAGATGGAACTGAGGAAGACTTCCCTGATGAGATGGTTCTGAGATCAAAAGGGATGGGGAGCTCTGAGCATTGCAGATTGCAGGGATGGCATGTGCAAAAGCCCTGTGGTAGGAAGGGACCTGCTGTTCTAGGAAGGCTTGTGGGGAACAGAGCGGTGAATAATGCAGTGGCATTTGTCAGATTGGAGGCCTGGAAAAACTCAGGAGGTTTTAAGCAGGATCTGTGAGCATGTGGGTCAGTGTGGATGTGGGGGTAGGAGAGGCCCCATAGGTCACAGCTGGAGGGCAAGAGAAGGGGCAGCATTGTCAATGCTAGTGGGCAGCTGTCCTGGCCAAAGCAGCCGGACATGCCTGGGGCTGGCATGTGCCTCCAAAGCCTCTTACAGCCACAAACACAGCATAACTGCTTCTGTGACTGGCTTCCAGACCCCAGTTCACCCCAGCGGCCCAACTCTATCAGCTCCCTGAGGGAGCTCCCTGAGCTCCTATACAGATCGATTCTTACTTAGAAGGTCTCAGCAGGGCCCAGGAATCCAGCCTCTTACAGCTTCTCCTGGTGACTCAGATGTGTGTCTGCATTTTTTTCCCACTTTCTCCACAAAGAGTTGCTTGGGAAGCTGGGCTTGAACCTAGGACAGAGCACTAGGTGTTAGTTCCTTTCCACTACACCTAACAGAAAGCCCTCAAACAAATGACTTCAGGTCATAAAGCACAACTTCTGTTAAATGGGTGCCAATATTTTCTTCCTGAGTGCCTGGGAGGCAGGGCGAATATTTGGAGGGTCTAATGAGATGCTAATTTGAAAGCAAAACACAAATATCTAAAATTCTTTACCTACAGACCAACTCTAGTTTTCAGCGTGGAAAAGGCATTCAGATTTTATAACTTGGTGCTTTGGCTCTTTTTTCTCTGGTTGTCTTCTGTAAGTGAGGGCTGTCTAAAGATTTTGATGCTTGGTTCCAAATGTCCCTTCCCTATTCTCTGAGAAGAGGGTGCTTCTCCTTCCGCCTTCCTTCCAGCCCGTGGGCTGACTTCAAAGCAGGTTTTTGGTAAAGTTTGTCGATGGATCAAGTATCAGCCCAGTTTGCACAATATAGCTACATAATATTTATCCTGTGAGGTGATTCTTATTAGACGGAAGACAAAAGTGAGGCTCAATGACTTGCAAGGCTACTGAGTAATTTGCAGCATCAACCTTGATTGCGATAGTTGTCACGTGGCTATGTAGCGCTGGATGAGGTACTCCTGCCCTGGAATCTCCACGCTGTGTGTGTGTTCAATCACCTAGTCGTGAAAGCCTCTTCACAGCCCTGTAGACTATAGCCTGCCAGGCTCCTCTGTCCATGGGATTTTCAATCCTCACATTAGTCACAGGTGAAATGGAGATGTATATAGCACTATATATGTAGTATTTTCTTGAAGATTAAATGAGATGATGCGTAAGAGTCTCATGCACTTAGTAAGCGCTCAGGCAATATTGGCTCTTGCTAGTAGAAATACAGCTGATGAATTCCGGTTATTTGACTTCAGCTCAATGTTTTTTGCCCTAGATTCGAAATGTGTGAGCAGTATGTTTATGTTGAGCAAATATACAGCAGAATATTAGAGAATTTATGAAAATATTTACCCAAAGGGTTGGCATTTGCACTGATGGAAACCAAAGTAGCAGGACCCTCAGAACTGAACAGGGGTGGGTGTCTTCAACAAACACGGGTCCTTATTTGAAAGCTAAGAGAGATGGTCCCCTCTGTTTAAAACTCCAGTGGCCAGCACATCGACACCGGCTCATTGTCACAAACTAATTTCAGTAGTTACCTGGGGCATCACTTGAGAATGGAATACCATTCATTTATTCAACAAACATTTACTGGGCACCTATTGTGCCAGCCACTGTGATAGGAGTAGAGATGTGATGGTGAGCATGAGAGGCTGCATCCTCAACCACGTGAAGTTGTGAGCTAGTAGGAACAGGGGAGAGGCTGCTCTTAGCCCTAGAGGATCTTGGCCTCCAAGAAGCACACCACCGGTGGAAGCCAGGGTCACGCAGGCAGGCGGCAACCAGGGTCTATTCATCTTTTTTTTAATTTAGTTTTTAATTGGGAGGAAAATTGCTTTACAATGTTGTATTGGTTTCTGCTATACAACAACCCAAATCAGCCATAATTATACATATGAGGGATGTATACATAATTATACATCCCTCTTGAACCTCGTTGTCCCCCCATTCCACCTCTCGAGGTCATCACAGAGCGCCAAGCTGGTCTCCCTGTGTTAGACAGCCACTTCTCACCAGCTATCTATTTTGCACATGGTACTGTGTATATGTCAACGCTACTCAGGGTCTGTTACGATCCATTTTCTCTTAGTGGTAAAGTTGCGAACAAGACTCAAGGCCTATTTGTTTTTTGGAGGAAATATAGGTAAAAACTGGTCATAGAAATAAAGCAAAGAGGAGAGGGCCTTCTTTGTGTGAAGCTCCAGGATCCATGAAAACATCTTCTGATGGCAAATATCCTCTGACTAGAGAGAATCCCATGTCTCATCCTCATATAATATGAGGGTCCTTTAAAATGCTATCCCCAAGGATGAGTCTTCTTGGCTGGACGGGACAAAGAAGGAAATCCCTTTGATCTTCCATGATGAGATTTATCTCCCTTTGGTGTAGATTTGCAGAGATGGTAGCTCAGTAGAGAGATGTAAATTATCCAGAATTAACTACTGGAAACATAAAACAGCATTTATGAGAGACTGAACAACATTTATGGTCTTGGCTGCTTATCGACTGAAACAGAGACAAGAGAGTTAAAAATATTGGTTTACAGGTCCTCTGACTAAGCAAAGTGTTTATTTCCCAAGAAAATGTGTTCTCATGTCCATATCATATTTTCCGAGTGTCCCAAACCCAGCAATGGACCTGGCAGAAAGGACCCTGCTATGATTTGTGTTGTGCCTTTTCATTTGTATGAGGTCAGATGTCTTACATAGGACCTGTGTTGTAGAATGAGCTTGGGAATCAAATGAGATCGTGCATGTAAACGACAGAGGATAAGATGGCTGGATGGCATCACCGACTCACTGGACATGAACTCGAGTGGGACATGGTGAAGGACAGAAAGGCCTGGAGTGCTGCAGTCTGTGGGTCACAAAGAATCAGACATGACTGAGTGACTGAACAACAAGCAGTAAGTAAAACAGCACAGTGCCTGGCATGTTATAAGCTGTAACTATTTGTAGTGGATGTCTGGTGTCAATTCGTCTGGCACCCATCTCTCCCTTGGGAAACAGCCCCACTCCCATGGCCTTGGTAGGCCTAGGCTGATCACAGTACCCTTTCCCTTACCTGTGGCAGGAGAGACTTAGGCCAACATGCAAAAACGTGCAGAAATGAAAGTTGGGTGGACACACTGAGAGTCCGGGCATACTCGTGGCCAGCTTTGGTCCCTACATCCAGGTTCCTATTTAATAGTTGCTTATGCAGTTTCGTGAGCTGCCCTGAGCTGAGTCACAAAGGTGAGCAAAAAGTTCGTCTTTTGCTTAAGTGACTTGAGTTGGTTTTCTAGAACATACTGTTAGGATCATGGGGGTGTGAGAGTGTGAAGCTGGAAGGCCGAATGATGGGAGGATGGGGTGAGGCAGTGCCCTTTTAGATGCCCACAGCTGAGAAGTGAGGATGTTCTCGGTGCATTCCCCGGGTCTTAGTCACTGATGTCTCAACAGAACGTCTTCTTTGCAACTTCCTCTCACCTGTCCTGGCCGAGTTACATCACGTGGCTGGTCCCCGGACATCTCCTTCCCTTCTGAGTCTCAGAGAGAACGAATAGGCAGAGAAATGAAACTGTCCTGGTGATGGGGACCCCTCACCAGTTTAGATGAGGAAGGACATCCAGTGGCCAGTCCAGGGGCTGGAAGGAAAGTTGAGGGAGCATAATGAGTGGTGACATTTAAAGTGGAAAACAGACACTCATCCCAGGGCACGTTCTGTGTTGTCATCACCTTTGGATCCCCGGGGTGAGTGCAGCACCCAGTGCTTCACTGAGCTCCCTGTGAAGGGCTCAGGGCATGGAAGGAATCTGGCAGGTAAGTTCACATGGGTTATGAAGCCACGCTGGGTAAGCTGACAAGCCTTGAGACCTGCCTCCTGCCTTCAAGGAGCTCCACCAGGGAGAGGGAGGCAGGAAAATCGCTGCACCAGGGGAGCTCAGTATATCATGGAGATATGGTTCCACATCCATGGGGTGGAACTCTCTCCTGAGAAGTTGGAAAGGGCTAGGGGTTTCTGCGCTCCTCAAGGGGTGAGTGGGATTCCGCAACATGGAGAGTGAAGCGGAAGGTCCTCTGACAGCTGTGGGTTAAGGGAAGCAGGAGCTTCAGACCTGCAAGGTCAGGGAGATGCAGCAGAACAGGTAAAATGGGAACTGTCCTGGTGGGCGCGGGGGGTTGTAGCCCAGGAGGTGCGGGAGGGTTGTGGAGCAGTTTCTGCTCACACACGCAGTTTTGTTGATCAGGTAGCATTTGACCTGGACCAGCTGGTGAGAGGTAGGGGGAGGACTGCCTTTGGTGGCGATGCAGGGGTGCGGGCAGAGTGTTGTTCTTGGCAGCAGCATCCAGGAGCTTGTGAGGAAGGCAAACCCTCCACCCCACCCTAGACCTTCCGATTCAGAAACTCTAGGGGTGGGACCTTGCTGGCTGTGTTTTAACAAGCCCTCCATGTGATTCTGATGTCTGGCCGGCTGCAGTCTGCATGCAGAGAGTGTCTAAGGGGACCAGGCAGGCAAGGTGGCCTGGCATCTGATGGCAGGATCCTAAACAGCAGATTCTAGACTGAGGGCATTTTCCCTGTACTACTGAGAAGCTACCAGAAGTTTCTGAACAAGAGCCATGTATTCTGTCATTCATTCAGCTAATGTTTATCATGCACCTACCATGTGCCAGGCCCCACACTGGGCACTGGAGCCCCACAGAAAACATGCCCTTGTGAATTCAGGCCGGCGTTTTAACTACAAACGTTTTCGGAGACAAGATTGCCATTGTCCTTCTTCTAAAAAAAAAAAGAAATAGGATAACACCTAATGGAATAAACACCTATTATGCTCTCCAGAAACAACTCTGCTGCTTGTCTCTGCCAATAAAGTTATTCAGCCAAACGTTTACCAAAGTTTCAAACTCTAGTGATGGGAACGGATGGAGGGAAAACAGGGGCACACACACACTCAGTGGAAGAGGGTGGGGGAAGAGTCAAAGGAACAAGCTTCCAGATGTAAAATAAATAAGTCCTGGGAATGCAGTGACCATAGGTAGCAATACTGTGGTAGATATTTGAAAGTTTCCAAGAGATCTTAAAAGTTCTCATCATAAGAAAAAGAAACTGTAACTATGTGAGGTGAAGGTGTTACCTAGCTTTCTTGTGATGATCATTCCACAGTGTGTACAGGTATCAAATCACTATGTTGCACATCTAAAACAAATACACTGTTCTATGTCCATCATATCTCAATTTTTAAAATGTCATTTAAGGGCTGGGTAGGAAGCCTGTTTCTTCAGGTCCATGCTGCCTGCTAGAGAGCTGCCTTGACTGAGTTCTCAGATGGACCTGCAGCCCAGGAGGTGCGGGAGGGTTGTGGAGCAGTTTCTGCTCACACACGCAGTTTTGTTGATCAGGTAGCATTTGACCTGGACCAGCTGGTGAGAGGTAGGGGGAGGACTGCCTTTGGTGGCGATGCAGGGGTGCGGGCAGAGTGTTGTTCTTGGCAGCAGCATCCAGGAGCTTGTGAGGAAGGCAAACCCTCCACCCCACCCTAGACCTTCCGATTCAGAAACTCTAGGGGTGGGACCTTGCTGGCTGTGTTTTAACAAGCCCTCCATGTGATTCTGATGTCTGGCCGGCTGCAGTCTGCATGCAGAGAGTGTCTAAGGGGACCAGGCAGGCAAGGTGGCCTGGCATCTGATGGCAGGATCCTAAACAGCAGATTCTAGACTGAGGGCATTTTCCCTGTACTACTGAGAAGCTACCAGAAGTTTCTGAACAAGAGCCATGTATTCTGTCATTCATTCAGCTAATGTTTATCATGCACCTACCATGTGCCAGGCCCCACACTGGGCACTGGAGCCCCACAGAAAACATGCCCTTGTGAATTCAGGCCGGCGTTTTAACTACAAACGTTTTCGGAGACAAGATTGCCATTGTCCTTCTTCTAAAAAAAAAAAGAAATAGGATAACACCTAATGGAATAAACACCTATTATGCTCTCCAGAAACAACTCTGCTGCTTGTCTCTGCCAATAAAGTTATTCAGCCAAACGTTTACCAAAGTTTCAAACTCTAGTGATGGGAACGGATGGAGGGAAAACAGGGGCACACACACACTCAGTGGAAGAGGGTGGGGGAAGAGTCAAAGGAACAAGCTTCCAGATGTAAAATAAATAAGTCCTGGGAATGCAGTGACCATAGGTAGCAATACTGTGGTAGATATTTGAAAGTTTCCAAGAGATCTTAAAAGTTCTCATCATAAGAAAAAGAAACTGTAACTATGTGAGGTGAAGGTGTTACCTAGCTTTCTTGTGATGATCATTCCACAGTGTGTACAGGTATCAAATCACTATGTTGCACATCTAAAACAAATACACTGTTCTATGTCCATCATATCTCAATTTTTAAAATGTCATTTAAGGGCTGGGTAGGAAGCCTGTTTCTTCAGGTCCATGCTGCCTGCTAGAGAGCTGCCTTTGACTGAGTTCTCAGATGGACCTGCAGCCTTGGACTTTGGAAGGTGAGGGCCAGTTAGCTCCAGGTGTTTCTGTGTTTACCTAACAGATTCAGAGGGTGGGGCGGGGAGGGAAGGGGGGCCAACAAAGGAGGCAAGTGTGGGAAGCTTGCTCCTGTTCTCATGCATCAGTCTCGCCAGTTGCTTGAGGAAGCGGGAGCTTGATTTCAAAGGCAAACAGGTCTTTCCATCTGAGTCCAGTGAAACAGCCAGGATGCTTGTCCAGAAGATCACGTGTCCTCAGGACAACTCTCAGCCTCTTTACTGTCTATGAAGGCATATGTACTAAGTTGCTTCAGTCATGCCCGACTTCGCGACCCCATGGACCGTAACCACCAGGCTCCTCTGTCCATGGAATTCTCTAGGCAAGAACACAGGAGTGGGTAACCATTCCCTTCTCTAGGGGACCTTCCCGACCCAGGGATTGAACCTGGATCTCCTGCATTGCAGGAAGACTCTTTACCATCTGAGCCACCAGAAAAGCCTTTATGTTTTAGACAAAGGCCAAACTGGGGGTGAGGCTGGGGAGGCTGGGGCGCCTCTGGGGTGCTGAGGTCACGTGGTCTGAGGCCACGAAGCCACCTTCAGGTTCCCACTGAGCAGGATGAGGTTTCTGGGCGTGGCCCTCCCCTCAGGAGAAACCTGCTAAGCCGTGGTCACACCAAGTGGCAGAGGACAGAATTCGGAGGTGTTTCAGGGCTATTCCAGGTTGACTTTCAGCTCTCTGGCCTCTCAGAAAAGAGACAGGTTTCTGATCTCCCTTAAACCCTCTGCCTCCTGAGTCCACATCCTCTGCTACCCCAATAAAGCAAATAATCATCCGCTTCTTCCTCTGAGTGGTCCTCAGCTCACTCCAAGTTGGAGGAAAGGACCAGGAGAGAGAAGCTGAGACCACTGTGTTCAGCACCCCCAGTGCCGCCAGCCCTGTGTCCAGTTTCCATGTCCTGTGTGTGATAAGGCAGCAGCCTGACTGAGGCATACCCCCCTCCTCATTTGGTTCCTGGGGATTGTTTATTGCAGACCAGCATTTCACAGAGTGAGAGCCAACTTTAACATATCCGTAGGCAGTGCACTGTCACTGGCATGGTGGATCTTATTTTTAGCTAATTACATTACAGAAGGGTGGGTGGCAGGGAGGAGAGGGGGTATTATAATTGGGTGAATTTAAAAAAAGATACCCAGCTTTAAAAAAAATCTCAGACTTAATTTAGTAAATTTCAATTACAAGGGGAGTTACTAAGCTGCAGATCATTTGCATTATATACTTAATTACCATTTCATTTGTACCCGAGATCATCAATAGAGATTCTTGGGAATGCGTTGTCAGAATAAATGATGGATCCTAATGAGGTCTTTGTTCTTCCTGAGTCTCTCTGAGGAAGCTCTTTCCTCTTTCTGTGGAGAGGCAGAGTTTTCCAAACTGGTGGAGATTAAATTAAATGGCATGTGAGCCACCAGGCTCCTCTGTCCATGGAATTCTCTAGGCAAGAACACAGGAGTGGGTAACCATTCCCTTCTCTAGGGGACCTTCCGACCCAGGGATTGAACCTGGATCTCCTGCATTGCAGGAAGACTCTTTACCATCTGAGCCACCAGAAAAGCCTTTATGTTTTAGACAAAGGCCAAACTGGGGGTGAGGCTGGGGAGGCTGGGGCGCCTCTGGGGTGCTGAGGTCACGTGGTCTGAGGCCACGGCCACCTTCAGGTTCCCACTGAGCAGGATGAGGTTTCTGGGCGAGGCCCTCCCCTCAGGAGAAACCTGCTAAGCCGTGGTCACACCAAGTGGCAGAGGACAGAATTCGGAGGTGTTTCAGGGCTATTCCAGGTTGACTTTCAGCTCTCTGGCCTCTCAGAAAAGAGACAGGTTTCTGATCTCCCTTAAACCCTCTGCCTCCTGAGTCCACATCCTCTGCTACCCCAATAAAGCAAATAATCATCCGCTTCTTCCTCTGAGTGGTCCTCAGCTCACTCCAAGTTGGAGGAAAGGACCAGGAGAGAGAAGCTGAGACCACTGTGTTCAGCACCCCCAGTGCCGCCAGCCCTGTGTCCAGTTTCCATGTCCTGTGTGTGATAAGGCAGCAGCCTGACTGAGGCATACCCCCCTCCTCATTTGGTTCCTGGGGATTGTTTATTGCAGACCAGCATTTCACAGAGTGAGAGCCAACTTTAACATATCCGTAGGCAGTGCACTGTCACTGGCATGGTGGATCTTATTTTTAGCTAATTACATTACAGAAGGGTGGGTGGCAGGGAGGAGAGGGGGTATTATAATTGGGTGAATTTAAAAAAAGATACCCAGCTTTAAAAAAAATCTCAGACTTAATTTAGTAAATTTCAATTACAAGGGGAGTTACTAAGCTGCAGATCATTTGCATTATATACTTAATTACCATTTCATTTGTACCCGAGATCATCAATAGAGATTCTTGGGAATGCGTTGTCAGAATAAATGATGGATCCTAATGAGGTCTTTGTTCTTCCTGAGTCTCTCTGAGGAAGCTCTTTCCTCTTTCTGTGGAGAGGCGCAGAGTTTTCCAAACTGGGTGGAGATGCCTTAAATTAGAAATGGAGCATGTGAAGAAATTAAGAGGTTTTCAAGCTGGCTTCATCACGGGGAGAGAGGACACCACCCTCCTCTTCAAGCTCTCTAACAGCTCCTCATCGGGGCTTTATTTCTCTCCCCTTGAGTGCATTAGCTCCGCTAGGCTACTGTGGGTGCGTCTGCTCCCGTGCCAGCCACAAATGTCCATCTTTATTAGCTGGCAACAGAGAAAATAGCCTTTCTGGACCTTCTGCTTGCAAATAAATGGATGTGCTGCCATAGATCTTCCTGCTTCTGCTTTTCCTGCTTCCTCTGAAGAAAGTGCATCCAACGGTCCCTGGCCACTGAGCCTTTATTGGAAAAGCTGTTTTCCAAGATCATTTAGCTGTAAAAAAGTGATGAGCCCACAGAGACTTCAAGACTCTGTGTGTGTGCGCGCGTGTGTGTATGTGTGTGTGTGTGTGTGAAGATCCATTTTGTAAGAGAAGGTCTCTTTTGGGGGGTGAAGGTAGGGAGGAGTAAGGAAAGGGTAAAGCGAATAAAAATCTCTTAACTAAATCCTGCTAAGCCTGTAGTTCCTTCCTCATATGCCACCTCCCACTCTGCAGGGCTTTACAAAGCACTTGTTTATCTATTACCTTGTAGGGTTTTTTTTTTTTTTTTTTAATTGCCCTCATCCTACCAATGAGGAAACTGAGACTCAGAGAGGTTAAGCAACTTGCCCAAAGTCTCTCAGCTTAGAGGGAGACAGAGAATTTTAAGTGCAAGTGTCTGAGTCCTCAGCTCTTTCCAATGCCCTAAACCACTTCTCACTGGCTGCCTGCAGCCGGAACATTTATCCCATTCGTGGCGGTCGGCCTATATCTCCCACTGCAGCGTGTTATCCTTTTAAACTTTATTTCTGAGTCTTTATATTTAAGTAACACTTGTGTTTCAGAGGACTCCAGCGTGTAGCCTTACTTAACCTTCCTCTGGAGGTGTGTCTCTGGCGGAGAGGAGAGAAAGGGGTGGAGCGGGGAGGAGAGGGTGGAGCCAGCAGGGCATTTTCCCAGTTTTCCATTGCAGGAAGCCAAGGCCCGGGAGTCAGACAAATCCAGGGTTCTCCTGGCATTCTGGACATTTTCCAGAATGTTTGATATTTGCTCTTTGCTCTCATTATTCCTCGGGGCTGGTTCCAAGTATGGAGGAGTGTAGTCGGTGGAAGTGTTTGTGGTGGGGGTGGGGGCAATAGTGATGCTGGCAGGAAGGAGGGTGTTTACACCAAGAGTCCAGCCAAGCCCTGGGGTCACAGGGCCTGTTCCAAAGTAGGAAGTGTTCTCTGGGCTGGAGGGGCGTTGATCTCCTCCAGAACCTCCTGGATACTGTAGCTTCCTCTGTCCTAGCTAGCTACCCTCTCCTGGTACAGGCGGAATGTGTATATTGGGGGCTAGAGGCAGGCGGGGTGTAAGTCATTTTAGTGGTGTCAGATAGAATTCTCTGGTGAAATGTTTCCAAACTAAATACCTGGGTTCAAGGGCTTCCTTGGTGTATCAGACAGTAAAGAATCTGCCTGCAGTGCTGAAGACTGAGGTTCAATCCCTGGATTGGGAAGATCCCCTGGAGAAGGGAATGGCAACCCACTCCAGTATTTTTGCCAAAAGAACTCCATGGACAGAGGAGCCTGGCGGGCCACAGTCCATGGGATTGCAGAGTTGGACATGACTGAGCGAGTAACACTATGCTGCACTACACACCTGTGTGCAAACCCCACCTCTTGTTAGCTGACAGATCTGGGTAAGTCACTTCACCTCCCCAAGGATCAGTTCTCTGAGGATACCTAACATCCATTCTCTGGGCTGTTCAGATGTCCAGATGAATGGGAATTTTATTGAAGGCAAAGGTAATGGTGTTGCTTCTGAAGTCTTTATCCTAACATTTATTGGGGTTATCCCATTCGTGGCGGTCGGCCTATATCTCCCACTGCAGCGTGTTATCCTTTTAAACTTTATTTCTGAGTCTTTATATTTAAGTAACACTTGTGTTTCAGAGGACTCCAGCGTGTAGCCTTACTTAACCTTCCTCTGGAGGTGTGTCTCTGGCGGAGAGGAGAGAAAGGGGTGGAGCGGGGAGGAGAGGGTGGAGCCAGCAGGGCATTTTCCCAGTTTTCCATTGCAGGAAGCCAAGGCCCGGGAGTCAGACAAATCCAGGGTTCTCCTGGCATTCTGGACATTTTCCAGAATGTTTGATATTTGCTCTTTGCTCTCATTATTCCTCGGGGCTGGTTCCAAGTATGGAGGAGTGTAGTCGGTGGAAGTGTTTGTGGTGGGGGTGGGGGCAATAGTGATGCTGGCAGGAAGGAGGGTGTTTACACCAAGAGTCCAGCCAAGCCCTGGGGTCACAGGGCCTGTTCCAAAGTAGGAAGTGTTCTCTGGGCTGGAGGGGCGTTGATCTCCTCCAGAACCTCCTGGATACTGTAGCTTCCTCTGTCCTAGCTAGCTACCCTCTCCTGGTACAGGCGGAATGTGTATATTGGGGGCTAGAGGCAGGCGGCGGGGTGTAAGTCATTTTAGTGGTGTCAGATAGAATTCTCTGGTGAAATGTTTCCAAACTAAATACCTGGGTTCAAGGGCTTCCTTGGTGTATCAGACAGTAAAGAATCTGCCTGCAGTGCTGAAGACTGAGGTTCAATCCCTGGATTGGGAAGATCCCCTGGAGAAGGGAATGGCAACCCACTCCAGTATTTTTGCCAAAAGAACTCCATGGACAGAGGAGCCTGGCGGGCCACAGTCCATGGGATTGCAGAGTTGGACATGACTGAGCGAGTAACACTATGCTGCACTACACACCTGTGTGCAAACCCCACCTCTTGTTAGCTGACAGATCTGGGTAAGTCACTTCACCTCCCCAAGGATCAGTTCTCTGAGGATACCTAACATCCATTCTCTGGGCTGTTCAGATGTCCAGATGAATGATGTGAAGCAAAGAGTAAATGGTGGCTTAGATTAGTAGAGGGCTCGAGGCAGCCAGGAAGTGGGAGGACAATAAAAAGAGACTGCTTGTCCCACAAAGACATTAGCAGGGGAGCAGGAGCGGGCTCAGTGATGAGACAGGCAGCCAAGACTTCTGTAAATAGCCCATATGCTGGCTTTGGGGGGAACACTGAGAAACTAGTTTGAAAAGCAGAAAAGTCATAAAATAGCATCGATATTTTTTTTTCCCCTTAGTGTGAGCAAAAATATTCACGCAAACAAACCCAAGCCAATCTTCTGGGAACAAGACTCTATATATTACTTGTGAATCACCTCAGCTTCCTTCCAAGAGAAAGACACCCCCATCCCTTTGCCCAACAACCCCCATCTATGACGCATTCGAATCATAACTTCTCGGTTTCTCCCAACAAAATCATAGTCCCTCATCGTGAACTCGAGGACAGCCCTGTGCTCTGATACGGTTCCCCCATTTCAGTCCCTCCGGTGGTTAGAGTCAGTTTCCAAAACACCCCACCAAGGGAGCAGGACGCGGGCCAAGCCCTGCAGAGGACACTAGGTGGCGCTGGACCCCACATTATCCAAGCAACTGACACCGCTACCCTTTCGGGAAGACTGTGGCTGAGGTCAGGTCCTCTTCTTCCCAAAGGGGCTATTTCAGTTCATGGCCCAAGTCGAAGACTGTTCCTGACTTTTCTGCTAACTGGGGCCACTGTCCAGGTGTGGCTGCGGAGAGCCGTTCCCAGACCTGAGGCTGGCGACCTAGCAGTCATTTGCTGAGTTATATATAACTTGTGAAGAACAAGGGGCTTTTTTCAATTTCTCCTCTGCCCAGAGAGGCAGGAAGGAAAAGAACATTCTCTCTTAGGAGGAGGTGGGGGG
Organism: Tragulus kanchil; assembly: GCA_022376925.1. Lineage (NCBI taxonomy): Eukaryota > Metazoa > Chordata > Mammalia > Artiodactyla > Tragulidae > Tragulus > Tragulus kanchil. The sequence continues at coordinate 111,579,923 of JAIOJX010000029.1, read as the reverse complement.
CAGGGGAAGGGGCGGATCCCCGAGGCTCCTCCCAGAACTGCCCGGCCTCCGCTCGGCAGGAAGGGAGCCAAGGACTTCCAACCTTGACCCCAGGCCTTTTCATTTCAGACCCCGCCCCCTGCCAGAAGGCGACCAGCCTTCTTTCTTGCCCCGGAGTTGTGGATTTATTGTCTGTCCAGAGATCTGAGCTGAGGCTCCCTGCAAGTACCCGCTTAATTTCATTGCGCTGAGAGTACAGACCTCACGTGGGTCAACAGCATATTGGGATCCCGAGTGCTATGATCACAACGCTCTTATGAACAATAGCAATAAATGGCAGTCATTTCCAGTTTTCTAAGCGTTAGGAGCACTCTTTATACCTACAGAGGCAGGTGAATTTCATTTTCAGTTTGCGGATAAAGTGACTCACGCCCCAGGGTCTCACTGGAGCTGTTGGCACGGCGGTTGTCTCTCTGAAACAGGGACGATCGTTCTGGCTTACTCTGATTTTCACCATTAGGTTCCCTTATGTGTAAGAGACCAAACAGAACACTTGCTAAAATACAGCTTTTGGCTACTGGGGTTTCTGTTTGGCTGATACTGTGTAGCCAAAGGAGAGCTAAATGTGGAGTGCCACTGTCGGCTTGGCCGGTGGAGAGTCTCCTTCAGTGGGGGACGAGCTCTGCAGCCCTTGGCGGGCAGATGTGTTGGCGGGGGTCAGGTGTGTCAATGCTGTTAAGAAGACAACTGGGGAGTCCCATCAACCAGCCAATCAGCACATTCATGAGTATCTACCAGATAGAAGAGAAATGTTGTGCCTCTGTGAGGATGAGAACCTTTTAAGTCTGCCTCTGAAGAGCTGGTGGTGCATGGTCATTGGGGCAAATATAGCATGCACTGATAAAAATGAATGACCACAGGAGTCCTAGAGAGTATCCTAGCTTGGTTGTGTGGTGCTTCCCTTTGGAGCAATGGCGGGGAGAGGGACTGGTGGGACTGGAAGGAGAGGGGAGGAAGAGACTCGTTAGGATTCCTGGTGGCCTAGACTGGACCTTATCGTCTGCATAACATGGGGCTTGCCCCCAAGTCATGCCCAGCTCTAGATATCCTGCTTGGGTCAACGTGGGATCAAAGGCCCAGAAGACCTGGGTGGTATATCGTCCTACAGGAATCCTGTGCCACAGCCTAGGAAGTCAGAGGAAAGTCAGCTGGGGCAGGTAAACTTTCTACTCTCCAGCCCTCCTCCCTACAAGGTTCTGTTCCCCAGGTCCTCGAAGGTGTGGGTGCAGTTCCAGGCCCATCATCCCCACGTGCAGTCCTGGCAGCTCTGCTCCTGACTTTCCCCCTTCCTCTTCACCCCTACCCACCACCACTGACACAGTTCGGGCCTCATGGCACCTGGTCATTTAAAATAAAATGATTTCTATAGGAAATAAATGCACATGGAAATGAATGCCAGTGCATAAATCACAAAAGCGTTTGCAGTAAGAGTAAGCCTCCCTTCCTCCCCTGGTCCCCATCCTTCCAGGTCCTCCGGCAAAAAGCAGCCCCTAATCCCCACCTCCAGTGCACCCCTTTCTCTCCCTGCCAGCCAACCCCTGTCCAGTCACCCTTTTCTGTTTTCTAGAATCTCATTCTTTAAAGCACAAATTAACCCTGTTTTCCCATGGCCTTGGATGTGTGAACGTGCAGACTCCTTGGCCCAGCCTACAGGCCCTTTCCCATCAGGCCCCTGAGACCCCCAGTCTTCTCCGGGGCCCTCCCCAACACCACCCCCGCCCCGCTCGCAAGCTCTGCTCCAGCCAGGCCCCGCACTTGCGATGGCCTAAATCCATGTTCTCCTCTGTCACAGTGCATATTTAAAAATAATTTTAATGTACTTTTTTGACTAGATAATACTAATAGAAACATACATAATATCCTACCCCCACAACCAGGCTTTCCAAGCTGTGCTAGGGGAGGGCATGCAGGAGACATCAGAGGCGCAGGTTCGATCCCTGGGTTGGGAAGATCCCTGGGGGATGACATGGTCACCTGCTCCAGAATTCTTGCCTGGAGGATCCCATGGACCGAGGAGCCTGGTGGGCTACAGTCTGTGGGGTCACATAGAGTCGGACACAGCTGAAGTGCTGGAGCACACACACATGCACTTCCCTAACCACCATTTACTCATTTCTTATATTTCATTCCAGATAATTTTATGCACATTCTGCTCCCTTTTTTACTCAAATGATAGCATGCAATTCACACTTTCTAAATCTGTGTTTTAAATGTTTCGTCCTAATATCCTAGAAACTTTTCCATAGCAATTCATAAAGATCTTTCTCATTGGTTTCCATAGCTCTGTGCTGGGATGCATTCTAATCTGGCAAACTTCTTTGGTAAAAGACCAGATAGTCAATATTTGAGGCTCTGTGGGTCATCTGGTCTCTGTGAAACCTCTCCCCTCTGCTCTGGTGCCAAAGGAGCCCTGGGTGGTGTGGAGGGACCTGTGTTCTGAGTACTTTTACTGATGAACACTGATGCTAGAGTTTTATATGATGTGCACGTTATCGTGATTTCTATAGGAAATAAATGCACATGGAAATGAATGCCAGTGCATAAATCACAAGCGTTTGCAGTAGAGTAAGCCTCTTCCTCCCTGGTCCCCATCCTTCCAGGTCCTCCGGCAAAAAGCAGCCCCTAATCCCCACCTCCAGTGCACCCTTTCTCTCCCTGCCAGCCAACCCCTGTCCAGTCACCCTTTTCTGTTTTCTAGAATCTCATTCTTTAAAGCACAAATTAACCCTGTTTTCCCATGGCCTTGGATGTGTGAACGTGCAGACTCCTTGGCCCAGCCTACAGGCCCTTTCCCATCAGGCCCCTGAGACCCCCAGTCTTCTCCGGGGCCCTCCCCAACACCACCCCCGCCCCGCTCGCAAGCTCTGCTCCAGCCAGGCCCCGCACTTGCGATGGCCTAAATCCATGTTCTCCTCTGTCACAGTGCATATTTAAAAATAATTTTAATGTACTTTTTTGACTAGATAATACTAATAGAAACATACATAATATCCTACCCCCACAACCAGGCTTTCCAAGCTGTGCTAGGGGAGGGCATGCAGGAGACATCAGAGGCGCAGGTTCGATCCCTGGGTTGGGAAGATCCCTGGGGGATGACATGGTCACCTGCTCCAGAATTCTTGCCTGGAGGATCCCATGGACCGAGGAGCCTGGTGGGCTACAGTCTGTGGGGTCACATAGAGTCGGACACAGCTGAAGTGCTGGAGCACACACACATGCACTTCCCTAACCACCATTTACTCATTTCTTATATTTCATTCCAGATAATTTTATGCACATTCTGCTCCCTTTTTTACTCAAATGATAGCATGCAATTCACACTTTCTAAATCTGTGTTTTAAATGTTTCGTCCTAATATCCTAGAAACTTTTCCATAGCAATTCATAAAGATCTTTCTCATTGGTTTCCATAGCTCTGTGCTGGGATGCATTCTAATCTGGCAAACTTCTTTGGTAAAAGACCAGATAGTCAATATTTGAGGCTCTGTGGGTCATCTGGTCTCTGTGAAACCTCTCCCCTCTGCTCTGGTGCCAAAGGAGCCCTGGGTGGTGTGGAGGGACCTGTGTTCTGAGTACTTTTACTGATGAACACTGATGCTAGAGTTTTATATGATGTGCACGTTATCGTGAAATGGAATTCTTCTTTTGATTTTGTTCAACCATCAAAAAAATGTTAAAATGATTCATAGCTGCCGGCCCTACAAAGGCAGGCAAGGGCCAGTTTAATGAGAGTCCTTTGACCCCTAACCTAGTCATCCAGTTCTCAATCAATAAACATTTAACTCATTTCTTAATTTTTTTGCTGCAATTTATAATCATGTACATATGTCACTTTATATGTATCAAATAGATCCCTCTGTAGGGTCAGCTCTTAAAAGTAGGGTTGCTGGGTCGGAAGGTATATGAGTTTATTTTGATAAAGACTGTTAAACTGTCCTTCGGGGGCTCTCCTAGTGGACATGCTCACCAGAAATGGAGGGAAATGTCTGAGTCCTTGCAGATAGCCATGTATTTTCAAACTTGGGTTTTTGTCCAGCTAATAGGTTATAAAAACAAAAACAACAAACAAACAGAGGCATTTCAGCATATAGCTGTTTGGATTTATATTTTTTTGAGTTGTCTTTTCATATCTTTTGCTTGTGTTTTTATGAATATTTTCTTTAGAGATTTGTTTATATTTTCAGAATGTAAGGAGATTAGTCCTCTGTCTGCCAAGTTGCATATATTTTTTGCAGTTTCATTTGTTTGTTACTTTGCTTATACAGGTGTGCTTATCTGGCATGCACAAGCTCTAAAAGTTTTTTTTTTTTTTTTTAACTTTTATTTGCTGAATTCATCAACTTGTTTTTTTATTAGTTTGTGGTTTTGAGTCATAATTAGGACTGATTTTCACACTTTCTAAATCTGTGTTTTAAATGTTTCGTCCTAATATCCTAGAAACTTTTCCATAGCAATTCATAAAGATCTTTCTCATTGGTTTCCATAGCTCTGTGCTGGGATGCATTCTAATCTGGCAAACTTCTTTGGTAAAAGACCAGATAGTCAATATTTGAGGCTCTGTGGGTCATCTGGTCTCTGTGAAACCTCTCCCCTCTGCTCTGGTGCCAAAGGAGCCCTGGGTGGTGTGGAGGGACCTGTGTTCTGAGTACTTTTACTGATGAACACTGATGCTAGAGTTTTATATGATGTGCACGTTATCGTGAAATGGAATTCTTCTTTTGATTTTGTTCAACCATCAAAAAAATGTTAAAATGATTCATAGCTGCCGGCCCTACAAAGGCAGGCAAGGGCCAGTTTAATGAGAGTCCTTTGACCCTAACCTAGTCATCCAGTTCTCAATCAATAAACATTTAACTCATTTCTTAATTTTTTTGCTGCAATTTATAATCATGTACATATGTCACTTTATATGTATCAAATAGATCCCTCTGTAGGGTCAGCTCTTAAAAGTAGGGTTGCTGGGTCGGAAGGTATATGAGTTTATTTTGATAAAGACTGTTAAACTGTCCTTCGGGGGCTCTCCTAGTGGACATGCTCACCAGAAATGGAGGGAAATGTCTGAGTCCTTGCAGATAGCCATGTATTTTCAAACTTGGGTTTTTGTCCAGCTAATAGGTTATAAAAACAAAAACAACAAACAAACAGAGGCATTTCAGCATATAGCTGTTTGGATTTATATTTTTTTGAGTTGTCTTTTCATATCTTTTGCTTGTGTTTTTATGAATATTTTCTTTAGAGATTTGTTTATATTTTCAGAATGTAAGGAGATTAGTCCTCTGTCTGCCAAGTTGCATATATTTTTTGCAGTTTCATTTGTTTGTTACTTTGCTTATACAGGTGTGCTTATCTGGCATGCACAAGCTCTAAAAGTTTTTTTTTTTTTTTTTAACTTTTATTTGCTGAATTCATCAACTTGTTACTTTATTAGCTTGTGGTTTTTGAGTCATAATTAGGACTGATTTTCCCACTCTAAGATTATGAAAGATTTCTCCCATGTTTTCTCTTGGTAGTTGTGTGATTTTATCAACATTTAAAGGTTGAATCCATTTGAAATTTGTTTTGGTCTATGGTGTGATAGGGCTTTGCAGGTGGCTTAGTGATAAAAAAGAAAAATCTGCCTTCCAGTGCAGATGATGTGGGTTTGATCTCAGGGTTGGGAAGATCCCCTGGCAAAAGAAATGGTAACTCCTTCCGGTATTCTTGCCTGGGAAAATCCCATGGACAGAGGAGCCTGGTGGGCTACAGTTGATGGGGTCGCAAAGAGTTGGACATGCCTGAGCAACTAAAGTTAATTTTTTTTCTAGATGGTTGCCCAGGATTCTCAACATCACTTACTGAATAGTCACTATATTTGCAATGCCACCTTTATCATATGCTAAATGTATTTATATTCTTCCATATATACATATATATATACATATATATATACACACACACACATATATATATATATTCATTGGTCTATTTATATGCTATGACATTTTTAATTATTGAAGTGCTATAGTATGTTTTTATGTTTATTGATCTAGTCCAGGATTTCTCAGCCTCGGTACTATTAACATCTCAGACCAGATGTCATTCTTTGTTGCAGAGGGCTGTCCTGAGCTTTGTAAGACCTTGAGCAGCATCCTTGGCCTCTACCCATTAGATGCCAGTAGCAGGAGCACACACACACACACACACACACACAGAGTTGTGATAAGCCAAAAAGAAAAAGTTTCCAGATGTTGCCATACATCCCCTGGGTGACAAAATCATCCCTGTCAAGACCCACTGACCTAGTCATTCCATGCTGCTCTTTTCCCCCCATAGCTTCCTGTTTCTTCTTATTTATTTCATCACAGTGTGTTTGCACATGCTGATCCATCTGCTTAGAAGGTTCCTCCACATACTTTCCCATCAGCACTCAGCTCAGGGACTCAGGAAGCCTTCTTGGACCTCCTGCTCTGTCTCCAGTCAACCAGGTGTGGCCCCCATGAGAATTTCCATGAAATTTGTTTGTCTTTCACCCCTGACTAGGCTGTCAGCTCCAAGAAGAGAGGGACTTTGTTCTTGTCTTTAGTCTCTGGCATGGAACCGGGCATGGGGTACAGGCTCTATCACTACTGTTGAATGAATGAGTGAGAGGATTCTTTTGCCACCAACAGCCATGAGTCCAGTCAAAACAGATGGGTGAAGGATGCGATCGGTTACCTGGAGCACAGCCCTGGTGCTAAGCAACTGTGGGCAAGAAGAGCTTGAGTGTGCCTAGGCATGCTAGTGATGAGGTGTGTGCAGTCTCCTCTTTAATACCCTGCAGTCTCCAGCTACGAAGATGCGCCCCGCTGCTTAGGAAGAGGAGGAGAGCCGGGGACGGCTGGGCTCAGCCGTTTCTTAGAAAAGCAGGATAAGCAGTATTGACAACGTGAGGCCTAGAGTCTGACAGCTGCTGTCAGATTCCTTCTTTATTCACTTACCACATACTTAACCTCTTTAAGTCTCAGCTGCTTCATTAGTCAGATGGAGGTAATAGCCGTGCTCACCTCAGGGGTGAGCCATGCCCTCTTTGGCTGGTTGTTTATGGTCCCTCAAGTTCTACCAGTTCCCTCGCCCTAAGCACCTTGGAGAGAAGAGATGAACCTGACCTTCAAGGTACAAGCCAGACAGTATGGGAGAGAATGGTTTTGGGAGGCCTCTGTCTGACTTCTCTATGGCAAGGAGACCCTATTCCATTGACATGGAAAGAACCAGCACTAGGTAAGAAGTGATCCCCCGAAGTTGACACCTCTGGCATTTCCCCAAGATCTTAAATGAAGCAGAATGATTCAGTTCTATACACAGAAGAAGACCATGAAAATAATAAGTCGCATCTATTAAATGCCAGACACTGTGCTCACTGGTTTACACACAGTTACATAACCAGCCCCACACTCCTCCCTCTCTCAGAGCAGATCTTCGGCTGGTGATGGGATGGGATGGAATTGCCTATGCAGCCCCGCTCCCTCATTAGCAATGTCTTTATTAATTCTCAGCCTGTTTATCTCCAACCTGAAAGCTGTCTCTGTCTGCCACACCCTGCTCTGTGTAGGCTGGGCTGGAGCTAGGAGCACACTGAATGAATCAGATGTGAGCACAAGCTCTAGTCTAGTTTTAGAGGCTTTTAACTCACAGCCACTCATGGCTGGAGGTGGAAGGGCCATGCACATGGCCTGCACCCTCATACCTACTGCCTATAGTGCTGGAAGGATCATGCCTGCTCCTAGTGAAACGCTCCGAGAGAAAAAACAGATATCATCCAAAGAACACGTGCTTCTCTTCTGCATTTCCTCTGATGCCGGCACAGAGCCCATGAGTTGAGATGTTGCTGATGGGTTTGCCTGAGCTGCATTTCTATGGATGTGGCCTCTAGAGTCAGTGGGGTACACAGGCTTCTCCTTTCAGAAGTTATTCCAAGAAGGGAAATGGTGTGCCTCATTTATTTATTTATTTGCTTTATTTTTTAAAAAATATTTACTTGACTGTGCTGGGTCTTAGTTGCAGCACATGGAATCTTTAGTTGTGGCAAATGAGATCGAGTTTCCTGACCAGGGATAGAACCTGGGGCCATGCATTAGCAGCATGGAGTCTTAGACACTGGGCCACCAGGGAAGTTCCCTGTTTCCATCATAATCTCTACCCAGGCCCTCTGTCACGTTTTCCCTCAGCATCTGCAGCCCTTTCAAGGATGTCTCTGACCCTAGCCTTTACCTGCCTGTGATATTATGATTTTAAATAAGGAAGATATATTTGGTCTTTGACAGCCCCCCCATTTTTATCGAGTGAAATTTTACCTGATGAATGCAGCAAGTAGCGTGTAAATGTTACTTCCTCAAGATGAAGAATGTAAATTGTCACTTCTGTAAAAAGGCCTACCGCCAGGTACTCATTACCAGCTCTCATGGCTCCAAGTACTCATCACAGTTGCAATTTTATATTGTTTGTATAATTATTAATGCTTTTTCTCCCAATCTATGATGGCAAGTGGTATCTTTTGTTTCCTTACCACTTATCCTCAGAGCTTAGCATAATGGCTGAAACATGGTAGATACTCAATATTTATTGAGTGAATAGTGAATGATAGATGAAGTATAACCCAATAGATAATGCTAATGTTTATGTGCCAGGAAAGTTCTGAGCATGTTAGAAATATTATGATCTTCCAAAAAATCTATGAGGTGGGTAGTATTACCCCTATGTTACACATGAGAAAATTCACCCATGATTCCACCAATTGTTAAGAAGCAGAATTTGAATCCAGGAAGAAGACTCCAGAGTCTGAACCTTTAACCACTATGTTATTCTAGCCTCTTAGAAGTCCAGAAAACAGATATCATCCAAAGAACACGTGCTTCTCTTCTGCATTTCCTCTGATGCCGGCACAGAGCCCATGAGTTGAGATGTTGCTGATGGGTTTGCCTGAGCTGCATTTCTATGGATGTGGCCTCTAGAGTCAGTGGGGTACACAGGCTTCTCCTTTCAGAAGTTATTCCAAGAAGGGAAATGGTGTGCCTCATTTATTTATTTATTTGCTTTATTTTTTAAAAAATATTTACTTGACTGTGCTGGGTCTTAGTTGCAGCACATGGAATCTTTAGTTGTGGCAAATGAGATCGAGTTTCCTGACCAGGGATAGAACCTGGGGCCATGCATTAGCAGCATGGAGTCTTAGACACTGGGCCACCAGGGAAGTTCCCTGTTTCCATCATAATCTCTACCCAGGCCCTCTGTCACGTTTTCCCTCAGCATCTGCAGCCCTTTCAAGGATGTCTCTGACCCTAGCCTTTACCTGCCTGTGATATTATGATTTTAAATAAGGAAGATATATTTGGTCTTTGACAGCCCCCCCATTTTTATCGAGTGAAATTTTACCTGATGAATGCAGCAAGTAGCGTGTAAATGTTACTTCCTCAAGATGAAGAATGTAAATTGTCACTTCTGTAAAAAGGCCTACCGCCAGGTACTCATTACCAGCTCTCATGGCTCCAAGTACTCATCACAGTTGCAATTTTATATTGTTTGTATAATTATTAATGCTTTTTCTCCCAATCTATGATGGCAAGTGGTATCTTTTGTTTCCTTACCACTTATCCTCAGAGCTTAGCATAATGGCTGAAACATGGTAGATACTCAATATTTATTGAGTGAATAGTGAATGATAGATGAAGTATAACCCAATAGATAATGCTAATGTTTATGTGCCAGGAAAGTTCTGAGCATGTTAGAAATATTATGATCTTCCAAAAAATCTATGAGGTGGGTAGTATTACCCCTATGTTACACATGAGAAAATTCACCCATGATTCCACCAATTGTTAAGAAGCAGAATTTGAATCCAGGAAGAAGACTCCAGAGTCTGAACCTTTAACCACTATGTTATTCTAGCCTGAGTTGTTCTCCTGTGGTTTAGTAAATCCACAAATTTCACTTGGTTCTAAACTGTTATTATATCATGCCTTGTGCCTCTAACTTGCAATGAATTATTCTCTGCTTGTGATATTAGAAAACTTCCTTAACTGCCAAAAAGCACCATAGTAATACACATCCTTCATTATAGCAAAAATAAGTTGTATATATTAATAAAAATGTGATGGTAAACCTATGAATGGACATGATAGGATATGGGTTAAGAACCACTGGTCTATTGACTGATTACAAATCTTTAGTATACTTATTCATCCCATTCTCTTTTATGGATTATAGTAAAATTTTGTCCAGCCTTCCCCTAAGAAAAATATGGATTCGGTGGCCTGCTTCATCTTTCTACTTGGCAAAACTTTAATCCCAAGGAGAAGCAAGGTCTCCTTTTATCCCTAAGCCCCAAATACCCTGTCAGACATTTGCAGTGTCTGTCTCTAAGGGCAAGGTCAAGCTTGTATTCAGAGGTTTTGATACCTTTATAACTGGATTCTTGGTTCCTTGGTACTTTGCAAAAATCACCTTCACCCCTCTGCAGGAAAGAAGTAGGGACATTAATCCAGGGCTTTCTTTTTTTTTTTTAATTTTGGCCTCTTTTACTGCTTTATTTATTTATTTTCATCTATCTTTATTGTTTGGCCTGTGTGGTCCTCCCATTTCAGTGACCTCTCTCGTTACAGAGCACCAGCTCTCGGTGCATGTGCTCCAGAGTGCTGGCTCGTAATTGGACACACCAGTTCAGCTGCTTCTCAGTATGCGGCATCTTCCTGGGCCAGGGATCAAACCAGTGCCCCTTGCACTGCAAGGCAGACTCTACCCACTGGACCACCAGGAAAGCCCAATCCAGGGCTTTCTTGAGTGACCTGCATGTTTTCACTTTTCTAGATGGAATTGGAAGTGGTTTACCTTCCCTGGTGAAATATTTTTTAAAAGATGCATTTTTAAAAAGTTATATAAATATATGTGTATATACATAGTATATATATATTGCACAACATGGGGTCACAGAGTCAGACACGACTTAACAGCAAATGAATAGGATAGAGATGGGAAGAATCTTTGTCAAAAGCAGTTACCCCCAAGGACTTCCCTGGTGGTTCAGTGGTTAAGACTCTGTACCGTCTACGCAGGGGACATGGGTTCTATCCCTGGTTGAGAAACTAAGATCTCGCATACTGTGTGGCCAAAAGATTAAAAAAAAAAAAAAAGTGGTTACCTCCAATGGCAGAGATAAGGATGGAAGTGATATAAAGTGGAAATCGTTCAAATCTGGGGAGGTGGTATGCTTTTAAACATTTGGATCTTTACAAAGTAAGACTAAAACCACATATCAGGTAATTAACTTCTTCCCTCCAAAAAGAGGAAAGACAAATAAAGAACTATTATTAATGCTGAGGAAGTAGGGAGAGAGCAGGGGCGTCCATGAAAGAACTCTTTCATTTTTGACTCTGTATACTTCTGTATTATTTGAATTTCGGTAACAGGGACACACTCATGTATTTCTTGTGTAGCTGTTTTGTATCATGCAAAGACTCATTTGTGCACTCAAAAGCTATTATTTTTACTCCTTGCTCTACGCGGAGCACTGTACTTGATCTGCTATAATCCTCACAATATTCCATGAGTCACATACTGTCTCCCCATTTTATCAAAGAGAAAGCAGGGGCCCAAAGACTGGTTAGGTCATCTGCCCAGTGGCCCATTCAGCTAGCGAACAGCAGGCTGAGATCCAGCCAGCTCTGCCTGATTGGATGTGGGCCGCGGTGGTGGGTACCAACAGGAATGAGGCTGCCCTGCCTTTATGTAAGTGGAACCTAGTCGAGATGGAAACCATGAAAGAAAGGCTAAAGAAATGACCAGACTGAGGATAATAAACAGAGACATTTAGCAGAAAGAAATGCCCAGAGAAATAACCCTAGTAAAGTTGAATGACATCAGAAAGACAGCCAGAGATGGTCTAGTGCCCCTAAACACCTGTACACCTTCTCATCTGGTTCTGCGCACCCCAGAAAGCTCGTGTCACACTCAGTCTCTGTCCAGACGGTTCTAATAATAGCCTGATGGAATTCTGTGGTTGGGAGAGACTGTGAGAGGTCGCTGCGTCGGCTCCCTGCCTGCTGACAGGCCTAAGTATTCTCATTATGAGAAAGCCAAGGCAAGGAGTAACTTAAGTGACTAGATCAAAGTCACTCCTCCACCCCCACCCCCTAAGTCAGCCAAGGAGTTGGAACCATGTGCAGGCTCAAGGGCACTGACTGCCTCGTGAGTCAGCCTGTGGAAAATATATTCATACTGAAGCTCTTTACAAAGGAAACTACTGCTGGTCCTCTTTCCCAGCGGTAAAACATCTGACTGGCTGGAGTGGGGGGAGGGTGTCAGCTGGGGAAGTGAAGAGGAGTGGCTAGAATGCAGCAGTGGGAGGAAAGGGACAGTGTCAGGGGCTCAGGGCTCGGAAGGAGCTGGGTGTTCCTTGCTCTTGCGTGGCTGGTGTCATGCCTTCCTCCCATTATCAACTTGTCAGGATGCGGCTCCATTAACATGCTGGATCAGGCCAAGTGTGTTATGAATGATTAAGGGCCTTGCAGGCGATTAAGGGAATTACAGTTGTATACTCCATCTAGCCAAAGGCTGCCGGACAACCGCCGCAAGCCTCTGCAGAGCTTTGCATGTGAGAAATAAGAATCACTACAGCTGGTTCCAGGCTTAGTGCTTTGTATCCTGAAGAAGTCATGGAGAGTTCTCTGAGGCTAGGGGCTCCTCAGTCATGGGCCCTGAGAAGACTGTGGATGCTTGGGGAGGATGCGCACGCAGGTACAAGTTTGACAACCGCGATCTAGGAGGCGATCCATGGGGCGGCCTTTGAGCTATGAGGTTCACCCAGGCCAGGACTAGGGTGAAGCTCTCACCTCCAGTGCAAAATTTAAGGGGACACCAAAAAACTCAGTCATCAAGAAAGATAAGATTTCAATGCCATGTTTAAAAAAAAGTAAAAATGCAAAAATTCCATGATGAACCAAGTATCAAATTTTAAGTAAAGACTAGTACAGGGCAAAGCCATAGTGGAGCCTGAGGCAAAAGGACAACTTTTGTTCGCACCCAGAAAGCTCGTGTCCACGTCTCTGTCCAGACGGTTCTAATAATAGCCTGATGGAATTCTGTGGTTGGGAGAGACTGTGAGAGGTCGCTGCGTCGGCTCCCTGCCTGCTGACAGGCCTAAGTATTCTCATTATGAGAAAGCCAAGGCAAGGAGTAACTTAAGTGACTAGATCAAAGTCACTCCTCCACCCCCACCCCCTAAGTCAGCCAAGGAGTTGGAACCATGTGCAGGCTCAAGGGCACTGACTGCCTCGTGAGTCAGCCTGTGGAAAATATATTCATACTGAAGCTCTTTACAAAGGAAACTACTGCTGGTCCTCTTTCCCAGCGGTAAAACATCTGACTGGCTGGAGTGGGGGGAGGGTGTCAGCTGGGGAAGTGAAGAGGAGTGGCTAGAATGCAGCAGTGGGAGGAAAGGGACAGTGTCAGGGGCTCAGGGCTCGGAAGGAGCTGGGTGTTCCTTGCTCTTGCGTGGCTGGTGTCATGCCTTCCTCCCATTATCAACTTGTCAGGATGCGGCTCCATTAACATGCTGGATCAGGCCAAGTGTGTTATGAATGATTAAGGGCCTTGCAGGCGATTAAGGGAATTACAGTTGTATACTCCATCTAGCCAAAGGCTGCCGGACAACCGCCGGCAAGCCTCTGCAGAGCTTTGCATGTGAGAAATAAGAATCACTACAGCTGGTTCCAGGCTTAGTGCTTTGTATCCTGAAGAAGTCATGGAGAGTTCTCTGAGGCTAGGGGCTCCTCAGTCATGGGCCCTGAGAAGACTGTGGATGCTTGGGGAGGATGCGCACGCAGGTACAAGTTTGACAACCGCGATCTAGGAGGCGATCCATGGGGCGGCCTTTGAGCTATGAGGTTCACCCAGGCCAGGACTAGGGTGAAGCTCTCACCTCCAGTGCAAAATTTAAGGGGACACCAAAAAACTCAGTCATCAAGAAAGATAAGATTTCAATGCCATGTTTAAAAAAAAGTAAAAATGCAAAAATTCCATGATGAACCAAGTATCAAATTTTAAGTAAAGACTAGTACAGGGCAAAGCCATAGTGGAGCCTGAGGCAAAAGGAAAACTGTGAGCTCCTGGCTTTAGCGGAAAGCAAATTCATCAATCATATTTTCTAAATTTACTTCTCTGCTTCTCTCACTTTTAACTGAGAGAATTGTCATGTTTGATGATTTCTCTTGACTGAGTGACAATCTTAAATAATTTTAATTAAGCAAAATGAAAATCATGGTAAATTCCACTGGGGTATGCATTAAATATTTGAACTCAATGTGAGTTTTAATGTACCTCCCTTTTGATCTTTCAGTATTTTTTCCACTATTTGAATGTTCTAGAAAAAAGTAATCATTAACAAGTGCATATGGGGGTACCCAGCTTTCCTTCTGTCTGGGACTCCAATGAACCCCCATGGCTTGGTGGTAAATAAACAATGTCCTATGGTCTTCGGTGGAAATGGGGTGGGTCTGGGTCAAGCACAGGGGGATCTTGTTGATGACTCCTCCCCTCAGCCTACAAAAGACCCTTTTGCCTTCCTGGGGCTGCCCTTTAGGACTGGGGATTCAGGAGGACATCACATTTCACACTGTTGTTGGGACCACAGATGAGTGGAAACTGAGGACGACCTCATCCCACCCTCACTGCTTGACCGGTGGGAGTCTCTGACCTTTGGGGAAGAGTCACCTTGAGTCTAAGAATACATAACCCATCCTTGATACAGAACCTACGACTAGTATTTCTGTGCAGCAAGCAACTTTTAAGAAACACTCCTGGAAAGTTCTTGGCCAGAAGAAACTTTCTGAGATAATGAGTTTCGTTTTGTTTTGTTTTTAATATATACTACACTCTCATGGTTCAAAATTTAAAAAAAAAAATGTAAAAAGGTAAACATTGAGAAGCCTTTCTCCCACCCTTGTTCCACACTCCCTTCCTAACCTACAAATCAGCAATAACTTTTAGTCCTTTCTTGGCAATTGTGGCTTCTTTAAAAATAGTCTGAATAAATTTGACGTGTTAGGTTGGTACCCACCCAGTTCTTCCTGGATGAGACTAGCGAGCCGGCGCAGAGTGCTGGTCATAGTCGTCCCATTTGGTGTATGTGGCAGCGTGGAGCCAGCGTCGTGCTCTGTGCCACGGGGGCCCACAGGCATGCAGGCCTCTCTCTTCCAGACTGGCACATCGTCCAGTGTTGGTGCTACCGGATACCCCAGAGCCAGGCCAGCAGGGAATGGGTCTGAGGCGATTGGCATGGCTGGTATCTTGGTCTAATAATAATCCCCGAAGAAGAGGGTATCAGCATTTCCTAGAAACACTAGACGAGGCTTGTGATCCGTCCGCGCTGAACCGCGAGCAAGCGCTTGCATACTCGGGATTACATGCATCCTCGCAATCGGAATGACATTCCAAACCACAAACACAACTTTTTGTTTTTGTGGTCACCATGTGCCCGCAAGATATCATTTTCTCCCAAGGTGACTGATTTCCTCTGCCGTCTTGGTCATGGTTGAGGAGGTCGCTGGGAGAGTGGGAGGGAAGAACCCCCTTTGAGCCAGGTTCCCACAGGGCCCCACGCTGGAGACCAGGTTGGGGGTGATCTCAGTATCAACTGCGGAGAACTGCTGACTGACCCACCAAGCCACGTTCACTTTATAAGTGCAAACGACGTCCTCTCCGCAGCCTCTTTTGGGCACATCCCTATCACCACTCTTCTCTATAAAGTTGTTTCCCACTGAGTCACCCTCTAGGGTTTGCTGGCAAACGTTCAGCTCCTCTGGCTTTCAGCCAGGGGCCTCCTCCCAGACGTCTCCACTCATCTCCACCCTTTGCAAAGCCTTGGAAACTTCGTTGAAAACTTGGGTAGTGCGTGAACTCCCAGGTAAGACATGAGCAGAGTGAAGGGCTTTACTCACTCTGGGCCCTTGGTCGAATTGGGATTAGGAGAAAGTAGAGACGACAAGGTCAAGAAAAAAAGAACAGCGTCTGTGGCTCCACCCTAGTGCAGCGTTTCTTAACCTTGAGCAGACACGTTTCTGGTTCAGTCCAACTAGTGTTAATTAGCATGCTCGAGAAAGTGACGATGGCTTTGCAGGCAACTCTAAGAGTAAGAATCCTCTGTTGAGGAGGCTGAGGAACAAGGAGGGGTAGCCAGTGTTCAGAGAACAGGAAATATCTAGAGAGCTCTGGAAAGACAGGCTTGAAATTGGGACAAGGGTCAAATGCCTGAATGTTGAAAGTTTCTTAGATGAAGCAAGATCCTAAGCATTGTCCTTATTTTTCTCAAACCCATGCAAGCCTCTCCCTTCTTCCATTTGTGCAATGTAAGTTTGCACCTACTTTACCATGGGCACTCAATCATCGTCTCAAGTAATGGGTTTCTCTGCTTATTTTTTCCGTCTCCTTGGATATCTCTTTCCCCATGTTTGAGAAGAAACATAAAGAAACAACTTTTTCTCTGAAAGCCTGGTTCCATCACCAGTTCCATTTCCAGAAATACACCATACCCTGGAGGAGGCAATGGCTTCCCACTCCATTATCGTTGCCTGGGAAGTCCCATGGACAGAGGGGCCTGGTAGACGACATGTCGTCCACGGGGTCACAGAGTCAGACACAACCAAGCGTCTAAGCACAGGACATGTCCTTGTGTGCTATGTCTCAGGAACACTTTCACACATGTTCATAAATAATCATCACATGTGTTCCCAAGGGTTATTGGCTATTCTTCTGTCAATGAGTGGGGTAAAGAATAGATTGTTATCTCATAAAGTCAGACTGAAACAGAGTGTCTGGATGTTGCTTCGGCTCTCTTGACTGTTTAACTATGATACTTGCCGCACTTTTTCTAAATGCTATGATTTTGAGGTCACACTGATGGAATGTTCCTTTGTACTCTTGCCGCTGCCTGGAAATATCTGTTGTCATCTTATGGATTAAAGAGAGCTCACACTTCTATAGTTTAATAAGTGCAACCCAGATAGAAACAAGTAGCTCACGCCTCACCCACACCATTCTGACGTGATACAGAACGTGTAAATATGCCCTTTGAAATTCTGATTAGCTCAGGGCAGGGGAGTTTGAATTGCTTACCTTATATCCCACTTGCTGTGGTAGGAAATTTCTCCCAAGTTCATCCCCTAAACTACTTGATGGGTAGGAAAGGATGAAGAAATATTTTCTCTCACAGCAAAGTTGAATGTACTTTAACTTTCTTCCTTTGCAGGTGAACTGCCTAATAGCTCTCACCTTCCTCTAGGATGATCCCTCTCATCTGGCCCCTCTTTCTCTGTTGCCTTGATACCCCCTCTCTCTCCTGAATCATTCCCATTCCCAAAGAAAATACACATGAAAGCGTCCCCTTCTCTCATACCCCCCAGCGAAAGCCCCACCTCCCCGTTTCCCATCATGCCCAAATTTCTAGAATGACTTCTCTGCCCATGGCCGAAACCTCTGCCTTTGTGGCACCATTGAAATGCCCCCTCTCAGGCCCTCCAGTGACTGCCTGCTGGCCCAAGTCCAATAGTTGTGTTTTTGTCCTAAACTTTTCTGATAAAACCATTCCCTCCTCCTGGTGTTGATCACCAGTTCCATTTCCAGAAATACACCATACCCTGGAGGAGGCAATGGCTTCCCACTCCATTATCGTTGCCTGGGAAGTCCCATGGACAGAGGGGCCTGGTACGACATGTCGCCCACGGGGTCACAGAGTCAGACACAACCAAGCGTCTAAGCACAGGACATGTCCTTGTGTGCTATGTCTCAGGAACACTTTCACACATGTTCATAAATAATCATCACATGTGTTCCCAAGGGTTATTGGCTATTCTTCTGTCAATGAGTGGGGTAAAGAATAGATTGTTATCTCATAAAGTCAGACTGAAACAGAGTGTCTGGATGTTGCTTCGGCTCTCTTGACTGTTTAACTATGATACTTGCCGCACTTTTTCTAAATGCTATGATTTTGAGGTCACACTGATGGAATGTTCCTTTGTACTCTTGCCGCTGCCTGGAAATATCTGTTGTCATCTTATGGATTAAAGAGAGCTCACACTTCTATAGTTTAATAAGTGCAACCCAGATAGAAACAAGTAGCTCACGCCTCACCCACACCATTCTGACGTGATACAGAACGTGTAAATATGCCCTTTGAAATTCTGATTAGCTCAGGGCAGGGGAGTTTGAATTGCTTACCTTATATCCCACTTGCTGTGGTAGGAAATTTCTCCCAAGTTCATCCCTAAACTACTTGATGGGTAGGAAAGGATGAAGAAATATTTTCTCTCACAGCAAAGTTGAATGTACTTTAACTTTCTTCCTTTGCAGGTGAACTGCCTAATAGCTCTCACCTTCCTCTAGGATGATCCCTCTCATCTGGCCCCTCTTTCTCTGTTGCCTTGATACCCCCTCTCTCTCCTGAATCATTCCCATTCCCAAAGAAAATACACATGAAAGCGTCCCCTTCTCTCATACCCCCCAGCGAAAGCCCCACCTCCCCGTTTCCCATCATGCCCAAATTTCTAGAATGACTTCTCTGCCCATGGCCGAAACCTCTGCCTTTGTGGCACCATTGAAATGCCCCCTCTCAGGCCCTCCAGTGACTGCCTGCTGGCCCAAGTCCAATAGTTGTGTTTTTGTCCTAAACTTTTCTGATAAAACCATTCCCTCCTCCTGGTGTTGGCTTCCGGATCAACCTACCTGCTGGTTTCCCTTCCTCCCTCCCTGCCCCCATCTGCTTAGCATGTTTTATCCAACTTCAAAAGTTGGAGCAGGGCTTCCCTGGTGGCTCAGTGGTAAAGGGTCTGCTTGCCAATGCAGCAACTACTGAAACCCAGGCACTTTGGAGCCCATGCTCTACTGCAAGAGAAGCCACCACAATGAGAGGCCTGTGCACGGCAACTAGAGAGTAGCCCTACTCGCTGCAACTAGAGAAAGTCACATAGCCACAAAGACCCAGCACAGCCCCAAATAAATGAAAACTAATGGGCAGTTTTTTAAAAGTTGAGGCAACTGGAGGGTTTCGTCTTAGCCTCATTCCTCCTCCATCTGTACTTGCCCTGTGCTAGTGCCAGGAACTGAAATTCCCTCTTTACGCTGTTGACTCCCCAATTTCTCTCACCAACCCAGACCTCATCAGCCTGAGACTGGCTCACCGAACTACCTGCCGATGTGACTTCTCTCTGGATGTCCTATAGTCAATCAATCCCAAACAAGGGACGATTCACATTTCTGAGCATTTGAGAATGAAAGGAACTTATTCTTGTCTTCATCCTGGGTGATGATATGTGTTGCTAAAATCTCTGTGTGTGTGTGTGTGTAAAGTGCAATTTTTGGGTGTGTGTAAGTGTGTGTGACCTAGAATTCTACCCTCATTTGCAATGTGTACAGTATCCTGAATGGCAGCTCTGTATCATTTTCCCTGAGCTTATTTCTATTGGATTATTTGGACTTTCTCTACTACTCCCCAAGTACTTTGAATCATGACCCCACAACCCAACACAAACAGAAGTGCACACCCCAAATTCTATTGGAATTTTGCCCCCCTACTTTCTCTGTTGCCTTGATACCCCCTCTCCTGAATCATTAAAAAACCCAAGCGAAAGCCCCACCTCCCCGTTTCCCATCATGCCCAAATTTCTAGAATGACTTCTCTGCCCATGGCCGAAACCTCTGCCTTTGTGGCACCATTGAAATGCCCCCTCTCAGGCCCTCCAGTGACTGCCTGCTGGCCCAAGTCCAATAGTTGTGTTTTTGTCCTAAACTTTTCTGATAAAACCATTCCCTCCTCCTGGTGTTGGCTTCCGGATCAACCTACCTGCTGGTTTCCCTTCCTCCCTCCCTGCCCCCATCTGCTTAGCATGTTTTATCCAACTTCAAAAGTTGGAGCAGGGCTTCCCTGGTGGCTCAGTGGTAAAGGGTCTGCTTGCCAATGCAGCAACTACTGAAACCCAGGCACTTTGGAGCCCATGCTCTACTGCAAGAGAAGCCACCACAATGAGAGGCCTGTGCACGGCAACTAGAGAGTAGCCCTACTCGCTGCAACTAGAGAAAGTCACATAGCCACAAAGACCCAGCACAGCCCCAAATAAATGAAAACTAATGGGCAGTTTTTTAAAAGTTGAGGCAACTGGAGGGTTTCGTCTTAGCCTCATTCCTCCTCCATCTGTACTTGCCCTGTGCTAGTGCCAGGAACTGAAATTCCCTCTTTACGCTGTTGACTCCCCAATTTCTCTCACCAACCCAGACCTCATCAGCCTGAGACTGGCTCACCGAACTACCTGCCGATGTGACTTCTCTCTGGATGTCCTATAGTCAATCAATCCCAAACAAGGGACGATTCACATTTCTGAGCATTTGAGAATGAAAGGAACTTATTCTTGTCTTCATCCTGGGTGATGATATGTGTTGCTAAAATCTCTGTGTGTGTGTGTGTGTAAAGTGCAATTTTTGGGTGTGTGTAAGTGTGTGTGACCTAGAATTCTACCCTCATTTGCAATGTGTACAGTATCCTGAATGGCAGCTCTGTATCATTTTCCCTGAGCTTATTTCTATTGGATTATTTGGACTTTCTCTACTACTCCCCAAGTACTTTGAATCATGACCCCCACAACCCAACACAAACAGAAGTGCACACCCCACAGATTTCCTGATGCTGTGAAAGGTCCTATAAACTATGATGACTGCCTTATTGGGCCCATGGAGCTGGGCCATACCCTTTCAGGTGGGACTGGAGGAGGGTTTTCCCTGAAGGAAAGAGATATTGTCCCTGCTGTTCAGTCACAGAAGGATTGGTCTTTGATGTAGGTGAGGGAAACCATAATCTCTCTGGGTTCAAGGCCAGAGGGCACTGAAAATGCTAGTAGTGGGCAAGTTCCTGAATTACATGAACATAAAACAACATTTGAAAGCTTTTTGTGTACATCAAGTTACTCACTAGTCCATCTCCTGTCCTGGATGTCCCCTAAGGTCCTAACTCATCAATCATGAAGCTTTCAACAAAGGGGATTCTCTGCAGCAAGCCCACACGAGAGAGACCATGAAGCTCTGGTCTGGGGCTCTCCATCTTGCTACACTGGAATTACTGGGGGAGCTTTAAAAAGTGCTGAGGGCTGGAACCTTCCCCAGAGATGCTGATTTACGTGGTCTGGGTGTGGCCAGGTTTTCAAAGTTTCCCAGGCGATTCAGATGCACGGCCAAGGTTGTGAGCCCAACACCGGGCCACTCTGGCCCCAGCTTCACAAGGTTCCTCTTCATCACAGATGATTTCTAGCAGTAGAATTTCAGCTCCAGAGAGCCTTGAGCTTGCCTCTATCCCATGGCCCTGTCCTGTAATGTTCTTTGGAAATTTATTTCTCTTTCCCAGTAGACTGCAGGTTCTTTGAGGACTGGGGCTAGGTCATTGCATCTGGTTCCCTCTGTCCAGTGCACTGTGGAGCTCAAGAAATGTTAGCTCAATGCAGAGGTGCCTCTCCCAAGCAAGGCCGTCCCATGCCCTGGCATTCAAGTTCACCTTCAGAGACCCTCCCGGCCCCGGAGCTAAAATCTCTGTGTGTGTGTGTGTGTAAAGTGCAATTTTGGGTGTGTGTAAGTGTGTGACCTAGAATTCTACCCTCATTTGCAATGTGTACAGTATCCTGAATGGCAGCTCTGTATCATTTTCCTGAGCTTATTTCTATTGGATTATTTGGACTTTCTCTACTACTCCCCAAGTACTTTGAATCATGACCCCCACAACCCAACACAAACAGAAGTGCACACCCCACAGATTTCCTGATGCTGTGAAAGGTCCTATAAACTATGATGACTGCCTTATTGGGCCCATGGAGCTGGGCCATACCCTTTCAGGTGGGACTGGAGGAGGGTTTTCCCTGAAGGAAAGAGATATTGTCCCTGCTGTTCAGTCACAGAAGGATTGGTCTTTGATGTAGGTGAGGGAAACCATAATCTCTCTGGGTTCAAGGCCAGAGGGCACTGAAAATGCTAGTAGTGGGCAAGTTCCTGAATTACATGAACATAAAACAACATTTGAAAGCTTTTTGTGTACATCAAGTTACTCACTAGTCCATCTCCTGTCCTGGATGTCCCCTAAGGTCCTAACTCATCAATCATGAAGCTTTCAACAAAGGGGATTCTCTGCAGCAAGCCCACACGAGAGAGACCATGAAGCTCTGGTCTGGGGCTCTCCATCTTGCTACACTGGAATTACTGGGGGAGCTTTAAAAAGTGCTGAGGGCTGGAACCTTCCCCAGAGATGCTGATTTACGTGGTCTGGGTGTGGCCAGGTTTTCAAAGTTTCCCAGGCGATTCAGATGCACGGCCAAGGTTGTGAGCCCAACACCGGGCCACTCTGGCCCCAGCTTCACAAGGTTCCTCTTCATCACAGATGATTTCTAGCAGTAGAATTTCAGCTCCAGAGAGCCTTGAGCTTGCCTCTATCCCATGGCCCTGTCCTGTAATGTTCTTTGGAAATTTATTTCTCTTTCCCAGTAGACTGCAGGTTCTTTGAGGACTGGGGCTAGGTCATTGCATCTGGTTCCCTCTGTCCAGTGCACTGTGGAGCTCAAGAAATGTTAGCTCAATGCATAGGTGCCTCTCCCAAGCAAGGCCGCCCCCACATCCCATGCCCTGGCATTCAAGTTCACCTTCAGAGACCCCCTCCCCGGCCCCAGCATGCACCACCTGCTGCACTTTGGGCATGCACTTCCCATCACAATACATTCCAAACTCAGGTCCCCAGGCTCCCACGCCAGGCACTCTGTGTGGAATTGTGCTGCTAGGCAGCAGGGTAAAAACTCACCAAGATAGGTGAGTTCCCTATTTGCTGCAGCTGAGGACTGTCAGCCCAGAATGGTTCATCAGCCACTCTACGCCCGCTCTCTCAGGAACGTGGCCCAGGATTGTGGTTCCCTGAATACTAGAAGGCCTGGAACCAAATGGGTGGCTCTGAGAAAGCTCCTAGAGGCCGTGGAAGCAAGCGTTCCATGAGGAATGGTTTTTCTTGGGGATGTGTCACTTTGACATTGTCACCCCTCATTCTCTGAATGTCCTGATGATTTCATGAAGCTCTGGACTCCAGGTGGGGTGGGGTGTGGGGCTGGAATTCTCTGTGTTTGGTTTGAGGTAGCTCTGTTCCTTGGGACCGAGTCCTTCAGAGTAGAGTGTCTTAGCCGGGAGGGTCTTAGGGAGGAGGGCCCGTGACTCCCTGAGATTGTATGTGGAGTATTGCATTTGTATGCTTTAGGTACATTTCTCTGAAGAGAGAGCCTCCTGATTTTCTTCAGACATTTAAAGTTGTCCATGAAACTGTAAAGTTTTGGTCCTTTGACTTCCCACTGTCTTCCTGACAATTTTAACATTCTACTGTTTCTAAGAAAAGTCCCTGAGAGGGTGAGGTCTAACGTCCTCCTGGTACAAGATATGGAATGATGCCTGGGTTAGTCCAGCCTCTGTGAGCATAGAAAGAGACAAGGGGTTACTTGGTTTTCTGAGAACTTGAAAGGCAGAAGAGTGTATTAGTGGCCATCTGTCATCCTCCATCTTGAACATGGATGTGTGTATGTATGTGAGAGAGTGTAAGAGTTTGAGTGTGCAAGAATGTGTATGAGATAGAGTGAGTGTGTGTAGGAGGGCATGTTCTTTGAGGACTGGGGCTAGGTCATTGCATCTGGTTCCCTCTGTCCAGTGCACTGTGGAGCTCAAGAAATGTTAGCTCAATGCATAGGTGCCTCTCCCAAGCAAGGCCGCCCCATCCCATGCCCTGGCATTCAAGTTCACCTTCAGAGACCCCCTCCCCGGCCCCAGCATGCACCACCTGCTGCACTTTGGGCATGCACTTCCCATCACAATACATTCCAAACTCAGGTCCCCAGGCTCCCACGCCCAGGCACTCTGTGTGGAATTGTGCTGCTAGGCAGCAGGGTAAAACTCACCAAGATAGGTGAGTTCCCTATTTGCTGCAGCTGAGGACTGTCAGCCCAGAATGGTTCATCAGCCACTCTCGCCCGCTCTCTCAGGAACGTGGCCCAGGATTGTGGTTCCCTGAATACTAGAAGGCCTGGAACCAAATGGGTGGCTCTGAGAAAGCTCCTAGAGGCCGTGGAAGCAAGCGTTCCATGAGGAATGGTTTTTCTTGGGGATGTGTCACTTTGACATTGTCACCCCTCATTCTCTGAATGTCCTGATGATTTCATGAAGCTCTGGACTCCAGGTGGGGTGGGGTGTGGGGCTGGAATTCTCTGTGTTTGGTTTGAGGTAGCTCTGTTCCTTGGGACCGAGTCCTTCAGAGTAGAGTGTCTTAGCCGGGAGGGTCTTAGGGAGGAGGGCCCGTGACTCCCTGAGATTGTATGTGGAGTATTGCATTTGTATGCTTTAGGTACATTTCTCTGAAGAGAGAGCCTCCTGATTTTCTTCAGACATTTAAAGTTGTCCATGAAACTGTAAAGTTTTGGTCCTTTGACTTCCCACTGTCTTCCTGACAATTTTAACATTCTACTGTTTCTAAGAAAAGTCCCTGAGAGGGTGAGGTCTAACGTCCTCCTGGTACAAGATATGGAATGATGCCTGGGTTAGTCCAGCCTCTGTGAGCATAGAAAGAGACAAGGGGTTACTTGGTTTTCTGAGAACTTGAAAGGCAGAAGAGTGTATTAGTGGCCATCTGTCATCCTCCATCTTGAACATGGATGTGTGTATGTATGTGAGAGAGTGTAAGAGTTTGAGTGTGCAAGAATGTGTATGAGATAGAGTGAGTGTGTGTAGGAGGGCATGTGAGAGTGTGTGAAACTATATGAGTGTGTATGAGAGTATGTGTGAGGGCGTGTGAAAGTGGGTGTGCATGCAAGTGGATGGGTATGTGATAGGACTTGTGGGTGAGTGTGTAAGAGTGAGTGTGAGAGAATGTGTGTCTGAGTGTATGTGTGAGATATGTGAGTAGGTGAGACTAAGTGTGTGAGAGATGTGAGCGTGTGAGACTGTGAGCGTGCATGTGAGTGTGTGTGAGACTGAGCATGCATGGGAGAGTGTGTGTGTAAGAAAGTGTATGTGAGCGTCGTGTGTGAGGGAGTGAAAGTGGATACACATGCATGTGAGAGAGTGTGTGAGTACCTGGGTGTGTGAGGGAGCGTGTGTGAGGTGTGTGTGTGTATGTGTGGACGTGAGTCATCTGCCGTCTTCACACTGAGCGTGCGTGTCACACCCGACCGGCGGCAGTGGCTCGTGTCCCTGCCGTCCCCTGCTGACAGCCCCAGCATCCTCGGCTCCGTGACACGTACCCAGAGCGGCTGGAATCTCCTCCGAGAGGGCCCTCTGCGGCCAGCACCCCAGCCCCGCCGCCTTGACTCCTCACACACGTCCCCCATTCTCCAGGCGAGCAGGGTTTGTTTTAGCAAGATGTGGGATGAAGGGAACCTTGTTCCCACCCTGAGTTGCGCCCCAGCCCAGTGCTCGCCCGGCTGCCCGGCTGCCTGCCCTGCGGTGGAAACAGTGCCGAGCAGTGGCTGAGGCGGGAGGCAGCACCCGACTCGAGAGGCTGGGGACCGCACCCTCGGCTGGAAAGGCCAGGCCTGCTCGCTCTCTGCCAGGCCCTGCTGCCCTGGGGCGCGACCCCCGCCACGCTGTAAAGTTTTGGTCCTTTGACTCTGTTTCCTGACAATTTTAACATTCTACTGTTTCTAAGAAAAGTCCCTGAGAGGGTGAGGTCTAACGTCCTCCTGGTACAAGATATGGAATGATGCCTGGGTTAGTCCAGCCTCTGTGAGCATAGAAAGAGACAAGGGGTTACTTGGTTTTCTGAGAACTTGAAAGGCAGAAGAGTGTATTAGTGGCCATCTGTCATCCTCCATCTTGAACATGGATGTGTGTATGTATGTGAGAGAGTGTAAGAGTTTGAGTGTGCAAGAATGTGTATGAGATAGAGTGAGTGTGTGTACGAGGGCATGTGAGAGTGTGTGAAACTATATGAGTGTGTATGAGAGTATGTGTGAGGGCGTGTGAAAGTGGGTGTGCATGCAAGTGGATGGGTATGTGATAGGACTTGTGGGTGAGTGTGTAAGAGTGAGTGTGAGAGAATGTGTGTCTGAGTGTATGTGTGAGATATGTGAGTAGGTGAGACTAAGTGTGTGAGAGATGTGAGCGTGTGAGACTGTGAGCGTGCATGTGAGTGTGTGTGAGACTGAGCATGCATGGGAGAGTGTGTGTGTAAGAAAGTGTATGTGAGCGTCGTGTGTGAGGGAGTGAAAGTGGATACACATGCATGTGAGAGAGTGTGTGAGTACCTGGGTGTGTGAGGGAGCGTGTGTGTGAGGTGTGTGTGTGTATGTGTGGACGTGAGTCATCTGCCGTCTTCACACTGAGCGTGCGTGTCACACCCGACCGGCGGCAGTGGCTCGTGTCCCTGCCGTCCCCTGCTGACAGCCCCAGCATCCTCGGCTCCGTGACACGTACCCAGAGCGGCTGGAATCTCCTCCGAGAGGGCCCTCTGCGGCCAGCACCCCAGCCCCGCCGCCTTGACTCCTCACACACGCGTCCCCCATTCTCCAGGCGAGCAGGGTTTGTTTTTAGCAAGATGTGGGATGAAGGGGAACCTTGTTCCCACCCTGAGTTGCGCCCCCAGCCCAGTGCTCGCCCCGGCTGCCCGGCTGCCTGCCCTGCGGTGGAAACAGTGCCGAGCAGTGGCTGAGGCGGGGAGGGCAGCACCCGACTCGAGAGGCTGGGGGACCGCACCCTCGGCTGGAAAGGCCAGGCCTGCTCGCTCTCTGCCAGGCCCTGCTGCCCTGGGGAGCGCCGACGCCCCAGGCCTCCCTCACCGCCCTCCAGGGCAGGGCCAGGGAGGGGCGCCAGACTTCCGGGGGCCTCTTCCCACACAGTCTGGGGTTCCTCCCAGAGCCCGGCAGCAGCCTCCGTCCTCAGGCCGCTGGTGCCAGGGTAGTGCAAAGGCGGCATGGTGCCCAGGGGCACTTTTCTTGGCAGATGCTGGATCCCTGAATTCAGGGAAGTAGGCCCCATGATAAGAACATGGCAATCCTGGGCTTTATTATGAAACTGATTGTGAGCCCGAACCAATAGTCTTCTCTCATCGCCCAGAATTTTCTGTGTTTAAACTGTGTGCCTTCTTAGGTACAAAGGTACTGTAGCTGGCACCTGCGCTCAAGGACACTGTAGTGCAGTGTGAAACGGTATGTGCAGGTTAAAATAATGACTGTTGTTTCAAAACAGTCCATTTGAAGTATGAAGCACACCAGGTATGTTGCATTTATGAAGTATGGAGCGCTCCAGATATGTTGCTAAGCATGGTCACACGATACTCCCTTTTAACCCTCATAGTATTACCTATGAGATACCGCTGTTAACGAGAGTTTACAGAGGAAAGTAAAGCTCAGAGAAGTTAAGTAATCTATCCTAGGTCACACAATAGGTAAATGGCTAAGTTGAGCATCAAGCCCAAGTCCATCTCCAAAGCCTGTGACAGAACCACTGCTGTGAGCTATCTCTACAGGGATGGCCAAGCAATCTGAGGAGTCCTGGGAGTGGTGCAAATGGTAAATGATATGGCACCTCAGAAGAACGGAAAAAAAAAAAAAAAAAAACAGGTGAAAAGAGGAAGGGGAAAGAGTGGAGAAGGAAAAGAAAAACACAATTCTAGAAGAGAAGGCCTTGGATTCTGCCGTGGAAATCCATTCCTTCCACTCAAGGCTTGATATTGAAAGGATGCCTGTGGTGATCTCAAAGGCTGTGCCCAGTCTCTCCACTCTGAAAGCCTGTCTGCCCACCAGGGTGGGAACCTCTTGTCTGCTCCCAGGTCCCACTCATTTCAGCTGATTCGAGGGATCTGAGGGTTCTATGGATGCTCCACCGCATCTTCCCGGATCCCTCCCCCTTTGTGTGGGCTTTACTTTGAGCAACCTGCAACCTATGCCTTCTTTAACATCCTGCCTTGGGCTAGTGGAGCCACTTTCTCCTTCAAAAGCAGGAGGCCCTGGGAATGTGTAAGCCCCCCGGAGTCACCTGCAGCCAAGGTTGACTGTAGGATGAAAGCTTAGCAACCTTCACTCAAGGCGGTACGGACACTGGAGTGTGTTTCCACTCCAGAGCTCTTTGGGGCCCTGCCACCCAACGTCACATCCACCGCCCTGCCCTGCCTCCTGCCTCCCTCCCTGCAATTTCTCATGGGAGCACCATCTTCACAGTCACTAACCTCATCTCAGGGTGGCTCCCAGGAATCAGACTTAGGACAGTGTGGCCGTGAAGTTCCAGGCACATCCCTGGAGGAGACTGAGGTGACCTGAGCTGACTGGACCCCACACTGAGTCTGAAGCTCCTGGGATTTTGTGAGTTAAAGAACCCCTAAAGGAAGAGCGAGAGCTTCCAGAGGGCAGGGCAGGGACATGGCCGACATTCAGCCCTCCCACAGAATAGGCAGGAGGGTGAGAGAGAACATTCTTGGGGGAGAAACGAGATGAGCACCGAGGAGGAGGTCCTCTTGGGTCTCCCATTCTTCAGTGGAGCTAGATGTGGGACCACAACCCTGTGGCCTGCTCACTGAAGATCAGACGCCTTTAAGCCACCTGCAGAATCCATAGGCCCTGGCTGGGACAGTCACTGAATATGAGCCTTTTCTTCCTTCAGTATCTCCTACTCCTCTAAGCCACAGCCCACTAAGGTGAGAGGAGGTGGTGATTCCCACAGCAGTTACCATTTCCCCTGAGTTTCAGATATACATACTCTGATGGGAAGACACGATGATTCATACTCCCTCTGTGGAGACTTCACATTACCCATTGCGCGCACACACACACACACACATACACACACACACACACACCCCTCTGGTAGTCTCATCCATGCCTTGACCTCAGTCAAGGTCGGCTGGATGGATGCAGGTGACCCAGCCTTGAGGCCTGCTGTAAAGCCAGACTCTCAGGTGCCTGCATTTTCGTGCTTCAGTAAGCCCTAGCTGGCAGCCTGACCCAGATAACCACCAGCTCGGGTCACAGAAAAAGTGGTGGCACTGGAAGAAAGAAAGTGAAGCACCGTAGGGCCTGGAGACCGGGCTGACAGTGATGGGCCCCTCCCCTGCTTAGGTCATCTCGACTCTCCCTCCACACCTGCTCAGAGAGTGTGACCTGCTGCCCGTGGAATGCAGGCACCTCCCTCCACAGCCTTGCGCAGGAGAAGGACAGCTGTTCCACCTCTGGGGAGAAGCAGTCTCTTCTCTTGGCCCCAGAAGGATGCTGTGTCCTGCCTTCTTCCTCATTCCTGAAGTTGCGGCAGTTCTGCCTCCCTGGGTAATGCTAGGTGTGGTCTTGATTGGAGTCTATCCTCCACCCGTGGGTGTCCTTCCATCATGACGCAGGAATGCACTTCCTTCCCTCAGCCTGGGAAGGTCCTAAGGTGATGCGCCATTCCTCCTCTTGGTCAGAGCTTCCAGAGGGCAGGGCAGGGACATGGCCGACATTCAGCCCTCCCACAGAATAGGCAGGAGGGTGAGAGAGAACATTCTTGGGGGAGAAACGAGATGAGCACCGAGGAGGAGGTCCTCTTGGGTCTCCCATTCTTCAGTGGAGCTAGATGTGGGACCACAACCCTGTGGCCTGCTCACTGAAGATCAGACGCCTTTAAGCCACCTGCAGAATCCATAGGCCCTGGCTGGGACAGTCACTGAATATGAGCCTTTTCTTCCTTCAGTATCTCCTACTCCTCTAAGCCACAGCCCACTAAGGTGAGAGGAGGTGGTGATTCCCACAGCAGTTACCATTTCCCCTGAGTTTCAGATATACATACTCTGATGGGAAGACACGATGATTCATACTCCCTCTGTGGAGACTTCACATTACCCATTGCGCGCACACACACACACACACATACACACACACACACACACCCGTCTGGTAGTCTCATCCATGCCTTGACCTCAGTCAAGGTCGGCTGGATGGATGCAGGTGACCCAGCCTTGAGGCCTGCTGTAAAGCCAGACTCTCAGGTGCCTGCATTTTCGTGCTTCAGTAAGCCCTAGCTGGCAGCCTGACCCAGATAACCACCAGCTCGGGTCACAGAAAAAGTGGTGGCACTGGAAGAAAGAAAGTGAAGCACCGTAGGGCCTGGAGACCGGGCTGACAGTGATGGGCCCCTCCCCTGCTTAGGTCATCTCGACTCTCCCTCCACACCTGCTCAGAGAGTGTGACCTGCTGCCCGTGGAATGCAGGCACCTCCCTCCACAGCCTTGCGCAGGAGAAGGACAGCTGTTCCACCTCTGGGGAGAAGCAGTCTCTTCTCTTGGCCCCAGAAGGATGCTGTGTCCTGCCTTCTTCCTCATTCCTGAAGTTGCGGCAGTTCTGCCTCCCTGGGTAATGCTAGGTGTGGTCTTGATTGGAGTCTATCCTCCACCCGTGGGTGTCCTTCCATCATGACGCAGGAATGCACTTCCTTCCCTCAGCCTGGGAAGGTCCTAAGGTAATGCGCCATTCCTCCTCTTGGTCAGAGCTTCCACTGGTACTTCCAAATTCAGGACTGGAAGTAGGCTGAGAAAATCTTCAGCAGGAAAAGGAGTTCCTGCTGGTGCATTTCCCTCTATTCAGGAAAAGCAGAAATGTGAAGGTCTTTCAAGAATGACTCAATTGACCCTTGGGGCCATTGTGGACAGTTGTGTAGGTTGAATACTGCACAGATTTGCCCTGCTGAAGGCAGAGTGGAGGCTGAAACTCAGCCCGAGCTTTATTTGCCAAGTTGCATACTCTAGTGGGACTGCATCTTTTTTTTTTTTTCCTTTCACAAAAGCTCACTGGACTGTGTACCTAGAAGGAGCACCTTTTCCTAACTTACACAAAGGCTCCCTGTTATCTAGGTCATGACCTAGCAACCTGGCTTCCCTCATGTTCTGCCTAGAAATGTTCTCATCTCTGCAGTCTCATAGGACCACATCTTTCCCTTTTCATCTCTTCCGCCTCTGTCTTAGGAGGGTCTAATAGAATCGGAGACCAACAATCTGTCCCTGTCATTGAAAAAGTAGTGCCCACGTGCCTTCTCAGAGTCTCCATACTCAGTGAATAGCAGCCCCAGCCGCTCTGGACAGAACTTGCCCATCCACTTGGCCTGTTCTTCCTTCTTTTCCCCTCACAGTTTCCAGCAAGATCATTTCTTAAAAGGCTTTCTCCTGGGGAGATGAACAGAGACGAACCTGCAAAAATCTCGCTGCCCCTGCTGCAGCCTTAGCCCAGAGCAAGTGGAGCTCACTGCCAGCCTGGCTCTGGTTCCCTTTTGCTCTCCCATGAATATTTATGTCTCCTTGTCGGGTCTTCCCCTGTTAGTCTGTGAGCTGGAACTAAGCACTGCCTCTGGGGGCAGTGCCCAGCCTAGAGAGAAGCTCAAACAAAATGATGGAAAGTGCCTGCCACGTACACTGCCCTCACCAGCTGCAGTCTGTCTGAGGAGACAGAGGCTTGCTTCTGTCTCAGGATCAGTTAGAAGCCAGGGCCACGAAGAAGCGGTCTGATGTCCCCGCTGTGCCTGCTCACCACTTTGTTTTCAGTAGAGTCTTAGTGAAAGAGAGCATCGTGCTTCTGAAGAAGTCAAAGCACTTATCTTTTAGTCACAGCCTACTGGACCTCTTTTCTCTGCTGAGGGCTTCAGGGATCCTTTATCTATGTGTGTTCTTGACCTTGGTGTACAAGCAAATAAAGAACAATTTCTCCAAATTGAAGGGAAGAACTTTATGCTGGGAAAAGGGTAGAGCAAAAGGAGACACCATTTTAACACCAAGGCTCAAGTCTTCCTTGGGGAATGACAATAATACAGGACCTGTTTGTTTCACGCAGTTGTAGGACTCAGTGTGGTCGAAATGCTTTGGTAAGCCCTCAAGTGCTGAACTAATGCAAGTCATTATTGCCGTAATCGAATCCTTCTGCCCTCCATCCTGACCCTACACGGAGAGAATATTGAACCTGGAGAACCCTCTATATTGGTAGAAGAATCTGTCCCGCAGGACAGGATTGTTTTCTCCTCTTTAGATCTTTTTGTTTTTTTAAGCAGTTGTGGGAATGTTTCATGAATCTGGACTCTGGACCTTCTAAAGCAGCATGATTTTTCCACTTCTGTCTCAGGAGAATTCAGCAAAAATGATCAGTCTGGGTTTGTCCTCCCTCCACCCTTGAAACCATAGACCCAATCCAGCAACCCAGCACGTGCTCTAAAGCATGGCCCAGTGGAGCCCAGAGAATGTAAAATACCTTTGGAAAGCTGTGTTTCTCATTATCCAAACAGGCAAACTTCACCTGCTGAGAAACAATTTAAGCTGCTGTTGCTAAAGAGAAGAAAGATAAGAGGATTGAGGCTAATCAATCGCACACCTAGCCTTTTATGCCAGGCACTGTATTAGGTAGTACAAGGTTAACACATTTAATTCTCAAAGGAAAATAAACAGAAATGTCCCTGCATGACATAGAAGGAAAGTGAAGCTTCCGTGAAGTAGATTTCCTGAGATTCCATACCTGTAAGATGGTGATTAGTTTTTGAGACAAAGGTTTTGACTTTAAAGGTTGTGATAACATACTCATCATCCATAGAGTGGTGAGGCTGAGCCTCGACCTTAAAGATTTTAAAACTGGAACAGAAGCAGGGTGGGTCCATGGTCAGGCTGAGAGCCTGGAAAATGACAGTGCCAGGGGTTTTAGCCTCTAGAGGTGGATACTTCTTTTCACCTTTGGTGAAGAGTACTCCTCGGGTTGGGACTGTGACCACCAGAATGGGGTTTCTAGTGCTGAGAAACGCTTGCAGGAATTGAGAAGGACAGTTTCCCGAGAGATTTGGGGACCTGACTGTGGGCAGCTGTTTCTTGAACCCAGGAAACCAGTTTGGCACAGAGAAGACACCCTTAGGGGTCGTCTCTGTCTATAGAAATCATATAGTGTAAAAACATATCACTAAATTAACAGGTCTGTGTCCGATATCGCTATTTATCCATGAAGATTTAGAATAATGGGCAGGAAGAGGTATTTCTGTTTCTGTTTATTGTCCAATCAGTGAAGTTGTGCATATGAAGATTCTTTGTAAAATCCAAGCACCCAAAAACGAAGCACACTGTTGTGTCTCACATGGCGCTTTGGGACCCTTTGTAATTAAACAGTGTATGTTTCTTTCCTCTGCAGTTCTGTAAAAGTGTTAATACTGGTTACATCTTTACTCATGATGATGTGTCATCTGCCATCTGCCAATCACTCTCTCAAAGGCTATTCTGTGCTTCCTTGATGACCACAAATGGAAGTCTTATTCAGAGTATACAGTAAATGTAAACTGTATTTGTTTTCCTATTGTTGTTGTTGTTATTTAGTTGCTAAGTCATGTTGGACTCTTTTGTGACTCTAGGGACTATAGCCCGCCTGACTCCTCTGTCCATAGGATTCCCCAGGCAAGAATACTGGAGTGGGTTGCTATTCCCGTCTCCAAGGGATCTTCCCAAACCAGGGATCAAACTTACATCTCCCGTATTGGCAGGCATATTCTTTACCACTGAGACTTTTCTAGCCATGTTAAATTATTAATAATTATAGGAATTTCCCAGTGACGGCATAGAAACCCATCTTCTGATCTTGTCTTGGCTTAAACTCATTAGTCTTAATCACGACACTCCTAGAACGTAATCTCTTTCAAGAGAAGGCATCCCTAAAGACGGCATCTTCAGCGAGTGGTGTTCAGAAAGTTGACAGCCACAGCAGTGAAGCTGGAACAAATCCTTACACCATACACAAAAATAAACTCATAGTGGCTGAAAAATGTAAATATAAAGCATGACATCATAAAACTTCTAGAAGAGAACATAGGCACAACATTCCCTGACATGAAGCATACCAATGTTTTCTTGGGTGAGTCTACCAGGGTAATAGTAAAAATCAACAAATGAGACCTAATCAAACTAATAAGGTTTTAAATAGCAAAGGACATCATAAGCAAAATGAAAAGACAACCTATAGACTGCAAATATATGACCAACCAGGGCCTAATTTTCAAAATATGCAAACAGCTCATATAATTCAATAACAAAACCCAAACAACCCAATCAAAAAATGGGCAGAAGGCCTGAATAGACATTTCTCCAAAGAAAACATATAGATGGCCAATAGGCACATGAAAAGTGGCTCTGCATCATTAATTATTAGAGAAATTAAAATAAGAATTACAATGAGGTACCACTTCACACCATTCAGAATGATCATCATTAAAAAGTCTACAAATAACAAATACTGGAGAGAAGGTGGAGAAAAGGGAACCCTCCTACACTGTGTACACACACACACGCACACACACACTGTTGGTGGGAGTGTAAATTGGTGCAGCCATTCTGGAAAACAGTATGGAGATTCCTCAAAAACTAAAAATATAGTTGCCATATGACTCAGCAATCCCACTCCTGGGCCTATACCCAGACAAAACTATAATTTGAAAAGATACATAGCATCCCTATGCACAATAGTTGAGATGTGGAGATACACACACACACACACACACACTCACACACAATGGAATTCTACTCAAAAAAAAGAATGATATAACATCATTTACAGCAACATGGATGGACCTAGAGATTATTACACTAAGTGAAGGAAGTCAGAAAGAGAAAAACAAATGCCATATTAATAATTATAGGAATTTCCCAGTGACGCATAGAAACCCATCTTCTGATCTTGTCTTGGCTTAAACTCATTAGTCTTAATCACGACACTCCTAGAACGTAATCTCTTTCAAGAGAAGGCATCCCTAAAGACGGCATCTTCAGCGAGTGGTGTTCAGAAAGTTGACAGCCACAGCAGTGAAGCTGGAACAAATCCTTACACCATACACAAAAATAAACTCATAGTGGCTGAAAAATGTAAATATAAAGCATGACATCATAAAACTTCTAGAAGAGAACATAGGCACAACATTCCCTGACATGAAGCATACCAATGTTTTCTTGGGTGAGTCTACCAGGGTAATAGTAAAAATCAACAAATGAGACCTAATCAAACTAATAAGGTTTTAAATAGCAAAGGACATCATAAGCAAAATGAAAAGACAACCTATAGACTGCAAATATATGACCAAC
This sequence comes from Tragulus kanchil, assembly GCA_022376925.1. Taxonomy (NCBI): domain Eukaryota; kingdom Metazoa; phylum Chordata; class Mammalia; order Artiodactyla; family Tragulidae; genus Tragulus; species Tragulus kanchil. Next base: position 111,544,793 of record JAIOJX010000029.1, on the reverse strand, counting down.
CAGGGCCTAATTTTCAAAATATGCAAACAGCTCATATAATTCAATAACAAAACCCAAACAACCCAATCAAAAAATGGGCAGAAGGCCTGAATAGACATTTCTCCAAAGAAAACATATAGATGGCCAATAGGCACATGAAAAGTGGCTCTGCATCATTAATTATTAGAGAAATTAAAATAAGAATTACAATGAGGTACCACTTCACACCATTCAGAATGATCATCATTAAAAAGTCTACAAATAACAAATACTGGAGAGAAGGTGGAGAAAAGGGAACCCTCCTACACTGTGTACACACACACACGCACACACACACTGTTGGTGGGAGTGTAAATTGGTGCAGCCATTCTGGAAAACAGTATGGAGATTCCTCAAAAACTAAAAATATAGTTGCCATATGACTCAGCAATCCCACTCCTGGGCCTATACCCAGACAAAACTATAATTTGAAAAGATACATAGCATCCCTATGCACAATAGTTGAGATGTGGAGATACACACACACACACACACACTCACACACAATGGAATTCTACTCAAAAAAAAGAATGATATAACATCATTTACAGCAACATGGATGGACCTAGAGATTATTACACTAAGTGAAGGAAGTCAGAAAGAGAAAAACAAATGCCATATGATATCACTTATATGTGGAACCTATAACATGACACAAATAAACTTATCTACAAAACAGAAACAGACTCACAGACATAGAAAACAGACTTGTGGTTGCTTAAAGGGATGGGAGCCTGGGAAGGGGTGAACTGGGAGTTTGGGACTAGCAGATGCACACTATTATAAATAGAATGGGTACACAACAAGGTTCTGTCATATAGCACAGGGAACTACTCTCAATATCCTATAATGAAACATAATGGAAAATAAAAAAGGAATTTTTAATTAAAAAAAAGAGAAAGAGAAGGTATCCCTGACTTCCAAACACTCTCCCAGTAGAGAGGATAAGAAAGGGGTTAGGGACAGAGCCAGAAGATCCATCCCATTCACACAAAGCCGTCGGTCCCTCTCTTGGTCTGGCAAGGCTTAAGACCTACCTAGGGAGAGTAAGAGATCAGTCAGAATGGCTCATTAGCACTGCAGAGCAATTGCTTCTACACCCTTGGAGGAGACAGGCAAGGCCAGCAAAGGGGATGGCCTGACACGTGGCCCGGCGCCTGTGGTAGATGTGGGCTAACAATGAAGAGGGGAGGAGGGTGTGCCACAGGGTCCAGGACACCCACCGCCGCCCTGCTACCCTTGGGAGTTTACACTGGGAGTGACTCCATGTGGGAACACACATGGGTGAGAGTCGGAACACGGCTGATACATGCAACTCCAGCCCAAGTCTGGCCACAGGTACCCCAAAGCCCAAACCTTGTCCTTCATCCTACACAAGAGAGAATCTCCCCAGACCGGCCATCTTCATCCCATTTTGGTGGCCCAGTTTTCATGATCCCTGAAAACAAGATTGCACTGACTCAGCAAAAACCATCCACTTACCAGGCCTCCCTCGCACAACTCCACAGGTCCCAGCAACCATCCCAACTTTAGAAGAATAGATTCTAAAGCAGGGGATCTGGAGTATGTGAGGTCAGGCCTCACTTGGTTGGGTCTAAGGGTGGTAGGAAAATACTAAGGTGATGCCACTGAACCCATTTGCAGAGCAGCAACGGCAGCCATAGGGAACGGACTTATGGACATAGGTGGGGCAGGAAGGAAAGAGTGGAACAGAGAGAGAAGCATGGAAACATATACACCAACATACATAAAATAGATAACCAACGGGGATTTGCTATACGACTCAGGGAACTCAAACTGGGACTCTGTAACAACCTAGAGGGGTGGGACGGGGTGGGAGGTAGAAGAGAGGTTCAGGAGAGAGGGGACATAGGTATACCTCGAGTTGATTCATGTTGATGTTTGGTAGAAACCAACACAATATTGTAAAGCAATTATCCTTCAATTAAAAATAGATAAATTAGGTGGAAAAAAGAAAGCACTGACTCCTGGCCTGTGCCTGGAATGATGCAGTGCTGAGAGTGTCTGTAGGGATGCTCTGGGCCAGGCAGTGGGAGACTGGGCTGTGGAGGGAGGGACCAGAGTTAGCCAGAGGGAGAGGGAAAGTCCCCAGGCTCTGCTGGAGTGGCACTCCTAATTCCCTTTGAGAACTTTTCCTTTGCATTCACAACCTGTTTAGAGCAAGAGGCTAGATTTTGGCCTACCTCAGCTTCTGACGGGCCTTCCTCACTGTGCTTCATCACTTGTAGTTATTGACTTAAAGTGAGAGATGTGTGACTATTCCTTTCACTTGAACACTTAGAGGCCATGGTAGGGTTATTAACTGATCTAGTTTCAATATTGTTCTGTCTCAGGGAATTGGGAGACCCGAGGAGAGTGAGCAACATGGGGGAGACAGCTGGTTGGGGGAGCAGTCAGAACACACACAGTCACAAATTTATCGATTACGTTTTTTCTCTTTACATAGGTGTCGTTTCCGGCACCCCAAAACTGTTTCAATAATAACATCAAACTGACCACAGATAATAATAACAAAGCAGCATAGTAATAGTAATAATAAAAGTCTGAAACATGGCAAGAATGACCAACATGTGGCAGAGAGCAAACAAGCAAACACTGTTGTAAAGATGACACTTGTAGACTTGCTCAACAGAGTCACTGCAAACCTTTAGTTTTAAAAAAAATACATAACATAGGCAAAGCACAATAAAATGAACTGTGCCTGTATTTCTGCAGCTCATTCTTTTTTATTGCTGAGTTGACTCTGTTTATTCTTTCATATTCTGTTGTATGGACGAGCACAGTTTATTCTCCTGCTGATGAATTTGTGTCCATCACCTGTGACTTAGTACCGTGTTCTGAGGCACCACAAGGGAATGCAGGATCCACGCAGGATTAGCCGCTAAAGTGGAGGTCAAAGCCACCATGATACAGCTCCCCAGGAAAGAGAGCATTCACTTCTTAAGGGCTGAGAGTTCCTTGGCTTGTTTGCCCTTGGTGCAGCATCAGTCTTAAGGGAAAGACAGCCAAGGTTAAGTCAGAAACCAGTAAACCAGGGGCCGTCATAGTTGCCTGATGACTGACTGCCAAATAGGCCTGTCCAGATATGCCATTTGGCTCACTCTGGTGAGTAACTCTGCTCCTGGAACAATGACTATTCTGTAATGAGTGAAGTTCACAAAGTGAATTGTACTCCTACCATCTTACACATTCCAAAACAGTGAACCAACTAAAGGCTAATGGGAACCTCATTAGCTGCTGGAGTTTAGGTCACACATATCATAGTGCTAAGTCGCTTCAGTTGTGTTTGACTCTTCATGTCCCCATAGACCGTAGCCCGCCAGGTTCCTCTGTCCATGGGATTCTCCAGGCAAGAATACTGGAGTGGGTCGCCATTTCCTCCTACAGGGGATCTTCCTGACCCAGGGATCGAACCTGGATCTCCTGTGGCTCCTGCATTGCTGAGCCACTAGAGAAGCCCGAGACATGTCAGTACAAGGGGATAAAATAAAACATAACTGTCTAGAGTGTCTCCAACTTATCATTCTTCCAGAAGATAGAATATGGATGATGTGTCTCTCCCAACAGGACACATCAACTCAGGCTGACAAGGCCTGGGTTCTCAAAGTAGGTCCATCAACTGGGTTTGCTGAAGCCCAGCTTGGAGAATTGAACAAAATAGGAGGTGTGGCCATGCAGAGTTGGATTTTCAAAGTGACTCCTCCCTCCCAGTCTTCTTTTCCTCCTACCCCCCCAAATATTGGAGCCAGAGGAAATGTAATCCTGGATCAACCAACCTGTCTCCTCTAAAAAGACCTGCAGTGAACCACCAATACTCTCCAGCCAGCCACAAGCCATTTCCCTTTCTGTGTCCTTACCCAATTTCACAGGAAGTTTTGTGCCTTCTGCTTTTGGCCACCAGCAAATTCAGAGATGCCTTTGCCACCCAAATATCTCAAGTGTAAAATACCTTGTTGTCTAGACAAGTTATTCTTTTTCTTTAAAAAAAGAAAAAAAGTATTTATTTGACTGCTCTGGGTCTTAGTTGTGGCATACAGGATCTAGTTCCCTGACCGGGGATCAAACCCGAGTCCCCTACATTGGGAGTGTGGAGGCTAAGCCAATGGATCATCAGCGAAATCCCTCAACCTATTCTGATTGGTCCCTTCCCTCATCTTAATTTTATTCTGCATTTATATTTCAGTAACACAATGTGCATTTCCTATAAGGCTTGTTTAATCCTTTGTGGAATGAGGCTCCTGGAACAATGACTATTCAATGAGTGAAGTTCACAAAGTGAATTGTACTCCTACCATCTTACACATTCCAAAACAGTGAACCAACTAAAGGCTAATGGGAACCTCATTAGCTGCTGGAGTTTAGGTCACACATATCATAGTGCTAAGTCGCTTCAGTTGTTTTTGACTCTTCATGTCCCCATAGACCGTAGCCCGCCAGGTTCCTCTGTCCATGGGATTCTCCAGGCAAGAATACTGGAGTGGGTCGCCATTTCCTCCTACAGGGGATCTTCCTGACCCAGGGATCGAACCTGGATCTCCTGTGGCTCCTGCATTGCTGAGCCACTAGAGAAGCCCGAGACATGTCAGTACAAGGGGATAAAATAAAACATAACTGTCTAGAGTGTCTCCAACTTATCATTCTTCCAGAAGATAGAATATGGATGATGTGTCTCTCCCAACAGGACACATCAACTCAGGCTGACAAGGCCTGGGTTCTCAAAGTAGGTCCATCAACTGGGTTTGCTGAAGCCCAGCTTGGAGAATTGAACAAAATAGGAGGTGTGGCCATGCAGAGTTGGATTTTCAAAGTGACTCCTCCCTCCCAGTCTTCTTTTCCTCCTACCCCCCCAAATATTGGAGCCAGAGGAAATGTAATCCTGGATCAACCAACCTGTCTCCTCTAAAAAGACCTGCAGTGAACCACCAATACTCTCCAGCCAGCCACAAGCCATTTCCCTTTCTGTGTCCTTACCCAATTTCACAGGAAGTTTTGTGCCTTCTGCTTTTGGCCACCAGCAAATTCAGAGATGCCTTTGCCACCCAAATATCTCAAGTGTAAAATACCTTGTTGTCTAGACAAGTTATTCTTTTTCTTTAAAAAAAGAAAAAAAGTATTTATTTGACTGCTCTGGGTCTTAGTTGTGGCATACAGGATCTAGTTCCCTGACCGGGGATCAAACCCGAGTCCCCTACATTGGGAGTGTGGAGGCTAAGCCAATGGATCATCAGCGAAATCCCTCAACCTATTCTGATTGGTCCCTTCCCTCATCTTAATTTTATTCTGCATTTATATTTCAGTAACACAATGTGCATTTCCTATAAGGCTTGTTTAATCCTTTGTGGAATGAGGTGGAGCATGAATAAATAAGTCAGAACACCTGACTTCATAGCTAAATTGAAACCACCTATGTCTCTTCCCCCACTCAGGAGGATGCCTGACAGTGACTCCTTCCGGGGAGTGAAGTTGTCTTTGGAGGTGATGTTTTCCAACCTTCTCACTATTACTTTGAATTTTCATGTATTTATTCATTCAATAAGTATCTACGGAATGCCTAATATGTGTTAGGGGCCAGGGGAAATAATCAGGTCCCTCTGGAATCTATGCTGTAGAGGGAGGAAGGGGGTTGACAGAGATAGGTGAGAAAAAAAAAAAAAATGATTTCAGACACCTGCTATAAAGAAAAGTAAAGTGGGGTAGAACGATTTATTGTTTTAGCTAGGACAGTCAGGGGAGGCCCCTGGGAGAGGGGCAGGATATTTGAACAAAGGCATGAATAAAGGGATGGAGGTGAGCCAGAGGATGCTCTGGGGAAAGAATTTTCCAGGCTTTGGAGAGACCCATGCAAAGACCACATGATGACCGAGTGAGTTTGACCCATTCTGAGTGAAAGCTGCCGTCTCACCACCATCTCCTTCACTGGCACTCTGATCTGAGCCACCCCATCCCCTGCAGGGGCCTCCTGATTAAACCCCCGCCTCTGCTCTTGCATCCTCTTCCATCTAGTGAGCACACAGCAGCCAGAGAGAGGGTGTGAAATTACAGCAACCAGCTAAAGGCTCGTCATCAGCTCACATTTCGAGCCAATTTTGTGCCTTACCCAATTTCACAGGAAGTTTTGTGCCTTCTGCTTTTGGCCACCAGCAAATTCAGAGATGCCTTTGCCACCCAAATATCTCAAGTGTAAAATACCTTGTTGTCTAGACAAGTTATTCTTTTTCTTTAAAAAAAGAAAAAAAGTATTTATTTGACTGCTCTGGGTCTTAGTTGTGGCATACAGGATCTAGTTCCCTGACCGGGGATCAAACCCGAGTCCCCTACATTGGGAGTGTGGAGGCTAAGCCAATGGATCATCAGCGAAATCCCTCAACCTATTCTGATTGGTCCCTTCCCTCATCTTAATTTTATTCTGCATTTATATTTCAGTAACACAATGTGCATTTCCTATAAGGCTTGTTTAATCCTTTGTGGAATGAGGTGGAGCATGAATAAATAAGTCAGAACACCTGACTTCATAGCTAAATTGAAACCACCTATGTCTCTTCCCCCACTCAGGAGGATGCCTGACAGTGACTCCTTCCGGGGAGTGAAGTTGTCTTTGGAGGTGATGTTTTCCAACCTTCTCACTATTACTTTGAATTTTCATGTATTTATTCATTCAATAAGTATCTACGGAATGCCTAATATGTGTTAGGGGCCAGGGGAAATAATCAGGTCCCTCTGGAATCTATGCTGTAGAGGGAGGAAGGGGGTTGACAGAGATAGGTGAGAAAAAAAAAAAAAATGATTTCAGACACCTGCTATAAAGAAAAGTAAAGTGGGGTAGAACGATTTATTGTTTTAGCTAGGACAGTCAGGGGAGGCCCCTGGGAGAGGGGCAGGATATTTGAACAAAGGCATGAATAAAGGGATGGAGGTGAGCCAGAGGATGCTCTGGGGAAAGAATTTTCCAGGCTTTGGAGAGACCCATGCAAAGACCACATGATGACCGAGTGAGTTTGACCCATTCTGAGTGAAAGCTGCCGTCTCACCACCATCTCCTTCACTGGCACTCTGATCTGAGCCACCCCATCCCCTGCAGGGGCCTCCTGATTAAACCCCCGCCTCTGCTCTTGCATCCTCTTCCATCTAGTGAGCACACAGCAGCCAGAGAGAGGGTGTGAAATTACAGATCAATTTCCTCCATTTTCTTGCTCTAAAGGCTTCATCAGTTTCCGGTTATACTCAGCATACATTCCAAAGTCTTTACCTCAACATATGAGGACCTATACGGCCTGATTCCTCCCTCCTTCTGCTGCCACCACCTCCACCATCACCATTATGGTCCCCAGCACACCACCGCTCCACCATCACCATCACCATCACCACTGCTTCATGCTACACCCATGAAAAAGCCTCCATAATAATTATACCAGTTAATACACACGTAAATATGTATTGGATGGCTGACACCATTCTTAGTGCTTCCTAGGAGTGCTGGTGGCGAAGAACCACCTGCCAATGCAGGAGACATAAGAGAGGCTGGTTCAAACCTGGGTTGGGAAGATCCCCTGGAGGAGGGCATGGCAACCCCCTTCGGTATTCTTGCCTAGAGAATTTCATGGACAGAGGAGCCTTATGGGCTATAGTCCATCCGTCACAAAAAAGTCAGACACAACTGAAGCAACTTAGCATGCTGCACATTCTTAGCATTTTCCACATAATAGCTCATTTAAGCATCACATTTAATATGTAAATTCATAAATAATTTATAATAATTTAACTCACATATAAATATAAAGCACATTTTCACATAATAGCCCATGTAAGCTTCAACAATGCTGAGGAGAAAGTACTATTATCGTCATCTTCATCATTCTCACTTTATAGATAAGGAAACTGCAATTTAACAAAGCAACAGAATAGAAGGAACCTGGGTCCCGGACTGGATAGAGCCTTTCTATCCATCCTGGATTGCTTAGGGGAGAAAGAAATCAACTTCTGCCTGGTTTAAGCCTCAGATGACAGCCGAATCCACACCTGTAATGACAAACGGGCAAAATCAATAAAAAGAGACCCATGCAAAGACCACATGATGACCGAGTGAGTTTGACCCATTCTGAGTGAAAGCTGCCGCTCACCACCATCTCCTTCACTGGCACTCTGATCTGAGCCACCCCATCCCCTGCAGGGGCCTCCTGATTAAACCCCCGCCTCTGCTCTTGCATCCTCTTCCATCTAGTGAGCACACAGCAGCCAGAGAGAGGGTGTGAAATTACAGATCAATTTCCTCCATTTTCTTGCTCTAAAGGCTTCATCAGTTTCCGGTTATACTCAGCATACATTCCAAAGTCTTTACCTCAACATATGAGGACCTATACGGCCTGATTCCTCCCTCCTTCTGCTGCCACCACCTCCACCATCACCATTATGGTCCCCAGCACACCACCGCTCCACCATCACCATCACCATCACCACTGCTTCATGCTACACCCATGAAAAAGCCTCCATAATAATTATACCAGTTAATACACACGTAAATATGTATTGGATGGCTGACACCATTCTTAGTGCTTCCTAGGAGTGCTGGTGGCGAAGAACCACCTGCCAATGCAGGAGACATAAGAGAGGCTGGTTCAAACCTGGGTTGGGAAGATCCCCTGGAGGAGGGCATGGCAACCCCCTTCGGTATTCTTGCCTAGAGAATTTCATGGACAGAGGAGCCTTATGGGCTATAGTCCATCCGTCACAAAAAAGTCAGACACAACTGAAGCAACTTAGCATGCTGCACATTCTTAGCATTTTCCACATAATAGCTCATTTAAGCATCACATTTAATATGTAAATTCATAAATAATTTATAATAATTTAACTCACATATAAATATAAAGCACATTTTCACATAATAGCCCATGTAAGCTTCAACAATGCTGAGGAGAAAGTACTATTATCGTCATCTTCATCATTCTCACTTTATAGATAAGGAAACTGCAATTTAACAAAGCAACAGAATAGAAGGAACCTGGGTCCCGGACTGGATAGAGCCTTTCTATCCATCCTGGATTGCTTAGGGGAGAAAGAAATCAACTTCTGCCTGGTTTAAGCCTCAGATGACAGCCGAATCCACACCTGTAATGACAAACGGGCAAAATCAATCTGGAAAACAGAGGTTTACCAGCAGCACAGCCAGTGTCCTCAACTCAGAAGCTGTGACGTGCTGAGGGGCCACATGCATCTCTGTGTGAGGCTGGAGATTTCTGAAGACCACTGCACCAGACTGCGCAAGTCCCACTCACAGGCTAGAGGGAGGAGGAGCCTACCTCCGCAGCAAGGGGCTAATGCTTTTATTTATGTAGAACCATAAACGTACCAGTCGTTCTTATGAGTGTAAAGCAGAAAATGATCAAGCAAGGCTTCCTAAGCAAAGTGCTGACACTCCAAAAAGAGCCCTTATCTCACAAAAACAGGGTGTGTGTGTCTGTGGAGGATTCAAGATCACAGGAGAAACCAGATAAGCAATCTAATCTGATCTGAAGGTTGGGAAAGAGAAAAGGAGCATGAGGTGAAGGAGGCTGAGTTGAGTCACAAGGAGGTGGCTTGGGAGGTGCGCAGGATTCAGTGTTTTTTTCAAATCTCTTTTTTCACTGAAAAATCAATATAATAGTGAAATAAATCTTTAAGCTTCAGTGAGTTCACCAATCTTTAACAGAATTTTAAAAAGAATCTCTTACCTATCCATCCCTTCTAGTCTTTGTACTGGTAATTGCCCATCTTATTCTACAAGTTTATTCAACTTTTAAAGTTTCTCATTATACTTCCCCATATTTCTACATACTCATTGCAGTTGTTGGGAAAGTCACTTAACTCACAGAGCCTCAATTTCCTCATCTTTAAAATGGGGCTAATAATACCTAGAGGGGTTGTTAATGAGCATTAACTGAAGCAAAGAGGATCAAACGCTTAGCAGAGGGTCTGCCATGCTGTCAGGGTAACCCAGAGGCATCCTTCTCCCTAGAGAGTTGAAGTTTCCCCTCAAATCCAGTTCAAGGCCTCTGAGAGTTCAAAACATCTCCTTGAAGTCTCTCTCTGTCTCCATGCTCATTAGCTATTTCTTATCTGTTCACATCAAACAGTAAAGGAGTAGTATATAAAAGCTTGGGTATGGAAGTCAATTATGAGATAGTCAGCGGATGGAACATTGGACAGCGATAAGAAAGAACAGACCATTGCTACAGGCAGCAGTACCGTGCAGCTCATTGTTGCAATGTTGGGTGGAGATGCTAGACACAAAATGACACACACTTTGTGATCCCCTTATACAAAATTCCCAAACAGCACAACTAAGCTATGATGACAGATGTAGTTACTTTAAGGGGAAGATGACTAGGAGGGGGGAACAAGGCAGGGGTTTATAATGTTCTACATCTTGATCTACATGGTAGTTATACACACTTGTTTACTTTGTCAAAAATAAACCTCTGATTTGTGCAGTTTAGTTATGTTCTACTTCAATTAAAACGTTAATTTGTGGGGCAGGGGAAGATAAATTAAGAGTATTGAATTAACACATGCATACTACCATATATAAAATAATCAACAGGATTTACTGCATAGCACAGGGAACTATATTTAATATCTTATAATAAATGATTATGGGAAAGAAATGAGAAAGAATATAGAATATACATACATATATGTATAATATACATATATACGTTTAACTGAATCACTTTGCTATACACCTGAAACTAATACAATTTTGTAAATCAATTATACTTCAACAAAAGAAAAAAGTTAATTTATAAAGTGGGGGTCTGAGCTATCATAGAAACAGATTTCAACACAGGATGACTGGCTTGCCCCAATAGTGCCAGCCCCACCACCACTCTGCCTTCTCCTCTCTAGGATCTAAACACATTTCCCCCACTCTCTAAGGCAGAACAAATTTTCCAATCCAAAAGGTCCCAGAAGATGCTTGGAGTCTGCTCTTATGTGTCATGTTGATGAATTTCTTCCTTCCCAATTCTTTTCTCATTCACATCATTGTGATGAACTCTGTTATGTGTGTGCATGTTTTTTTCTTTTGAATTGACTTTTAAGAGTGAGATCACGTCTTTATGACTTTTTATTCCTATGACCACTTTGTTTTCTTAAGATGGCAGTACCCAGTCACAATATCCAACGGATTTTTCATACACAGTTCTCATTGGTTTGTAGACCAAGAAAAAAAGACGGCTCCTGAGGACACCAACCAGGCTACTCTTAAGTCATTTCCCCAAAAGTAATGTTGCTTCCCTTGAACTCGAGGTGATTGTTCATCTCAAATGTGCCGTCATTCACATTCATGAATTCCACAACATGTCTGCCCAGGCTTGGTCTTGTGCTGTGTGCTAGGTTGAGCATTACAATGGTGTGCAGTCAGCATGGTGATTTCTGCTTTCTGGAAATGTCTGCCTTCTCCCCAGTAGTTCTTAGGAAGATGGAGAAGGAGGAGAGGCATCCCCAGTGAAGGAGGGCCTTTTTTTCCAGTGGGAAAGGAGATGATGGACAGACTAAACAGGAGATGATGGACAGATCCTTATGACACAGTGGGCTCGTGTGTGTGCATGCATGTGCACGTGAAGATAGGTGCTATCACAGCTTCAAGTCCGCCCCAAAAAGACCCTACCACAAAGACTTGAGCACAGTTTTTTGTTTATTTGGGGGTGGATGGGGGCAGGCTAGGAGATGATTCTAGTCAACAGGACAACAACAGAAGTGAAAGGGACATTTTAAAAAATATTTATTTGTTCATTTAGGGGCTTCCCAAGTGGCTCAGTGGTAAGGAATCCTCCCACTAATGCAGGAGATGTGGGTTTGATCCCTGGGTTGAGAAGACCCCCTGGAGAAGCAAATGACAACCCATTCCAGTATTCTTAACTGGAGGATCCCCTGGACAGAGGAGTCTGGCAGGCTACAGTCCATGGCATTTCAAAGAGTCAGACACAACTTAGCAACTAACAATTTGATTTATTTAGCCACTGGACCACCAGGGAAGTCCCATAAGGGGACATTTTTAAGCCAAACAGCCCTGAGGCTAACTGGAATTTAAGCCCACTGGACAACTTTGGACTCCATGAAACGAAGTCACCTTGGAGTTATCCCACCTGAGTAACTGCTTCTACACCAGCCACCACCAACCACTTTTTTTTTTTGATGTTTTGGGGCAGTTTTTCTTTTAAACTTTTAAGAGTGAGATCACGTCTTTATGACTTTTTATTCCTATGACCACTTTGTTTTCTTAAGATGGCAGTACCCAGTCACAATATCCAACGGATTTTTCATACACAGTTCTCATTGGTTTGTAGACCAAGAAAAAAAGACGGCTCCTGAGGACACCAACCAGGCTACTCTTAAGTCATTTCCCCAAAAGTAATGTTGCTTCCCTTGAACTCGAGGTGATTGTTCATCTCAAATGTGCCGTCATTCACATTCATGAATTCCACAACATGTCTGCCCAGGCTTGGTCTTGTGCTGTGTGCTAGGTTGAGCATTACAATGGTGTGCAGTCAGCATGGTGATTTCTGCTTTCTGGAAATGTCTGCCTTCTCCCCAGTAGTTCTTAGGAAGATGGAGAAGGAGGAGAGGCATCCCCAGTGAAGGAGGGCCTTTTTTTCCAGTGGGAAAGGAGATGATGGACAGACTAAACAGGAGATGATGGACAGATCCTTATGACACAGTGGGCTCGTGTGTGTGCATGCATGTGCACGTGAAGATAGGTGCTATCACAGCTTCAAGTCCGCCCCAAAAAGACCCTACCACAAAGACTTGAGCACAGTTTTTTGTTTATTTGGGGGTGGATGGGGGCAGGCTAGGAGATGATTCTAGTCAACAGGACAACAACAGAAGTGAAAGGGACATTTTAAAAAATATTTATTTGTTCATTTAGGGGCTTCCCAAGTGGCTCAGTGGTAAGGAATCCTCCCACTAATGCAGGAGATGTGGGTTTGATCCCTGGGTTGAGAAGACCCCCTGGAGAAGCAAATGACAACCCATTCCAGTATTCTTAACTGGAGGATCCCCTGGACAGAGGAGTCTGGCAGGCTACAGTCCATGGCATTTCAAAGAGTCAGACACAACTTAGCAACTAACAATTTGATTTATTTAGCCACTGGACCACCAGGGAAGTCCCATAAGGGGACATTTTTAAGCCAAACAGCCCTGAGGCTAACTGGAATTTAAGCCCACTGGACAACTTTGGACTCCATGAAACGAAGTCACCTTGGAGTTATCCCACCTGAGTAACTGCTTCTACACCAGCCACCACCAACCACTGGTAAAGGGCTGCTCTGGGACTTGGGAGAAGTTCTAGTTTTCTAGAACTTTTGGCCTTTCGTCAGCCAGATGGCCTGTCTCGAAGGCTCCAGGTGCCAGATGAAGCCCTGATGCAGTGGGAGGTCTGGCTATCATTCACACAGTGGTTGAGGCCCCGGAAAATATTGTTGGGGTGTTGACAGTGTTCACACATGCTTACATTTCAGGAACAGAGACAACTGTGGGCAGCCCTCTAGCTTTATATATAATGTCAGGGGAACAAAAAAATTGTGTTCCCTCTCATCGCTCATGGAGGCGAGGTTCAGATCAGAATAGCTCTTGGGAAATGGATAAAAGGAGAGTTTTACCTGAAAACCTGTTGGTTTACATCAGGGAAGCCCACCAGTAGTGCTGGGCTATGCTTCCAGGGGCAATGACCCTAGACAGGGTGTTCATGTATGGGCACACTCACTGGTTTCTTTGTATGCAGCACGGCCAATCAATGTATTTCATGGCCTGAGTCCTAACAACTGGTTCAGGAGTGAACTTACAGCATGCATTAATAAAATTCAGAGTTAATTTTAGAATGTTTGCTGGAATAACAAGGAAAACATTCTCTCTGCAAGACTTGAAAGCCTCATTCAGTTTTCCCCCGTCTCTGAGTCATGGCTAGAAAATTATTTTTCAACAGAAAATAAAATGTTAAAATTTCATATTTTATCTTATAAAGATAGAACAATTTTGAAACTAAGAGGCATTTAAAACTAGGATTAAATGTGGCAAATGAAGAGAAAGAACATGTTTGGGGAAAACAATGTTACATCATACATGTATAGAGTCAATATGAAAAAGTTCAAAGATGTGGGTTTGATCCCTGGGTTGAGAAGACCCCCTGGAGAAGCAAATGACAACCCATTCCAGTATTCTTAACTGGAGGATCCCCTGGACAGAGGAGTCTGGCAGGCTACAGTCCATGGCATTTCAAAGAGTCAGACACAACTTAGCAACTAACAATTTGATTTATTTAGCCACTGGACCACCAGGGAAGTCCCATAAGGGGACATTTTTAAGCCAAACAGCCCTGAGGCTAACTGGAATTTAAGCCCACTGGACAACTTTGGACTCCATGAAACGAAGTCACCTTGGAGTTATCCCACCTGAGTAACTGCTTCTACACCAGCCACCACCAACCACTGGTAAAGGGCTGCTCTGGGACTTGGGAGAAGTTCTAGTTTTCTAGAACTTTTGGCCTTTCGTCAGCCAGATGGCCTGTCTCGAAGGCTCCAGGTGCCAGATGAAGCCCTGATGCAGTGGGAGGTCTGGCTATCATTCACACAGTGGTTGAGGCCCCGGAAAATATTGTTGGGGTGTTGACAGTGTTCACACATGCTTACATTTCAGGAACAGAGACAACTGTGGGCAGCCCTCTAGCTTTATATATAATGTCAGGGGAACAAAAAAATTGTGTTCCCTCTCATCGCTCATGGAGGCGAGGTTCAGATCAGAATAGCTCTTGGGAAATGGATAAAAGGAGAGTTTTACCTGAAAACCTGTTGGTTTACATCAGGGAAGCCCACCAGTAGTGCTGGGCTATGCTTCCAGGGGCAATGACCCTAGACAGGGTGTTCATGTATGGGCACACTCACTGGTTTCTTTAGATGCAGCACGGCCAATCAATGTATTTCATGGCCTGAGTCCTAACAACTGGTTCAGGAGTGAACTTACAGCATGCATTAATAAAATTCAGAGTTAATTTTAGAATGTTTGCTGGAATAACAAGGAAAACATTCTCTCTGCAAGACTTGAAAGCCTCATTCAGTTTTCCCCCGTCTCTGAGTCATGGCTAGAAAATTATTTTTCAACAGAAAATAAAATGTTAAAATTTCATATTTTATCTTATAAAGATAGAACAATTTTGAAACTAAGAGGCATTTAAAACTAGGATTAAATGTGGCAAATGAAGAGAAAGAACATGTTTGGGGAAAACAATGTTACATCATACATGTATAAGTATTGTTCAATATGCATATTTCAAACCCATATTTAAATGGTTTCTAAATTTTGTCATAGAGTTGATTTCACAAGAAATGTGATACTTCATTCAAGTACAAGTTTGTGATAAAGATTTCTCCCCAATAGTTCTTAGGAAGAAGGAGAAGGAGGAGAGACATCCCCAATGAAGGAGGGCCTTTTTTCCAGTGGGAAAAGGAGATGGTATTCTTGAACTTGATTGTTCTTGAACTTGTTTTTCATTAGTTTGTTTTTTACTCTTTATTCTTATATAATCATAGATAAGAAATTAAAATAAATAGTAAAATAGGCTTTATGTACTCCTGTGATTTGTTCTTAACAGATGCTAGAAACCAATATAATGAAATATGTCCATAATATTTAAAAGTTCAAAGAAAATTTATGAAAGAGGAGTTTTGTGCATTTTATGTATTTATGAGTTTTTGTGCATTTTATGTATCCATTCTAACTGGGGTCAGTCATGGAAGGAAGTAGCTTAGGGTCTTGAAGGATACATAGGACTAGGAAATAAGGAGTTAGAGAAAAGAAAAACTCTAATTAGACTCAACTTTCCTTAAAAGAAGAAATTATGATTATCTTTGAAATCCAAGGCCTCAGAGCACTGCTGGCAAAGGGGCCACCAGCCCATGTCCCCAGTATCCCACCCTTGGAACACCTGGTCCCAAACCACCGCTTAGGTACTTGGAATTTGGAATCTGATCACCTCTTGTTTTAGAAACTCAAGCAGCAGCATCTATTCTGACTTAGCAATAAAAACAACCAGCTTTCATACCTTGAAAAGCATTTTTCTTTTCAGTTTTAGGTTATTCATCATCCTAACGTTTCTTTTTATGCCCAGAGATATAGGAGTTTTTCTTTTTTTTTTTTTTTTTTTTTTTTGCCTCTAAGTCATCATTTATTTTTCATCCATCTTTATTCTTTGGCCTGTGTGGGCCTTCCATTGCAGCAGCCTCTCTCGCTGCAGAGCACTGGCTCTGGGCATATGCACTCCAGAGTGCTGGCTCGGTAATTGGACACACCGGTACAGCCACTCCTTGGCATGTGGGATCTTCCCAGGCCAGGGATCGAACCAGTGCCCCTTGCACTGCAAGGCAGACTCTTTACCCACCGGACCACCAGGGAAGCCCCAGAGATATAGGAGTTTAAGAGGTGAGATACACTGGGAAGACTGTATTTCCAGTCATGCCTTTTTCTTTGGGGGAAGTTTGGAATTCTCAGTGACATTGTTGGAGAAAAGTTCTACTTGTCACTACAATCATGTGAAATAGTCACTCTTAAAAGTGTCACAGACAGGAGTCAAATGCCTTGTGGGGATTTATCATCTGAAAATAGCCCCTGATCAGAGCCCTCTGGGTGACTGATGCAAATAAGCCCGAGCCTGAGTCCATTATCCTTCAGCCAAGCAACATGACAGAGGATGAGATGGCTAGATGGGAAAACCGACTCAATGGATGTTTTTGAGCAGACTCCAGGAAATGGTGAAGGACAGGGAAGCCTGGCGTGCTCCAGTCCAGGGGGTTATGAAGAGTCAGACACGCCTCCGGTAGGCCACCTTTCAGCTCTGCAGGCCTCTTGAGGGCTCACAGCCACCATCTCAGAGTTCAGGGAAGGGATGGTATTCTTGCCTACTTCACATATTGAAGTCCCTCAAGTGACTGAACAGGGCTCCGCTGAGCCTTCTCTTCCTTGAGCTCAGCACATGGCAGGCATGGCCTTTACCCTGTGCTGCCCTCTTAGAGGGGGTGGGTGGTCTTGAAGGACTGAACCTTTGAGAGCCAACTCTCAAATGACTCAGAAGCCACACAAAGTCTATCAGTTCTAGAGAGAATCATTTAATATAATTTCTGGCAAGAAAAGGCTAATCCAAAGTCAGGGTGAGGGTTAGTCCTCTGTGGGTCTAATGAAACCTATTTGAAAACATCAGCTCGCTGCTTTATTTGGTCTTGCTGAAATCAGTGTCCTCTGGTCAGATGCCGATTTTGGACACACTAGCGTGTCTGCCCACGTGTGACACACTTCAGTCATATGCTTACAATGAAACCTGCAGCAAGGATCCCACCTCTAGTGAACGGCCCCTCCCTGACTTTTGCAATCTCAAGGCTTAAGGGCTCCTTAATCAGGATGATGGTGAAGATAAAATTCTCTCCAGAATGCTTCTCTTCAGAGGCACCTGATACTTTTGTGTCCAAATCACCTTTTTGGCATGTGGGATCTTCCCAGGCCAGGATCGAACCAGTGCCCTTGCACTGCAAGGCAGACTCTTTACCCACCGGACCACCAGGGAAGCCCCAGAGATATAGGAGTTTAAGAGGTGAGATACACTGGGAAGACTGTATTTCCAGTCATGCCTTTTTCTTTGGGGGAAGTTTGGAATTCTCAGTGACATTGTTGGAGAAAAGTTCTACTTGTCACTACAATCATGTGAAATAGTCACTCTTAAAAGTGTCACAGACAGGAGTCAAATGCCTTGTGGGGATTTATCATCTGAAAATAGCCCCTGATCAGAGCCCTCTGGGTGACTGATGCAAATAAGCCCGAGCCTGAGTCCATTATCCTTCAGCCAAGCAACATGACAGAGGATGAGATGGCTAGATGGGAAAACCGACTCAATGGATGTTTTTGAGCAGACTCCAGGAAATGGTGAAGGACAGGGAAGCCTGGCGTGCTCCAGTCCAGGGGGTTATGAAGAGTCAGACACGCCTCCGGTAGGCCACCTTTCAGCTCTGCAGGCCTCTTGAGGGCTCACAGCCACCATCTCAGAGTTCAGGGAAGGGATGGTATTCTTGCCTACTTCACATATTGAAGTCCCTCAAGTGACTGAACAGGGCTCCGCTGAGCCTTCTCTTCCTTGAGCTCAGCACATGGCAGGCATGGCCTTTACCCTGTGCTGCCCTCTTAGAGGGGGTGGGTGGTCTTGAAGGACTGAACCTTTGAGAGCCAACTCTCAAATGACTCAGAAGCCACACAAAGTCTATCAGTTCTAGAGAGAATCATTTAATATAATTTCTGGCAAGAAAAGGCTAATCCAAAGTCAGGGTGAGGGTTAGTCCTCTGTGGGTCTAATGAAACCTATTTGAAAACATCAGCTCGCTGCTTTATTTGGTCTTGCTGAAATCAGTGTCCTCTGGTCAGATGCCGATTTTGGACACACTAGCGTGTCTGCCCACGTGTGACACACTTCAGTCATATGCTTACAATGAAACCTGCAGCAAGGATCCCACCTCTAGTGAACGGCCCCTCCCTGACTTTTGCAATCTCAAGGCTTAAGGGCTCCTTAATCAGGATGATGGTGAAGATAAAATTCTCTCCAGAATGCTTCTCTTCAGAGGCACCTGATACTTTTGTGTCAGAGACATAGACAAAATGTGGAGGCAGAAAATGCCTTTTTCTCTGGGAGCTTGCCATCTTCAGCAATGGCATCCAATTGTTTTTCAGGCTTAGTGATCTTGGCAATTCTGCCAGCTCAGTTCTTAACACCAGACAGAAAACAGGCACCTGGTACCTCACTCTCCAAGTGTGGAGTGAAGAATATACAGGGAACCTCTGGGCTAGAGGCCCCCTTGAAGCTGTTAGGCCTGGATGAGTCATTTTTAATTTTTTATTTATTTTTAATTGGAGGATAATTGCTTTACAATGTTGTGTTAATTTCTGCCATACAACAATGTGAATCAAATGTAAATATACATGTGTCCCTTCCCTCTTGAGCCTTCCTCCCAACTCCCACACCATTTCACCCCTCTGGGTTGTCACAGAGCACTGGGTTGAGCTCCTTGGGTTATACAGCAGCTTCCCACTAGCGATCTATTTTGCATATGGTAATGTATATGTTTCAATGCTATTCTCAGTTTGTCCTATCCTTTCCTTCCCCCGCTGTGTCCACAAGTCTGTTCTCTATGTCTGTATCTGCCTTGCAAATAAGTTCATCAGTACTGTATATCTAGATTCCATTTATATGCATTAATATACAATATTTGTTTTTCTCTTTCTGACTTACTTTACCCTTTATAACAGAATCTAAGTTCAGTCACTTCACTTCAACTGACTCAAATTCATTTCTTCTGGCGAGTAATATTCCATTGTGTATATGTACCACAATTATCCATTCATCTGCCAATAGACGTCTAGGTTGCTTCCATGTCCTGGCTACTGTTTGGGGGGTTTTACAAAAACATCAGCTCGCTGCTTTATTTGGTCCTGCTGAAATCAGTGTCCTCTGGTCAGATGCCGATTTTGGACACACTAGCCTGTCTGCCCACGTGTGACACACTTCAGTCATATGCTTACAATGAAACCTGCAGCAAGGATCCCACCTCTAGTGAACGGCCCCTCCCTGACTTTTGCAATCTCAAGGCTTAAGGGCTCCTTAATCAGGATGATGGTGAAGATAAAATTCTCTCCAGAATGCTTCTCTTCAGAGGCACCTGATACTTTTGTGTCAGAGACATAGACAAAATGTGGAGGCAGAAAATCCCTTTTTTCTCTGGGAGCTTGCCATCTTCAGCAATGGCATCCAATTGTTTTTCAGGCTTAGTGATCTTGGCAATTCTGCCAGCTCAGTTCTTAACACCAGACAGAAAACAGGCACCTGGTACCTCACTCTCCAAGTGTGGAGTGAAGAATATACAGGGAACCTCTGGGCTAGAGGCCCCCTTGAAGCTGTTAGGCCTGGATGAGTCATTTTTAATTTTTTATTTATTTTTAATTGGAGGATAATTGCTTTACAATGTTGTGTTAATTTCTGCCATACAACAATGTGAATCAAATGTAAATATACATGTGTCCCTTCCCTCTTGAGCCTTCCTCCCAACTCCCACACCATTTCACCCCTCTGGGTTGTCACAGAGCACTGGGTTGAGCTCCTTGGGTTATACAGCAGCTTCCCACTAGCGATCTATTTTGCATATGGTAATGTATATGTTTCAATGCTATTCTCAGTTTGTCCTATCCTTTCCTTCCCCCGCTGTGTCCACAAGTCTGTTCTCTATGTCTGTATCTGCCTTGCAAATAAGTTCATCAGTACTGTATATCTAGATTCCATTTATATGCATTAATATACAATATTTGTTTTTCTCTTTCTGACTTACTTTACCCTTTATAACAGAATCTAAGTTCAGTCACTTCACTTCAACTGACTCAAATTCATTTCTTCTGGCGAGTAATATTCCATTGTGTATATGTACCACAATTATCCATTCATCTGCCAATAGACGTCTAGGTTGCTTCCATGTCCTGGCTACTGCATATAGGGCTGCAGTGAACACTGGGGTGTGCTCACACTCAGTCACTTCATTTGTGTCCAACTCTTTGTGACCCTGTAGATGGTAGTGTGCCAGGCTCCTCTGTCCATGGATTTTCCCAGAAATAACACTGGGGTGGGTTGCCATGCCCTCCTCCAGGGGACCTTCCTAACCCAAGGATTGAACTCACATTTCCTGAGTCTCCTGCATTCGCAAGCAGGTTCTTTACCACTGAGCCACCAGGGAAGACCAAACATTGGGGTACACATGTCTTTTTGAGTTATGATTTTCTCTGGGTATACCCCCAGTGAGATTGCTGGGTTATGTGGTAATTTTATTCCTAGTTTTTTAAGGAATCTCCATACTATTCTCCACATCTGTTTATATTCCCACCTTAGAGCATTTAGGGATAAACACTTCAACCTCAAATCTGGTATCTTCTTCCTGATGAGTTGGTTTATGTCACTAGTCCCTCCCAACAACTCATCAATGACTTCCCTTTCTTACTTCTCCCTGTTTCTCTTTTTTGAGGACTGAAAGATTTGGAGACTTGTGGACCAAGACTGGAAACTAGGAAGAGTCTCAAGCGAAGAAACAAAATGTCTAATAGAGCCCTACGGCATACGTTTGTCCAGACAGGAAGGAATGCTGAAGATCAGAAAGGCCAAGGGAGGACTCCTGATAATGCCTCCTACATATTTTTTTTCCTCCTACATATTTTGATAATGCAAGCCAAGTCAAATGCTACAGAAAGACATGTCCCAAATGTAATGGGTTTGACAACTGGGGAAATGTCGATGTCATACTTGTTTGAGATGTTTCCAGCATCTTTCCAAAATGTACCCAGAGCAACAACTCTTACAACAACCTCATCAAAACAGGAGTGCTCTGGAGTGCTCCACCCTCCACTTTAAGGGTTAGGAATCATGTATTAGCACACAATCCCGATACTTAAGAGAATTCCCTTCTGTGTATAAGATGCTTGGGCTCAACATAATTGGTTTGCATTTCAATGCCCAAATATGATTATATAACTTTGATTCAATTAACAGGTCTGACTTGATTTAAACTTTGCTCAGGAATGAGCCAAACAGTCCTCTAAATAATAATTAGAACAGGACAAACCAGTCTTTCTGGTCTCCACTATGGAAGATTAAAGGAATTCCATCTGAGTAATCAGATGGAGTTGAAGATCCAGAGGTCCCAAAACTATGCTCACTTACCTTCAAAACCCAAGGCTAATGGTCTGTGGTTCACTCACAGTTGTCAGTGAGGGCTCTGACCATTGTTCCCTCTATCCAACTCAGCAATGATAAAATGTAGCCCAGGAGAAGTGATGTTGCTAGGCCATGTTTGTTCTATCAGCTGAAAGCAGACAGAAGAGTTAAGTTTAGCACAAAGAGCTGTAGAGTTTATCTTATTCAATCTCTCTCCCAGTATAAGACCCTCTGTCATCATGCCCCTGCTTAGCCTCTGTCAACAAACACCCACTACCTCCACCAATCTTGGATGGTTCCAGCTATGGTAAACTCTTCCTGTTGTGAGGCCAAACCCACATTCCCATAACTTTCATCCAAAGATCCTTTTATCCTCATGAATGTCATTTCTTATTGTTGTTCATTCACTAAATCATGTCCAACTCTTTGTGACCCCATGGACTGTAGCATGCCAGGCTTCCCTGTACTTCACTATCTCTCAGAGTTTGCTCAAACTTATGTCCATTGAGTCAGTGATGCCATTCAACCATCTCACCCTCTGTTGCCCACTTCACCTCCTGTCCTCAATCTTTTCCAG
Organism: Tragulus kanchil; assembly: GCA_022376925.1. Lineage (NCBI taxonomy): Eukaryota > Metazoa > Chordata > Mammalia > Artiodactyla > Tragulidae > Tragulus > Tragulus kanchil. Next base: position 111,522,423 of record JAIOJX010000029.1, on the reverse strand, counting down.
CATTACTATCTTTTCCAATGAGTTGGCTTTTTGTGTTAAATGGACAAAGTATTGAAGCTTCAGCCTCAGCATCGATCTTTTCAGTGAATATTCAGGGTTGATTTCCTTTAGGATTGACTGGTTTCATCTCCTTGCTGTCCAAGGGACTGTCAAGTCATTTTTAACTTCTTCAATTCCACTATTTTGAAATAGATCCTGAATCTTTAAAAACCTACTCTGCTAAGGTATGTTGACCAGCAGCTTAGACCCATGGTTTCTTACAAAGCCCAATTGTAGGCCCTGCCTTGAATTTCAAATGTTTTAGCTGCCCCATCACTGAATACCACCACAGCCCCAGACCTGGAGGGGCTCCAAAGAATTAATGAATCCAAAACTTTGCCATACAAAGTCATTTGAAGACTAGAACAAAAATGGAGAGGAAAATAAAAAACTAATTAGAGCATCTGCTGTAGAATGACATAGGTTAATGACAGAATCTGAATTGTTTTTCTGAATAGATTTTATATCAGTTTGACAATGTCAATTGTGATTAGTGAATGATGATATAGTGTGCCTTTCATAATATTAGACATGGACCCTACCAAGGGTGAGTTTGTAAAAGAAAGGATGTCAGTGAGGGCTCTGACCATTGTTCCTCTATCCAACTCAGCAATGATAAAATGTAGCCCAGGAGAAGTGATGTTGCTAGGCCATGTTTGTTCTATCAGCTGAAAGCAGACAGAAGAGTTAAGTTTAGCACAAAGAGCTGTAGAGTTTATCTTATTCAATCTCTCTCCCAGTATAAGACCCTCTGTCATCATGCCCCTGCTTAGCCTCTGTCAACAAACACCCACTACCTCCACCAATCTTGGATGGTTCCAGCTATGGTAAACTCTTCCTGTTGTGAGGCCAAACCCACATTCCCATAACTTTCATCCAAAGATCCTTTTATCCTCATGAATGTCATTTCTTATTGTTGTTCATTCACTAAATCATGTCCAACTCTTTGTGACCCCATGGACTGTAGCATGCCAGGCTTCCCTGTACTTCACTATCTCTCAGAGTTTGCTCAAACTTATGTCCATTGAGTCAGTGATGCCATTCAACCATCTCACCCTCTGTTGCCCACTTCACCTCCTGTCCTCAATCTTTTCCAGCATTACTATCTTTTCCAATGAGTTGGCTTTTGTGTTAAATGGACAAAGTATTGAAGCTTCAGCCTCAGCATCGATCTTTTCAGTGAATATTCAGGGTTGATTTCCTTTAGGATTGACTGGTTTCATCTCCTTGCTGTCCAAGGGACTGTCAAGTCATTTTTAACTTCTTCAATTCCACTATTTTGAAATAGATCCTGAATCTTTAAAAACCTACTCTGCTAAGGTATGTTGACCAGCAGCTTAGACCCATGGTTTCTTACAAAGCCCAATTGTAGGCCCTGCCTTGAATTTCAAATGTTTTAGCTGCCCCATCACTGAATACCACCACAGCCCCAGACCTGGAGGGGCTCCAAAGAATTAATGAATCCAAAACTTTGCCATACAAAGTCATTTGAAGACTAGAACAAAAATGGAGAGGAAAATAAAAAACTAATTAGAGCATCTGCTGTAGAATGACATAGGTTAATGACAGAATCTGAATTGTTTTTCTGAATAGATTTTTATATCAGTTTGACAATGTCAATTGTGATTAGTGAATGATGATATAGTGTGCCTTTCATAATATTAGACATGGACCCTACCAAGGGTGAGTTTGTAGAAGGGGAAGCCAGATGACCCAGTATCTTGATGAGATGTTTCATTTTAAGAGACTGTAATTCATCACAGCTTACACGATGTAAGGCACCTGGGATGCTGGGAGTTGTGCACCTGCTTGCCCTTGCCACCAGACTGTGAAGTCCTTGGAGACAGGAAGCATGTCCTCGAGGTTGGCACAGGTGTGTTCTCAGTAAAGCATTGCTGGCCCAAAGCGTCCATGAGAGAAGGGCTTTGGCTTCTTGGCAGGGGCAGCTGCCACCTTCAGGTTTTGTTTTCTCACCACAGGTTCACCGTTAATCCAGAATTCCTTTGCTTTCCACTTCTAGTTGTAAATTACTTAGAAAAACATGTCATGTCTGGGAATCCCACTCTGATGTAAGGGGGTGGGGAAGTATGAGTGAGGTGCAGGTGAGTAGCTGCCGTGAATGAGAACTGGGTTCTGACACTGTTCTCCAGCCACCTCCATCCACCACTTTCTTTCCCTTCTCTCTTCATCTCCTTCATCCTCAGCCATGGGACAGGAGAGAAGTCACAGTGGTCCTGGCATCCCTGGGTTTCAATTCTGTAGCTATCAGACAGAGACCCTGGCTTTTGGACAACCGACTTAGGATTCAGTTTATTCTGGCCTTATAAGCCAACTGGGGAGAAAAAATCTATCATGAGTCTCTCTTCACCTACAGGGAGAAGGGTCATTATGGGAATACTGATGTCTGCAGGTGGTCTATTTTCTGGCCTTTGCCCAGAATTATCCTACTACGTGGCATCTGGATGACCCCAGGATGACTAGGGTGGACCTGCCCTCTGAGAATGAATAAGGTTGGAATGAAACAGTTCCATTTCCTACTGTTCACTCCAGCCAGAGGAAGCTGTGTATTTAGATGGCTCTGGTCACATTTGTCCTCAGTTAACAATCTCCTTGCCTCATCTGTAGAATCATGGCTCTTCACTCCTGGCTCCACCCAATCTCCTCAAGTCTCTTCCCTCATCCTGTCTCACTTCATGGTTTCCCCTCACAGTGCCTACTTTTTATCCTCAAACATGCCAAGCTCTCTGACACCATTGAGATCTTATTGTACTTTCTATTTAAGATAGCTCTCCCCAATCCTCTCTCAGTTGTCTACACCCAGCTGATGTCACCTTCTTGCTGTAGCTTGCCACAACAAAGCAAAATTAATGACTGCCTCATCCAGATTCCCATAGCACTTTGTCTATATTGCTTGTCATATGATATGAGAGCATTCACTCCCCTGTCTGCCTCACTGGTTGGACAATGCACACTTTGGAGGGGAGGGACCATTTCGTAGTCCTGTGTACATCCCTAGGGCCTGGAACACAAGAAGGTTTCCATGAATATTGTTGCTGTCATGAGAGTAGCAACATGAGAAATTTTTTGTGTTTCAAGGGTCCTGGGCAGCTCCTGGGGACCAGGAGCATAGAACAGGTTCTGGAGCGAAAGGATCTCTCCTCCCTCTCTTACCACATTCTCTGGATGGAGGGTGGAGCTTAGCTTGGGTTCTTGAGGAGAGAGTGTCATTTCTAGAGCAAGGTTCTGGAGCAATGTTCTGGGGGCAGAGTCTGGTTTGGGGCTCAAAGGGTCCTTTGAAGGACATCAAGGTTATTTCTCAAATCCATGAGGATGGCTCCCTAAGCAAGAGGTAAAGACAGAGAGATGGAGTCACCATTTATGATCTGGCTAACTTTGAACAAATCTCAGTATCTTTATTTATATACATGGAGAGATAATCAAACCTCTTGTTGCTATGAAGATAAATAATGACTATTTATCGGATCTATTGTAGCACTATGAGCTCTCCAAATATCAGCTGGTGAGAAAGCAATAGAAACAGAATCTGAACACTACACCATATGAAACTAACATGGAAAAAATGCCAAAGACTACACAAATGTTACTACAGGTATTCCCTGGAAGTGCACTGAGACTTCAAAACCTTCATCCTGTTAGGAACTGAAACTGGGAAAAAAGACATTTTCCTTGGGCCATGGTAAATAGGTTTTATAGGAAGTTCAAAGGTGAGGGGATGGCAAGGACAGCTAATTGTGCCTCACCTTCCACAGGCTGAATTATTTCTGGGTAGTGGCTGCCCAGCCAGGGATTACACTTCCCGGCTTTCCATGTATATAGGTGGGGCCATATACTAGGTTCTCCTAAGGAATGTGATCAAATGACAGATGTCGCTTGCAGGTCAAGATGGTTAAGAAGAGGGTGTGAAGAAGCAAAAGAGGAAACAACACAAGTATCCATTAATGAATGGATGGATTAACAGAATGTGGTATACACATACCATGGAACATTATTCAGCCTTTGAAGGGAAGGAAGTTCTAACAGGTATTACAACATGGGTGAAACTTGACAACATTATGCTAAATAAAATAATCCCGTCACAAAAGGACAGATATCATATGAGTCCACTTACGTGAGGTATTTAGAGTAACCAAAGTCTGAGAGACAAAAAGTAGAAGGATAGTTGCCAGGAGCTGGAGGAGAGCAAGGAATGGGGAGTTAGTGTTTAACGGGAAAAGAGCTTCATTTGGGGAAGATGAAAAAGTTCTGGGGCATTCCCTGGCTGCCGAGTGGTTAAGACTCTGCACGGTCAATGCAAGGGGAGTGGCTGTGATCCATAGCTGGGGAACTAAGACACCACATGCCACATAGTGCAGCCCCAAACAGAGAAAAAATTCAGGATAGGATAGTAGGGATGGCCACAGAGTCACATGCGTATGCCACTGAACCGTACACTTGGAAAAGGTCAAATGGTAAATTTAATGTCTATTTTATTGCAATAAAAAAAGAAAAGGATGTGACTTCTCCGCATGTGTCAGATGCAGAGGACTTTCAGGTCCTTGGATGGAAACAGCCACATGACAAAAAGCCATTTGCTGACTAGGAATCAGGCACTGGACCCTTAGGTGAATGACATGTAGACTTCTAATGTGTTAAGTCACTGAGCTCAGGGCTTGTCACAGCAGCTAGCAGTGCCCAAACACAACCTGCAGCCGATACTCACGACTGACGTCACAGCATGATACCGCAGTAGCCATCAACAATGCTGTTGGCTATCAGTTCTCTTTGGTTTGTCCCAGGCGAGATGTGGATTTGATCCCTGAGTAAGGAAGATGCCCTGGAGGAGGAAATGGCAACCCACTCTAGTATTCTTGCCTGGAGGATCCCATGGACAGAGGAGCCTGGCAAACTATAGTCCACTGGGTAGCAAAGAGTTGGCCAGGACTGAAGCGACTTTGCACACATGCATGCAGGCCTTCACTATGTGATGGGACATCAAGCTCTGAGGCACTTAGAGAAGCCAAAAGTCCAAGAAAAAACCTGCAGACCCAGGCTTTCTTTGCATCCCCTGTCTCTTGGAGTCATACCCCCATCTTCCTACAAAGAGCTGTCTGTTTTGTGCTCCACCTCCAGGCTAATGTTCACATTTTCCTTTTCTAAAAGGCCCAAATCATGTGGAAGTACCTGCCTATGGTCTGAGCCTTATTTTTTAAAAACTGTTTTTACTTCCCTGGCATCTTCCACCTTCTTATGCAACCTCAGCCTAGACCTGGTACAAAAGCCTGCTGATAAGGGTCTGAAGCCAGCCTTTGAAATGGTGCCAAGGCTTCCTGGGTCCCTTGCTGCTTTCTGGGAGCTGATCCCAAGGCCAGGGCTGAGCCCCAGGCCTCCTGCCTGCCTGACCTGGGCAGGGCCCAGCTGAGAGTGGAAGCCCTTGGGAAAGGGAGGCCTGACCTTTGCCAATCAGAGGCTGAGTCAGAGCTGCCAATCTGGAATCCCAGGTCCCACATAATGACAGCACTCTCCTCGCCACTCACTTGCCAGGTTGACCAGCCCAGCCCACCCACCCCTCTGGCTGGCAGCATTCTCCTGCGTGGGAAGCACTCACTGGGTCACAGGAATATTTTTCCATTCCCTTCAGCATGGGGGTGCGTTGGTGGTGGTGACTTGAGGTCATTCAGGGTCCTGCCTGCCCCAGTTTCCTCTGGGCCTCCTGTCTTCTTGCTGCACTGGGAATGGGCTGAACCATTCCTGACACCTGGAGTTGAGCAACACTGCAGGGAGGCCGTGGATGACTGAGGATAACCACGCTAGGCTCATCATGCCTTGTGACGTGCAAAGCACATGAACTCCAGCCCCAGTTCTGCTTCCATTGGGAGGCCAAGGCCTTGGATGAAAAGGGGAAAGCTAACTTATGTTCTGGAGGTCACCTCTGCCTCCTAGATTCTGCTTGCCCTGAATTCTTTCAGTTCGAGTCACTTTGGGGACCTGTGCGCACTGTGTTAGGTCTGCACCTCACTCAGGTCCTTGCTTCAGTTTCCACCAAAACCAAACCAAACACCCAGGGATGTGTATGTGTCTGTTGAAGGCTGCTCAGGCCGAGCTTGTGGAAAAAGGATCTGTTTTAGGCCGTCCTATCTTCGGAGAGTTCTTCCTGATCAGACCCAGGCTTTCTTTGCATCCCCTGTCTCTTGGAGTCATACCCCCATCTTCCTACAAAGAGCTGTCTGTTTTGTGCTCCACCTCCAGGCTAATGTTCACATTTTCCTTTTCTAAAAGGCCCAAATCATGTGGAAGTACCTGCCTATGGTCTGAGCCTTATTTTTTAAAAACTGTTTTTACTTCCCTGGCATCTTCCACCTTCTTATGCAACCTCAGCCTAGACCTGGTACAAAAGCCTGCTGATAAGGGTCTGAAGCCAGCCTTTGAAATGGTGCCAAGGCTTCCTGGGTCCCTTGCTGCTTTCTGGGAGCTGATCCCAAGGCCAGGGCTGAGCCCCAGGCCTCCTGCCTGCCTGACCTGGGCAGGGCCCAGCTGAGAGTGGAAGCCCTTGGGAAAGGGAGGCCTGACCTTTGCCAATCAGAGGCTGAGTCAGAGCTGCCAATCTGGAATCCCAGGTCCCACATAATGACAGCACTCTCCTCGCCACTCACTTGCCAGGTTGACCAGCCCAGCCCACCCACCCCTCTGGCTGGCAGCATTCTCCTGCGTGGGAAGCACTCACTGGGTCACAGGAATATTTTTCCATTCCCTTCAGCATGGGGGTGCGTTGGTGGTGGTGACTTGAGGTCATTCAGGGTCCTGCCTGCCCCAGTTTCCTCTGGGCCTCCTGTCTTCTTGCTGCACTGGGAATGGGCTGAACCATTCCTGACACCTGGAGTTGAGCAACACTGCAGGGAGGCCGTGGATGACTGAGGATAACCACGCTAGGCTCATCATGCCTTGTGACGTGCAAAGCACATGAACTCCAGCCCCAGTTCTGCTTCCATTGGGAGGCCAAGGCCTTGGATGAAAAGGGGAAAGCTAACTTATGTTCTGGAGGTCACCTCTGCCTCCTAGATTCTGCTTGCCCTGAATTCTTTCAGTTCGAGTCACTTTGGGGACCTGTGCGCACTGTGTTAGGTCTGCACCTCACTCAGGTCCTTGCTTCAGTTTCCACCAAAACCAAACCAAACACCCAGGGATGTGTATGTGTCTGTTGAAGGCTGCTCAGGCCGAGCAGATTTAGGCTGCAGCAAAGCCAACACCTTCAAAAGGAACTTTTGATCCTTAATGATCTTCTTTGAGGCCGTCCTATCTTCGGAGAGTTCTTCCTGATCAGACCACCCCATGTTGCTAACCAAGTGTGGTTCATTAGCTGGTTGCACCAGAACTGCCAGTATGGAAGTGGAGGAGTTTGTGTGTGTGTGTGTGTGTGTGTGTGCCCATGTGTGCACAAGAGAGACAGGGAACTCTATATTCTGGGCTTGTTTGTTTGGATTTTGGGATTTTTTTAGGACACCTGTTTATAAAGGAAGCTTTACATTTGGGGCTGCCATTACACACTCCCCTCAAACATTTTTATGTTGCCATCTAGAATTTTTCACCTTAAGTTTAAATAGCTGCAAAAGATTAAGGTCCATTATACATCTGAAATATTTTAACAGTTCAAACATTTTTAAATCATTATTGTCCCTCATTTAAATCTATCCAAATAGAATTGAAATATTAAAGTGAATGATGCCCTCAATAATCCTTTTAAAAATACCACGAATGCACATGTCTTTAACAATCAGAAACTTTACACTATCCCTTCTTCTCTTTGATTTTGCATTTCTATTTCTCTTCCCCTGTAAAACTTTATCCTAATATAATATGCATAAAGATTTTATTAACCACTTTGTCATATTTCTCTTAAAGATGTATACAAATTCAAATTTAGTAGATTTACTTTTCTGTGGCCATAAAGTTCTAAAGCTGTGCTGTCCAACACTATAGCCACTACTCACAACTATTAAAATGTTTTAAAATAAAATTTGAAATTCAGTTCCTCATTTACACTAATCACATCAGCAGCTTCATGTGGCATATGAAGTTGCATTGACTAGAGCAAATCATCACAGAAAGCTCTATTAGACAGCACTGGTGTACAGCAGGAAGATTTTCTTCCAGAATGAATTATCATTACAATTAGTAGTAACACATAATTCATCAAAATTACATAAATATATCACACATTTATTAAAGATTTTGATAAAATACTATCATCCCAAAGAATTTTATTGGAAATGCTTTTCTTAATGAGACAGTTGGTGCTTTTATTCCCCCATATACCCATGGATAAATATTATTCTCTCTAGGATGAGAGTGGGTTCGGCATCAATTCTAGGTTTAATTTTTCACTTTTAAAAATATAAGTGCCAAGAAAACTTGTTCAGAATGGAGGTGTTCAATTGCAGTGATATTATTTGATTCTCTGAACTCTTTCTGAGGTCCCATGAAATGACAAGATCATTATTAATCATTTATCATGTGATATTGTTGATGTTCATTAGTTTCTCCTCTACCTTTGTTAAAATGATGAGATAGTAGCAGATTTGCATAACCCTGTCTTTAGTTAGTTTACTTTCTCAGCTGGAACCAACATGTTGAATGGTCTCTTTGACTGGAGTCTGGAGATTTTTACCAAGGACTAAATGACAGGAAGGAGCACATCTTTCTTTTGAAAACCATGAGAACAGGACACTGAGCAAAGAGGAAAGGGGAGAACAGCTCAAACACAGGCGTGTTTTCAGGAAGACCACTTTCAGTCAAGAGGACATCTGGAAGTGGGCGTCTAGAAACTGATTCTTTAACAGCATCTGTATTGCCACCTTTTAGAATGTCTTCATGGGCCCTGGGACTATGTTTACCCCAGTTTAAAGACCATTGCTCTAGGAATTCCAAATATTTCCCAATTTAGCTCTCACACTCTTTTCTTGGCCTCCACTTTTTTAAGCCAACTATATGAATTATATATATATATATATATATATATATATGTATATATATATATACACATATACACACACACACTAAAATAAGACATATATACATATAGTGTTGTTGTGGTCATTGTTTAGTTGTTAAGTTGTGTCTGCCAGGCTCCTCTGTTCGTGGGATGTTCCAGGCAAGAATACTGGAGTGGGTTGCCATTTCTTCTCCAGGGTATCTTCCCAAGCCAGGAATTGAACCCATGTCTCCTGCTTGACAGGCAGAAACTTTACCACTGAGTCACCTGGGAAGCCCATATACATATATAGTGTACGATAATAAGCATAAATTTAACTATAAATTTATATGCATATAATTAAGCAAGTATTCTATAAATCTAACACTGAGCTTAAAGTCAAATAAATGATCCTCATGAAGTAGAACAATGCCAAATGACTCCAATGTCTCAGTTTTTCTCCTTCTGGGCACATGATCAGATGACACTTCCCCACTTCCTTTAAGATATACATGGTCATATGACTTGCTCTGGCCAATAGGACATAAGCAGAAGCAACAAGTGCCTCTTCTGGATGGTCTTTAAGAGCCAGTGCATGCCCTTACACGACCCCTCCCCTCACTACACTTATTTGAGACACACCAATTGGTGGGGGCCATATTAGCCAGCCCATAATGAATCTTTGATGTTAAGCCATTGAGATTTCAGGGGCTGTTTGCTCCTGAAGCATAACTAGCCCATCATAACTGAAACAGAAATATCTCTGAAATACCATGTATGTCCTTCAGCAGTGGTATTTCCTCCCTCTTCCCCAGGGATAACCACTGTCCTTGCTTTTCTTTAAGGTTTTGCCATATATTCATATCACTAAATAATATATTTTATGTTTTTGAGCTCTGTGAATATGAAATCATATTTTATTGGGTTTTGTAAAGTATTGTATGAAATTCAGCAATACTATGGCTATATCACAATTTATCAGTTCTACTACTTATAAACATTTAAGTTAGGTTTCTCTTTGCTGTTGTAAATAATACCACTCTGAGTGTGCTTGTACCTATCTGCTGGGATAGAGAAAAGAAAAATTCTCTGGGAATCCCTGAGATGATCTTGGTGGGGGTGGGGGAGGAGGGAGGGTCCATGAAGTCAAAACTATTTCATAATAATATAAAGATTTTTTGGGCCTTATTTACTTTCATACTATCATAAGTAAATGAAGTTTTCTACATAGAGATGTAGAAGCAGATATGAGAATCCCAGCTGTCTTCTATTAATTCAGATTTGTGAGACTATAAAACAATAGCACTCTTCCCACTAAGTTGTTCTGTTTTAGAAAATAGTTATTGTTCATAAACATTATTTGTTGGTTATGTAATGCATTTTTATTGTTACTTTTAAATGCACTACTAAGCTATTGCATTCTTAGGTTCAATTTCTAATGTGGTAAATATTGTTCAATATAACTTACCCAAGCAAAAGTTATCTGGCACCCTAAATAGCATTTCATAGTGAAAAGGGGACCTGGAACCAAAAGGCTTCAGAGCTGCTGCTTTAGGACACGTAGCTAAGGATGGACTTGCTTGGTTGGTTTCGTACATCTTTGAGTTTCCTAAGTAATGCCACAAGTTCTCCCAAGCAGCTGTACCAAGTCACCCTTCAACCAGCAACACCTCAGAGTTCCTAAGCAGCACGAATGACTCACCTTCTCACAAAGCCTCATGAAAGGGTGGCTTTAAAAGCATCCACTTCTCCCCTCAGGTTTCCCAAGTGGCTCTCGTGGTAAAGAACCCGGCTGCCAATGCAGGAGACATAAGAGGCACAGGTTCTATCCCCGCATGGGGAAGATCCCCTGGATGAGGACATGGCAACCCACTCCAGCATTCTCGCCTGGAGAATCCCCAAGGGGCAGAGGAGCCTGGCGGGCTACAGTCTATGGGGTCACACAGAGTTGGACGCAACTGAAGCAACTTAGCACACTCGCATGCACTCCTCCCCTCTGCCTTCCCCTGTCCCACAAGGGCTTCCCAGGTGGGCTTCCCAGGTGAATCAGATTCACAGTCCACTTCCTAGAAGAAGGGGCTCCTTTGGCTCTGCGGGCCACAGTGAGGCTCTGAAGTCAAAGAGATCATGAAATGCCCCAAGCCCACCAGAGACAGCTGTGGGCTGGAGTTCTGGACAGGAGAATGAGTTATGTCAGACCGAGGGTCTGTTTATCCACCTCGGGTCTCATAGGAACCACGCTGGTTTTAGACCTCTCAGCAATTATAAATATGTAGCTCCTTTTCCCTCCTCGTCCATGCCTCTCGCTCCCCGCTCAGAGCTTTTCTTCCCAGAGCGCACCTTGTTGGAGCAGCTGAAGTAGGTTGTCTGCACATCTCTATGCCTCACCCTCCCTAGCCTAAAAAAGCCCTGAAGAGGCCAGGACTGACCCTCTGGCCTTAATGGGTAGAAAGGAGCTTCCCAGGAGAGTGCCCAGCCTTGTCCTGGAAGATGGACTCTAGAAACTTCTTCATGTTTCTGCCACAGAAACATGAAGAAGTGAGGCTGATTTTTGCATTCCACGATCCAAAGCATTCTCAGGCAGGGGCCATTAATAGTTTATAATATCTCTTCTTTGAACATAAACACGCACACCTAGGAATAACTGCATTCACAGGAAGTAGGCTGGCCTGGAAGAATAAGAACTCTCTTCATTTTCAGAAACATGTTTACCTCCAAAGAGGCTTTTTAACAGGAAGAATGCTGCTGGATTGTGTCCACTCCCTTCAGGCCCTCTTCCCTCTGCCCTTCCCACAAAACCTCCACTTCCGACACAAGTTGGCAGGAACTTGCTGTTCCTCGGGCCTGGGAAGTCTGCCAGAGCCCTCCCATTTTCTGGAGAGGTTTTCTTCTATTTCTAAGTAGAGTTGTTTAAAACCCGGACACCATATGGAGCCTGGGCCCCTTACCCTTCAACCCCCGCTGCCCTCCCCTAGCCCCTGGCCCCACAGAATAGGCCCCTCCTCCCTTCACTGTTCTTGACTTTGGAGCTGGACAGTGTGACCACAGCCAAGCTGCTTCTGTGGAGCGGGCAGGCACAGGCTCCGGGGAAGTGAGGGGAAGCTGCCAGAGGAAACCTCACTGGGCAGTGAGGCTCCTGAAAGACCTACCAGCCACCTCTTCTTTCAAGCCCCTCACTTCCTTCTCCACTACCTCACTATCCTAAAATCCTCAAGCCAGAGGAATTAGACCAGCTCCTCTAGCCCTCAGACAGAGCCAGACTTGAGTCGGGACAGATGGCAGGGATTCAGTTGAATTGAAGGGAAAAAAACAACAGAGGAATGTCTACAGCCTTCATTCATTTTGTTCCAATACACAGCCATTCATTCACTCATTTTCTATCTAAGTATCTACCTGTGCCAGCTGCTGTTCACAGTACTGTGCCATCATCGTGGATGTTATGTACTACTGATGGATGTTACAGATTTAATATAGAAAGGCAGTGGGCTTCCCTGATGGTTCATTGGTAAAGAATCTGCCTGCCCCTGCAGGAGGCGTGGGTTCCATCCCTGGTCTGTGAAGATCCCATGCCTCGGAGCAACTAAGCCTCTGCACCACAACTACTGAGACTGTGCTCTAGAGCCTGGGAGCTGCACCTACCAAACCTATGTGCCACAACTACTAAAGCCTGCGCTCCACAACAAGAAAAGCCTGAGTACCGCAACTAGAGAGCAGCCCCCACTCGCTGCAACTAAAGAAAAGTCCGAGCAGCAATAAGACCCAGCATAACCAATATATAAATACATTTAAAAATATATATATAGGAAAGAAGGAATTGGAAGTTGTTGGAAAATGATAATAAAGGGAATAATTAGAAGACTGCTCACCCACCCCCGCCCCAGTATGAAAATATCCTTTGACTCTATTGCAGTCTTGCTGGTGCACCCAGGGTTTGCCAGGCCTGAAGTCCAGATCCATCAATAAGGAAGGCTGAAAACCTGCCAAGAGTTGCAACGGCTAATGGAAGTGGGAAGTTGAAAATGTAGCATTGAATTTCCCCTAGACATATATGGACGTAAATAAGCCATCAGAAGCTTCTTAGAGGGGAGGGCCATGGACCCAGCAGCAGCAGAATCCTTTGCTCAAGACTTCAGAGTCGCTGGCAATTAGAGGGTCTAACCCAGGCTGGGGGAGGGGCCCTTGGCCTCCTTCCAGGTGCTGTTTTTTTGGTTGCTACTGGAACTATGACTCCATTATACCTACAGGTCACCCATTGTGATGAGGGGTGGAGCGGGAGGACCCAAAAAGAAACAATTGCTGCTGTTCTCTCTCAGGAGTTGTAGTGAGGTCTGTGTCTTTACAAATCAAATTCAGTCTTCCACAGTGACCTGCTCAACAGTAAACAGAGCCTTTATCACTGTTGCTGATTATTGTCTCCTGAGCGAGGTCTTCAACATTAGGCTTTCAGTTTCACTGTGTCCAGCTTATCTGTCATGGATGTGCGTGTGTGTGTGTGTGTGTATGCGTGTGTGCTCAGTCGCTTCAGTCATGTCTGACTCTTTGCGAGCCTATGGACTATAGCCCGTCAGGCTCCTCTGTCCATGGGATTCTGTAAGCAAGAATTGTGGATTAGGTTGCCATGCCCTCCTCTAGGGGATCTTCCCAACTCACAGACTGAACCCACATCTCCTGCATTTCCACATCTCTTTACTACTGAGCCACTGGGGAAGCCTTGTCACATAGATAGTGATCTGTAAATACACATGCATTCATTCAAAGGAACAGGTATTGGGTGGCAGCCATGTGTCAGGTCCCATGCAGGACTCCGAGAATGCTCTTTTGGAGAATAAGCATGGGTCCTCCTTGAGGCTTGTAATGGGAGAGGCGGGCAACTGAGAAATGGTCTCCTGGAAGGACTATCCCGGGGCAGACAGGATAGCCCTCCTGACTCCCCTGGGGTGGGAGTGTATCTGAGCCTTCACCCAGCGTAGGTTGTGCTGTGCTAGACCCTGGGATCTCAGCGGGCTTAGCTTAGGATGGACAGTGAGCTCATTTGAGATGAACAAATAAAACTTTGAAAGCAGGCTCCTGATGAGGAAGGAGCCGGGAGCTGGCAGTCAGAGTGAGTAAGTGTACAAAGGCTGAGAAGGGGAAAGGGGCAAGGTTCACAGCATGCCAAAGAGCAGTTCCCATGTCTGAGTGTGGGGCTGAGTGTGGGGGTGAGGAGGAGGCCTGACAAGGAGAGCTTGGACCCAGAAGGCAGAGAGGTCAGCGGGTGTGTGGAGGAGCTACCAGGAGAGTTAGGACTTTGTCCTTTAATCAGAAGGAACCATGGAAGGTTCTGAAAGCATGACATGATGAGATATGAGAGATACACTCACACATACGCACATGCATACATATATGTCATCATACACAGGTACACACATCTAGATATCTATAAAATAAACTAAAATATCTAAATATTCTATATGATATACACTAGAAATACATAGATATACCTATATTTGACCCCTATAAATCTAGGTAAATCATTCTCTATGTTTTTCTTCCTCTATTCACTCTCCCCTTGCACATTGCCCAAGAGAATTACAGCTCTCTTAGCAGAAATATAAAAAGAAAAACACAGTTAATATTCAGTTGGGGTTTTTTCCCTTTCTTCCAAATAATGCTCTTGAGAACCAATAAACAAGGCTCTAGGGAAGTGGATTGAAAAAGAAGGAGAGAGAGGAGTGGGCAGATGACAGCCCTCCCAAGGGGGGCCTTCTCCTCCCCCACCATGGGGTTGGGAGATGGCACGAAGGGAGGCCGGAGACACGGGCCTGGAGAGGAAGACTCCCCATGAGAGACTCCCTCGAAGCCCACACCTGCCCCGGTTCAGCACCGGCAGATCTCCTCACCTGGGCAGAAAGGGTGGAAGGTACACGTCAACAGCTGGCTGAGCACTGTGGGGTTCACACTGCAGGGGGAGGGGCACGTGGGCCCTGAAACTGCTGAGCCCAGGCTGCACTGGCTGCGGTGAGGGTTTAGGACAGTCTTCTGGCTCCCCCACTCCAAAAATTCCCCAGTCATGTAGTCCTGAGAGGACACACAAGAGAGGAAGGAATGGTGGGCAGCTATATACATAGACCACGACTCATTAAAATATTTTTAAACCTGCCTACTGTAAAGCTCTTTTAAAATGTAATAAAAAAAATTAGGTATAAGGAGAAAATAGAGGAGAGGTAGAAAGAGGGAGATTAGTGAAGAAGGAAAGTCAGTATTCAGTGATTTTCTCTGATACTATAAAATTTTCAAAAGTAGGCCATATATTAGGCTGTGAGCTTCCTATGAAACAAAGCAAAAATGAAAACGGGAAAGTGAAAAATTGTTGTTGCTTAGTTACTTAAGTCGTGTCAGACTCCTGCAACACCATGGATGGTAATGATAGATCACAGAGATCAAAGATCCACAGGACTAGTTCTACTTGTCCTTGTTCTGAGACCTGAGTAAATTTTTCCTCCAAGTCCTCATACAGGGCAACCTCCCAGTGCCCTCATCAGCTCTCCAGCCATCCAAGCAACACCTTTTTCTATGGCATTTTTCATAGAGTCACTGTAGGTGATACTCCAAAGCTCAATTTAGGACAGCAATTCTATAAGGTAACAGAGGAGGAAGGCCACACACATCAACCCATGGTATTTGACTTAGCCGATGTGCATCCAAGAATAAGATCAACATTCTCTAGGGAGTGGACTGCATATCCTTCAAGCAATCCTCCATAAATATTTGTTAAAAGTTGAGTCATATGTACTTAGAAGTCATATTATTTGAAAAGTACGCATTGAGAATAATTTTCTATTACTGCTTAAAAGCAAATCAGTAATGGTAAAAATCAGTCTAACACATACCCTGAGAAACACTAAAAAGTCACTAGCAATTATTTTCTTTATCATAATTTTTATCATCTGACAAATGTCTGTAATACTACAGTTAAATAAAAAATCAGTAACAAAATATGATGTACAGCATGAAGCACTGGGCAAAGAGAAGGAAATCTACAAAATATTCACTGGTCAGTTCTAAGTGGAAAAGAGTGTGTGTGTGTGTGTGTACATATAGGAAGAGAGAAAGAGAGGGAGAAGAGTGAAAGGAAGGAGATAAATGTTAACTGTCTCTCTCTAGGAGGCAGAATCCTACCATTTTGTGTGGGTTCTCCTTACTCCTAAGATGAGGATGTGGGTGCATGTGGTATGTTTGGAGATAATCCAGGAGGTACTAGAAGGAGACCAGGAAAGTAAAACAGAGCAGGGAAGAAAGTCATTGAGGAGTGCCTTGGTGAGGGGATGACCAGTGTGAGAAGTACAAGAGAAAGAATGACGTTTATCTCATCAAATATGCTGGGACTAACCCAGAACATCGCTTCCCTGGTGACTCAGCTGGTAAAGAATCCACTTGCCAATACAGGTTCAATCCCCTGGAGGAGGAAACAGCAACCCACTCCAGTATTCTTACCTGGAAAATTCCATGGAGAGAGGAGCCTAACAGGCTATAGTCCACAGGGTCACAAAGAATCAGACATGATTGAGTGCTCACGCACATGCACACATGCACACACACACACACACACACACAACCCAGAACACAAGAAGCCACTTAAAATTTATAATCACAGACTTCAAATGGGTGCCCAATACTGGCTGGCAGCATGACCAAATCCATTCTAGTAAGTTTGTCTTCCCCATTGTGGCGGCCATGAGAATGCCTCACGGGGAGCATAATTACCCTATGGGCCCAGCAGCTGTGCTCTGAAATACAGCTCTAAGTTGACACTAAGACCACCTTCCCAGGTGCTGCTTCCCAGTGACTGGGCTCAACAGGGACAACAGGAAACAGGGATTCCTCTGACAGCCAGCTTTGACTCCCCGTCGCCTTGCTGAAACTTCTCTAGATTTTATGGCAGTCTACTACACTTCCCACCCTCCCTTCCTTACCTCTCTCCTTCACTTGGAGGCAGACCTGCATCACTGTCTCACAGCTCTCTAAGCCTCTTCTGGCTTCCTCCCCACTTGTTTCTCACACATGATTCTACTAATAAAATCCTTGCGTGTTTACTCCCATCTTGGCATCTGCTTCTAACAAGACCTGGGCCAATACAGCACTTCCCCAAACTGGGTCTTTCCTCCCTTCTCCTCTCTTCTCAAGAACTCCCCTCTCTTCCCCATCATAGCTGATGTCCTGTTGCCTGTGGCACTGAGACTGTGGAAGTCATCAGATGGAGCCTAAATCCACCGGCATCTCCTTCCATCACAATGTGCGGGAAGAAAGTGGCCCTCCTACCGCCAAACCCCAATATTTCCAAGGGAAAGGATCTCCCTCCCTCCGGTCTTCACTCTTCAGGTCTCTCCTCCTCTCCTGCAGCACCAATCTCCTCACTCTCTGCTGTCCAGCCCCTCTGGCTATCGCCTCATCCATTCCTCATCTCCAAAAGCCAGTTTTTGGGATAAGACATTTACACATCTTATCTCCGCTTAGACACTTACCATTCACTCCTAATTCACTTCATTTTAGTCTCAGCACCCACTGCCCTAGTGCTCTGGCCAAGAACAACATGAGTTCCACTTAGGCAAACCCACAGAACACTCTCCTATCTTCACCCTGCTCAGCTGTTCAGCAGCATTTGGCACAGCAGACCGTTTCCTCATTCTTTAAACCTTCTCTTTTGACTGATACCACAAACTCCTACCCAGCTGGCTACTCCTTCTCGGTCTCTTTTCCTGGACCTTTCTTTTTTGCCATATATCCAAATGTGGTGTCTTCCAAGGCTCTCAACTCTTTCCTCAGCCCTTTCTCCCTATGTGAGCTTATCCATGGCCTGGTTTTTATCAATACGCATATAACAGTCAAGTTTACATTCCTCCAATATTCAGATTTTCTAATCACCTACCTACTCCACATCTCTGCTGAGATGTCTAATGAGCATCCCAAATTTAATAGATAAAGAGGGTTTTTAAAAATTTCTCTCCCCAGATATGCTTCTTTCTGGCCCTCTTCTCAGTAAACAACAGCACTATGTAACCCTCTCTTTCCCCCTACTTGGAGGCAGACCTGCATCACTGTCTCACAGCTCTCTAAGCCTCTTCTGGCTTCCTCCCCACTTGTTTCTCACACATGATTCTACTAATAAAATCCTTGCGTGTTTACTCCCATCTTGGCATCTGCTTCTAACAAGACCTGGGCCAATACAGCACTTCCCCAAACTGGGTCTTTCCTCCCTTCTCCTCTCTTCTCAAGAACTCCCCTCTCTTCCCCATCATAGCTGATGTCCTGTTGCCTGTGGCACTGAGACTGTGGAAGTCATCAGATGGAGCCTAAATCCACCGGCATCTCCTTCCATCACAATGTGCGGGAAGAAAGTGGCCCTCCTACCGCCAAACCCCAATATTTCCAAGGGAAAGGATCTCCTCCTCCGGTCTTCACTCTTCAGGTCTCTCCTCCTCTCCTGCAGCACCAATCTCCTCACTCTCTGCTGTCCAGCCCCTCTGGCTATCGCCTCATCCATTCCTCATCTCCAAAAGCCAGTTTTTGGGATAAGACATTTACACATCTTATCTCCGCTTAGACACTTACCATTCACTCCTAATTCACTTCATTTTAGTCTCAGCACCCACTGCCCTAGTGCTCTGGCCAAGAACAACATGAGTTCCACTTAGGCAAACCCACAGAACACTCTCCTATCTTCACCCTGCTCAGCTGTTCAGCAGCATTTGGCACAGCAGACCGTTTCCTCATTCTTTAAACCTTCTCTTTTGACTGATACCACAAACTCCTACCCAGCTGGCTACTCCTTCTCGGTCTCTTTTCCTGGACCTTTCTTTTTTGCCATATATCCAAATGTGGTGTCTTCCAAGGCTCTCAACTCTTTCCTCAGCCCTTTCTCCCTATGTGAGCTTATCCATGGCCTGGTTTTTATCAATACGCATATAACAGTCAAGTTTACATTCCTCCAATATTCAGATTTTCTAATCACCTACCTACTCCACATCTCTGCTGAGATGTCTAATGAGCATCCCAAATTTAATAGATAAAGAGGGTTTTTAAAAATTTCTCTCCCCAGATATGCTTCTTTCTGGCCCTCTTCTCAGTAAACAACAGCACTATGTAACCTGTTTGTATTAGTTAGAGATCTAGGAGTAACCCTTAATTCTTCCCTCTTCAACTCCAACCTATAAGGAAAGGCAGATGTGTTTTACCTCGTGTATTTCTATGTTTTATCCATTATCTGGACTTTCCTTTCCTACATGACTGAATCTTTCCATTTCCCTTGCACAGTAGAGGGAAAGGCTCCTCAAAGAGTAGGACGTATCTCTGGGTAGTCCTCCTGGGGTTACAGAGTTAGGCTCTAGCCCCCTGGAGGATGCTGCATGCTTCTGTGGGGATCCTCTGCTGTCCAGGGCTCTCACGCTGAGACCATGCACAGAGAAAAGCACAAAAGTGATGAGTATTGGAAATATGTATCCCACTGAAACCAGATTAGCAACCACAGTGCAGTTTCTCAAGGTGAGAGTGGCTGGTTGCTGTCTTATGTTTTATTGGTTGCTGAAAGAAAAGGTGGTGGGGAGAGGAATCATCAGGAAAGCTTCATAAAGTAGGGATCAAATCACCACCGCCCTTGGCAAGGGGGAAGGAGGTGAATCATGATTTTCACATCAAAAGTCAACCCCTTTTTAATCCTCCAGACTGATCTGAAGCCATGATTTTTTAAACTGCAACAAAAGAGCTTAGTGTAAATAAGTGTTGAATTAATTAAATTACAGGGGAAAAAACTAAACATGTTGAACTATAATCCCAGAGAAATGAACGTATACAGTTCTCTAGAAATGTGTATATTTACAACAGCTATATTAATAATAATAAAAAAGTTGAAACATCCCAAACATCCATCAGGAGTAAAAGAAAGAAATAGTGGTCTGTTCATATAGATGAATACTACATGTTAAAAAAGAATGAACAATGGATACACTTATCAACACAGACAAATTTCAAAGATAGTTAAAAAGAATGAGACAACTCTACAGTGACTCCCTTAACACAGCATATAACAGTCAAGTTTACATTCCTCCAATATTCAGATTTTCTAATCACCTACCTACTCCACATCTCTGCTGAGATGTCTAATGAGCATCCCAAATTTAATAGATAAAGAGGGTTTTTAAAAATTTCTCTCCCCAGATATGCTTCTTTCTGGCCCTCTTCTCAGTAAACAACAGCACTATGTAACCTGTTTGTATTAGTTAGAGATCTAGGAGTAACCCTTAATTCTTCCCTCTTCAACTCCAACCTATAAGGAAAGGCAGATGTGTTTTACCTCGTGTATTTCTATGTTTTATCCATTATCTGGACTTTCCTTTCCTACATGACTGAATCTTTCCATTTCCCTTGCACAGTAGAGGGAAAGGCTCCTCAAAGAGTAGGACGTATCTCTGGGTAGTCCTCCTGGGGTTACAGAGTTAGGCTCTAGCCCCCTGGAGGATGCTGCATGCTTCTGTGGGGATCCTCTGCTGTCCAGGGCTCTCACGCTGAGACCATGCACAGAGAAAAGCACAAAAAGTGATGAGTATTGGAAATATGTATCCCACTGAAACCAGATTAGCAACCACAGTGCAGTTTCTCAAGGTGAGAGTGGCTGGTTGCTGTCTTATGTTTTATTGGTTGCTGAAAGAAAAGGTGGTGGGGAGAGGAATCATCAGGAAAGCTTCATAAAGTAGGGATCAAATCACCACCGCCCTTGGCAAGGGGGAAGGAGGTGAATCATGATTTTCACATCAAAAGTCAACCCCTTTTTAATCCTCCAGACTGATCTGAAGCCATGATTTTTTAAACTGCAACAAAAAGAGCTTAGTGTAAATAAGTGTTGAATTAATTAAATTACAGGGGAAAAAAAACTAAACATGTTGAACTATAATCCCAGAGAAATGAACGTATACAGTTCTCTAGAAATGTGTATATTTACAACAGCTATATTAATAATAATAAAAAAGTTGAAACATCCCAAACATCCATCAGGAGTAAAAGAAAGAAATAGTGGTCTGTTCATATAGATGAATACTACATGTTAAAAAAGAATGAACAATGGATACACTTATCAACACAGACAAATTTCAAAGATATTAGATTGAACCAAGGAAATCAAACACAAAACAGAATGTGGCAGACACACTCTACAGTGACTCCCCTTAACACAGCAAATCTGTATCCAATCCTCTCCTTTTGATGGAGGGGGAGCCTGTGACTTGTTTCTAACAATAGAATAAGGCAAAGGACATTGCTTCTTTGATTACACAATGATACACATCACAAGTGATGGAACACAACTTCTCCCATGACTCTGTCACTGTATACAAGGCTCTGTCTTTGTAAGTCAGAGAGAGAGATTCTCCTTTACGTCCATGAAGTAGCTGTCATACTGTGAGAGAGCCTGTGACAAGAGATCCATGTGGCAAAGAACTACAAGTATCTCCCTAGAACTGAGAGTGCCCTTTGGCCAACAGTCATACAATCATAAGGAGGTGAATTCTGCCAAGAACCTGAATGAGCTTGCAAGCAGCTTCTTCCCCATCAAGTCATCAGATGAGAATACAGCCCAGTCATCTAGATTAGACATAACTTTCCTTCCAGGAAGCAAGTGGCTTTTAATTTCGTGGCTACAGTCACCGTCTGCAGTGATTTTGGAACTCGAGAAAATAAAATCTGTCACTGCCTCCACCTTTTCCCCTTCTATTTGCCATGATGTGATGAGAGGATTTGATTAGTTCTTCAGGAATCCCTGTGATGCAGATGTCTTCCGATGAGGCTCAGATGTGTCTATCTCCCTCTGGAAGCTTGGTGCTCCAGAATGTCACTTAGCTAGCATGAGTCAACCTGGCCAACAATGCAGCAACTGCATTGCCAGGGGACTTTATCGTCCTATACCCTCTTTGTGTCCACGTCCCACTTGGTATAGGCTATGCTCTTGGATATTCACATACTGAGGATCCTGGGAAGTCTCTAGTTATTTCCTGCCTCTTGAAGTCAATCACCCAGACAGGCATTTTCCCTGCCCCATCCCACCCCTCCCACCCCTAGGAGGGTTCTCATATCTTTGCTAAAGCCTCCTGCCTGTTCTGCTCCCAACATGACTCAGTCAGTCCTAGTCTCTGCTTGATCCTCTGCTGACAATCCAGCTTTGCTCGTGTTCTCTTCAGGTAGGCTGCAAGACATGCTTCTGTTCCTCAGTACTTTTTCAAGGTATGTATTCATCTTAGAATTTTCCTCCCTTCTCCTAGGAAAGATTAACCCCTATCTTTTTAGGGGATAGGAGTCGGTAAGGATAGCTAACTGGGGAATATCAGCTCAGCTCCTGCACAGGCGTGACCCTCATCTTCCTTATCCCTATATGCAGGATGAGAGGAGGAAGGAATGCAGATAAGCCCCATCCAACAACACAGCCATAATCACACAGCTTCACCCTGGAGGCATGTGCCCAGTCCTTTCAAAACACTCAGCACCCTCAGGGGAAAAAAAATCTCAGCCTTGTGATTCTCACAATCAACCCTGGTTTCTGTCCCAGTATCAAATTCGAGTTGCATCTCCTATAAAGCCAGCGAGGGACTTTCCTAGTAGTCCAGTGGCTAAGACTCTGAGCTCCCAACACAGGGGACCTGGGCTCAATCCCTGGTCAGGGAACTAGATCCCACATGCCACAACTAAGAAACAGCACAGTCAAACAAATAAATTTTTTTTAAAAAAGCCAACAAAACCCTGAGATCCTTTGATTGTTCTTGCACTCGCTTTTCCAGGCTTTTGAAGGTCCCTAGCAATGGGATTATGTAGCCATATAAAACTGGCAATAAATGTGGCTATATCAATTTATAATGGTACATGTATACAGTATAATATTTAATATTATATATGTATAATATATAATATAGATTAGTTATATAATATATTATATAATATTATATTAATATATAATATAGATTACATATCTATTTTATATGTTGTTGATACATATTTATATGTACTATACATATAGGCACTATATAAACTCAAGAGACCTGGGTTTGATCCCTGGATTGGAAAGATTCCATAGAGAAGGGAAAGGCTACCCACTCCAGTATTCTTGCCTTGGAAATTCCATAGACAGAGGAGCCCGGCAGGCTACAGTCCATGCAGTTGCAAAGAGTTGGACACAAATGAGCAACTAACACTCTCATACAGTATATTTATTATATACAAGTCACAGGGTCCACATCTAATATGTATTATACTACTACACTATAAATAATAAAGTATACATAGGTAAATACTTGTATTTCTAACAGCAACAATTTAAGATCTCAGACCCCCCCCCCCCTTACTTTTCAAGGTATGTATTCATCTTAGAATTTTCCTCCCTTCTCCTAGGAAAGATTAACCCCTATCTTTTTAGGGGATAGGAGTCGGTAAGGATAGCTAACTGGGGAATATCAGCTCAGCTCCTGCACAGGCGTGACCCTCATCTTCCTTATCCCTATATGCAGGATGAGAGGAGGAAGGAATGCAGATAAGCCCCATCCAACAACACAGCCATAATCACACAGCTTCACCCTGGAGGCATGTGCCCAGTCCTTTCAAAACACTCAGCACCCTCAGGGGAAAAAAAATCTCAGCCTTGTGATTCTCACAATCAACCCTGGTTTCTGTCCCAGTATCAAATTCGAGTTGCATCTCCTATAAAGCCAGCGAGGGACTTTCCTAGTAGTCCAGTGGCTAAGACTCTGAGCTCCCAACACAGGGGACCTGGGCTCAATCCCTGGTCAGGGAACTAGATCCCACATGCCACAACTAAGAAACAGCACAGTCAAACAAATAAATTTTTTTTAAAAAGCCAACAAAACCCTGAGATCCTTTGATTGTTCTTGCACTCGCTTTTCCAGGCTTTTGAAGGTCCCTAGCAATGGGATTATGTAGCCATATAAAACTGGCAATAAATGTGGCTATATCAATTTATAATGGTACATGTATACAGTATAATATTTAATATTATATATGTATAATATATAATATAGATTAGTTATATAATATATTATATAATATTATATTAATATATAATATAGATTACATATCTATTTTATATGTTGTTGATACATATTTATATGTACTATACATATAGGCACTATATAAACTCAAGAGACCTGGGTTTGATCCCTGGATTGGAAAGATTCCATAGAGAAGGGAAAGGCTACCCACTCCAGTATTCTTGCCTTGGAAATTCCATAGACAGAGGAGCCCGGCAGGCTACAGTCCATGCAGTTGCAAAGAGTTGGACACAAATGAGCAACTAACACTCTCATACAGTATATTTATTATATACAAGTCACAGGGTCCACATCTAATATGTATTATACTACTACACTATAAATAATAAAGTATACATAGGTAAATACTTGTATTTCTAACAGCAACAATTTAAGATCACAGTCTCTTTCCACTCTCCCTCCTCCTCTATCATGTATCTCCCCCAAAATCAGGCAGCCCTGGATGGCTCATTGGCATTTGGGGGATCTGACTGAGAAGAATTCAAGTTAGAGACATCCTTGGTGTGTGCATTTAGAGGAATATCTGTGGTCACTTCCATGCGCAGGTCAGTGATGGTGAGCTGTCCCACTGGAGGCACGGCCTTGACAGCCCGGTCTGCCAGACCGTCCGGCGTCGTGCCGTGTCCTCTCTAAGTGAAAATAAGGCAGAGGTGGACGGATCTATGTCACTTATACCAACATTCTTATTTCTCAGATCCTACACCTTTTCCTTCCTCTTTGTTCCCCCACATCCAAATACAACTAAGAAGGGAGCAGTCGCTGCCAGGTTTCTTCTTAGTTTCTTACCCTGCCACCTCCCATCAGATAAACACACATACACATACACACACACACACACACGATACTGTGGTCTGTTCCCCTAACACATTTAGCATCCAAGCCATTTATATGGATGAATACCCACTAAGGCCCAAGGATTGTCTAGACTCTAAACAGCAAATAGACCACAGGTCCCATACCAGGAGTTTTGGAAAAATCATTCCTGGTATATTTCACAAGTGCTTATCTGTCCTCCATATGAAATGTAAAAGCTGGACCTGTCACATCCAGTTTCATTATTGATCGTAGGGATAACCACAGGGTGAACCAGAGAATAGCTGCTGTGATTAATTTCTGACTCAGGCCTTTAACACCATCTTGATGCTAACTGGCAGTGATCAGATCTGTTCCCTCCAGACATTTGGGGCCTCATGAGATCGGCAACCAGAACAAGACACACATCTCAATTCCCAAATGAACAGGATGGCATTTGAGGTCTTAGCAGTCTTGGTCCCTGAACTTCGTCTGCCCCTGGTAGACCAAGTTAGGAAAGGACAGCTTTTACCTTGTGGAATAGTCATTGCTTACCCTACTCCATGCTAATCCAAATAACAAATCAAAGTTTTTTTCTCACAGGGTCCACATCTAATATGTATTATACTACTACACTATAAATAATAAAGTATACATAGGTAAATACTTGTATTTCTAACAGCAACAATTTAAGATCACAGTCTCTTTCCACTCTCCCTCCTCCTCTATCATGTATCTCCCCCAAAATCAGGCAGCCCTGGATGGCTCATTGGCATTTGGGGGATCTGACTGAGAAGAATTCAAGTTAGAGACATCCTTGGTGTGTGCATTTAGAGGAATATCTGTGGTCACTTCCATGCGCAGGTCAGTGATGGTGAGCTGTCCCACTGGAGGCACGGCCTTGACAGCCCGGTCTGCCAGACCGTCCGGCGTCGTGCCGTGTCCTCTCTAAGTGAAAATAAGGCAGAGGTGGACGGATCTATGTCACTTATACCAACATTCTTATTTCTCAGATCCTACACCTTTTCCTTCCTCTTTGTTCCCCCACATCCAAATACAACTAAGAAGGGAGCAGTCGCTGCCAGGTTTCTTCTTAGTTTCTTACCCTGCCACCTCCCATCAGATAAACACACATACACATACACACACACACACACACGATACTGTGGTCTGTTCCCCTAACACATTTAGCATCCAAGCCATTTATATGGATGAATACCCACTAAGGCCCAAGGATTGTCTAGACTCTAAACAGCAAATAGACCACAGGTCCCATACCAGGAGTTTTGGAAAAATCATTCCTGGTATATTTCACAAGTGCTTATCTGTCCTCCATATGAAATGTAAAAGCTGGACCTGTCACATCCAGTTTCATTATTGATCGTAGGGATAACCACAGGGTGAACCAGAGAATAGCTGCTGTGATTAATTTCTGACTCAGGCCTTTAACACCATCTTGATGCTAACTGGCAGTGATCAGATCTGTTCCCTCCAGACATTTGGGGCCTCATGAGATCGGCAACCAGAACAAGACACACACTCTCAATTCCCAAATGAACAGGATGGCATTTGAGGTCTTAGCAGTCTTGGTCCCTGAACTTCGTCTGCCCCTGGTAGACCAAGTTAGGAAAGGACAGCTTTTACCTTGTGGAATAGTGTATGAGAAATTCTCCAGTTTTCAGAAACAATATAAATGCAGTGCTTCTACTCACTGTTGTTAAAGGTCCAGATCTGGAAGTCCTCAAAAGATGTTCCCGAGCCCAGAGTAATCAGCTGGCCTCCCCTAAAGCACATTAAGTGGTGACCTGACTAATAAAGTGGCCCAGAAAGAAACCCTTATGGTAAAACAATTCTATTTTTATAAGAGCTACAAGGAAGACTATTAATGGCAATGCTTTTTTTATTAAATATCAAGCTTGCCCAAAAAAGTGGTGTTCAGGTCCTCACATCCCTGAGATGCGAGAGACCTCCGGAGCTTAAACCAACCAGCCCCCAGGAGTTGCTGGTTTCTTTTCCTATAAAAATTTTGTCTACGAAAAGCATGACTTTTTTTTATGTCCTTTGGCCTTTCTGCTTCCTATGCATTCAGTATCCCCAAAGTAAATTCAAAGTCTATCTGTCTAAATAGACTTGTGTTATTAGTTAGCGCTCTATGAAGAAATGTCATCTCTACCTTCATGAATATGGTGGTCCTGATTCTAGGGGTAATAGCCAAATAGTAGCTTGTCCCAGTGGTCTAAGAAGCTCTTTTCTCATTTTTCAGGATAAAAATAAAGATTACTCCATAGATCGGTGATTCTGTCTTGGCAGACAGAGTTTCAAAGTCTGAGAACCAGAGTCTACTAGA
The DNA here is from genome assembly GCA_022376925.1 of Tragulus kanchil. Classification (NCBI taxonomy): domain Eukaryota; kingdom Metazoa; phylum Chordata; class Mammalia; order Artiodactyla; family Tragulidae; genus Tragulus; species Tragulus kanchil. The sequence goes on along the minus strand of JAIOJX010000029.1, from coordinate 111,495,203 downwards.
TGAACATTCAGAGGCTTAATTTCAGAATCTCAAATGACAGAAATAATCTCACTGACTGCCAACAAGGGCTGGCATGCTAGGCAAGTTTTGGAAAAATCATTCCTGGTATATTTCACAAGTGCTTATCTGTCCTCCATATGAAATGTAAAAGCTGGACCTGTCACATCCAGTTTCATTATTGATCGTAGGGATAACCACAGGGTGAACCAGAGAATAGCTGCTGTGATTAATTTCTGACTCAGGCCTTTAACACCATCTTGATGCTAACTGGCAGTGATCAGATCTGTTCCCTCCAGACATTTGGGGCCTCATGAGATCGGCAACCAGAACAAGACACACACTCTCAATTCCCAAATGAACAGGATGGCATTTGAGGTCTTAGCAGTCTTGGTCCCTGAACTTCGTCTGCCCCTGGTAGACCAAGTTAGGAAAGGACAGCTTTTACCTTGTGGAATAGTGTATGAGAAATTCTCCAGTTTTCAGAAACAATATAAATGCAGTGCTTCTACTCACTGTTGTTAAAGGTCCAGATCTGGAAGTCCTCAAAAGATGTTCCCGAGCCCAGAGTAATCAGCTGGCCTCCCCTAAAGCACATTAAGTGGTGACCTGACTAATAAAGTGGCCCAGAAAGAAACCCTTATGGTAAAACAATTCTATTTTTATAAGAGCTACAAGGAAGACTATTAATGGCAATGCTTTTTTTATTAAATATCAAGCTTGCCCAAAAAAGTGGTGTTCAGGTCCTCACATCCCTGAGATGCGAGAGACCTCCGGAGCTTAAACCAACCAGCCCCCAGGAGTTGCTGGTTTCTTTTCCTATAAAAATTTTGTCTCGAAAAGCATGACTTTTTTATGTCCTTTGGCCTTTCTGCTTCCTATGCATTCAGTATCCCCAAAGTAAATTCAAAGTCTATCTGTCTAAATAGACTTGTGTTATTAGTTAGCGCTCTATGAAGAAATGTCATCTCTACCTTCATGAATATGGTGGTCCTGATTCTAGGGGTAATAGCCAAATAGTAGCTTGTCCCAGTGGTCTAAGAAGCTCTTTTCTCATTTTTCAGGATAAAAATAAAGATTACTCCATAGATCGGTGATTCTGTCTTGGCAGACAGAGTTTCAAAGTCTGAGAACCAGAGTCTACTAGATGAACATTCAGAGGCTTAATTTCAGAATCTCAAATGACAGAAATATTCTCACTGACTGCCAACAAGGGCTGGCATGCTAGGCAAATTTTGACATTTTAAACAGCCTTAAAACAATAGAGAATACCATCTCTTGAATTTCCATTTTTCAAACTGTATTCTTGAACTGCCTCCACAACAAAAAAATGTTAAAGTGCAGTCATTGAGAAAATTACCTGATGAATCATCAAGAATACTTGTTGATACACAAGGAACTATGCTAAGTACCTTGGTGAAAAATAAATGGGACACAATTTCCATCAGGAGAACAATATAATCCAGTCAGGGAGTCAAAACATGTACACTGGTGAACACAAATAGAATGCAAGAAGTGCCACCAAAGAGGTACAAACAAGCTATAGGATTTCAGATGCAAGAGATTACTTCTAGTTAAAGAGACTCCAAGAAGATCTTAAAGGAGGTGACATCTGAGCTGTGTCTTACAGTGTGTGCACAGTCTTGCTACTAGATCTGCCAAGTATTTCTCCAGTTACCCACTCAATAATGTTTTCTTGCCCATGGAGCTCATGGGTATGACTTGTGAGAGTTTTTTATTACTGCATAACATATACTACAAATTTAGTAACTTAAAACAACACACATTTGTCATCTCATAGTTTCTGTTGGATCCAGACATGAGTAGCTAGCTTCTCTACTCAGGGTCTCAAGTCATTAGCTGGGCTGTGTTCTCACCTGGAGTTCTTCCAAGTTCACTCAGGTTGTTGGCAGAATTTTCTTGCATTGGAGGACTGAAGTCCCTGTTTTTTCAGGCTGTTGTTTGGCGTTGCTTTCATCTCTTAGAGGCCACCCCCATAGTGGAGCCGCAGGGCCGGCTGACAATATTGTAGCTTTCTTTTTCAGGACTGGCAGGAGAATGTGTGATTTGGTGGAAATTAGACTTTCTTTTAAAGGAGGGGGTCCTTAACCTGATTCTAGGGTAATAGCCAAATAGTAGCTTGTCCCAGTGGTCTAAGAAGCTCTTTTCTCATTTTTCAGGATAAAATAAAGATTACTCCATAGATCGGTGATTCTGTCTTGGCAGACAGAGTTTCAAAGTCTGAGAACCAGAGTCTACTAGATGAACATTCAGAGGCTTAATTTCAGAATCTCAAATGACAGAAATATTCTCACTGACTGCCAACAAGGGCTGGCATGCTAGGCAAATTTTGACATTTTAAACAGCCTTAAAACAATAGAGAATACCATCTCTTGAATTTCCATTTTTCAAACTGTATTCTTGAACTGCCTCCACAACAAAAAAATGTTAAAGTGCAGTCATTGAGAAAATTACCTGATGAATCATCAAGAATACTTGTTGATACACAAGGAACTATGCTAAGTACCTTGGTGAAAAAATAAATGGGACACAATTTCCATCAGGAGAACAATATAATCCAGTCAGGGAGTCAAAACATGTACACTGGTGAACACAAATAGAATGCAAGAAGTGCCACCAAAGAGGTACAAACAAGCTATAGGATTTCAGATGCAAGAGATTACTTCTAGTTAAAGAGACTCCAAGAAGATCTTAAAGGAGGTGACATCTGAGCTGTGTCTTACAGTGTGTGCACAGTCTTGCTACTAGATCTGCCAAGTATTTCTCCAGTTACCCACTCAATAATGTTTTCTTGCCCATGGAGCTCATGGGTATGACTTGTGAGAGTTTTTTATTACTGCATAACATATACTACAAATTTAGTAACTTAAAACAACACACATTTGTCATCTCATAGTTTCTGTTGGATCCAGACATGAGTAGCTAGCTTCTCTACTCAGGGTCTCAAGTCATTAGCTGGGCTGTGTTCTCACCTGGAGTTCTTCCAAGTTCACTCAGGTTGTTGGCAGAATTTTCTTGCATTGGAGGACTGAAGTCCCTGTTTTTGCAGGCTGTTGTTTGGCGTTGCTTTCATCTCTTAGAGGCCACCCTCATAGTGGAGCCTCATGGCCTTCTGACAACATGGCAGCTTACTTTTTCAAGACCAGCAAGAGAATCTGTAATTTGGTGGAAATTAGACTTTCTTTTAAAGCAGGGAGTCCTTAACCTCCAGAATCAAATGCCTGATTGTAACAATAATAGAAATAAAGCACACAATAAATACAATGGACTTGAATCATCCCCAAACCATCCCTACCTGACTCCATGTCTGTGAAAAAATTGCTTTCCATGAAACCAGTCCCTAGTGCCAAAAAAGACTGGGACTGCTGCTTTAAAGGACTCACCTGATTAGAGCAGGCCACCAGGGTAAACTCCCTTTTAACTTAAAGGCACTGATTAAGGACCTTAATTACATTTTTAAAATCTCTCCACTTTTGGCATGTCATGTGACCTAACCACCCCCAGGAAATCCTATCATGTGCACAGGTTGCCCTACTCAAGAGGAGGGGATTATACAGGACTGATAGACTAGAAAGTGGAAATCTTGGGGTCCATCTTGAGGCTATTCTTCCTACCACATGGTTCAAGCCAAAGTGTAAGCTTTACCATCCTTGTGTTATACAAACCTTACTACAAACTCCATCTGTCTATTAATGTAAACCACTAGGACTATAAGAAGCAAATAAAGGGATAGTGAATATGGAGAGACAGTAGCAGATTGAACTTTCAGACACACTTGCCATCTTGCCATCACATCGTGCATGTTCATTATGCTTTGTGTGTGTATATATATATTATATATATATATATATATATATATATATATGGTATGTATGTATGTATATATATATATATATACACCAGGACCTCCCTGGTGGCCCAGTGGCTGGGACTCCACCCTCCCAATATGGGGTACCTGGGCTTGATCCTTGGTCAGGGAACTAGATCCCACATACTGCAACTAAGACCTGGAGTGACCAAATAAATAAATAAATAAATAAATATTAAAAAAAAAAAATATATATATATATACACACAACATTACTACAATAGAGTACACAACATGCACATATACACACTACACAGGCTGTTTTTACAATACACCATTGAATACTTCTCCTGTGTATAGTGGGGTCTGTTTCACCCCCTCTTGGATCTGGACAGAATTTTGTAGCTACCTCAGCCATTGGAGTATGGCAGAGTGATGCTAAATTACTTTTGAGACTAAGTCATAAAAGTAATACCCTCTTCCACCTTGTCTCTTGAGACATTCTCCCTTGGAACCCAGCCACCGTGCTGTGAGAACACCAGTCTCTTAGAAAAGCCACATGAAGGTGTTCCAGCTGACAGTCCCAGCTAAGGCCCCAGCCAACAGTCAGCAATAAATAGCAGATATGTGAGTGAATAAGTTTCAGATGACTCCAACCCCCAACCATGCTGTCATCCCTCACCTTTGAGCCACACCAGCAAATGCCATGCTGAAATCACAGATTGATGAACAAAACAGATGATTGTTGTTTCAAGCCACTTAATTTGGGGTGACTTGCTATGCAGCAATATAGGACTGGAATAGACGTGGAATGGCAATCTGGACCCTGGCAGCTCAGAACATGCCCAGGATCAAGTGGAAACCCTCCCGTGGATAGGAAGGTGGAAGTGTTACAGATGTGAATACCCAGCATCCTAGCAAGTGGAAATCTTGGGGTCCATCTTGAGGCTATTCTTCCTACCACATGGTTCAAGCCAAAGTGTAAGCTTTACCATCCTTGTGTTATACAAACCTTACTACAAACTCCATCTGTCTATTAATGTAAACCACTAGGACTATAAGAAGCAAATAAAGGGATAGTGAATATGGAGAGACAGTAGCAGATTGAACTTTCAGACACACTTGCCATCTTGCCATCACATCGTGCATGTTCATTATGCTTTGTGTGTGTATATATATATTATATATATATATATATATATATATATATGGTATGTATGTATGTATATATATATATATACACCAGGACCTCCCTGGTGGCCCAGTGGCTGGGACTCCACCCTCCCAATATGGGGTACCTGGGCTTGATCCTTGGTCAGGGAACTAGATCCCACATACTGCAACTAAGACCTGGAGTGACCAAATAAATAAATAAATAAATAAATATTAAAAAAAAAAAATATATATATATATACACACAACATTACTACAATAGAGTACACAACATGCACATATACACACTACACAGGCTGTTTTTACAATACACCATTGAATACTTCTCCTGTGTATAGTGGGGTCTGTTTCACCCCCTCTTGGATCTGGACAGAATTTTGTAGCTACCTCAGCCATTGGAGTATGGCAGAGTGATGCTAAATTACTTTTGAGACTAAGTCATAAAAGTAATACCCTCTTCCACCTTGTCTCTTGAGACATTCTCCCTTGGAACCCAGCCACCGTGCTGTGAGAACACCAGTCTCTTAGAAAAGCCACATGAAGGTGTTCCAGCTGACAGTCCCAGCTAAGGCCCCAGCCAACAGTCAGCAATAAATAGCAGATATGTGAGTGAATAAGTTTCAGATGACTCCAACCCCCAACCATGCTGTCATCCCTCACCTTTGAGCCACACCAGCAAATGCCATGCTGAAATCACAGATTGATGAACAAAACAGATGATTGTTGTTTCAAGCCACTTAATTTGGGGTGACTTGCTATGCAGCAATATAGGACTGGAATAGACGTGGAATGGCAATCTGGACCCTGGCAGCTCAGAACATGCCCAGGATCAAGTGGAAACCCTCCCGTGGATAGGAAGGTGGAAGTGTTACAGATGTGAATACCCAGCATCCTAGCAATTATACAGCATTCTAATCTTCCTGCTTCAATCTGGGGTCCCTCCATACAGCAGATTAACAACTCTGAGCTGCTGTCACAGGGAGTTGGACCTGCTGTTCCCAGGCAAAAGAAGAAACAGGGGGTGAGGGATGAGGGGTGGCGGGGGAGCAGGGGTGCTGGGGCTGAAGAGATGAATGAAGAACAATAGAATCAGAGAAAGAGATTCAGAGGACCAAAGAGGCTGATTTTTTAAATTGGGGCCTGAAATGCGAATAGACATGTAAATGGGGGAACATTAGAAAAGACAGAGACATTAATGAAAGATACCCCTATACACACCCTTAGCTGCAGGCAAGAGGCGGCCCAACCTCTACCCTCTTGCCCTCCTAGGTTTGGGAAAAGGGATTTGGTTTCCAAACACAAACTGAACTTTTTACTACCATGCCACGTCCCTGGTTCTTTACAAAGCATGTATTTCCAGCTGTTTGGCTGCATCTCAAGAGGCACAAAATAAGAAAGACTTTTTACATGTGTTCTTGCTTACTTGGCTGGGTGTTGGAGACAGGGTTTCTGAAGGATCCGGAAATTCAGCATAAATGGAGCAATGTGGGGGGTCCCTTTGGACAGCAAAAGTAACTAGTGCGTGAGGCACTACACACACATACTATACACACAACACACACACTACACACAACACACATACACATGCACACATGTGCCACATACACACACACACATACACATGCATACATTGCCATTTAATCGTCAGGAAGAAAAACAGAGACAGGCAGAGTTTGACTGAAACACTTGTAAGAACCTTAGTAAAATTACAAATCCTAGGACTATAATATTTTGCAATCATTTAATTCAATCTCTCTAGGCAAAGCAGTTGAGGTTTAGCCTCAACTAAAGGAAGTAGGAGCCTGTGTTCCCATCCCCGGGTTGGAGCTTTTTCCTCCCATCTCAGTGCTAAGGAAGCCCTCACTGTGCCTCTCCTTGACTTTCAGAAAGATCTACGCTGATGGAGGCTTCAGCAGCAGTCATACACATGCTCATCTGTGTGGCTGTTGTTTAGACTTAAGATTTTAGAAAAAGAAAGGAAGGAATGTGTTGCTTCCTATCATCACCCATGCAGAAAACCATGGGCTTCCTTTTGCTCCCAATATATACAGTCTCATTCCAATATACACAATCTCGTTGTTTATTTTTTTTCAATTTGAACACCAAATCCAGATCCGAAAACTTCAAGGATAAAGTTGTTGCGATAACTTAGGCTCAGAGCAAAGTGACAGAATGGAGGACTCTGAATTACGTCCATAGGGTCCAGATTTAGATCAAAGATGACAAGAGCCACAATGTAATTCCTTGGGGTTTACATAGTGCGTAATTTCTTCCTTCCCTGGAGGCCTTAGTATGAAGTCTTCAAATCAAGCACTACTTGGTTTTATTTTATATATGTTTTCTCTTTCGCCTACAAAGGCAGAAGCAGTGAGTCCAGAATTTCTATATAGGCAGTGTCAACTGAATTAAAAAGATTAGCCCAACAGACTTGAAGATGCATTCCTATAAAATAGAGCTGCTTTATACATTCATGCACAGATTTTTATGGGGATGTGTCTTTATTTCTCTGGGATAAATACCCAGGAGGACAGTCTCTGGGTTATATGGTAGGTGTGTGTCTTTTTTTTTTTTTTTTTAAAGAAACCACCGAACTGTTCTCCAGAGCAGCTCTGCCACTTGACATTCCCACCAGCAATGAGCGAGGGGTCCAGCTCCCATCCTCACTACAAGGGGCTAGTATTGTCACCACTTTCTGTTTTAGCCATTCTGATAGGCATGCAGGGAGATCTCATTGGGATGTTAATCTGTCTTTCCCTAATGGCCAGTTATGATGCTGAACACATTTTCAGATGATTATTTGCTCCCTGTATGTCTTCTGTAAAATGTCTCTTTATGTCTTTCACCCATTTTCTTGGATTCCTTTTTTTTTTTTTTTAACTGTTGAGTTTCAACAGCCTATTACATATTACAGATAGGAGTTCTTTGTCAAACAAGTGGTTTGCAAATATTTTCTCTCACTCTGTAATTTGTCTTTTCCTCCTTGTGCCACAGTCTTATACCTCTAGTGTTCTTGTATCTTACTGAACTTACTGCTTCTGGGAGGGATTTCTTTTGTGGATTTCTTGGGATGTTCTACATAGTCAGTCATGTTATCTGCAAATAGAGACTGTTTTATTTCTTCTTTAGTGATCCATATACCTTTTATTTCCTTTTTTGCATTCTTGAATTAATTTTTTTTCTTCCAGTCTATTTATTTCTGTCATTCAGACTGGGTAATGTCTATTGTTCTTTCTTCCAATTCACGGATTCTTTCCTGTCTCTTCCATTCTGCTGTTGCAGCCATTCACTGAGTTTTTTGTTATCATTTTGTATTTCTGAGTTCACTTGGTTCTTCGTTGTATGCTTCTACTTTTTCTATTTTTTTTCTGAGACTTTCTATTTCTTTGCTGAGGTTTTCTATTTTTTCTCCACTTTTTTCAAGTATGTTTCTAATTGATATTGAAATATACTTTATCATCACTGCTTAAAATCTTTGTCAGAAGATTCTAAAAATCACCGTCATCCCAGTGTTGGCATCTACGGATTTGATTGCCTTTTTCATTGTTTGAGATATCCCTAGTTCTTGATAAGATGAGTGGTCTCTGATTGAATCATAGACATGTTCATATTATATTATGAGACTGGATCTTATCTAAACCTGCTTTAGCTGGCTTTTTCTGACACAATTCTGGCAAGTGCAAGAGAAAAATGCCACTTCATGACTCCGAGATGGCAGGACTCAGCCAGTGAAAAGGATGAAGGGTGTTCTTTGTTACTGCTGGGCACGGATGGGTGTTCCAGGTCTTCACATGGTCATCTTAACACTGTGTTGGGCATGGCCTCATTACAGCCTGTTAATCTGTCTTTCCCTAATGGCCAGTTATGATGCTGAACACATTTTCAGATGATTATTTGCTCCCTGTATGTCTTCTGTAAAATGTCTCTTTATGTCTTTCACCCATTTTCTTGGATTCCTTTTTTTTTTTTTTTAACTGTTGAGTTTCAACAGCCTATTACATATTACAGATAGGAGTTCTTTGTCAAACAAGTGGTTTGCAAATATTTTCTCTCACTCTGTAATTTGTCTTTTCCTCCTTGTGCCACAGTCTTATACCTCTAGTGTTCTTGTATCTTACTGAACTTACTGCTTCTGGGAGGGATTTCTTTTGTGGATTTCTTGGGATGTTCTACATAGTCAGTCATGTTATCTGCAAATAGAGACTGTTTTATTTCTTCTTTAGTGATCCATATACCTTTTATTTCCTTTTTTGCATTCTTGAATTAATTTTTTTTCTTCCAGTCTATTTATTTCTGTCATTCAGACTGGGTAATGTCTATTGTTCTTTCTTCCAATTCACGGATTCTTTCCTGTCTCTTCCATTCTGCTGTTGCAGCCATTCACTGAGTTTTTTGTTATCATTTTGTATTTCTGAGTTCACTTGGTTCTTCGTTGTATGCTTCTACTTTTTCTATTTTTTTTCTGAGACTTTCTATTTCTTTGCTGAGGTTTTCTATTTTTTCTCCACTTTTTTCAAGTATGTTTCTAATTGATATTGAAATATACTTTATCATCACTGCTTAAAATCTTTGTCAGAAGATTCTAAAAATCACCGTCATCCCAGTGTTGGCATCTACGGATTTGATTGCCTTTTTCATTGTTTGAGATATCCCTAGTTCTTGATAAGATGAGTGGTCTCTGATTGAATCATAGACATGTTCATATTATATTATGAGACTGGATCTTATCTAAACCTGCTTTAGCTGGCTTTTTCTGACACAATTCTGGCAAGTGCAAGAGAAAAATGCCACTTCATGACTCCGAGATGGCAGGACTCAGCCAGTGAAAAGGATGAAGGGTGTTCTTTGTTACTGCTGGGCACGGATGGGTGTTCCAGGTCTTCACATGGTCATCTTAACACTGTGTTGGGCATGGCCTCATTACAGCCTGTGATAGCAAATGTCCTGACTCTTCTATAGTGTTCATCACTCAGTCAGGTCTAACTCTTTGGGACTCCATGGATTTCAGCCTGCCAGGCTTCCCTGTCCATGGGATTCTCCAAGCAAGAATACTGGAGTGGGTTGCCATGTCCTTCTCCAGAACATCTTCTCTAGGCCTCCTCTGATACCACCCCAGCAAGGAAGGGGATGGTACCTCATTACTAGTAGACGGAGAGAGAAGTTCAGACTCCCCACGTGGTCTACACCCAAGAACCCATAGTCAGTAAGTTGTGGAGCCAGGACTCAAGCCCAGGTATCTTGGTCTCCAAGGCCAAAGTCTTAACTGCTCCATCATAATGCTAGAGACTGTGATGTTACCTTCATACAAATACTTTTATCTTTGGCCAAAGACTAGGCAGTCATCGAGGCATGAGAATAGTAACTCTGCTGGGGGGAAATATGATGACCCTTTTTATTTAAAAAACACTTTAAAGTACTTTGCCCTCAGGGGAATGGGGGTAGACATATGGTGCTCTAGTCCTCCCACTAAAAAACTTTTTAAAAAACCTCCAGAATTAAATATAAACCAAACATTTAAAAAAACCCAAAAGGTAGAGAGGAGAAGGCAGCCAGGCCAGGCACGTTAGGACAAGAGGAGTGACAGTGGTGCCTTCACTGGTTTATGCTTAATTTTCATAAGCCTTTATTACCTCATCTATGAAATGTAGATACTAATAGTACATCATTAGGTTAAGAGGATTCAGGGAGAAAATTAGTATCAAACATTTGTCACAGGAGTTGGCCTGTAGGAAGTGCTTAATGTTAGAGCCATCACTGCTATTAGCTGTCATATATAATTGTGGGTCCAGGCACTGGCTTTTAACACAAGGAGGTTCCTGTTCCCCCTGAGCTGTTCTTACAATTCTCAAGTTTGTTGTTTACATTTGGACTGATTCTACTAACATCTGTGAGGTTGTAGATTTTGAAGCTTTTTATTTTTTTGAAGCTTATGTTGTTCAACAGCTCTAAATGACAGTCCACTGATTTCTTCAGAATGATCTGGAGCCCTTGTTACAAACACAACTTTCCAGGACCCACCGACCTACTGAATCAGGAAGATTTTGATAGACTTCTCCAACACCACAGCTCAAAAGCATCAATTCTTTGGTACTCAGGCCATCTTTATGGTCTAATTCTCATATCCTTACATGACTATTGGAAAAAGCATAGCTTTAACTATCTGGAGCTTTGTCAGCAAAGTGATATCTGTTCTTTTTAATACACTCTCTGGGTTTGTCATAGCTTTTCTTCCAAAGAGCAAGCGGCTTCTAATTTCATGGCTGCAGACACCGTCCATGGTTATTTTGGAGCCCAGGAAAATAAAACCTGTTACTGTTTGCATGTCTTCCACATGTATTTGCCATTAAGTGATGCGATAATCCTAGTTTTCTGAATGTTGACTTTTAAGCCAGTTTTTTCACTCTCCTCTTCCACCTTCATCAAGAGCCAGTTCAGTTCCTTTTCACTTTCTGCCATTAGAGTGATGTCATCTGCATATCTGAGGTTATTAATATTCCTCCTGGCAATCTTGATTCCAGTTCGTGCTTCATCCAGCTTGACATTTTGCATGATGTGCTCTACATATAAGTTAAATAAGCAGGGTGACAATATACAGCCTTGAAGCACTCCTTTCCCAATTTGGAACCAGTCCATTGTTCCATGTTCAGTCCTGACCATTGCTTCTTGAGCTACATATAAGTTTCTCAGGAGGCAAGTAAGGTGGCCTGGTATTTCCATCTCTTTGAGAATTTTCCAGTTTGTTGTAATCCACACAGTCAAAGGCTTCATTGTAGCCAATGACGCATATGTTTTTCTGGAATTCCCTTGCTTTGTCTATGATCCAGTGAATGTTGGCAATTCGGTTGCTGGTTCCTCTGCTTTTTTCTAAATCCAGCTTGTATATGTAGAAGTTCTCAGTTCATGTATTGTCGACACCTAGGTCAAAGGATTTGGAGCATTACCTTGCTAGTATGTGAAATAAACACTATTATACAGTAGTTTGAGCATTCTTTGGCATTGCCCTTTTAGGGACTGGAATGAAAAATGACCTTTTCCAATCCTGAGCCACTACTGAGTTTTTCAGATTTGTTGGCATATTGAGTGTAGTACTTTAACAGCATCATCTTTTAGGACTTGAAATAGCTCAGCTGGAATTCCATCACCTTCACTAGCTTTGTTCGTAGTGATACTTTCTAAGGGCCAACTTGACTTCACACTCCAAGATGTCTGACTCTAGCTGAGTGATCACACCATTGTGGTCATCCAGCTCATTAAGATCTTTTTCATACAGTTCTTCTGTGTATTTTTGCCACCTTTTCTTAATATCTTCTGCTTCTGTTGGGTCCATACCATTTCTGTCCCTTATTGTGGCCATCTTTGCATGAAACATTCCTTTGGTATCACTGATTTTCTTGAAGAGATCTCTAGTTTTTCCCATTCTATTATTTTGTTATATTAAATTAATTAGATAATTGTTTAAAATAAAGCAGAAAACAAGATTGGAAATACCTTTTGAATGTTGACTTTTAAGCAGTTTTTCACTCTCCTCTTCCACCTTCATCAAGAGCCAGTTCAGTTCCTTTTCACTTTCTGCCATTAGAGTGATGTCATCTGCATATCTGAGGTTATTAATATTCCTCCTGGCAATCTTGATTCCAGTTCGTGCTTCATCCAGCTTGACATTTTGCATGATGTGCTCTACATATAAGTTAAATAAGCAGGGTGACAATATACAGCCTTGAAGCACTCCTTTCCCAATTTGGAACCAGTCCATTGTTCCATGTTCAGTCCTGACCATTGCTTCTTGAGCTACATATAAGTTTCTCAGGAGGCAAGTAAGGTGGCCTGGTATTTCCATCTCTTTGAGAATTTTCCAGTTTGTTGTAATCCACACAGTCAAAGGCTTCATTGTAGCCAATGACGCATATGTTTTTCTGGAATTCCCTTGCTTTGTCTATGATCCAGTGAATGTTGGCAATTCGGTTGCTGGTTCCTCTGCTTTTTTCTAAATCCAGCTTGTATATGTAGAAGTTCTCAGTTCATGTATTGTCGACACCTAGGTCAAAGGATTTGGAGCATTACCTTGCTAGTATGTGAAATAAACACTATTATACAGTAGTTTGAGCATTCTTTGGCATTGCCCTTTTAGGGACTGGAATGAAAAATGACCTTTTCCAATCCTGAGCCACTACTGAGTTTTTCAGATTTGTTGGCATATTGAGTGTAGTACTTTAACAGCATCATCTTTTAGGACTTGAAATAGCTCAGCTGGAATTCCATCACCTTCACTAGCTTTGTTCGTAGTGATACTTTCTAAGGGCCAACTTGACTTCACACTCCAAGATGTCTGACTCTAGCTGAGTGATCACACCATTGTGGTCATCCAGCTCATTAAGATCTTTTTCATACAGTTCTTCTGTGTATTTTTGCCACCTTTTCTTAATATCTTCTGCTTCTGTTGGGTCCATACCATTTCTGTCCCTTATTGTGGCCATCTTTGCATGAAACATTCCTTTGGTATCACTGATTTTCTTGAAGAGATCTCTAGTTTTTCCCATTCTATTATTTTGTTATATTAAATTAATTAGATAATTGTTTAAAATAAAGCAGAAAACAAGATTGGAAATAGTTTAGATATCTACTAGTTGGAAAACTGTTGAGTAAAGGAAATGAAAATTAAGAAAATTGATGGAACTTCCCTGGAGGTCCAGTGACTATGACTCCCAATACAGGGGGCCTGGACTTGATCCCTGGTCAGGCAACTAGACCCTACATGTTGCAATTAAAGATCCTGCATGCAGCAGGTAAAGATGGAACATCTTGCAGGCCACAACTAAGACCTGGCACAGCTAGATAAATAAATAAAGATAAATTAATATGAAAGAAGCTTAACACTGAGAGGATAGTCTTAGGGTATATGTGAAGTTCAAAAGCACACTTTAAAATTATAATGATGCTATAACTATGTAAAATAATCAATGAGTGTGATCAAAGACTAAAATGGAATCATTAAAATAAAAAGAATTTATTTTTAAGATGATAGAATTGATAGAGACAGAGTAGAATAGGTAGGTGGTTGTAAAGTCCTAGTAGGGGATGGTAGGTAGAAGGGAGACACCTGAGAAAGGTTGGGAGGCCAGTGAGTTGATGATAACTCAGGAGAGCTGCTCCTTGTTCAGTAAAGCAGGCTTGACTGGGTATAAACAGCTGATGAAGGAGGAGCTGGCGAAGAAGGAACTAATGATGTATGTCCTGCATCTGCATCTACTTGAGGGGGGCAGTCTTCTACCATCCTATATATATTGCTGTCCACTCAATTGAGAGAGAGCAGAGCAGAGCTTTCCTGCCTGCCCGCTTGCACCTCTTACAAATACCCTATCCTAATAAATCCTCTTCTTACCTATCACTCTGCCTCTCGCTGAATTCCTTCTGCATTGAGGCACGAAGAACCTGAGCCTCAGTAGGTCCAGATGTCAGGTGAGTGCTGGATTACGTCTCGGCCGCGTGGGTTTGAGTCCCAGACAGGGTTTTGGCTGGGATTGAGTCCTGACTACATGGATTCAAGTCCCAAGCAGGGTTTTGGCTGGAATTCAAGCTCCAGCCATGTGGGTTCAAGTCCCAGGCAGGGTTGAATCAGGTCTTGGCCCTGGGTTTATATCTCAATTGAGGTAAAACCCTTTCAGAATTATGGTTGAGTATTTCTCCTTTTCAATGATTTTGTAATATAACTCATTTTTAAAGGGTCAAATGATGCCTCACTAAGATAATAATATATACACAATATAGTATGTATTGCAGTGATATAATATACTTGGAAATGTTTAAAACTTAAGTTGAGTAAAGGAAATGAAAATTAAGAAAATTGATGGAACTTCCCTGGAGGTCCAGTGACTATGACTCCCAATACAGGGGGCCTGGACTTGATCCCTGGTCAGGCAACTAGACCCTACATGTTGCAATTAAAGATCCTGCATGCAGCAGGTAAAGATGGAACATCTTGCAGGCCACAACTAAGACCTGGCACAGCTAGATAAATAAATAAAGATAAATTAATATGAAAGAAGCTTAACACTGAGAGGATAGTCTTAGGGTATATGTGAAGTTCAAAAGCACACTTTAAAATTATAATGATGCTATAACTATGTAAAATAATCAATGAGTGTGATCAAAGACTAAAATGGAATCATTAAAATAAAAAGAATTTATTTTTAAGATGATAGAATTGATAGAGACAGAGTAGAATAGGTAGGTGGTTGTAAAGTCCTAGTAGGGGATGGTAGATAGAAGGGAGACACCTGAGAAAGGTTGGGAGGCCAGTGAGTTGATGATAACTCAGGAGAGCTGCTCCTTGTTCAGTAAAGCAGGCTTGACTGGGTATAAACAGCTGATGAAGGAGGAGCTGGCGAAGAAGGAACTAATGATGTATGTCCTGCATCTGCATCTACTTGAGGGGGGCAGTCTTCTACCATCCTATATATATTGCTGTCCACTCAATTGAGAGAGAGCAGAGCAGAGCTTTCCTGCCTGCCCGCTTGCACCTCTTACAAATACCCTATCCTAATAAATCCTCTTCTTACCTATCACTCTGCCTCTCGCTGAATTCCTTCTGCATTGAGGCACGAAGAACCTGAGCCTCAGTAGGTCCAGATGTCAGGTGAGTGCTGGATTACGTCTCGGCCGCGTGGGTTTGAGTCCCAGACAGGGTTTTGGCTGGGATTGAGTCCTGACTACATGGATTCAAGTCCCAAGCAGGGTTTTGGCTGGAATTCAAGCTCCAGCCATGTGGGTTCAAGTCCCAGGCAGGGTTGAATCAGGTCTTGGCCCTGGGTTTATATCTCAATTGAGGTAAAACCCTTTCAGAATTATGGTTGAGTATTTCTCCTTTTCAATGATTTTGTAATATAACTCATTTTTAAAGGGTCAAATGATGCCTCACTAAGATAATAATATATACACAATATAGTATGTATTGCAGTGATATAATATACTTGATTATTTAGCATACTACATGGTATTTCATTTGGTCTTACCTATAGCATGGAGGTAGTGTAAGCCTCATTTCAACCATGAGGAAACTGAGGCTCTGAGATGTTGAGTAAGCTCACCCAGAACACCATGTAACTAAGAAGTGGAGCAGAGAGTCAGGCGCAGAGCTTGCAGGAGCACAGTCTGCTCTACAACCTGGCCCTGACCCAGTGCACCCTCCTGGAGGCTTTCCTCCTCTACTTTCACAATACAGTTCTTGACTGCTCCTCTCCTCTGGCCGTTCTGGCTGAATTCCAAGAGCACAAACCTGGAATGAAGGAACCTTCACAGTTCTACTCTTGGCTTTCCCTCTCTTTAGACATCATCTTTTAGATCACTGAGATATCCCCAGGGTTTTAACTGTTTCTCTCTGTAGATCCCGACTCCTTTGTTGTCTTACCTCTGAAACCTGCATTTCCAACTGCCTGGCAGGCCTTCACATGTGTTGACATCTCAACCTAAACATATCTAAGACCAGAGCTCCTCTTCCTTCAAAGTACTTCTTTGCCCTCCTAACCTTCAAAGAGCCTGATACTGGGAAAAACTGAGGGCAAGAGGAGAAGGGGGGACCACAGGATGAGATGGTTGGATGGCATCACTAACTCAATGGACATCAGTTTGAGAAAACACAGGGAGATAGTGAAGGACAGAGAAGCATGGTGTGCTGCAGTTCATAGGGCTGCAAAGAGTCAGAAACAACTTAGAGACTGAACAAAAACCTTCATAACCTCTGTTATGATACCATCATTCTCCCAAGTGACCCAGGCTGAAACCTCTCTGAATTCCCTGTACCATCCTCACATTCCTTCACTTGTCAAGGGCATGTAAGTTCTTGCCTCACTTTGTTTATTGCATCATTCACCACCTTTTCCATTCCCACTGCCTCTCTCCAAGTACTGGTCTCATAACCTTTCAATCAGATTGTCCTAAAAGTCCAGTGTGTATATATGTGATATCCACGATGAACATGACCACACTAAGGAAGTCTTGATTATTTGGTGCTGCGGGTTATGAAACTGACTTTTGTCTTTTATATTTTTATTTTTTTACTAGAGAAACCTATTGGCCTGTTGGGAAATAATAACATAATATGACTAGGAGCTACCCAGAGAAACAACATAGTTACCTTCTTCCACTTAGTTTCTGCAAAGTTGAGAACATCAGACAAATAACTCCTTGACTTTTGGGTCACACTGACCACTGAAAGCAACTCAGGAATTAAAAGAGGAATTTCAGAGTTTGCTTTCTTTCTTGTGGTTAATCAAATCCTCAGTATATCTGAAATTGATTGTCCTCAAACTGTAAGAGAAGTGACCTTTGGGGATAACTGACCTCTATTTTTTAGAACCAGGCCCCTTAGATAAGCACCCAAGATATAGAAATTAGGTAATGTTTATCAGTGGGTCCATTACGTGAAACAGAAACCAAAGTACAGTGCCTAAAACAAGCAGTTGATTTCCTTTGCATTAGAATTCTGGGGATGGCACACCCAAGGGGCCTTGATACCATCAAGGACCAGATTCCGCCTAACTTTCTGCTCCTCCATGATTAGTGCACAGCTTCTGCCCTAATTATGCCCATGTTCCAGCAAGAAAGAAGGAAGAACAACAAAGAACTAATGGCATAGGCTAGCTATGGGAAAACCAGCGACTTTTCTGAAAGCCCATCAATTAGGCTTCTATTGAAATCACACTGACATGACTACCTTCACAGCAAGAAAGTCTGGGAACAGAGCTTTCTAGCTGGCAAGTAACCACTCATCTCAAATAGGTTCTTTTAGTAAGGAAAGGAAAAGGTGGGTGGGTAGAAATTGAATATTAGAGAATCATTAGGAAATGTCTGACATAAAGGAAGTACTAGCCTACCTGCACAGGCAGACAGAGTCCTTGTAATTTTTATATGGATGTAACCCCAAACGTCAGGCATTTAAGAAGCATCTAAATAAATGCTTGGCTCTGTTTACCTGCCTGTGTTGCAATGTGCACATGTATCCAGCATATCTTTGAGAGTTCCTTCTCTCTGCACATGTTGCTGTTTAGTTGCTAAATTGTGGCTGACTCTTTGCGATCTCATGGACTGTAGCCCTCCAGGTCTTTCTGTCCATGGGATTTCTCAGACAAGAATACTGAAGTGGGTTGCCATTTTCTTCTCCAGGGGATCTTCCCGACCCAGGGATCAAACTGGTGTCTTCTGCATTGGCAGACGGATTCTTTACCACTGAACCACCAGGGATGTCCACTCTCTACATAACATTGATTGAGCAAACTGTCTACATAAGAATTACTGAACAGGGGATTCCCTGGTGGTCCAGTGGGTAAGGACATCGCCTTGTAGTGCAAGGGGCGCCGGTTCAATCCCTGGCCTGGGAAGATCCCACGTGCCACGGAGCGGCTGCACCCATGTGTCCAATTACCAAGCCGGAGCTCTGGAGCGCATGCGCCCAGAGCCAGTGCTCTATGACAACAGAGGCCACCGTGATGGGAGGCCCACATGGGCCAAAGAACAAAGATGGATGAAAATAGACAAATGAAAGACCAATAGAAGTAGCCCACCTGCTCCCCTCCCTCCCTAACCCACCCCCCCAAAATAAATAAATAAATCTTTAAAAAAAAAAAAAGAATTACTGAACATTCCAGAGATCTTCTAGTCACCAAGCATTTAAAATGAACTTTCAGCAAATGAAACATAAAGCGTATTTGTGTTTTGAAAACTAAAATTGTTATAAAAGCTGATCTGGAAGAACTGCCCAGGGACACTAAGACTGACAGATATTTGAGTGACAAGTTTTTCAGTGACTTCCACTAATTCATATATTTACACAGAGCATGTGGAGAGGTAGGAGGGGGAAGAATTGTCTTCCTTATCTTGTTGTTGCTGAAACTACTAGTTATTTTTTAATAGAAAATGCTCTAAAAGTGTCCAGTGTGAGCTGACCAATTCTTAAATGCCTTGGATTTAAGAATTTGGGCAAGCTTCAGAAATAACCTTCCTAACAAGGCAGACAATAGAAATATTAACAACAAATAACTGGGACAGTGAAAAGGAATGACTTGTTCCTTCTGTAATAATCCAAAAGAAATAATCATTAAAGATGCAATCATTTTCCAGATTGCTTTACTGCAGTTTCATGCAAGGCTTTCAGGAGCTTTGCATTCGTGTAGTATGACAGCAAAGCCAAGAGAACTGAGCTGGCATCCTTCTCTCTGTGTGACTCAGGCCAGGTAGCTCTTTTGAACAGCACTTGTTAATCTTGTTAAATCATAAGTGCCTCTTGGTTTTATGAACCATGCTCACTTTCCCTTCCAGCCCTCACTGACCTTGCTTTTCGTGGCTTGAATGTCATCTCATGAAAGAGGTGTACAGTTAATTCTAGAACAACACCAGACTGAAGTGTGTGTGGCTTGCATCACAGAGGAGAGGCACAGAGCCAAGGGTCGATATCAGATACCCATAGAATTTATTTTAGACCTATCTGTGACCACATATCTTTTAGAGATTGAATTTTGGTGACTTGGATGTTGCATATTTGTCTGTTTCTTAGAAGAAGAAAATAAATTTGTCCTAGCATTGGTTCAGCAAAGTGATGATTCATCACACACGAGAGAAGATAGTATGCTTAGTTAGCATCTATAAAACTATTAGATGTGCGTATCCTATAATCAGGATTCTCTTGTAGCTCAGCTGGTAAAGAATCTACCTGCAATGCAAGAGACCCTGGTTCAATCCTTGGGTCGGGAAGATCCCCTGGAAAAGGGAAAGGCTACCCACTTCAGTATTCTTGCCTGGAGAGTTCCATGACTTGTCCACGGGTCGCAAAGAGTCAGACACAACAGAGCGACTTCACTTCATCCTATAATAAGCAATTTCACCTCTAAGTAAGTCAAAAGCTTTAATTTTTCACAAGAATGTGTCCTGATTTTTCTGGAGAGTGTAGCCTTCTATGAAACAGACCACTTTTTGATACTGCCTTCAGCTCTTGGAAGAGACAAATGTGCTACAAGAGGTGGATTCCAAATGAAGTGTCCAAAGACAGAATTCAGGGACCTTGGTGTCGTAAAACAACCCACCTTTTCAGTGCTCCCTAAACTAGAGCTTATTCTCAGTGGGGCCCACAGACAGAGCCACTGAGAAATGACTGCAGAAAGGCAAGTCAGGACTGTCAAGGGTTCAATAGGGAGCATGAAGAACTCCAAAATATGTCCTCTCCCTTCCATCACCCCAATCTCTGCCGCTCAACAATGATCTTCCAGGCTTATTCCTGCTTTTGTCTTCATAAAGTCTATCACATTTGAGAAGAAATATTCAATAAAATCCTGGCGTTCAGAAAGAAGTTATTTGTTCCCCAGTTCAATCACAAACCATGTACTCCAGGAAACAGCTATCTCTCTCTGAAACCATGCTCATTTTTAAGAGGATGGCGTTAGAAATATACTATGCTCCAGACATACGTCCTCCTAATCTGGCTTAGTGTAATAGATGAGTTTGAGTATCTAAGTAAGATCTATACCTGGCGTAATGAGTTCTGTGGTTGTAAATTACATTTTTTTTAATATTTATTTTATTTATTTATTTTTGGGGGGTGGGGAGGGGGATGGGCGGGTCACTTCTATTGGTCTTTCATTTATCCATTTTCATCCATCATTGTTCTTTGACCCATGTGGGCCTCCCATCGCAGTGGCCTCTGTTGTCGCAGAGCACCGGCTCTGGGCGCATGCGCTCCAGAGCTCCAGCTCGGTAATTGGGCACATCGGTCCTCTTCCCTGGCCAGGGATCGAACTGGTGCCCCTTGCACTGCAAGGCGGTGTCCTTACCCACTGGACCACCGGGGAAGCCCCCTGTAAATTACTTTTTAACGTCTACATATTTGCTTTGCTTTGTGAATTATTTAAAGCATTGCTATTCTGAGGGCTGAAAAGTAAGTTTGCAAGATGGTTTTATGTGTTATGAAAATGGGTAAATTGTGTTGAAATATCTGTAAGAGAATATGAGACGTGGGAAAGAGTCTATTAACATTAAGGGGTCCGTAATAGCAATGTAATCAGTTCAGCAGCAAGAACGACCTTTCTTCAAATCCCATGTAGATCCTTTAATCCCTCTAGTTCAGAGGACACATTTGATCTGCTGGGAAGTTTACATGTGCTATTGCTGAATCTTATCCCTGCCGACTATTTTTGCAAAGAGCCCTTACTTACCATAATGTTGTTACAGCCGTTTGGAATGTGTTTTTATATACAAATAAAGATAGTGAAAGGTTAAAACAGAATTTCTCTGTTTTTAAAGAGGGGATTTCCCCAAACTTCAGAAAAAGAATATGAAACAAGTTAATCCCACTGAAGTGAAAAGTCTTAGGACAATGACTTCTATCGCTTGGACCGTCACAGACAAAAAGAGAAAATAAGACAGTCATCCTTGGATTCCTTCCTTACCCTAAGCTGGTCTTTAGAATTAAGAAATTTAATTATATACTGTGGGAAATGATTTCTAAATGTCTTTAAAAGATTATCAGCTGCTGTTGTGTTCAGTTGCTAAGTAATGTCTGACTCTTTTCAATCCAATGGACTCTAGCACTTCAGTCTTCCCTGTCCTCCACTATCTCCCAGAGTTTGCTCGATCTCATATCCATTGAGTCAGTGATATTATCTAACCATCTCATCCTCTGTTGCCTACTTCACCTCTTGCCGTCAATCTTTCTCAGCATCAGTGTCTTTTCAACGAGTCAGCTCTTCGCATCAGGTGGCCAAAGTATTGGAACTTCAGCTTCAGCATCAGTGCTTCCAGTAAATATTCAGTGTTGATTGCCGTTAGGATTGACTGGTTTGATCTCCACACTGTCCAAGGGACTCTCAAGAGTTTTCTCCAACACCACAGTTCAAAGGCATCAATTCTTTGGCACTCAGCCTTCCGTATAGTCCAACTCTTACATTCATACATGACTATTAGAAAAACCACAGCTTTGAGTATAATATGGACCTTTGTCGGCAAAGTGATGTCTCTGCTTTCTAATACACAGTCTAAGGTTGTCATCACTTTTCTTCTAAGGAGGAAGTGTCTTTTTAAATTTCATGCCTGCTGTCACCATCCACAGTGATTTTGGAGCCCAGAAAATAAAATCTGCCACTGTCTCCACTTTTTCCCCAACTACTTGTCATGAAGTAATGCCATGATCTTCCGTTTTTGAATGTTGAACCAGCTTTTCATGCTCCTCTTTCACCCCATCAAGAGGTTCTTTAGTTCTTGCTTTCTGCCAGTAGAGTGGTATCTGCAACTTTTTCCCCAACTAGCTTGTCAAGTAATATTTTAAGTTTGGAATGTGTTTTATATACAAATAAAGATAGTGAAAGGTTAAAACAGAATTTCTCTGTTTTTAAAGAGGGGATTTCCCCAAACTTCAGAAAAAGAATATGAAACAAGTTAATCCCACTGAAGTGAAAAGTCTTAGGACAATGACTTCTATCGCTTGGACCGTCACAGACAAAAAGAGAAAATAAGACAGTCATCCTTGGATTCCTTCCTTACCCTAAGCTGGTCTTTAGAATTAAGAAATTTAATTATATACTGTGGGAAATGATTTCTAAATGTCTTTAAAAGATTATCAGCTGCTGTTGTGTTCAGTTGCTAAGTAATGTCTGACTCTTTTCAATCCAATGGACTCTAGCACTTCAGTCTTCCCTGTCCTCCACTATCTCCCAGAGTTTGCTCGATCTCATATCCATTGAGTCAGTGATATTATCTAACCATCTCATCCTCTGTTGCCTACTTCACCTCTTGCCGTCAATCTTTCTCAGCATCAGTGTCTTTTCAACGAGTCAGCTCTTCGCATCAGGTGGCCAAAGTATTGGAACTTCAGCTTCAGCATCAGTGCTTCCAGTAAATATTCAGTGTTGATTGCCGTTAGGATTGACTGGTTTGATCTCCACACTGTCCAAGGGACTCTCAAGAGTTTTCTCCAACACCACAGTTCAAAGGCATCAATTCTTTGGCACTCAGCCTTCCGTATAGTCCAACTCTTACATTCATACATGACTATTAGAAAAACCACAGCTTTGAGTATAATATGGACCTTTGTCGGCAAAGTGATGTCTCTGCTTTCTAATACACAGTCTAAGGTTGTCATCACTTTTCTTCTAAGGAGGAAGTGTCTTTTTAAATTTCATGCCTGCTGTCACCATCCACAGTGATTTTGGAGCCCAGAAAATAAAATCTGCCACTGTCTCCACTTTTTCCCCAACTACTTGTCATGAAGTAATGCCATGATCTTCCGTTTTTGAATGTTGAACCAGCTTTTTCATGCTCCTCTTTCACCCCCATCAAGAGGTTCTTTAGTTCTTGCTTTCTGCCAGTAGAGTGGTATCTGCATATCTGAAGTTGTTGATATTTCTCCTGGCAATCTTGATTCCAGCTTGTGAGTCATCTAGCCCAGCATTTTGCATGATGATACCCTACATACAAGTTAAATATGTGTATGTATAATTCTAAAAACAGTGATGGAAAAAGAAGTTTTGCTGCCTCTGGGTTTTCTCTTTCCTCCCCTCTCCTGTCCAAGTCCACACATTTCCCTTCTAGAAGCAGCCTGGACCCCTTTGACTTTCCCTCCTGCCCTCCTGGTTCTTCACAGGGCTGGACTTTTCTTCAGAGTCTCAACAGAGTGCCTGGACTCGCCCTGCTCACACCTGTTAATTCCTCCCCTTTACCTTCTTCCCAAGGTGTCACCTGCTTTTCCCTCAGATGCATATCTAACTCCTTACTCCTGTGGCTGGCGGAGCACAGAGCTGGTTGGCCTTGCCCTGCATTTTATAGCCTTTCTTCCCCCTACTTGGTGTTTCCTGCCCCTAAACTCCAAAGAGCCTTTCCCTTTCCAGGTCAATATGAGGATTTCAGCACAGGCTACCTTGTGCTGGAATTCAAATCCAGTTATTAACACTCAGCATCTAGTCCGGATTCTTAAGTTTTTACAGATAGGATTTAATATTCAACTGCAGTAGGCAAACCTCAAATCATTATTCAAATGTTGTTTTTGGAAATGCAACAATACCAGGCAAACACACAAACACATGTACACACACATGAACACACTATCTCAGAAAGAATTAAATAACAACCAATATTGTCATCGTTATTATTATTTTTTTTATTATTATTTTGGGCAGAGGTCAGATTGGGGAGGGAGGGGAGCGGGTGGGCCACTTCTATTGGTCTTTCATTTCTCTATTTTCATTCATCTTTGTTCTTTGGCTCCTGTGGGCCTCCCATTGCGGTGGCGTCTGTTGTCACAGAGTGTCAGCTCTGGGTGCATGCGCTCCAGAGCTCCGGCTCGGTGATTGGACACATGGGTGCAGCCGCTCCGTGGCACGTGGGATCTTCCCAGGCCAGGGATCGAACCGGCGCCCCTTGCAGTGCAAGGTGGTGTCCTTACCCACTGGACCACCAGGGGAAGCCCTCGTTATTATTATAAATTCTTATCCACTGTGTCACCAGCAAAGTCCTGTTCTGAAGTTTTATTTCATCTTCACTTTCATTATGAAGTTTCATTTCATAATGTGGCTGTGCATTATGCATTCACTCCTTCATTCATTCATACATTCAGTCAATAAATCTTTGCTCCCAGGTACATTTCACTTCATGAAGAATGATAAGCATATGCTCTCAAGGCTCTCACCCTCTGATGCAGAAAGGCCACAGCAGGCAATAAACAAGACAATCAAAGACGGAGGGAAGAGGTGGAGAAGATGGCGATGTAGTCAAAGAGCCCTGGTCGGGGCCTAAATTAGGAACAGTCTCATGGAAAGCAACGTTTGAGTGAAGAATTTAAGAACAAGAAACCAAAGAAGCGCCTGGGGAAGCACACTCCCCAAGAACAAGTGAAGAGAACCTGAAGAATGAGAGAATGAGAGTACTGGCTGTTAGGAAAACTCCAGGAAGCCAGTTTGGCCTGAAAATTAGTGAGCAGGAGAGGAATATTTCAGCACAGGCTACCTTGTGCTGGAATTCAAATCCAGTTATTAACACTCAGCATCTAGTCCGGATTCTTAAGTTTTTACAGATAGGATTTAATATTCAACTGCAGTAGGCAA
Organism: Tragulus kanchil; assembly: GCA_022376925.1. Lineage (NCBI taxonomy): Eukaryota > Metazoa > Chordata > Mammalia > Artiodactyla > Tragulidae > Tragulus > Tragulus kanchil. The sequence goes on along the minus strand of JAIOJX010000029.1, from coordinate 111,470,132 downwards.
ACCTCAAATCATTATTCAAATGTTGTTTTTGGAAATGCAACAATACCAGGCAAACACACAAACACATGTACACACACATGAACACACTATCTCAGAAAGAATTAAATAACAACCAATATTGTCATCGTTATTATTATTTTTTTTATTATTATTTTGGGCAGAGGTCAGATTGGGGAGGGAGGGGAGCGGGTGGGCCACTTCTATTGGTCTTTCATTTCTCTATTGTCATTCATCTTTGTTCTTTGGCTCCTGTGGGCCTCCCATTGCGGTGGCGTCTGTTGTCACAGAGTGTCAGCTCTGGGTGCATGCGCTCCAGAGCTCCGGCTCGGTGATTGGACACATGGGTGCAGCCGCTCCGTGGCACGTGGGATCTTCCCAGGCCAGGGATCGAACCGGCGCCCCTTGCAGTGCAAGGTGGTGTCCTTACCCACTGGACCACCAGGGGAAGCCCTCGTTATTATTATAAATTCTTATCCACTGTGTCACCAGCAAAGTCCTGTTCTGAAGTTTTATTTCATCTTCACTTTCATTATGAAGTTTCATTTCATAATGTGGCTGTGCATTATGCATTCACTCCTTCATTCATTCATACATTCAGTCAATAAATCTTTGCTCCCAGGTACATTTCACTTCATGAAGAATGATAAGCATATGCTCTCAAGGCTCTCACCCTCTGATGCAGAAAGGCCACAGCAGGCAATAAACAAGACAATCAAAGACGGAGGGAAGAGGTGGAGAAGATGGCGATGTAGTCAAAGAGCCCTGGTCGGGGCCTAAATTAGGAACAGTCTCATGGAAAGCAACGTTTGAGTGAAGAATTTAAGAACAAGAAACCAAAGAAGCGCCTGGGGAAGCACACTCCCCAAGAACAAGTGAAGAGAACCTGAAGAATGAGAGAATGAGAGTACTGGCTGTTAGGAAAACTCCAGGGAAGCCAGTTTGGCCTGAAAATTAGTGAGCAGGGAGAGGAATAGGGCCCCCAAATGAAGGTGGAGAGGGCTAGCTCCCACAGGGCCTTAAAAACCATGGAAAGGAATTAAGATTTCATCCTAAATACCATGAGACCCTACCACGTGATTTTAAGGAGGGTCAGTGATACATTATTTATGTTTTTAAAACACCAGACTAACAATGTGAACTCAGCATTGAAGATGGAGCTACATTACAGCTTACAAAAGATGTGGGCACTCAGATTCCTGGGTGGTGCTGTCTTTTAGCACTGAGCAGTAATTTCTAAGCGCTTTTGGATGAACTTCGGCGGTTCTATGGGCTGCTCTCAGATCACTGAGAATAAACCACACTGCAGATTAAAGCCACTACTAGAGTTGAAGAAACACACATCCTGCCCACACTCAGAAACTCTACCCATCCTCTCTTCTCACTGAGCTTATTCCTTGTTATTTCTAATTATAGAATATCACCTGACATTGGATACTCTGTATAAATCATCTAACGCCAAACTGTGGTTGTAGCTTCTCTAGAGTAACTGTCAGCTGTATCACTTTATGAAATGGGGATGACACATTTTCTGCCTTGTCCTGGCTATGGCATTAGTCTGTAAACCGAGACTAAAGAGATACGGATGCACGCTGGTCTCTGGAAAGACAAGAACTCCTGCCTTCCCGAGAAGGCCCTTTGTAAATGCAACGTGTTTGTCGGTTTTTAATGTTCTCTTTCAGGCTGGGTAAGAGTCTACTCACAGAAGATAGACCGTGGAGGAGGAGCCTCTCCAGGGAGCGAGCCCAGAGCCAATGGAAGGAGAAGGGAGGAGTCTGGGGCCGGCTATGAAGTGTGGGGAGGAGCCTGTTGGGGGTGGAGCTGGAATTACTGGGGAAAGTGCCCATGAGGCTGATGTGTAAAGTGGCCATAACTGGCAGGAATAGAGTTGTGTGAAGGAAGGTTCCTGACCAGTGTCAAGGAGCGCATCTGTTAGTAGAGAAAGTGCCAAAGGATAGAAATTTAATATGTGTATCTCTGCCTCAGTCATCTAAAAAAAAAAAAAAAAAAGGTTATGAGATTCTCTCTTCTGTTGATGGAGTTTTCGCTGCCATTAGAATCAATGGACTCAGAAACAACCATAGACAGCTACTTTGCTTCCTCTACCAAACTTACTTTTATCTGTTCCTGGTATTAAAGTGAGGATAGGGTTTTAAGAAAAGCTGAGATTTTCCCTTCTTCCCCACTCCACCTGGCCTTATACACACACACACACACACATACACACATACCCACCACATACCAAGCAACCTTTGAAAAGTCACACCTAACACCAAACCCTCCTGAATCTATGTGACCTGTGATATGCTCAGTCGTATCCAGCTCTTTGCAACCGTATGGACTGCAGCCTGCTAGGCTCCTCTGTCCATGTAAGTTTTCAGGCAAAAATACTGGAGTGGGTAGCCATTCCCTTCTCCATGAGATCTTCCTGACCCAGGAATCAAACCCATATCTCCTGCATCCATAGCACTGGTGGGCGGATTCTTTACGATTGAGTCTGTTTTAGGGGGCTTCACTTGGGAAGCCCCCTAAATTTACGACTTCCAATTAATCCTTAATTCTGACCTTCAAGAGCAACACTGTGCCAACCATGGCCAAGGCTGTGAATAAATGAAATGAGATGAATGTAATCAGTGTGGATTACCAATTTGAACTTCTGCAGTTTAAAACATTTTCTTCAACTCTTCAATGAAACTTTCTCTATGGGATAAATTAATCATTTAAACAATTCTGGCCTAAAAATCAACATGTACCAGCTAAACTAAACTTAGACAGAAAATGTGTTATCCGATTAGAGGTGGAATGAAACCAGCCTCTAAATTCAAAACACTTTATTTTTATTTTCTGGGCTATGCTGCCATGTTGGCAGGGGAGCTCTTAGACCCATTCTGAATACAGTCAGATGGAACGGGCAGTGTGCAGGGAGCAATCTACAGTATGGGGAAGGAGAGACGCCCTAAAGAGACTCGCATGGGCAAGGAGGGCAAGTGTGAGTGTGAGTATGTGCATGGTTTGGAGATTTTTTTAAGAAAGTAAAAAAGGATCATAATTATAACTAAAACAGAGCCCAGCTCAATAAAGAATTGTTGAATAAATAAATGAAGTCTGTTTCCTCTGAATCTCTTTGGTTAGTCAAATTTGGCCAAGTTTAAATTCCCAGGTCCTTCCTGGCTGGTGGTTTGTTCAGAAGCTGTGTTAATCCCTCCTGTGTGTGGTTCACCTTTTAAGAAGCCTAGAAATCTGTGTCACCCAAGCATGTTTCCTCTAAAAATCAAATGACCACCTGGCAGCCTTCGTCGGGAGTTTTCCTGCCCATTAGCCAGGATTTCCAGTGGACTGCTAATTCCGAATCTTCATCTGCTTCCACGAAGTCAAGCCAAGCAAGTTTCCCTGGAACTACCAGCGTAAGAAACCCTTTATGCCACTTGACCACAAGAAAATAAAATCACAGAGGCAATAAAAAAGAGGACTATAAACCAGCAGATGAAAACAGAAACGTCATGCATAACGAGACTAGTGAAATGAGGCCTGGGGCTCCGTCACATAGTCTGGTCACATTCCTTGTCTGTGCAAGGCTGGCTGAGCACAGATCTGACTCTTGGAATTGCTGAGAGGGAAGGATGGAGACAGGGCACAAACACAGCCTTGGCTCTCAGTACCTGCACAAGGACTGTATCTTAAAATATCTTTCATTCAGGCTGCCAAATTCACAGGCTAGAAGCAGCATTCTTTTCTGTTTCCAAGAAGAACACTTTCCCCATCGGAGAGGGCTCCTGTTACCTTTCACAGGAGTGAACCTGCTTGGGACCCGGGTACTCCTGAGGCGTCTCAGACAGGATAATGGGCCCTCAATGACATCCCCAGGGTAGGAAGCAGTGCATAGTGTTGAAGCCCGGAACTCCTCCTGGGAAATGGGCGCATTATTACCATCTTCAGCCTGGAGGTTTTCTGAAATCAATCCTTCCTGTGCTAAGTAATTAAAAGGCAAGCAGGAGGCTGGCTCTAGTTTCCTCATAAATAAACTGAAAATAATGAAATGTTACAAACGGGCACTGATTGCCAAATTTTATGGTTGTCCCCTAATTACATCGGTACAACACACATTTTTGCATGTGTCCAAAATAATTACTTGATAACTGTGACCAGAGTTCCTAGAATAATTAAGAACTTTAATCCTATATTAAAACACAGAGAAAGAGCTAATGAATGTCCTCCTACCTAAGTAAACAAAAGAATGCTGAGTTTGTATATTTTCTGCCGACATGAATATTTATCCCAAGCAGAGAGACTGGCCTGACAAAACAATTATGGAGAGCTGCAGGCCTGACTGGCCTGTAGATCGGTGCATCATCCTTATTCCTGAAAGTGGGCTGCAACCACCCTCTTGGTTCTGAGACAAGCAGGGAATCCAGTCATAAGAACAGGTAAACATTTAGATGCCTCAGTTTGCTGTATTTATGGGTATGGGGAGCACATTATGTTTACATCAAAAAAAACACGGCGATATTATGGAACAGAATCGAAAAAAATCACACAAACTTCTCCATATAACAGACGTTTTGAAAATAAACACGGCGATATTATGGAACTAGTGAAATGAGGCCTGGGGCTCCGTCACATAGTCTGGTCACATTCCTTGTCTGTGCAAGGCTGGCTGAGCACAGATCTGACTCTTGGAATTGCTGAGAGGGAAGGATGGAGACAGGGCACAAACACAGCCTTGGCTCTCAGTACCTGCACAAGGACTGTATCTTAAAATATCTTTCATTCAGGCTGCCAAATTCACAGGCTAGAAGCAGCATTCTTTTCTGTTTCCAAGAAGAACACTTTCCCCATCGGAGAGGGCTCCTGTTACCTTTCACAGGAGTGAACCTGCTTGGGACCGGGTACTCCTGAGGCGTCTCAGACAGGATAATGGGCCCTCAATGACATCCCCAGGGTAGGAAGCAGTGCATAGTGTTGAAGCCCGGAACTCCTCCTGGGAAATGGGCGCATTATTACCATCTTCAGCCTGGAGGTTTTCTGAAATCAATCCTTCCTGTGCTAAGTAATTAAAAGGCAAGCAGGAGGCTGGCTCTAGTTTCCTCATAAATAAACTGAAAATAATGAAATGTTACAAACGGGCACTGATTGCCAAATTTTATGGTTGTCCCCTAATTACATCGGTACAACACACATTTTTGCATGTGTCCAAAATAATTACTTGATAACTGTGACCAGAGTTCCTAGAATAATTAAGAACTTTAATCCTATATTAAAACACAGAGAAAGAGCTAATGAATGTCCTCCTACCTAAGTAAACAAAAGAATGCTGAGTTTGTATATTTTCTGCCGACATGAATATTTATCCCAAGCAGAGAGACTGGCCTGACAAAACAATTATGGAGAGCTGCAGGCCTGACTGGCCTGTAGATCGGTGCATCATCCTTATTCCTGAAAGTGGGCTGCAACCACCCTCTTGGTTCTGAGACAAGCAGGGAATCCAGTCATAAGAACAGGTAAACATTTAGATGCCTCAGTTTGCTGTATTTATGGGTATGGGGAGCACATTATGTTTACATCAAAAATAAACACGGCGATATTATGGAACAGAATCGAAAAAAAAAAATCACACAAACTTCTCCATATAACAGACGTTTTGAGCTGGCAGCTACATCCACAGGGGTCCTCACAGGTCCTTCTTCGTTGTGGAACCAAATCAAAAGGCAAATGTTTGGCTTCCCTGGTGGTCCAGTGGGTAGAGTCCGCCTTGCGGTGCAAGGGGCACCAGTTTGATCCCTGGCCTGGGAAGATCCCACATGCCAGGAGTGGCTGGGCCAGTGTTTCCAATTATGAGCCAGCACTCTGGCCGCATGCGCCCAGAGCTGGTGCTCTGCAATGGTAGAGGCCACTGCGATGGGAGGCCCACACAGGCCAAAGAATAAAGATGGATGAAAATAAATAAATGTTTTTTTAAAAAAAGGCAAATGTTTCTGATGTACGAGTTTCTATTCTAGGTCAAATTGGATAGATTTTATATAGATAGATAGATATAGATATATAGTATATATATATAAGTAGGTTTCCCTGATGACTCAGCAGGTAAAGAATCTGCCTGCAGTGCAGGAGACACAGTAAGATATACAGGTCTGATCCCTGGGTCAGGAAGATGCCTGGAGGAGGAAATAGCAACATACTCCAGTATTTTCGCCTTGAAAATTTCATGGACAGAGGAGCCTGGTGGGCTACAGTCCATGGGGTCGCAAAGAGTTGGACTTGACTGGACCCATGACACATATATATGAGTTAAAGGAATCTTAAAACACCTTTTAGATAACTGCTTCTCAACTGGAGGCAGGTTTCTCCAGCCCACCCAGGGGCATGGGACATTGATCAATGTGTGAGGAATTTCTGGTTTGTCACCATTTGGTGTGTGCGGGGTTGGAGGGTGGGGGAGGTTGGTGGTGTTACTGGCCTCGAGCCCCTGACTGGAAAGAATTTCTCAGCCTAAAATGGCAATAGGGTTGAAGATGAGAAACCCTGCTGCTGCCAATGTGTATATACACACAGATAGAAAACAAGTGGTCTGAAGGTCAAAGCCAGGCCTAGGGGATCCCGGCCCACAGTCACAGTGTAAAGGAAAAAGGCACATATATCTATCTGGACCAGAGCAGGAGACAAAACCAGCTTCTGGGAGCAGGGTTTCAGCTGGTGAGCAGACCAGGCAGAGTTTTAGAACTGGAGACACAGATAGAGCTGCCGTGCAATCTTTGCAGACTTGCTTTGGTGGGACTGTGGAAGAGGGTTGCCATGCATGTGTTCAGAGATATGCCAGCCCCTCCAGAAAGCGGCCTTAATTCTTCCAAGGGGAGCGACTCCCACTCAGTGCTCAGGCTGTAGACCTGAGTGCTTTATTATCTTACCCACTACCTTCTACATTGGTTCCCAGAATGAGCTGAGAGCCCACAGGACAAAATCCGCACATTTTCGAATCTCTTCTTGGTGCACTGTATCACAGCCCCTAGCAATGCTCATAAAGCGGTTGCTGAACTGATATCAATGCTACATTCTCCCCCCAATATTAGACATTCTACATGCCTACATTTGAAAATAAAAATTATAAACAGGAGGGAAAGAAGGACACTTCCTTTCTACTGTTTCCTTCTGGGAAGTTCATTTAGCAAAGTCTGTAAATTCAAAGAGCTGTGTCTACTTCTTTTTTGATGCTAATCATGTTTGACTGCCTACCCAACCTAAGTCAGCCTGTTTAGCAGTTTCTAGTAATAATGCAGTGTGCACTGTTGCATTTCATAAAAGGGTCACAGTCTTGGTTAATGTTTTTTAGACACAAATGCCATAATCAAAGCCCGGAGCAAAGTTAGCCCGTCTTTTTCTGTACGAAAACTCAAGCTCTGTAATTCATTTATTTGCTAATGAATTTCGCTGTAAGGGACAGTTTGACACTGCTCAGCTTTAACTGTAGCCAAAAATTCTTTGAGGCTTTCTGTCTGCTCTCCATATTCAAAACTATTCTATACAGTTGTTATATAGAATGACTGAGAAGGAACCAAGCATTTTGGGAATAAAAAGCAATTTTCCAGATTAATGTGTTTTGAGCAGGTTCAGTATCTTCCTGTTTTTTACACTCCTAAAATGTAAGAAATATAACACCTCAAGCCATCCAAGTATCTTCAACTCCACTTACAATGTAAATCAAAACGTTATTCTTTACTCTACAAAACTACTTATTGCAAGATTCAACCCAAGATTATTTTCATTCAGCAGTACCTACTCTCAAACCATTTACATTTAGATGGTATTTACACAGCTTTTCAGGAACCAGAAGAACTTTCTAAGAGCTAAGGAGGAATGGTGAATGAGCCCAACCTCTTGATTTTGCGGTGAGGAAACTGAGGTTTAGAAGTCGATTTGAGCTCTCTGAGCTACACAGAGAAAATGGCTAGGACATATCAAGGGTCCACAGTTTCTCCTATCTTCAGCTCTTCTGCCATGTCTGAGCCACCACTCTATATTGCCTGGATTGGTGCAGAAGCCTCCTAAGTCCTGCTTATACCCTCTCCTGCATATGGCGCTCCCCACAGAGACCACAGCAGCCACTGGGGTGCACACACAACAGAAGGCAAGCTATGCCGCTCCTTTGCTCAGAAACTCCCAAGTCTTCCCATCTCCCCTGGGAAGAGCCAATCTGCATACCGTCAACGTGGTCTAGTCCAGTTCTAATTGCCTACCTCTTTGGTCACAGCACTCCGGCTGCTGTGCCCAACACTTTCTTCCCTTATTCCATCCTGGGGACTTTGCAGTTCCCTCTGCCAGCAACCTCCGACTTCCAAATGCCTCTCGCCTTCCTCCCTTCCTTTAGGGGTCCTCAAACTCACGCTACCATAGGTGGTTTCCCCAATTAACACGGTAAATAGCCTCACCCCACCTCCCACCTCTCTCTTCCACCTGGCTTGCTTTACTAATTTTTTCTAATACTCTTACCACTTGCTGTTGTTCAGGCGTGTCCAAGTCTTTCCAACCCCATGGACTGCTGTACACCATGCTTCCTTGTTCTTCACCATCTCCTCATGTTTGCTCAAACTCATGTCCATTGAGTCAGTGATGCCATCCCACCATCTCATCCTCTGTCATCCCCTTCTTCTCTTGCCTTCAGTCTTTCCCAGCATCAGGGTCTTTTTACTACCTGACATATTATATAGTGTTTAACTGCCTTTTGCCATTAGAATGTAAGGTCAGCAAAAAAAGTCCTCACTGAGGTGCCTTAAAAAACTAAAAGTAGGGCTTCCCTGGTGGTCCCGTGGGTAAGGACACCGCCTTGCAGTGCAAGGGGTGCTGGTTTGATCCCTGGTCTGGGAAGATCCCACGTGCCGCGGAGCGGCTGGACTGATGTGTCCAATTACCAAGCTGGAGCTCTGGAGCGCATGCGTCCAGAGCCGGTGCTCTGCAACAACAGAGGCCACCTCGATGGGAGGCCCACATGGGCCAAAGAACAAAGATGGATGAAACTAGACAAATGAAAGACCAGTGGAAGTGGCCCGCCCACCCCCCTCCCTCCCCACCCCCACCAAAATAAATAAATTTTTTTTTAAAAATCATCTTAAAAAACTAAAAGTAGTGTTACCATATGATCAAGCAATCCCACTCCTGGATATATATCTGGGAAAGACGAAAGCTCTATTTCAGAAAGATACGTGCACCCCATAACAGCCCTGTTTACAATAGCTAAGACATGGAACCAACCTAAATATCCACCACAGATGAAGGAATAAAAAGATGTGTACAAACAATGTACATACAATGGAATATTTCCCAGTCACTCAGTTGTGTCTGACTCATTTCAACCCCATGAATCGTAGCCCAACAGGCTCCTACGTCCCATGGATCTGTCCAAGCAAGAATGCCGGAGTGGGTTGCTTTCCTCCCCAAGAGGCTCATCCCAATCCAGGGATTAAACCCTTGTCTCTTGCATCTCTGCAATGGCAGGTGGATTCTTTACCACTGAGCCACGTGGGAAGCCTGCGATAGAATATTACTCAGCCATGAAAATAATGCTATTTGCAGCAACATGCGTGGACCTAGAGATGATCACAGTAAGTGAAGTAGGTCAGATAGAGACAAACATCCTATGATATCACTTATATGTAAATCTAACATAAGACACAAATGAAGATTTGTATTTATATATTTATAAACAGAAACAGATTCGCATATATAGACCTTAGGGGTACCAAAGCGGAAAGGGGTAGAGAAGGATAAACTAGGAGTTTGGGTTAGCAGACACACAGTACTTACTATATATAAAATAAACAGCAAAGTCCTACTTACAGCACAGGGAACTATATTCAGTAATGGGCAATAACCTAAAAGGGAAAAGAATCTGAAAAAGGACAGATGGAAAGCTGAATCACTTTGCCATATACTTGAAACTAACACAACATCGTAAATCAATTACATTTCAATTTTAAAAAATGATTATAAAGTAATAGTAAAGCAGAGCTACCAAAAAAAAAAAAAAAGTCCCCACAACTTTCCCAGTGCCTGGTACATGGCAGACCCTCAGGATGTTTGTCAACTTGTAAAGTGCTTACTATGAGCCAGGTACTAATCTAAGGAAGGTATGGGAACCAATTTACCAATCTTCCCAGTAACACAAGACAGGTGCTATGATCATCACTGCTTGGATTCACAAATGAAGAAACTGGGGCACAGAGAAGTTTAGTGACTTGCCCAAGATCACCCTGCTAGTTAATTGTAGAGCCAGGATTTGAACTAGGGCACAGACTCTTTAGCCTCCATGATGTACTGCGTCCCTCTTAGCTTAGCTGGGATTCTCTGGTGGCACAGATGGCAAAGAATCTGCTTGTAATGCAGGAGACCTGGGTTTGATCCCTGGATCGGCTACCACCCCAGTATTCTTGCCTGGAGAAATCCATGGCTCAGTTCATGGGGTCACAAAGAGACGTACACGACTGAGCGACTTTCACTTCACTTAGCTTTAATGACAAAACAAACAAACAAAAAACAACCACTTCAATGAGTTTTTCCTATACCAAACTCTCAGAAGTTGAGATACATCAACAAATATGTTTGCAAAACATCAATTGTTTCCTATGACTGCCTAATATTTTAAAATCATCGAAAGGGTGTGATTTTGAGCTAATACTGGTAAACAAGAGCGAAATCATGAGCCACAACTGTGTGTACTTCACAGTAAGTGAAGTAGGTCAGATAGAGACAAACATCCTATGATATCACTTATATGTAAATCTAACATAAGACACAAATGAAGATTTGTATTTATATATTTATAAACAGAAACAGATTCGCATATATAGACCTTAGGGGTACCAAAGCGGAAAGGGGTAGAGAAGGATAAACTAGGAGTTTGGGTTAGCAGACACACAGTACTTACTATATATAAAATAAACAGCAAAGTCCTACTTACAGCACAGGGAACTATATTCAGTAATGGGCAATAACCTAAAAGGGAAAAGAATCTGAAAAAGGACAGATGGAAAGCTGAATCACTTTGCCATATACTTGAAACTAACACAACATCGTAAATCAATTACATTTCAATTTTAAAAAATGATTATAAAGTAATAGTAAAGCAGAGCTACCAAAAAAAAAAAAAAAGTCCCCACAACTTTCCCAGTGCCTGGTACATGGCAGACCCTCAGGATGTTTGTCAACTTGTAAAGTGCTTACTATGAGCCAGGTACTAATCTAAGGAAGGTATGGGAACCAATTTACCAATCTTCCCAGTAACACAAGACAGGTGCTATGATCATCACTGCTTGGATTCACAAATGAAGAAACTGGGGCACAGAGAAGTTTAGTGACTTGCCCAAGATCACCCTGCTAGTTAATTGTAGAGCCAGGATTTGAACTAGGGCACAGACTCTTTAGCCTCCATGATGTACTGCGTCCCTCTTAGCTTAGCTGGGATTCTCTGGTGGCACAGATGGCAAAGAATCTGCTTGTAATGCAGGAGACCTGGGTTTGATCCCTGGATCGGCTACCACCCCAGTATTCTTGCCTGGAGAAATCCATGGCTCAGTTCATGGGGTCACAAAGAGACGTACACGACTGAGCGACTTTCACTTCACTTAGCTTTAATGACAAAACAAACAAACAAAAAACAACCACTTCAATGAGTTTTTCCTATACCAAACTCTCAGAAGTTGAGATACATCAACAAATATGTTTGCAAAACATCAATTGTTTCCTATGACTGCCTAATATTTTAAAATCATCGAAAGGGTGTGATTTTGAGCTAATACTGGTAAACAAGAGCGAAATCATGAGCCACAACTGTGCTGTACTTCAGTTTCAAGTTCAGGGCACACAAGGGTATGACTGTGGCTTATAGGCGTGTGCAGGTAATTCTCCCTACTCAACTGAGATTACCATGATTAGCTCTAGTCCATAAAGGGAAAGCTAAGACACAAAAGCCTCAGTGATGTTCCAGGCCACATAGCCAGCGACCGCCGCAAGAAGGGAGTCTCTGAGGGCCCCTCTGAGGTCACACATGCTCGCTGCTTGTTACTATAAAACACTGGTGATTCACACAATGGAATGTTTAAGCTGTCACCTAATAGAGGGTATGTTGATACAGTTTTATCAGAAAAGTTACATAATCGTCCTAATGGAGAAACGTCATAAAGGAATTTGTGCCTTGCAATAAATAGAGGTGTACCCCCTGGGGATTACTCCACAAAGGATATCAGGAGATGTGCAGTGAGAAATTCACTAACCTAGACGGGACAGGTGACTAGCAAACAAAACAGTCCAATGAAGGCTTTCTGAAGGCAGTCACTGCGCCCTGTTCAATCTGGTGAGACTTAACCAGACCCCTCCCTGCCTGAGACCGTGTCCTGGGATCCCAGACTTGCCCACCTTTCCACGGGGGAAGGAGGTGTCTTCTGTACCCAACCTCCTGCAATATAAAAGTCCCTACTACGAGTCCCTTCTGCCTCTTGCTTTTAGGTCATATATTTATTTATGCAAGCCCAGAGACCTTCTATTATCTTGGTACCCTAGAAAGTCGAATGAATCTTTTCTCGCTTTGTTGGAATTCTTTGAAAGAAGCCTCGAGCTCATCCATGATGTACTGCGTCCTCTTAGCTTAGCTGGGATTCTCTGGTGGCACAGATGGCAAAGAATCTGCTTGTAATGCAGGAGACCTGGGTTTGATCCCTGGATCGGCTACCACCCCAGTATTCTTGCCTGGAGAAATCCATGGCTCAGTTCATGGGGTCACAAAGAGACGTACACGACTGAGCGACTTTCACTTCACTTAGCTTTAATGACAAAACAAACAAACAAAAAACAACCACTTCAATGAGTTTTTCCTATACCAAACTCTCAGAAGTTGAGATACATCAACAAATATGTTTGCAAAACATCAATTGTTTCCTATGACTGCCTAATATTTTAAAATCATCGAAAGGGTGTGATTTTGAGCTAATACTGGTAAACAAGAGCGAAATCATGAGCCACAACTGTGCTGTACTTCAGTTTCAAGTTCAGGGCACACAAGGGTATGACTGTGGCTTATAGGCGTGTGCAGGTAATTCTCCCTACTCAACTGAGATTACCATGATTAGCTCTAGTCCATAAAGGGAAAGCTAAGACACAAAAGCCTCAGTGATGTTCCAGGCCACATAGCCAGCGACCGCCGCAAGAAGGGAGTCTCTGAGGGCCCCTCTGAGGTCACACATGCTCGCTGCTTGTTACTATAAAACACTGGTGATTCACACAATGGAATGTTTAAGCTGTCACCTAATAGAGGGTATGTTGATACAGTTTTATCAGAAAAGTTACATAATCGTCCTAATGGAGAAACGTCATAAAGGAATTTGTGCCTTGCAATAAATAGAGGTGTACCCCCTGGGGATTACTCCACAAAGGATATCAGGAGATGTGCAGTGAGAAATTCACTAACCTAGACGGGACAGGTGACTAGCAAACAAAACAGTCCAATGAAGGCTTTCTGAAGGCAGTCACTGCGCCCTGTTCAATCTGGTGAGACTTAACCAGACCCCTCCCTGCCTGAGACCGTGTCCTGGGATCCCAGACTTGCCCACCTTTCCACGGGGGAAGGAGGTGTCTTCTGTACCCAACCTCCTGCAATATAAAAGTCCCTACTACGAGTCCCTTCTGCCTCTTGCTTTTAGGTCATATATTTATTTATGCAAGCCCAGAGACCTTCTATTATCTTGGTACCCTAGAAAGTCGAATGAATCTTTTCTCGCTTTGTTGGAATTCTTTGAAAGAAGCCTCGAGCTCTGGAATACCACCTCCTCCTCCAATCTTCCCTCGATCTCGGCCTCCACTGTCCCACCTCCCCCAAGTCGCCACCAGAGAAGGAAAGTGGGGGGGGGGGCGCTGAAGGGGCAGGGTGGAGATGTCACAAGCACCTGTCACCTGGCAAGCCCTGGCCTCACTTCCTCACCCCCCCCCAGCCACACCCACTCCGCCTCCGGAGAGGGCCGACCCGGCGTCCGCCCTCCCGCACGCCCCGACCCAGGCAGGCCAGTCCCTCCCTCCCCAGCCTCCGGCCGCCGTCCAATGGCCGAGGGGCAGGGCAAGCTGAGCAAGCCGCGGCAGCCCAGCCGGGTCCCCGCCCTGTTTCCCGGTTCCCGAACCGGGCCCCGGCGGCCTTTAAATGCCGCCCTAGGCCGACACGGCGCGGCCCTAGCCACCGTTTTCTTCGGGCGCCGGCAGCGGCACCCCGAAGAAGAAAGCAGCTTAGACTCGGCAGCTTGGTCCGGGCCGCGGCGGCCACCTCCGACCTCGTTGCCGGCGCCGCCTCCCCGCCTCCTCCCCTCCCTGGCCCCGCCGGCTGGGTCGGCGCCGGGCCCCCGGGCGCGCGCGCGTGCCCGCGCGTGTGTGTGCGCGCCCGAGCCCGCCTCGGACCCGCGCCCCCGCCCGGTGCAGGACCGCCCCGGGATCCCCGCCCGCGCGTCGCGTCCCACGTCCCCCGCCGCCCGGCCGCCAGCCGCGCACCCCGCCGCGCTGCGCGAGAAGATGGCGGGGTCGGTGGCCGACAGCGATGCAGTAGTGGTGAGTGCGGCGGGCGCACGCGAGGCGCCCCCTCCCCGCGGCCCGCGCGGCCCCGGCGCCGGCTCCCGCCCGGCCGAGGCCCAGCCCCGCGCCCCCGGCGGGAGAAGCCGCCCGAGTACCTGGTTAGGGGCAGCCGGCTGTGCGGGACCGGCATGGGGGGAGCCGAGCGGAAGGGTGCCCCGGTGGGGGAGCCGCTGGCGGCGGGGAGGCGTGGGGGCGGCCTGCGGGTTGGCGGGGGTGAGCGACAGCCCCCTCCGCTCCGTGCAGCCACCGGCCAGGTGTGAGTGTGCGCGCGGGTGTGTCTGTGTGTCCGGCGCGCGTACCCCGTGTCCACCCTCCCCACCCCCCACGGCATCCCGGGGATTCCCCCTTGAAAACGGGTTCGCGCCGGGCGCTCGCGGGAGAAGTGGAGCGCGACCGCTGTACCCCAGCCACGTCCC
Source organism: Tragulus kanchil (assembly GCA_022376925.1). Classification (NCBI taxonomy): domain Eukaryota; kingdom Metazoa; phylum Chordata; class Mammalia; order Artiodactyla; family Tragulidae; genus Tragulus; species Tragulus kanchil. The sequence goes on along the minus strand of JAIOJX010000029.1, from coordinate 111,455,127 downwards.
CGAGGACAGGCCTGGGCGACTGCGGTTCCAGGGGCGTTTGCGGTTGGAGAGGGGCCTGCTTTCCTCCGGCGCCCGCCTCTGGCTCCCCCAGTGGGCCTCGACCTTCATTTTGATCTAGATCTGAAGGGGCTGGGGAGCTTCAGATGCTTAGCTACCTGGTGGAAAGAACGGGTTTTGTTCCGGGGGGTGTCTGCGGCTGTTCAGCGTGGGCTGTGAGGTGGCAGCATCTGCAGTCGCTGCCAGTGCTGTGGGGAGGGCTGCTGGATTCTCAGACTGGTGTAGGTTCTTCCCCGCTCCCCCAAACACCCACCTCCAGAAGCCTTTGGAAAGCCAATCTGTGTGCTTCTATTTTTAGAAACTGGATGATGGGCATTTAAACAACTCCTTGGGCTCTCCAGTTCAAGCCGACGTGTACTTCCCACGACTGGTAAATGATTTTGTTCTGTGCTGTCTGCCGGTACCCTCTTCTTTCTAATTGCCTTTTCGAATGGGTCGGTGCTAAGCATCCGAGGGCTTGGCTCTTCCCGAATAGGCTGTGAACTTTGTTTCTCCTCTCCTTCTCTGCAGATTGTGCCATTTTGTGGGCACATTAAAGGTGGCATGAGACCAGGCAAGAAGGTGTTAGTGATGGGCATTGTAGACCTCAACCCGGAGAGGTAAGGCAGATTCCTTGTCACTACGGTGCCACCAAAATCTTGGCTTTCTCTGCCCACTGAAGCCAAATGAAAACCACAGAGTTTGAAGGAAATAGAAAGGTGGCTTTAATCCTCAGCCGGTGGAGGGGAGACACAGCAGGCTTGAGCCTCAAGAACTGTGTCCCGGTTCCATGAGGAATTTGGGGGAATCTGTAGATGAGGGCTCGCAGTCAGAGGTCGGTGATGAGGAATAAAGGTGTAAGGATTTTGCATTCTTCGTCCTCTTGGATTGTTTCAAAAACATCATAGGCTGACGTCAGGTAGCCCAGTAGTTAGGTCCATCGTCTTTCGTAAATTGTACTGTGACCTCCTTTCTGTAAGGCAGAAAGAACTACAAGGGGTGATCTGCAAAGAGAGTGTTGTAAAGGTGAGCACTAAGCACGGGCTGCGATTAGCATATAGTCTTGATCATGATCATGTCAATCTTGATTACCCCACTACTGATCAGGAACAGTTAAAGTGAAAAAAAAAAAAAAAAAAGAACTCAGAAAAGGGCAAGAAAAAAAAATTTCCCTCCTTTTCACTGCAACACCTAGAACTATCTGGCAGTTCCAAGGTCCTACTCCTGTTGTGAATTTCTGCTCCTCTTCAGACCCCTGTGGCCAGTGTTGCTGCTAGAAGTGCCAAGAAAGTACTGTGTTCCCATGAAAAGAATGTGTATGAATCTCAGCCATCATTTCTCTAGACAGCTATTTATATCAGAGATTATAAATATAGACCCACATCATTTTCTCTTTGACCCTTAGGGAGGTCAAAGGGCTTTTTTTTTTTTTAATGTTTTTCAAGCATGGTGTTTGGAGTAAGAACTACCAATATAAATTATGACTAAACTATGAGATATTGTTTCCCTGGTCAATTTATGGGGTTTTTGAGTCTTCTCAAATGGATTAAAACACAGATGTGTGAGTAGGTTGGGGTATCTGAAATGTCTACAGTTAGTTATTTTAATCTTTACCAAAGCTTTCTTCAGGGCCTCCTCCTGTGGGTAGCAAAATAAACCAGTTTAATTGTAATGCTCCTTGTACATAGTCTACAACTATCACTCTCCCCGACCCCTCCCGTGAAAGAGTTGTGGCCGATTCAGAGCTGATAAGTCCAGAGAAGAAGAAGGAAATGGGAGCCTGGGTCTTTGTTAAATGTAATTTTGCTGAACCCAGAATAAATGAGATAATTTTCTTTTCAGCTTTGCCATCAGCTTGACCTGTGGTAATTCAGAAGATCCTCCCGCCGATGTGGCGATTGAACTCAAAGCGGTGTTCACAGACCGGCAGCTACTCAGAAATTCTTGTATATCTGGGGAAAGGGGTGAAGAACAGTCTGCGATCCCTTACTTCCCATTCATCCCAGACCAGCCATTCAGGGTGAGTACCTCGAGTGCCTCAGCTCCAGCCACTGGCAGCAGGGTGATGTTCTCATCTAGGATGTGCCAAGAATGCTTTAAGCGGCCAGAATTTTTGCATGTCCAGGAAATTCGTCACCTGATGGTGAAAAAAAGAAAAATAATCAGAAGAGCTCTGTTTGCCCATATAAATTAATAATTAATAGTAGCTCTTGGCTCTATCTCACCAATAAACCCATATTTACATGTCAAATTGTTAAAAATAAATACTTTTCTATGTGGTATTCAACATAGTATTAGGCATATAATAGATAGTTGTCCCTGGATATTTGTTTAATCAATATTAATAAGTATCTAGAATTTTCTTCATGTTTTCTCAACCTTTAAGTAGCACAAAAAAAACAGAGTGATTATCATTTTATTTTCTCTCATTGCCTTTGCTAATGAGGGCTAGCTGTGGCCTTGTTCCCCTGGGCTTCCCTGGTAGCTCAGATGGTAAAGACTGTCTGTAATGCAGGATACTCAGGTTCGATCCCTGGGTTGGGGAGATCCTCTGGAGAAGGAAATGGTAACCCACTCCAATATTCTTGCCTGGAGAATTCCCATGGACAGAAGAGCCCGGTGGGCTACAGTGATGGGGTTGCAAAGAGTCAGACACAACTGAGCGACTAACATTGGGTTAAGCGGCCTTATTCTATTTCACCGTCATGGGCTGTGTGGCTGATAGATACCTTCCCCTGGGCCTGCATGAGTACATATTTGCTCCCTACTATCTGTTGGACAGTAAGCACAGCCCAGACTTCCACTCCCATGAAACAGCATTAGCGGCATCTTCTTCTGTGAAGGGCAATGATAAGTAAAAAATGCAAGTCAGTAATGTGTCATTAAATTACTTTACTGACATGTCAAACCTGGTGATGAAGTGTCTGCATTACACTTTGTTATGCTAAGTCACTTCAGTCTTGTCCAACTCTGTGACCCCATGGACTGTAACCCACTAGGCTCCTCTGTTCATGGCATCCTCCAGGCAAGAATACTGGAGTGACTTGCTATACCCTCCGAGGATCGGTGAAGAACAGTCTGCGATCCCTTACTTCCCATTCATCCCAGACCAGCCATTCAGGGTGAGTACCTCGAGTGCCTCAGCTCCAGCCACTGGCAGCAGGGTGATGTTCTCATCTAGGATGTGCCAAGAATGCTTTAAGCGGCCAGAATTTTTGCATGTCCAGGAAATTCGTCACCTGATGGTGAAAAAAAGAAAAATAATCAGAAGAGCTCTGTTTGCCCATATAAATTAATAATTAATAGTAGCTCTTGGCTCTATCTCACCAATAAACCCATATTTACATGTCAAATTGTTAAAAATAAATACTTTTCTATGTGGTATTCAACATAGTATTAGGCATATAATAGATAGTTGTCCCTGGATATTTGTTTAATCAATATTAATAAGTATCTAGAATTTTCTTCATGTTTTCTCAACCTTTAAGTAGCACAAAAAAAACAGAGTGATTATCATTTTATTTTCTCTCATTGCCTTTGCTAATGAGGGCTAGCTGTGGCCTTGTTCCCCTGGGCTTCCCTGGTAGCTCAGATGGTAAAGACTGTCTGTAATGCAGGATACTCAGGTTCGATCCCTGGGTTGGGGAGATCCTCTGGAGAAGGAAATGGTAACCCACTCCAATATTCTTGCCTGGAGAATTCCCATGGACAGAAGAGCCCGGTGGGCTACAGTGATGGGGTTGCAAAGAGTCAGACACAACTGAGCGACTAACATTGGGTTAAGCGGCCTTATTCTATTTCACCGTCATGGGCTGTGTGGCTGATAGATACCTTCCCCTGGGCCTGCATGAGTACATATTTGCTCCCTACTATCTGTTGGACAGTAAGCACAGCCCAGACTTCCACTCCCATGAAACAGCATTAGCGGCATCTTCTTCTGTGAAGGGCAATGATAAGTAAAAAATGCAAGTCAGTAATGTGTCATTAAATTACTTTACTGACATGTCAAACCTGGTGATGAAGTGTCTGCATTACACTTTGTTATGCTAAGTCACTTCAGTCTTGTCCAACTCTGTGACCCCATGGACTGTAACCCACTAGGCTCCTCTGTTCATGGCATCCTCCAGGCAAGAATACTGGAGTGACTTGCTATACCCTCCGAGGATCTTCCCCACTCAGGAATTTAACCCATGTCTCTTGAATATCCTGCTTGGGCAGGTGAGTTCTGTACTGCTGAGCTACTGGGGAATCCCTCACTTTGTTAACATACATCATAATAATGACAGCTTGGTTAAAAGCTCCCTGTTTCATAGACACCTAACAAAACAGAACTATCCTTATCCGGCTCCTCATCTAGAAATGTACAAGGGCCTTGTAAATAAGTCATAATTTTTCTTTCCATCTTACGGTCTGGGGGAAAAATAAGAATCCCTGACTTTCACATCAGTGATAGAATAGGAACTGATTGCTGTTCTAGTCATGGCCTGAAGAAGGCACCTTGACCCTTCTCTAGAATGGTAATGACCCCGAGGCTCCCCTGAACTGTGACAGTTTCTTAATGGTGACTCTTAATGCAGAGTTCATGAGTGTGAGTGACCAAAGCTTCTGCTCAGTGGAGTAATGCTCCCCAACAACAAAATTGAAATGAAATCAGCCCTTCTTGATGACATAATTTTAGTAATAATATGAATTAAATGTGAGTAATATCACATATGGAGTCTCTTCTTGCATGATGAATACAAATACTTTTAATAAATACATAGCACAGAACCAGTGATTAAACTCTATGGTGAATTCCTTAAGTTAGAAAAAAAGAGGAAGAAAAAGCTTTTCCCATATGGAATCAGTATTTCTATTCAGCTTAACAAAGCCTTGTTAATTACATGTTCTCAAAGAGTCAGACACAACTGAGCGACTAACATTGGGTTAAGCGGCCTTATTCTATTTCACCGTCATGGGCTGTGTGGCTGATAGATACCTTCCCCTGGGCCTGCATGAGTACATATTTGCTCCCTACTATCTGTTGGACAGTAAGCACAGCCCAGACTTCCACTCCCATGAAACAGCATTAGCGGCATCTTCTTCTGTGAAGGGCAATGATAAGTAAAAAATGCAAGTCAGTAATGTGTCATTAAATTACTTTACTGACATGTCAAACCTGGTGATGAAGTGTCTGCATTACACTTTGTTATGCTAAGTCACTTCAGTCTTGTCCAACTCTGTGACCCCATGGACTGTAACCCACTAGGCTCCTCTGTTCATGGCATCCTCCAGGCAAGAATACTGGAGTGACTTGCTATACCCTCCGAGGATCTTCCCCACTCAGGAATTTAACCCATGTCTCTTGAATATCCTGCTTGGGCAGGTGAGTTCTGTACTGCTGAGCTACTGGGGAATCCCTCACTTTGTTAACATACATCATAATAATGACAGCTTGGTTAAAAGCTCCCTGTTTCATAGACACCTAACAAAACAGAACTATCCTTATCCGGCTCCTCATCTAGAAATGTACAAGGGCCTTGTAAATAAGTCATAATTTTTCTTTCCATCTTACGGTCTGGGGGAAAAATAAGAATCCCTGACTTTCACATCAGTGATAGAATAGGAACTGATTGCTGTTCTAGTCATGGCCTGAAGAAGGCACCTTGACCCTTCTCTAGAATGGTAATGACCCCGAGGCTCCCCTGAACTGTGACAGTTTCTTAATGGTGACTCTTAATGCAGAGTTCATGAGTGTGAGTGACCAAAGCTTCTGCTCAGTGGAGTAATGCTCCCCAACAACAAAATTGAAATGAAATCAGCCCTTCTTGATGACATAATTTTAGTAATAATATGAATTAAATGTGAGTAATATCACATATGGAGTCTCTTCTTGCATGATGAATACAAATACTTTTAATAAATACATAGCACAGAACCAGTGATTAAACTCTATGGTGAATTCCTTAAGTTAGAAAAAAAGAGGAAGAAAAAGCTTTTCCCATATGGAATCAGTATTTCTATTCAGCTTAACAAAGCCTTGTTAATTACATGTTCTTCATCCAGGGCTAATTACTATGTAACCTTCTCTGCTTAGTGTTTATCTTGTTTGAGTGTCCAGACTGTTATTACACGCTACCAATGGGTACCAGCTCTGCCTGGTGAGGGCCTTCTCTGAAGGTGGGAAGATTGTTCAGTGGATGAAGATGGCATTAAGTACCAAATAGATAAATCTCTGCCACTTTACATCAATTTCTGGCGTCCACAGAAACGGGAGAAATGGTAAAGTGATTTTAAACCTTTAAAGGACATTGAATGATGCAGAGCAGTGCTTCACAACGTGTGTCCCTCCTTCCAGCAACACCAGCATCATCTTGGAACTTGGTGGAAAAAGTATATACTTAGACCTTGCCCTTGACCTACTGAATGGAAAATTTGGGGAGTGGAGCCCAGCAGTCTGTGTTCTAACATGCCTTCTGTCTGATCCTGGTGCAGTCTAGTGTTTGAGAACCACTGAACATGTTGTTCGTCTCTAAAATGAGATATTTTGTTCATTTTCCCCAGTGAGATTCATTGAAATTATGAACTGAGGGTATGGTTTTGTTTCTTCCAGGTGGAAATCCTTTGTGAACACCCGCTTTCAGAGTATTTGTGGATGGACACCAGCTTTTTGATTTTTACCATCGCATTCAAACGTTGTCTGCAATCGACACCATCAAGATCGACGGGGACCTCCAGATCACCAAGCTGGGCTAATGTTGTTTAACCCATGTCTGTTTCCAAAAAAACATCAGGTGCCACAACTATCTGACTTTATCTGGAAGAAGTGTCCTAGCAAGATCTGAAAACTTTAAAACAAAAAGGCAAACGTCACTGTTTTCTTCTTTCTGTGCAGTTTAAACCCAAAATGACTTCAACAGTGGTTTACCATTAGGACGCTATAGCCCTTCTTGATGACATAATTTTAGTAATAATATGAATTAAATGTGAGTAATATCACATATGGAGTCTCTTCTTGCATGATGAATACAAATACTTTTAATAAATACATAGCACAGAACCAGTGATTAAACTCTATGGTGAATTCCTTAAGTTAGAAAAAAAGAGGAAGAAAAAGCTTTTCCCATATGGAATCAGTATTTCTATTCAGCTTAACAAAGCCTTGTTAATTACATGTTCTTCATCCAGGGCTAATTACTATGTAACCTTCTCTGCTTAGTGTTTATCTTGTTTGAGTGTCCAGACTGTTATTACACGCTACCAATGGGTACCAGCTCTGCCTGGTGAGGGCCTTCTCTGAAGGTGGGAAGATTGTTCAGTGGATGAAGATGGCATTAAGTACCAAATAGATAAATCTCTGCCACTTTACATCAATTTCTGGCGTCCACAGAAACGGGAGAAATGGTAAAGTGATTTTAAACCTTTAAAGGACATTGAATGATGCAGAGCAGTGCTTCACAACGTGTGTCCCTCCTTCCAGCAACACCAGCATCATCTTGGAACTTGGTGGAAAAAGTATATACTTAGACCTTGCCCTTGACCTACTGAATGGAAAATTTGGGGAGTGGAGCCCAGCAGTCTGTGTTCTAACATGCCTTCTGTCTGATCCTGGTGCAGTCTAGTGTTTGAGAACCACTGAACATGTTGTTCGTCTCTAAAATGAGATATTTTGTTCATTTTCCCCAGTGAGATTCATTGAAATTATGAACTGAGGGTATGGTTTTGTTTCTTCCAGGTGGAAATCCTTTGTGAACACCCGCGTTTCAGAGTATTTGTGGATGGACACCAGCTTTTTGATTTTTACCATCGCATTCAAACGTTGTCTGCAATCGACACCATCAAGATCGACGGGGACCTCCAGATCACCAAGCTGGGCTAATGTTGTTTAACCCATGTCTGTTTCCAAAAAAACATCAGGTGCCACAACTATCTGACTTTATCTGGAAGAAGTGTCCTAGCAAGATCTGAAAACTTTAAAACAAAAAGGCAAACGTCACTGTTTTCTTCTTTCTGTGCAGTTTAAACCCAAAATGACTTCAACAGTGGTTTGCCATTAGGACGCTATCGGAACTAAGACACTGCGCCATTATTCCCAGAACAAAGTAATACGATTATGCTGGATTATATTCAGACTAAACGGAAATGGATTTGTGACGATTTGTGATTTGGTAATAAGTTGTTCATCTTTTGAAAGCAAAGTGATGTTTAGAACAAAAGTGCTGAAGACTTAACAACAGTGACAACAAAGATGGTACACAGACGTCAACTCGTTTCTGCACTGAAGAGGAATTGTGTAGCACAACCAACATTTTAGTCAGGGTATTTAACATAGAATGTAGGTTGTTCGAGGTTTTGGTTTTTTTTTCCCTTTTTTGCACAGCATAATGTTAATTCAGATTTTTTAAGCTTTCTTATAGTTATTTATTTCTACTCAGTGTATGTGGTAGAGAACGATTAATGTCTCAAGAACAAGTTACGAACTTTTGAATGTACAATTATCTTAGGTCTGAGGGGGAAAATTACCTATTACAACCATGAAAAAGGTTAATTTCTACCTTAAAGAGTTGAGTCTTCTCCCCCATATCCCTAAACTTAGGATCTCTTGATATAAATTGCTGTAAGTACTTTTGGGAAAACTTTGCAACATTTCAGTTAAGACTGCTTTTCAAGGTATTAATGATTATGTAAAATTCTACTTCAGTTGCTTTCTCTCCTTACTGTGAATTAGCACAGCATTGGCTTCCATAAGACTAATTAACTACTTTTCCCTAGATCTACCTAATAGCCTATTTGAGTTGTTATTACATTAATTGGAAAACACGTAAGAGGTGATTGCATAGATAATTTTCAAAATGGACTATTACATCAACTTTTAAAGGTATAGTATGAAAATGATTCTGGAATGCAATGGAAAGCAGAAGCAAATGTCCCCAAATAACTTACTTGGAAACCATTTATATCAACATAAGCTGTTAACTCATTGTATCACTTTATGTGACCCTCACCGATGTCCCTAAGCAATGCCTTTGGAGCTTCAGAACAGAGGATGCTTCCTACTGTGTGGGCTCTGCTGAGCTAGCAGGAGATAAGATTCAGCCTAGCAATGACCCAGTTAGTTTATCTGAAAAGTTCAGCTCCCAAGACTCTAGGTCTTTGAGTCCAGCCAATAGTGGGAAGGCTTCAGCGAAGCTGTGGGAGTTTCCCTTACTTTGGGGAACTGATTAGACAGCAGGGAGTCTCCAGGAGAAGCCTGCAGTGGTGCACAGGTCACTGCAAGGCCAGGGCTGGTTGGAGTCCTGGGTGCTGGTCTTCATAAAACTGCATTGATCTTGGAGAGAAGGACCCTTGGCATTGCCGTCGTTGGCTAGTTGGGGCAAGAGGGGGTGCTGGGGTGGGGGTGTATTTATATATAATTTAGGTTTTGTTTGTACAGCATACTGCATCTTGTTATGACACGTCCTTGTCCTGCTTCGCTTTTGAGGGTTTTTTTACACAACATGCAGAGACACTGAAGTGGCCACGTCATTTTCACGTGTCAAGAATGTAGACGGTGTTTCAGTACCAAAGTCTCAGAAAAAACAAACAAAAATCGTGAATTTTTTATAGGTGATATATTTGGATTCTCCTCTGCTTTGAAACTGTTTAGCACAGTTCCACTGTGTTATGTAAGAAGATGCTTTATCAACAAGACTAGCTGAGCATTGGAAAGCTTTATGTCCCGGCTGACAGCCCAGCCGTATTCAGCCCAGGAGGGCTGTGCTCTGGCTCCAGGTGTTTTTGAGCCTGTGACGAAACTTGTGCAGCCACTAGATTTTGTCAAGTGTTTGTAGAGAGACTTAGAGGGCCCCTGAAATATTTTGGGAGGGATTTTAATTCTCCTAGTGGTTGAAGACCCCACAAAAAGTTTCCTTTGATCGACCATCCATTCCCACCCACTGCATAATTCAGCAGAAACTGGAGGAGGTGGGAGGTTGACTGTTGGAACTGCCACAGTTCTCTCTGCCTATCAGCTAACTGGTTAGCAGCCAAGCCCGTAGGCAGCTTAGTGTAAAGATACACTATTCACCCTTAATTGCTCTCTGGGGTCAGTGAGAACCTCATGGTTAAGCCTTTTGAAATTAATGTTAGCTCATTGTATCACTTTATGTGACCCTCACCGATGTCCCTAAGCAATGCCTTTGGAGCTTCAGAACAGAGGATGCTTCCTACTGTGTGGGCTCTGCTGAGCTAGCTAAGATTCAGCCTAGCAATGACCCAGTTAGTTTATCTGAAAAGTTCAGCTCCCAAGACTCTAGGTCTTTGAGTCCAGCCAATAGTGGGAAGGCTTCAGCGAAGCTGTGGGAGTTTCCCTTACTTTGGGGAACTGATTAGACAGCAGGGAGTCTCCAGGAGAAGCCTGCAGTGGTGCACAGGTCACTGCAAGGCCAGGGCTGGTTGGAGTCCTGGGTGCTGGTCTTCATAAAACTGCATTGATCTTGGAGAGAAGGACCCTTGGCATTGCCGTCGTTGGCTAGTTGGGGCAAGAGGGGGTGCTGGGGTGGGGGTGTATTTATATATAATTTAGGTTTTGTTTGTACAGCATACTGCATCTTGTTATGACACGTCCTTGTCCTGCTTCGCTTTTGAGGGTTTTTTTACACAACATGCAGAGACACTGAAGTGGCCACGTCATTTTCACGTGTCAAGAATGTAGACGGTGTTTCAGTACCAAAGTCTCAGAAAAAACAAACAAAAATCGTGAATTTTTTATAGGTGATATATTTGGATTCTCCTCTGCTTTGAAACTGTTTAGCACAGTTCCACTGTGTTATGTAAGAAGATGCTTTATCAACAAGACTAGCTGAGCATTGGAAAGCTTTATGTCCCGGCTGACAGCCCAGCCGTATTCAGCCCAGGAGGGCTGTGCTCTGGCTCCAGGTGTTTTTGAGCCTGTGACGAAACTTGTGCAGCCACTAGATTTTGTCAAGTGTTTGTAGAGAGACTTAGAGGGCCCCTGAAATATTTTGGGAGGGATTTTAATTCTCCTAGTGGTTGAAGACCCCACAAAAAGTTTCCTTTGATCGACCATCCATTCCCACCCACTGCATAATTCAGCAGAAACTGGAGGAGGTGGGAGGTTGACTGTTGGAACTGCCACAGTTCTCTCTGCCTATCAGCTAACTGGTTAGCAGCCAAGCCCGTAGGCAGCTTAGTGTAAAGATACACTATTCACCCTTAATTGCTCTCTGGGGTCAGTGAGAACCTCATGGTTAAGCCTTTTGAAATTAATGTAAACGATGTGATGGTTTGATTCAGGTATAATTCAGTTAGCAGGGGGGCTAGTCCAGCTGTACTAATCATTAGCTGGAAACTGTTCACATCCTCTCATCATCAGCATGTGAGGTCTAAGGTGGGAATTCAGGATGGAAAGTGCAATTTTAAGCTTCACAGGAAAGCATTTGGGTATATAAGGTGTTATTTCTGACCAGAGCCCTAATTTTGCAATATGACCCAAACCAAGGAACATAAATAACAATCAGGCTCTGGGGGAATAATAGGCTTTAGACAATCTGTTCATTTCTATATCAAAATTGGAGTGAATGTATCAACTTAAAAGTTAATAGAAGTGACTTCTACTTTCTGGGCTATCCCAGAATTGTCTTAAAAAAATTTTTTTTAATTTGAAACTCCATTTCAGATCTTGGCAACCTTAGTTCAAAACCTCATAAGAGATCACTCTGAATTATTGGTGATTTCTTAAAATGGCAGATTCTTTCATTTGTATTAAGAAGAAAGTATCCAAAAAGAGGGAGGGAGCCCTTTTGCCTTGAGAGAAACAGCCTTGACATTTTCCAGCTATATTATTGATGTAGAAATAATGTTCCTATAACAACGTATTTTCAAAGAAACACTTTCTTATTTACTGCGTGGTGTAAAATCTTGCTAAATGTGTTCTTACATTATGATGTCACTGCTGAAAGTTATTTGCACTATAATAAAGGAATTTTCTACAAAAGGTTTTCCAGTTTATAAGGTGCTAAATTTGGCACCAAGTGTGATGTACTTGGGCTTCCCAGGTGCTCAGTGGTAAAGAATCCACCTGCCAACACAGGAGATGCAGGAGACTGGGGTTCAATCCCTGGGTTGGAAAGACCCTCTGGTGAAGGGAACGACTACCCATTCCAGTACTCTTCTTGCCTGGAAGGAAACGACTACCCATTGCAAAGAGTCAGACATAACTGAGTGACTTTCACTCATCCACATAGCAATCACCTATCAGCTAACTGGTTAGCAGCCAAGCCCGTAGGCAGCTTAGTGTAAAGATACACTATTCACCCTTAATTGCTCTCTGGGGTCAGTGAGAACCTCATGGTTAAGCCTTTTGAAATTAATGTAAACGATGTGATGGTTTGATTCAGGTATAATTCAGTTAGCAGGGGGGCTAGTCCAGCTGTACTAATCATTAGCTGGAAACTGTTCACATCCTCTCATCATCAGCATGTGAGGTCTAAGGTGGGAATTCAGGATGGAAAGTGCAATTTTAAGCTTCACAGGAAAGCATTTGGGTATATAAGGTGTTATTTCTGACCAGAGCCCTAATTTTGCAATATGACCCAAACCAAGGAACATAAATAACAATCAGGCTCTGGGGGAATAATAGGCTTTAGACAATCTGTTCATTTCTATATCAAAATTGGAGTGAATGTATCAACTTAAAAGTTAATAGAAGTGACTTCTACTTTCTGGGCTATCCCAGAATTGTCTTAAAAAAATTTTTTTTTTTTAATTTGAAACTCCATTTCAGATCTTGGCAACCTTAGTTCAAAACCTCATAAGAGATCACTCTGAATTATTGGTGATTTCTTAAAATGGCAGATTCTTTCATTTGTATTAAGAAGAAAGTATCCAAAAAGAGGGAGGGAGCCCTTTTGCCTTGAGAGAAACAGCCTTGACATTTTCCAGCTATATTATTGATGTAGAAATAATGTTCCTATAACAACGTATTTTCAAAGAAACACTTTCTTATTTACTGCGTGGTGTAAAATCTTGCTAAATGTGTTCTTACATTATGATGTCACTGCTGAAAGTTATTTGCACTATAATAAAGGAATTTTCTACAAAAGGTTTTCCAGTTTATAAGGTGCTAAATTTGGCACCAAGTGTGATGTACTTGGGCTTCCCAGGTGCTCAGTGGTAAAGAATCCACCTGCCAACACAGGAGATGCAGGAGACTGGGGTTCAATCCCTGGGTTGGAAAGACCCTCTGGTGAAGGGAACGACTACCCATTCCAGTACTCTTCTTGCCTGGAGAATTCCATGGACAGGAGCCTGGCAGGCTACAGTCCGTGGAGTTGCAAAGAGTCAGACATAACTGAGTGACTTTCACTCATCCACATAGCAATCACCTCCATCAGGATAAGAATCCTATCACCATCCCCAATCCCCTTGTGCTATCCCTTCAGGTTAAACTTGTCCCCCACTCCTATCCCCAATCAGACAACAACTGACCCATTCCACCTGCCTATAGTTGCGTTTTCCTAAATGTCATACAAAGAGAATCATATATAATCTGTTGAGACTGGCTTCATGCATAATGTGTTTAAGATTCATATTGTGTGTATTAAGCTTTTCCTTTTTATTGCTGAGTAACATTCCATTCTATGGACGTACTGGTGTTTTTATTCACTCACCTGATAAGGATGTAGTGGGTTCTTAATAAATCATTAATAGAGTCTTACTAACACAGTGTATATACAAAAAGCAAGATTGCATTTCCCTTGCCTTCTCTTTCCTAAGGTTTGAATGATTAGGATGGAAACTTGGTCCCTTAGCTATTTTGACTAGAAATAGAACTGACTTACAGAAGTTTGCCTAGCTTCAGTTATGGGCAGTTTAGCAAAGATACTCAGTAGGCTGGATTTAGCGTACCTACTTACACCTTAGTTGGTTTTATTAATCCCTTCATTTTTTTTCATTTTTATTTTTTAAGGAAGCAAAGTAGTGAGGCTGGTCTTTGTCACAGCTTTTACAGTGGCGTATGGGCAGGGAAGGGCTTTCCAGTTGGCACTAGTGATAAAGAAACTTCCTGCCTGTGCAGGAGACGTAAAGAGACTTGGGCTTGATCCCTGGGTAGGGAAGATCCCCTGGAGGAGGGCACAGGAACCCACTCCAATATTCTTGCCTGGAGAATCCCTTGGACAGAGGAGCCTGGTGGGCTACATACAGTCCATGGGGTTGCAAAGAGTCAGAGACGACAGAAGCCACTTAGCGCGAGAGTACTTAGACAAGGAAGACCCTGTCAAAATGGGAACAATTTGCTGAAGCTGTTGGACAGAGATAGGAGAGCTTCCTCTGTCCCTGTGGGACATAACAGTATCCTTGTTCTATGACAGCATTTTAAACTAGGCAGCCTGGAAGATATTTGTAACTGGAGTCTTCTAGTGCTGCAGACACTTAAGGACCTTCATTCACCAGGGATTTATTGAGCTCTGTCAATCACCATTCTAGATACTTGGACACGTCAGTGAGTACAACAGACTCCGGTGCTTTTAAACTTCACTGTGCTTCAGAGTCACCCAGAAAGCCTCCTTATGAGACAACTGACCCATTCCACCTGCCTATAGTTGCGTTTTCCTAAATGTCATACAAAGAGAATCATATATAATCTGTTGAGACTGGCTTCATGCATAATGTGTTTAAGATTCATATTGTGTGTATTAAGCTTTTCCTTTTATTGCTGAGTAACATTCCATTCTATGGACGTACTGGTGTTTTTATTCACTCACCTGATAAGGATGTAGTGGGTTCTTAATAAATCATTAATAGAGTCTTACTAACACAGTGTATATACAAAAAGCAAGATTGCATTTCCCTTGCCTTCTCTTTCCTAAGGTTTGAATGATTAGGATGGAAACTTGGTCCCTTAGCTATTTTGACTAGAAATAGAACTGACTTACAGAAGTTTGCCTAGCTTCAGTTATGGGCAGTTTAGCAAAGATACTCAGTAGGCTGGATTTAGCGTACCTACTTACACCTTAGTTGGTTTTATTAATCCCTTCATTTTTTTTCATTTTTATTTTTTAAGGAAGCAAAGTAGTGAGGCTGGTCTTTGTCACAGCTTTTACAGTGGCGTATGGGCAGGGAAGGGCTTTCCAGTTGGCACTAGTGATAAAGAAACTTCCTGCCTGTGCAGGAGACGTAAAGAGACTTGGGCTTGATCCCTGGGTAGGGAAGATCCCCTGGAGGAGGGCACAGGAACCCACTCCAATATTCTTGCCTGGAGAATCCCTTGGACAGAGGAGCCTGGTGGGCTACATACAGTCCATGGGGTTGCAAAGAGTCAGAGACGACAGAAGCCACTTAGCGCGAGAGTACTTAGACAAGGAAGACCCTGTCAAAATGGGAACAATTTGCTGAAGCTGTTGGACAGAGATAGGAGAGCTTCCTCTGTCCCTGTGGGACATAACAGTATCCTTGTTCTATGACAGCATTTTAAACTAGGCAGCCTGGAAGATATTTGTAACTGGAGTCTTCTAGTGCTGCAGACACTTAAGGACCTTCATTCACCAGGGATTTATTGAGCTCTGTCAATCACCATTCTAGATACTTGGACACGTCAGTGAGTACAACAGACTCCGGTGCTTTTAAACTTCACTGTGCTTCAGAGTCACCCAGAAAGCCTCCTTATGAGACAGAAGTGCAGTCTCACCCTGGGAAATAATGTTACAGTAGGTCTAGAGTAGGTTTCAGGGGTTTGAATTTTTAAGAAGTAGCCTGGGTGATGTCAGTGATCCCAGATCCCAAATTAAGCAGCTCTCCCTTTGGGAATCTTGCCTTTGGGAATCCTATAAAACATTCACTGAACCAAACTTCTGAATTGTGCCAGGCTATGAGATTCTGATCTGTGGGTATCTTTCTGTGAAGACTTCAACACTGGGGCATTCTGCTGCACCAAAAAAACACCATGCAACTTTCATTATAGCTTTACAACTATGTGTCTTCATCCCTGATTTAACCTCTCCTCACTCCTGCCCCTCCCTCACTATACACATGGTAGTAAAAAGAAGTGCCTCTCCTTTTGTGTAAAAATCCTAGTAGAACCCTGTGGGTGTGCTGGTTGCTCAGTCATGTCCGGCTCTTCATGACCCCATGGACTGTAGCCCAGTAAGCTCTGTCCGTGGAACTCTCCAGGCAAAAATACTGGAGTGGGTGACCATTCCCTTCTGTAGGGTGATCTTCCCAACCCAGGGACTGGACCTAAGTCTCCTGCACTGCAGGCAGGCTCTTCACTGTCTGAGCCTCCAGAGAACCCTGACACCTATTTTAAGCAGCAGATGCTCTGAGAAAGATTAAGGTTCTAGGAACATTCTTGGTAAACATTTAACTAATTATTCATTTGCAGAATCGCCAGGGTGGAGCCAAATTGTCTATAAGACTAATACACGAAGTGGCTTATAACTTGTAAAGAGGGCAGAGAGCAAATGATAATGGCCCAGTTGAGCTGTTCACAGCATTTTGCAAATGAATTTCAAGTCTTCCTTTCACGAAGTTCAGTTTCTCCAGGGTAATGCCATGCTCTATGACCGTTTGTCCCTGTGGGACATAACAGTATCCTTGTTCTATGACAGCATTTTAAACTAGGCAGCCTGGAAGATATTTGTAACTGGAGTCTTCTAGTGCTGCAGACACTTAAGGACCTTCATTCACCAGGGATTTATTGAGCTCTGTCAATCACCATTCTAGATACTTGGACACGTCAGTGAGTACAACAGACTCCGGTGCTTTTAAACTTCACTGTGCTTCAGAGTCACCCAGAAAGCCTCCTTATGAGACAGAAGTGCAGTCTCACCCTGGGAAATAATGTTACAGTAGGTCTAGAGTAGGTTTCAGGGGTTTGAATTTTTAAGAAGTAGCCTGGGTGATGTCAGTGATCCCAGATCCCAAATTAAGCAGCTCTCCCTTTGGGAATCTTGCCTTTGGGAATCCTATAAAACATTCACTGAACCAAACTTCTGAATTGTGCCAGGCTATGAGATTCTGATCTGTGGGTATCTTTCTGTGAAGACTTCAACACTGGGGCATTCTGCTGCACCAAAAAAACACCATGCAACTTTCATTATAGCTTTACAACTATGTGTCTTCATCCCTGATTTAACCTCTCCTCACTCCTGCCCCTCCCTCACTATACACATGGTAGTAAAAAGAAGTGCCTCTCCTTTTGTGTAAAAATCCTAGTAGAACCCTGTGGGTGTGCTGGTTGCTCAGTCATGTCCGGCTCTTCATGACCCCATGGACTGTAGCCCAGTAAGCTCTGTCCGTGGAACTCTCCAGGCAAAAATACTGGAGTGGGTGACCATTCCCTTCTGTAGGGTGATCTTCCCAACCCAGGGACTGGACCTAAGTCTCCTGCACTGCAGGCAGGCTCTTCACTGTCTGAGCCTCCAGAGAACCCTGACACCTATTTTAAGCAGCAGATGCTCTGAGAAAGATTAAGGTTCTAGGAACATTCTTGGTAAACATTTAACTAATTATTCATTTGCAGAATCGCCAGGGTGGAGCCAAATTGTCTATAAGACTAATACACGAAGTGGCTTATAACTTGTAAAGAGGGCAGAGAGCAAATGATAATGGCCCAGTTGAGCTGTTCACAGCATTTTGCAAATGAATTTCAAGTCTTCCTTTCACGAAGTTCAGCTGAGTTTCTCCAGGGTAATGCATCTCTAACCTGCTTCCTGATGACCTTGTTAATTTCACAATGATTAAAAAAAAAAAATGGTTTCTTGCAAAAGGCAAACAACTGCCTTGCAAGGCATATATTTCATCATGAATTTAAATGAGTAAGTACAAGGTGCCGAGGCAACAGTCAGCCGAGAGAGGGGAGGGGAAGAAATAACCCCTGACGCTGTCTCTTGCTTTGATACACCCTTTCATCTCCCCGGGGAAGATGGTGACGAGATGAGCAAACAGAAGGGAGGCAGGCATCACTGTTTGACAGAACAACAGAGACAGTTCTAAATAACAGACTCTGGAAATGGCAAGCCAGCCACAGGCCTGGGGATAATGTGAGGTTTGGGGGCCTTCCAAGCGTTCATGAGTAAGAACAATAAGAAACATTTTGCTATTAACTCCAGCACCTCCCTTTCTGCCAATATGCTGTCATGAATTCTAGAAAGACATGCAAATAGTCAAAGCTTACCTGATCAGTTGGTCTGGGAACAGGAGATGAGAAGCCCTGAGGCTGGGAGGCTGTGGGGATGGAGAGACGAGGCTTCCGGACCTCAGTGATACACGTGTGTTCAGACAGGCGCTTTAAGTCTCCAGTTGTGATGTACTCCCCTGGGAAGTGAAAAGAATGACCCTTGCGACATGGTGTTTGGCGAATCAGAGGTGACAACGATGTAGAGCGTTACCGACAGCTGATAAGGCCAGAGTTAGAATAATCATGATACCATTTTGTACAATAATCTTGCATGATTTTGTAAAGAAACAGTATTAAAAGTGTTAATCCTTGCAACTGTGTCTAATGCGTTGGAACATGCTTTTCATATCATTTCATTAAAGCCTATTTGATTTAAAATCTAGCCAAAATTAGCACTGAAGCCCCACTGTCTGAGCCTCCAGAGAACCCTGACACCTATTTTAAGCAGCAGATGCTCTGAGAAAGATTAAGGTTCTAGGAACATTCTTGGTAAACATTTAACTAATTATTCATTTGCAGAATCGCCAGGGTGGAGCCAAATTGTCTATAAGACTAATACACGAAGTGGCTTATAACTTGTAAAGAGGGCAGAGAGCAAATGATAATGGCCCAGTTGAGCTGTTCACAGCATTTTGCAAATGAATTTCAAGTCTTCCTTTCACGAAGTTCAGCTGAGTTTCTCCAGGGTAATGCATCTCTAACCTGCTTCCTGATGACCTTGTTAATTTCACAATGATTAAAAAAAAAAAATGGTTTCTTGCAAAAGGCAAACAACTGCCTTGCAAGGCATATATTTCATCATGAATTTAAATGAGTAAGTACAAGGTGCCGAGGCAACAGTCAGCCGAGAGAGGGGAGGGGAAGAAATAACCCCTGACGCTGTCTCTTGCTTTGATACACCCTTTCATCTCCCCGGGGAAGATGGTGACGAGATGAGCAAACAGAAGGGAGGCAGGCATCACTGTTTGACAGAACAACAGAGACAGTTCTAAATAACAGACTCTGAAATGGCAAGCCAGCCACAGGCCTGGGGATAATGTGGGGTTTTGGGGGGCCTTCCAAGCGTTCATGAGTAAGAACAATAAGAAACATTTTGCTATTAACTCCAGCACCTCCCTTTCTGCCAATATGCTGTCATGAATTCTAGAAAGACATGCAAATAGTCAAAGCTTACCTGATCAGTTGGTCTGGGAACAGGAGATGAGAAGCCCTGAGGCTGGGAGGCTGTGGGGATGGAGAGACGAGGCTTCCGGACCTCAGTGATACACGTGTGTTCAGACAGGCGCTTTAAGTCTCCAGTTGTGATGTACTCCCCTGGGAAGTGAAAAGAATGACCCTTGCGACATGGTGTTTGGCGAATCAGAGGTGACAACGATGTAGAGCGTTACCGACAGCTGATAAGGCCAGAGTTAGAATAATCATGATACCATTTTGTACAATAATCTTGCATGATTTTGTAAAGAAACAGTATTAAAAGTGTTAATCCTTGCAACTGTGTCTAATGCGTTGGAACATGCTTTTCATATCATTTCATTAAAGCCTATTTGATTTAAAATCTAGCCAAAATTAGCAGTGTATTAGGTAAGATTTAGAATGATGTTTGTAAAATGTACTCAGGGATTTTTTACTTTGAATTATAACAGCTGTTCCTAGATTAGAAAGCATGAGTTTCTCCTAATGCAATAAAAATGATCTTTAGTTCAGCATAAAATAATTTTTAATGCTGTGAAAAGGTGAACAAGGAACAAAAATGTACAGTATAATGAAAAACAGTTGAAAAGAAATAACTTTTTTAAATGGGAATCTTCCTGGAGTTGTGTGGTCTGTTACTCTTAAGATTCTAATTAACCATTCATTTATCCCACATAAAAAAATAAAGCCTCAGATTAAAAAAATGCATACACATATGGACACAAGACCACCGTCTCTTTGTTCGAGGAAGTCAGAAATATATGCTGCTTATTTTGTAAGGCTTTAATTAACATAAAATATTGGGGTTACCTCACAGTTTGGGGGTTTTGAGGCAACTAACATTCTCTTTGCTTTTGCACATGTAAATTCCTGACTTAGGAATCCCCTTACAAGCCTCAACTTGAAAATTAAGTAAAGTGGGTTCAAGAGGGAGGGAGCATATCTATACCTATGGCTGATTCATGTTGATGTTTGGCAGAAACCAACAAAATTCTTTAAAGCAATTATCCTTCAATTAAAAAATAAACTAAAAAACTAAGTAAGTGACTTTAAAAATTCAACTTGCTGGTCGACTCTCCCTTGAGCTGGCCGGCTGTACTGGCAGCGACTCTTCCTTCCCCTACTCTAATAAACTGTACTGTACTCTCAAAAAAAAAAAAAAGTTCAGCTTACTAAGCTGAAAGGGCAAATCCTGGCATTTTCATCTAGTCAGTGTTCTTAGAGCTTGTGTGTAGTTGGTCTGTATCCTGAGAGAATCACTCATAACTGATACTGATGAAGCTACATAAAAACGGAGCACTTTTATATGAAGGCACCGTGTTAGACAGTATGGGTTATAAAAAGAGATGAAAGACCTATGGCATCTGCTCTTTTTTTTTTTAATTTATTTTATTTATTTTGGCGGGGTTGGGGAGCGAGGGGGGTGGGCGGGCCATTTCTACTGGTCTTTCATTTGTCTGGTTTCATCCATCTTTGTTCTTTGGCCCATTTGGGCTTCCCATCGTGGCGGCATCTGTTGTCGCGGAGCACCGGCTCTGGGCGTATGCACTCCAGAGCTCCGGCTCCGTAGTTGGACACATCGGTCCAGCCGCTCTGTGGCACGTGGGATCTTCCCAGGCCAGGGATCGAACCGGCGCCCCATGCACTGCAAGGCGGTGTCCTTACCCACAGGACCACCAGGGAAGCCGCCATCTGCTCTTGAAGAATTCATGATCCAACTGGAAAAACAGGTCATATAAAATACGCTTGAAGATGATTGTCCGTACATAGGGCCAGACAGAGGGCAGAGCAGTGCACGTGGTAGGAGTTCCAAGGGACACAGCTTGCTGTTTCCTGGGGGACATCTGGGTCTCAAGGGCCTTAAAGGCGGGACTTCCAAGGGCCTGATATGCCCCTTGCCTTCTCTGCTGCACCCAAACACTCCAGTATACAGGCCAACTTCAGGTTTGATCTGACAGGCCATTGTTGTGTTTTCCAGAGTTCAGTGATGTATAATCGTTGAAATTCTGGCCTCCCATAGAAAGAGTTCAAGGAGAAACCTGGCATTCTTTAATTACAAAACACATGAGTCCCTGCTGGAGAGCAGGGCCTTTAAGGAAGACCCCAGCAAACAGAGGAGGGCCTGGACTTCCCTGGGGGTCCAGTGGTTAGAACGCTGCACTCCCCATACAGGGGGAATGGGTTCCTTCTCTAGTCAGGGAACAAAGATTCTATATGCTGCACAGCATGGCCAAAAAAAACAAAAAGTAAAGGACATCCTCATGGAATGTTGGGGGGGAATTATATTATAAATGCGTTTATTTAATGTACTCAACTTCACCTCTACCCATTTGGCACCAAAATACAAAACACCATCTAGAGAAAAAGAATCCTCAGTCACTATGGGCAGTTCCACCTGTCATCCCGCTGAGGGAGCTGAGAGCCTGAGAATTCGGCTGCTTTCAGGTGCTCCTGTCTCCTGAGTTCTCTGGCTGCCTGCCGGGTCATACCAGAGTGCAGAGCAACCTTTGATCTTCCTCATGCCTTGCTCCTAACTGCAGATCACATCCTTCTTCTGGGTCTCCGCCAAATAACCAAAGATCCACTCTAACACTGGATGAAAAATTGCAACCTTGAATTCACTGAGAGCTAGTCTCCCAAGTGACCCTTTGCTAAAGGACTTTCCAAGGGAAATTTTGACATGAAGCTATTTTTGCCTTATATGCTGACTTTTGCGCCTAACCCATGTGTGAGACAGACTTGTTTGTCCTGAGTGAGTGGTTTTCTTGTGTATACATCATGTCCAGCTCTTTAATCACAGAATCCATTTTTTGAGCTCTGGCTCTAGATGCTGGGCTGTTTAATAAAACTGTGGTGTTGGAGAGGTTCTATGTGTAATTCACACAATCCAATATGGTGGCAGCTAGCCACCTGGGGCTATTCAGTACTTCACATGTGGCTGGTGCCACTGAGGAACTGATTTCTAAATTTTATTTATCATTAGCTTAACTTTTCATGGGCACGGGCTTCATTGCTTCACGGCATGTGGAATCTTAGTTCCCCAGACCAGGGATCAAACCCACGTCCCCTGCACTGCAAGGCAGATTCTTAACCACTGAACCACCAGGGAAGTCCCTCATTAACCTAACTTTAAACAGCCAAACAGAGCTCAAGATTGTCATATTAGACACTGCAAGTCTAGAACTTCAGACCCTGTTGGGCTTGCTTATGTTTGGTCTCAATCCTCAGGGAATATTATAGGTAGCAGAAGTTCCTGTTTGAACCTAAGACACATTCACTTTCAAATTCTGGGAAGTCTAGATGCTTTCTGAAGGCTTGCGGAGGAGTGGAGGCCTTTCCATCCAAGAGAACAAGGTGTACCTGGAAAAGAACTCGGAGGCAGACAAGAGTGCACAGGGTGGTTTGTTTCAGGAAGACAGGAAAGCTTTGGAAAAAAATGGCAACTCTGTGGTCAGATCTGTGATCTCACTCACATTGCTGCAGGCCCAGTGCAATGGAGCCATTCCTGAATCTCGGAACAAGGGGCTGCAACACATAGCCTGCTCCACTGTGAGCCCCGCTCCCTTGAGCGTTGAAGGACAAAGAAGTGACAGTGCAGGCAGCCTGCTGCCACGTCCCAGGAGCCGCTCCTAAGCACCAGGCGTGGGGCCAGGTCCTGCCGCAGTGCCTGCCTGGGCCCTGTCTTCAGCAACCTCTGCACAGGGGTCAGCAGGGCCGCTGATGCCCTTGACGAGCGTCGAGAGTGCAGCTCCTGCAGCGCTGGGAACTGCCATGGTGATCTGAAGCATTTATTTTTTCTGACTAACACCACTGTATGTACGTATTTGTTTAACCCATGAGGGGCAGGTCTCCTGTGAACAGTCTTGGGGTTCACCTGAAGCCAGTCTTGAAAGCAGTCATCTTTTCCTTGTCATTTCCTCAAAGGCAAGGGATGATGCTGGCCAGGAATGGCCAGTGGAAGAAAGAGCGTTTTACCTCATTACTTGAGAAACAAAGGAATGAATACCCTCATCAGTTATTTTTTTCTCCCGGAGTCCCTCTTTAGCTTCTAGCCCTCTTCAGCCCTCTCTTTGGCTGCTTCTTAAAGCTCCCTAATTTCCTTCAGAGCTTTTTGACCTGTACTAGCTTTTCCAATGGGGCTTTTTAAAGCACTCACCTATCAAAGGTCACTGTCTCCATAGGGGAGATTCATTCCCTAAGAAAAATAAGAATTCTCCATCATTGTGATTTCTAATTTCTTTACCCTGTATCATTTCCAGAAGAACTCAAGGCAGCCAAATGTGAGGACATTAAGAGGAAAATGCCAGAATCTTCTAGTTCTTTCTATCTTCAAGACTCAGGTTTAATGTCTCTTCAACTTGCCCAACCACTTAATTTTAAAGAAGGTGCCTCCTCTCTCACACTGTTCTTTGACCTGTGTGTCTGCAATGTTTATCTCTCCTGCTAAATGATCTTTTTCATCAGAGTAGGTACCATAATGATCATGTTCATGTTCACTACCACATCTTAAGCGTGTAGCATGGTGTTTGTCACATAAATAATAAATGGATGTCTGTTAAATGAATGAATGGTGGACAAATGCAATCTTGGTGGGCAACAAATTATCCCCAAATTTGCAGGCTTAAAGTAACAATGAACATTTATTATCTCACACAAGAATCTACTAGTAGGGCTTCCCTGGTGGTCCAGTGGGTAAGGACACCGCCTTGCAGTGCAAGGAGTGCCGGTTCGATCCCTGGCCTGGGAAGATCCCACGTGCTGTGGAGCGGCTGGACAGATACAGAGCCGGAGCTCTGGAGTGCATGCGCCCAGAGCCAGTGCTCTGCGACAACAGAGGCCACCGCGATGGGAAGCCCACACGGGGCAAAGAACAAAGATGGATGAAAATAGACAAATGAAAGACCAATAGAAGTAGCCCGCCTGCTCCCCTCCCTCCCCACCCCACCCCACCCCACCAAAATAAATAAATAAATAAATCTTTAAAAAAAAAAAAAGAATCTACAAGCAGCTTTGGTGAATGTGAAAGTGTTGTTTGCTCAGTCGTGTCTGACTGTTTGTGACCCCATGGACTGTAACCTCACCAGGTTCCTTTGTCCATGGAATTCTCCAGCAAGAATACTGGAGAGAGTTGTCACTTCCTTCTCCAGGAGATCTTCCAGACCCAGGGGTTGAACGTTGCAGGCAGACCCTTTACCATCTGAACCAACAGGATTTCTAGCTCAGCGTCTCCAGCGTCTCTCATGATGTGACAGGTATCCTATCCACCAGCGCTTCTGTCATCCAAAGTCTTGAATGGGCCTCTATAATGAGCGCCTTCTTTGTATTTGGCAACATTTTTGAGAGGAACCAGCTTCTCTCCACTCACAGATAATATGCAAAGGAAAAAAAGCATTAAGAAAGAGGTTGGCATTCAAATCCTACAGCTTACCAGCTCCATGATCTCTTTGTATAAGGTTTTCACAAGCCTCATTTTCTCTTTTCTGTAATGGGGGTTGCACAAATCTTTGCAAGACAACTCTAAGGCTTTACGCAAAGAAAGGTCCATCAGGCACTGAGCATAGTGCCTGGTGTGTAATAAGAGTTTGATAAATGGTTGCTGTTAGAGTGACGACTCCCTCACCTGATACTTAATATTCTGGACCTCAGCTTAGCAGGTCCGAGATCACCTGAGTGGTAGAACTGGAAAGGTTCTCACCTGGGAGTGCTTAAATGCAATCTTGGTGGGCAACAAATTATCCCCAAATTTGCAGGCTTAAAGTAACAATGAACATTTATTATCTCACACAAGAATCTACTAGTAGGGCTTCCTGGTGGTCCAGTGGGTAAGGACACCGCCTTGCAGTGCAAGGAGTGCCGGTTCGATCCCTGGCCTGGGAAGATCCCACGTGCTGTGGAGCGGCTGGACAGATACAGAGCCGGAGCTCTGGAGTGCATGCGCCCAGAGCCAGTGCTCTGCGACAACAGAGGCCACCGCGATGGGAAGCCCACACGGGGCAAAGAACAAAGATGGATGAAAATAGACAAATGAAAGACCAATAGAAGTAGCCCGCCTGCTCCCTCCCTCCCCACCCCACCCCACCCCACCAAAATAAATAAATAAATAAATCTTTAAAAAAAAAAAAAGAATCTACAAGCAGCTTTGGTGAATGTGAAAGTGTTGTTTGCTCAGTCGTGTCTGACTGTTTGTGACCCCATGGACTGTAACCTCACCAGGTTCCTTTGTCCATGGAATTCTCCAGCAAGAATACTGGAGAGAGTTGTCACTTCCTTCTCCAGGAGATCTTCCAGACCCAGGGGTTGAACGTTGCAGGCAGACCCTTTACCATCTGAACCAACAGGATTTCTAGCTCAGCGTCTCCAGCGTCTCTCATGATGTGACAGGTATCCTATCCACCAGCGCTTCTGTCATCCAAAGTCTTGAATGGGCCTCTATAATGAGCGCCTTCTTTGTATTTGGCAACATTTTTGAGAGGAACCAGCTTCTCTCCACTCACAGATAATATGCAAAGGAAAAAAAGCATTAAGAAAGAGGTTGGCATTCAAATCCTACAGCTTACCAGCTCCATGATCTCTTTGTATAAGGTTTTCACAAGCCTCATTTTTCTCTTTTCTGTAATGGGGGTTGCACAAATCTTTGCAAGACAACTCTAAGGCTTTACGCAAAGAAAGGTCCATCAGGCACTGAGCATAGTGCCTGGTGTGTAATAAGAGTTTGATAAATGGTTGCTGTTAGAGTGACGACTCCCTCACCTGATACTTAATATTCTGGACCTCAGCTTAGCAGGTCCGAGATCACCTGAGTGGTAGAACTGGAAAGGTTCTCATGTTGCCAATGAGAAAAACAAGTCCAGAGTGCTTAAGTGTCTGTCCACAGTGTGGCTTTGCTCCTCACTGCTTGTTGGGATCCTGGGCAGTGCTCTCGGAGGAGACCCCTGAGAACCAGCTCCAGAAGGGTGATAAGTGGCCTGAGATAGCAGTGTCCTGTCTCGACTCCCCCAGGCCACTCTTGAGGGGAAACCGGGACTCTGGTTACTGTCTTAGCTGAGTCTTCAGGGGAGGCTCCTGTGCCTGACCCTCCTCCCAGCGCTGGGTCACAGGGAGTAACCAGCGGCTGGTAAAACAGCAATGACAGGGCATTCTTATCCCAATGAGCTGCCTCCAGCAGCTACAGCCAGATGTAAAACAGCCACTTAGGCCTTAAGGAGCTTGCTCAATGGTAACTCTGGGGAGTCCTGAGAGTCTTACCAGTCATCCCATCTTGTAGATACTGTTGCTGTTTGGGTTTTCCAGGTTTTGTGTTGCTTTTGTTTGTTATAGGATTTGGGGGTGGGAATGTTTATTTATTTTTAAAGATTTTCCTCACTCAACAGATCTCTGCTTTGATTACTGAGCCAGGTTGTCACTTTCTGGGTAGATTTTCACCATTGGCAAATGCGAGATTATGAGATGATGTTTGCATTTGCCTACTTTCTAACTGCCTTCAATTCATCTGAATGGCTTTCGTCTTTAACCCAAAGAGCACACACTTCTTTTCTGAACCCATTCTAGAACCTATGACAACACACCTCGGGAGCTAGGAGGAGACAAGGGGCAACATTTTCTCTTTCCCAGAAAAAAGTAACTTCCTGGTTAAGCAAGGAACAAAACATCGGACACTTCTTAGGTCAGGAGGATAGGTGGAAGCGCTCTGCACAGGCTTCTATGAACACTTCTGTGTATGAGACACCACCGTGAAAGTTAAGGTTGATTTGTATTCATAGTGCAATAGGCTCAAAGTCCACCTCCCTTCCCCCATGACCTAAAAGAGGGAAAACTCCTACTTAGGCATGAATTTGTACAAGTGGAGTGTCTGGGCCGAGAAAGTTCCACTGAGACAAGCAAGTTCTGGGTGGCTGCTTGTTTCCAGTGAATGATAGGATACGTTAGTCGCTCAGTTGTGTCCAACTCTTTGCAACCCCATGGACTATAGCCTGCCAGGCTCCTCTGTCCATGGAACTCTCCAGGCAAGAATACTGGAGTGGGTTACCATTTCCTTCTCTAGGGAATCTTCCTGACCCAGGTATCTAACCCAGGTTTCCCACACTGCAGGCAGATTCTTTGTCTGAGCAGTAAGCAGTGGCCACCAAGAATCAGACACCACAGCACCGCTCACCCCCTGATGCAGAGCATGTTGTTCCCAGCAGGAGAGTAGCACTCTGAAAATGGGGCCCCACCTCTAGAAGACACTTGAGAAGAATTCCAAGAAAATATCTGGGAGGACAGCATACTGGTTCTGCTGGGAGGCTAGGTCAAGGGGAGAGAGAGAACTGACATGAAACATAGATTATTCAGTGAGCTGACATCATTTTTGAAAACTAAGGTCCAGGGAGATGAGGTCAATTGCTTAAAACTCACAATTTGCCATCGACCTCTTTCCAGGCTAGGACACGTGGCAGGATAAAAGCCAGGAGCAAGAGAAGGCAGCACAAGAAGTAGAGGTGAGATAGGAGTTTCCAAGGCTGTTGGAGAGGCACCAGAAGGCAGATACTGAAGCACTCCGACACATGTTTTTTATCCAGCTTAGGACAGAGAACCAGGTTGTCACTTTCTGGGTAGATTTTCACCATTGGCAAATGCGAGATTATGAGATGATGTTTGCATTTGCCTACTTTCTAACTGCCTTCAATTCATCTGAATGGCTTTCGTCTTTAACCCAAAGAGCACACACTTCTTTTCTGAACCCATTCTAGAACCTATGACAACACACCTCGGGAGCTAGGAGGAGACAAGGGGCAACATTTTCTCTTTCCCAGAAAAAAGTAACTTCCTGGTTAAGCAAGGAACAAAACATCGGACACTTCTTAGGTCAGGAGGATAGGTGGAAGCGCTCTGCACAGGCTTCTATGAACACTTCTGTGTATGAGACACCACCGTGAAAGTTAAGGTTGATTTGTATTCATAGTGCAATAGGCTCAAAGTCCACCTCCCTTCCCCCATGACCTAAAAGAGGGAAAACTCCTACTTAGGCATGAATTTGTACAAGTGGAGTGTCTGGGCCGAGAAAGTTCCACTGAGACAAGCAAGTTCTGGGTGGCTGCTTGTTTCCAGTGAATGATAGGATACGTTAGTCGCTCAGTTGTGTCCAACTCTTTGCAACCCCATGGACTATAGCCTGCCAGGCTCCTCTGTCCATGGAACTCTCCAGGCAAGAATACTGGAGTGGGTTACCATTTCCTTCTCTAGGGAATCTTCCTGACCCAGGTATCTAACCCAGGTTTCCCACACTGCAGGCAGATTCTTTGTCTGAGCAGTAAGCAGTGGCCACCAAGAATCAGACACCACAGCACCGCTCACCCCCTGATGCAGAGCATGTTGTTCCCAGCAGGAGAGTAGCACTCTGAAAATGGGGCCCCACCTCTAGAAGACACTTGAGAAGAATTCCAAGAAAATATCTGGGAGGACAGCATACTGGTTCTGCTGGGAGGCTAGGTCAAGGGGAGAGAGAGAACTGACATGAAACATAGATTATTCAGTGAGCTGACATCATTTTTGAAAACTAAGGTCCAGGGAGATGAGGTCAATTGCTTAAAACTCACAATTTGCCATCGACCTCTTTCCAGGCTAGGACACGTGGCAGGATAAAAGCCAGGAGCAAGAGAAGGCAGCACAAGAAGTAGAGGTGAGATAGGAGTTTCCAAGGCTGTTGGAGAGGCACCAGAAGGCAGATACTGAAGCACTCCACGTACTTCACATGTTTTCCAGGGATTATCCCAGCTTAGTGAGTAATGAAGACAGCCCTCCAAAAAATTGAATTTTAGCTTCAAGGATAAGGAGAAAAGATGTAGAAATAAAGAAGGGCCTATTCAATTTAGTTAGAGACCCAGAAAGAGAAGGACTGAGATGCAGTCCCATCGGGTGACCCTGCTGAGCTGGATGCAGATACAATAGTCTGCAGGAGGCATGGCAGGCAATCCAGATCCACAGAGATACTTCCAGGAGGATGTCTGTTGAAAGAGAAGAGAGGCAAATTGATCATCAGTGGTACCTAAGAATGACAACATTATCCAAAGACAGGCACCAAAGGCCAACTCTGTCAGGTGTGCCTGCTGCCTGCACCCCCATCAGCTATTGACTTACAGGGATGGCTTGCCAATGGGTCCTAGGATTCTCCCGGCAGACTGTCCATCCCTATGAAACAGGGAAGGGAAAAGGTCCCTAAGGATGCTCCATGTTAGGCTGGCAAATGGAAATATGAACCCTGAGTGGAATGGAGTGGGGACAATGTGGGCGGCAGAGCGATGCTGGGTCTCAAGTTCCCCTAAATGCACTGGAGCAGCTCCCATCCCCTGAAGTGGGACACTGAGTGGCCCATGTTGGGGAGGGACAGTGAGTGTATTTGACTCTCTGATGGCAGGAGGCTGAGCTGAGGCTGCACTGCAGAGTTGAGCCCGCAACTTCTGGGACATCACTCAGGCCAAGGAGAACAGAGAGCAGGCGGGTCCAGCAGTGCTGCACAGCTGCCACTGGGGCATGCATGCTTCCATAAGGCAGACCCTAGCCTACCAGACCCTCCGGTTTCTGGCCTCCTCTTCACCACCACATGCCCCAAGCAATAAGTTCTCCTTCCATAATGAACCAGTAACTTCATGTGGAAGTTGTAAGTGATGGACTCCAAGGTCATCCAGTTTGGCTCTGCATCTGAAAAAAACATTCTCTCCATCACACCCCACCAACCTCCCTGGCCCTCTTCACTTCAGACTATACGCTGCAGCTGTAAGCACCCCTTGAGTTTTAGTGACTGAAAACACAAAGATTCACATCATGCTCATCGCTGCATCATCTTCCCTCAAAGATCTAGACTGTGACCTTAGAAGGTCACAAGTCACCCAGGCAGTGAGCAGTCAGTAATAGACCTAGCTTTCATTCTGGAATCAGTTCTGTTGAAGATGATGTAAACAGGGATGCAGAAGAGGAACACTTTTTGCAGCATAGGACAGTGGGGGGGCCCAAGAAGAAAGATTTGGGAGACTGATGCCCAATTGTGAAACTGCCTATCTCTAGCTGCATGACCTAGGACCACTCATACATATTATGAACTGTTTCTGTGGCCTTAATTTTTGTCACTGTAATGATCATCAGTGGTACCTAAGAATGACAACATTATCCAAAGACAGGCACCAAAGGCCAACTCTGCAGGTGTGCCTGCTGCCTGCACCCCATCAGCTATTGACTTACAGGGATGGCTTGCCAATGGGTCCTAGGATTCTCCCGGCAGACTGTCCATCCCTATGAAACAGGGAAGGGAAAAGGTCCCTAAGGATGCTCCATGTTAGGCTGGCAAATGGAAATATGAACCCTGAGTGGAATGGAGTGGGGACAATGTGGGCGGCAGAGCGATGCTGGGTCTCAAGTTCCCCTAAATGCACTGGAGCAGCTCCCATCCCCTGAAGTGGGACACTGAGTGGCCCATGTTGGGGAGGGACAGTGAGTGTATTTGACTCTCTGATGGCAGGAGGCTGAGCTGAGGCTGCACTGCAGAGTTGAGCCCGCAACTTCTGGGACATCACTCAGGCCAAGGAGAACAGAGAGCAGGCGGGTCCAGCAGTGCTGCACAGCTGCCACTGGGGCATGCATGCTTCCATAAGGCAGACCCTAGGCCTACCAGACCCTCCGGTTTCTGGCCTCCTCTTCACCACCACATGCCCCAAGCAATAAGTTCTCCTTCCATAATGAACCAGTAACTTCATGTGGAAGTTGTAAGTGATGGACTCCAAGGTCATCCAGTTTGGCTCTGCATCTGAAAAAAACATTCTCTCCATCACACCCCACCAACCTCCCTGGCCCTCTTCACTTCAGACTATACGCTGCAGCTGTAAGCACCCCTTGAGTTTTAGTGACTGAAAACACAAAGATTCACATCATGCTCATCGCTGCATCATCTTCCCTCAAAGATCTAGACTGTGACCTTAGAAGGTCACAAGTCACCCAGGCAGTGAGCAGTCAGTAATAGACCTAGCTTTCATTCTGGAATCAGTTCTGTTGAAGATGATGTAAACAGGGATGCAGAAGAGGAACACTTTTTGCAGCATAGGACAGTGGGGGGGCCCAAGAAGAAAGATTTGGGAGACTGATGCCCAATTGTGAAACTGCCTATCTCTAGCTGCATGACCTAGGACCACTCATACATATTATGAACTGTTTCTGTGGCCTTAATTTTTGTCACTGTAATGATAACATTGGGCTTCCCTGGTGGCTCGGATGGTAAAGAATCCACCTGCAATGCGGGAGACATGGGTTTGATCCCTGGATTGGGAAGATCCCTTGGAGAAGGGAACAGCTACCCACTCCAGTATTCTTACCTGGAGAATTCCATGGCTCATCCATGGAGTTGCAAAGAGTTTGACCTGACTGGTGTTAAATTATCCTCAAGGTGCATGTGCTTTAAGATGTAGACTTTGTCATCAGGCGTAACACACTCTGGATCTCAAATCACTGGTGATGAGCCTGGTTATCCAGGGCTTTGCCCTGTCAGGACCTGGGCTTAGCTCCATTCCCAGGTGGGAAGGAGCCTTGAGTGGTCCTTGGATTCGTTCTACCCTCACTGGGTCAGTGTCATGTTCCCATAGTCATCATATCCAATGGCCTTTGCCTCAAAAGGGTTCAATTTCTGCTGAAAACATCGTAAAAAGAAATCTCTCTGTTTGTCAAGCAGCACTTTGCAGGTTTCAGAGGGTGTGGATGCTGTGACTTCCTATCTTCTGTTCCTTTTCTGAAATCCAAAGGGCAGCTGATGAACCGAGAGGCTGTTCCAGATCAAAGCCCTCCTGACAGGCTTCCCACCAACCTGCCAGCACACAGCCTCCTAAAGTCCTAAGATGCCCAGGCCAGTCTTTCCTCTTAGGAGTCTCACCTGGACCAAAAGAACAGACAGGCCTCCTAAAGGCATTTGATAAAGCAAAAGAAAACACTTCTTAAACGTTAGACCTTTGAAAACATACACTCCTAAACAGCTCTAGAAGTATGCATTGGAGAGCCTTGTTGCCAAGCCATTTGGAAAAAACATCAAAAGGGCATCTGCCATTTGAGCTGGGAATTCTACTTCTAGGAACTTACCTCGAAGAAACAGTCTAAGATATGCCTAAAGCCAGAGATGCCAGGGCATCCATCATAGCCTGTTGAGAACAGGGGGAAATGCTGGAAACAACCTAAATGGAGAGCAGCTTCAATAAAAAACATGATAATAGGATGAATCCTTCTGAGGCTGCCACTACTGAAACATTGTAAAGTGAAAGAGAGGACAGAAAAGTGAGGAGATGGATAAGAAGGAAGGAAACAAATAAGACAGTAGGTACAATAAGTCTTAATTTTGTAAAAATGTATGAAGGCCACATTTCGAGGGGTAGTTGTAGAATTATGTGTAAATTTTATTGTCTTCCCTTTGCTGTTCAGTACATTCTAATTTTTCTGTAGGAAGCACACATTCATTCAGCCTTTCAACAAACGTGTTGAGTAATTATTAGGTATCAAGAGCTATACTAGATCAGTGCTGATATGAGATTCCTGTACACCAGAACTTTCTGGTTTATTGCTACCTGTGCGGGCTTCCCTGATAGCTCAGATGGTAAAGAAGTTGCCCGCAATGTGGGAGACCCAGGTTTGATCCCTAGGATGGGAAGGTGCTCTGGAGAAGGAAATGGCAACCGATTCTGGAATCCTTACCTGGAGAAGTCCATGGATAGAAGAGTCTGGCAGGCTATAACCCATGGGGTCACAAAAGTTGGACACCACTGAGAGAGTAACACATCTTGCTACTTATGCATTTTTAAAATTTAATTGTGTTATTTAGTACTGTGGTACAAATAGCAGTAATCATACTACCTGGATAATTTTCAGTCTAGGATCCAGGAGTGAATTATACCAGAGGCTCTCCAAACACTCTGCCTCTTTCTCCCACACCCCATACCTGCTTGACATGGCAAAGCAAGCAAAGGCTTTGGTCGGGCAGTAGGGAAATCCAGACATGCTTTTGGAGAAGGCTCTACTTTTGTTAGGCTTCCCTTGTTGTTCAGCTGGTAAAGACTCTGCCTACAATACAGGAGTCCATGGTTCGATTCCTGAGCCAGGAAGATCCCCTGGAGAAGGGACAGGCTACCCACTCCAGTATTCTTGGGCTTCCTTGGTAGCTCAGACGATAAAGAATCTCCTTGCAATGCGGGAGATCTGGCTTCGATCCCTGGGTTGGGAGGATCCCCTGGAGAAGGGAACGGCAGTCCATTCCAGTATTCTTACCTGGAGAATTTCATGGCTCGTCCATGGGTCTCCAAGAGTCGGACACCACAGAACAACTTTCGCTTCATTGCTTCATGTTTTTGTTAAATATCTGAAGGCATGACTGATTTGTGTGGGAAGCAGGATACCTGTGGTGAGAGTGGAGCAATGGGATGGAGAGCAAGGGTGGTTGTCACAAAGTCATTAATGGCTCAGTGTCACACTTGTTTTGTGGGACCGTCTGCCCTGCCTGTATGTTTAGTCAGGTGAAAAGAGGAAAACACAACTGCCCTGTCTACCCTCAGAGAGAGTCTCCCCAGGATGGTCCACCCTGTGGCCACAGCAGGTTGGACCAGGAGTGGACATCGCCCTTGTCCAGGTCCAATCAGACTTCCTGCCCTGGGATTGTAATTTATTTTCTAAAACTTTTTATTTTATATTGGAGTAGAGTTGATTAGCAATGTTGTGTTAGTTTCAGGTGTACAGTGGAGAGATTTAGTGATATACAATTATCTATTCTTTTTCAGTCTTTTCCTAATTCGATTTTTACAGATACTGAGCTGAATTCGCTGTGCTATAGAGTTGGTCCTTGTTAGTTATCTATTTTAAATCTAGCAGTGTGTACATGGCAATCCCTGGGATTTTAGAATAAGTACCAGGAGGTTCAGGCTCAGTCTGGATGGATTTTCTGAAAGGAAGAAATGAAAACCCTCAGTCTCTGGGCTTGGCCATCTTTGAAAGAGGTAGCTGGGCTACAGAACAGAGCAGTTTGCAGGGAGAAGTAGAGCTGAGAGGCGGTCCTGATGGACTTCCAGTTCCCGAACCCTGGTCTGGCCTGAGGCCCAGCTTTATTTCTACCTTCAGGTCTGAGGAAATGCCATCATCAGTCATCATAAATTCCCCAATTTTGCTTCAATGGTTTTGATGTCTCAAAACCAAAGGGTTCTAACTAATACCCTTCCTCACAAAGCTGGTATGAAAATCAAATAGACTCGTTTTACACAAAACATTTGAAAACTCCTTTAAAAAAAAAAAAAAACCTGCACGATTTCAACCCTACCCTTGCCACAAGTTCAAAACTCCATGCTCCATCCCGTTTCTGGGTTTGGGGTATGGGGGTTGGTGGGTGGGAGGTTTGGAGTGTGAGGGTCTGTGACAGAAGGTAACATGACCCTTGGATTCTATATTACCATGGGTAACCCTGACTACTCTACCAAGGGAAGCAGGATACCTGTGGTGAGAGTGGAGCAATGGGATGGAGAGCAAGGGTGGTTGTCACAAAGTCATTAATGGCTCAGTGTCACACTTGTTTTGTGGGACCGTCTGCCCTGCCTGTATGTTTAGTCAGGTGAAAAGAGGAAAACACAACTGCCCTGTCTACCCTCAGAGAGAGTCTCCCCAGGATGGTCCACCCTGTGGCCACAGCAGGTTGGACCAGGAGTGGACATCGCCCTTGTCCAGGTCCAATCAGACTTCCTGCCCTGGGATTGTAATTTATTTTCTAAAACTTTTATTTTATATTGGAGTAGAGTTGATTAGCAATGTTGTGTTAGTTTCAGGTGTACAGTGGAGAGATTTAGTGATATACAATTATCTATTCTTTTTCAGTCTTTTCCTAATTCGATTTTTACAGATACTGAGCTGAATTCGCTGTGCTATAGAGTTGGTCCTTGTTAGTTATCTATTTTAAATCTAGCAGTGTGTACATGGCAATCCCTGGGATTTTAGAATAAGTACCAGGAGGTTCAGGCTCAGTCTGGATGGATTTTCTGAAAGGAAGAAATGAAAACCCTCAGTCTCTGGGCTTGGCCATCTTTGAAAGAGGTAGCTGGGCTACAGAACAGAGCAGTTTGCAGGGAGAAGTAGAGCTGAGAGGCGGTCCTGATGGACTTCCAGTTCCCGAACCCTGGTCTGGCCTGAGGCCCAGCTTTATTTCTACCTTCAGGTCTGAGGAAATGCCATCATCAGTCATCATAAATTCCCCAATTTTGCTTCAATGGTTTTGATGTCTCAAAACCAAAGGGTTCTAACTAATACCCTTCCTCACAAAGCTGGTATGAAAATCAAATAGACTCGTTTTACACAAAACATTTGAAAACTCCTTTAAAAAAAAAAAAAAAAACCTGCACGATTTCAACCCTACCCTTGCCACAAGTTCAAAACTCCATGCTCCATCCCGTTTCTGGGTTTGGGGTATGGGGGGTTGGGTGGGGTGGGAGGTTTGGAGTGTGAGGGTCTGTGACAGAAGGTAACATGACCCTTGGATTCTATATTACCATGGGTAACCCTGACTACTCTACCAATAAACCCCCAAATCTTAGTGATTTGCAAAATTGAAAGTTAATGCCCACCTCCGGTCAAAGTCCAAGGGTACTGGCAAGGAAGCTCTGCTCAAGCCTGTTATCTGGGAACCTAGACTTCTACATTTCTGCTTTTGTCACTTGGCCTACCTTCCTTCTGGGGCCTCAGAGTTCTCCACCGGATCCTCTGTACCCAGCCAGCAGATAAGGGAAGAGAAAGTGAGAACACAAAGTTCTCCTGGGATGTTTTTTAAGGAGCCAGGCCTGAAAATGGCAGACATTATTTCTGTTCATATTCTGTTATTCAGAGTTCAATCATATGGCCTCACTTAACTGGGAAAATGTAGGCCACCTATGAGTCCACAAGGAAAATGAGATGCTAATGAGTATCACAGAATCAGACTATCATTGAACCCTTCTTCCCTGACTCCTGTTTGTAGTTGTCTCTGGCCTGATGTCATGGAACCCATAATATAAGGACAAGGGTTAATACAGGGACTGGGATATAACCCCCACCCACTGTCCGCTTTTGTAAATAAAGTTTTATTGGAACTCAGCCACGCCCATTTTTTCATTTCTTGTCTTTGGCTGTGTACCTGTGATAATGGCAGTGTTGAATAATTTTGATGAAGACCACATAGTCTGCAAAGGCTGAATCATTTGCTGTCTGCAGAAAAATTGACAACTCCTGCAGAAAATATGTAAGTTTTCCAGTTTCCAAAAGTGTGTTGATCTCTTTGAACTGTGTTTTTCCTTCTTCTGTTTCTTTTCCCTTGTGAGTCAGCGTGCTGTGCTGGGCAAACCAGTGGATGAGACCATCTGTGGAGAAGGATTCCACTGTGCTGGGGAAATACTTGGGTGCTCACTTATTCCTGGGGTCATTGGGACATTTAGGTCATTTTCATAACATCGCTGAAATTTTCCACAGTTTTAAACTTAAGGAAACTCTTTCTGAGTTTAATTCCTTTCAATCATTCAAGCTCTAAATGAAGTTCCTATATCATCTGAAAGGTGTTATATGTTTTCAACTAACGGAAGAGAAAGCCAATGTGAGTGTGGTCAACTCAAGGACAAAAGAATGGATTATAGGAAGAACAAAAACTGGAAAGAGAACTGAGCAATGCTATGACAAGTCTCACAAACTGCAACCCCAACTCTACTCCCTCTAAAATTATCTCGTTGTTGCTGCTGGGAAAACACCTAGCTGCAAAAGATGATTTACTGCATCAGTTGTGCTATCTTTGTAAATTAAAATATTATATGTCACTTAGGTCATTTTAAATCAAGAATAAATAGATGCTGCTTCATTTTTCCTTATTATACATGATGTTATTGAACTTTGCTATATGAGCAAGACCTCTTGGATACTTTAGTTAATGAAGATTTTGAGAAATAGTCTGCCTTTGCTCTCAAACGGCCTTTTCTTGCCTGGAGTTCCTGTGACTCACTGCAACACTACGCAACTCCCAGACGCTCCGCCAAGCTCTTCTGTGGTCTTTCTAAGGGCACAAGTTTGGTTTCCAGACGCACGGACACGTCCAGCCTCTCCCAGCACTCAGAGTGTTTCCACCTCCTGGTCTGGAACTTTGGCCAGAGATCACACCCTGTTCACAGATGTGCCAGAAGGCAGCCCAGACACTCTGGCAGCGGCTTGTGGGAAGGTGATGTGGTTGTTGTCCCCCCAAGTCACAAGGAGACTCTGGGGTTGGGGCTGGAAGATTTGTGAGCTCTCCCTCCGGGCTCCACCCAAAAGAGAAGTTCTGGCTATGAAACTTGTGAGGACTTTTTGTTTTCTGCTTTGTGTCTTTTTCACGAACCTCCCGTTCTCATGGATCATTAGTCCACTTGAGAACAGTGTTTCCAGGCGCTCCAGCTGAGACCCAGGGAAATCTCTCTCTCCTCTGCCTCCTAAAGGGTTCTGCTAGATTGTAAGCTGCATGAAGACAGAGACTTTCGTCTCTTCACTAATGGATTCTAGTACATATTAGCTGCTCAGTAAGTATTTGATGAATGAATGGATCTTCGACAGATGACTGACCAGATGGCATTTGGAAATGACTCTATGTCTACTTATTGCTGCTTCTTTTTTCATTTCTTAGACAAACAAAACAAACAACAAGAACAACAACAACAAAAAAAAACAGGTTTTATTCAGGTAATATTTACACACAAATAAACATATAGTTCTTCAGTGCACAATTGGATGCACTTTGAAAATATATATTCCCTATGCCACTGATCCTCCCATCAAGATTTATAATGTTTCCATCACCCTAGAAAAGAACAATGCCTTTTATTGATCAGATAGGGGTCCTACCTCACCTTATGTATTCCCCTTTAGAGTCCTCACTTTATTTTATCCTCTTACAAGAACTCATGTGAGCCTTCACCTACCAGAATATACTCTCAGTAAGGTCGGGGATTCCAAACCTGTCATGGCGTGTCCAGAGCCAGGCAACTACAATGTTGAAGTATGTGCTCCTGGATAATCTGAAGATCAGTGTTACATCAAAGATGCACTGAGGTACACGTGACCTACTTCTGAGGGCAGTACTGGGTGCAGAGCACAGAGAGAAGATATAGGATGGAGGAGAAGCCAGCTAAGTTGAAGAAAGAACGGAAAAGGGTTCAAGAAGGGCCAGATATTTGGAACACAGAGACCTCATAATTTTGTCTCGGGTCAGATCTACTATCTACTATAGCTTCTCTTGTAGCTCAGTTGGTAAAGAATCTGCCTGCAATGCAGGAGACCCGAGTTTGATTCCTGGATCAGGAAGATTCCCCTGGAGTAAGAAATGGCTACCCATTTCCAGTATTCTTGCCTGGAGAATCTCATGGACAAAGAAACCTGGCAGGCTACACTCCATGGGGTCACAAGAGTCCAATACAAACTTGCCAACTAAATCACCACCAGATCTACTATTCTTGCCAGAGAAAGGATTCCCTTCCCAATCATTATATGAAAGACTAACATGCTTCATTTCCACACTAAAACTCACATCCCAGGTTTGCAGGTTAGCTATGCTTCACATGCAGTAGATGTTCAACACAAGATTCTTCAGTAGAATGTATTGAATACCTGTCTGATCTCATGATACAGCTGTATCTAGGACCCAACTAGGACCCAAAGGATCCTGCAGGAAATGGGCTAAGATCTGAAATCACTCACTAGCATCACAGTGCAGAATGCAGGCTTTAGAGCCAGTTGACTGCATTCAGCAGAAATTCCAGCACCACGACTAGACTGGCGACTCTGTGCATGTTATTTAACCTCTCTGTTGCACAGTGTCTGCAGTTGTAAAGGAGGATGGCAGGAGGGGCAAGCTCCTTTCCAGGATTAATGAAAACAAAGCTCATAAAGAGCTTAGCACAAGCCTACCATATACTAAGTGCCCAATGAGAGCTCCCATTATTAGCATCTCTCGGTCAGTGAGCCTAACAAGAACACCCCCAGCTACAGGAGCTGAGCGTTCTGGAGTCCGCTACAGTCCTGGGAAGATGTGACCTCAGGAGGTTACAGTCTCAGCACACAGCGGGCCATGGAGAAGCTGATAGGAGGTAATGGAACAGTCCGAGGATCAGGGACACAAATAAACCTAGGATTCAAGGGTAGAGGGGTTGGAAGATGAGCCTGGGAGAAGTCCTTAAGAGAGGATGGAAACAGAAAATGAGTGATTTGTTCAGAAATATGGAGGCAGTTCTGCCTTCAGATCTAATAATCCAACTCCTTCCCCCAATTTTGTTCTAATTAAGCTACTGGTACACGCCAGATACGTGCTTGGTATTAGTACATGCACAAATACATCACGTATTTGTCCTGATAAAAAGATGATGGTAATTAATACAGAACATTGAAAACACAAATGGAGGAGAAAGAATTTGTGATACATTTCCACTCATGTAGTGGTATCCTGATAAAATGTGATTCTTGGCTCTATGAATCTGATTGATGATGAAATGCAACTGTAAGTTGGTAAGGACTGTGAGAGCTGGGATCTGGAAACTCTAAGCATCACTGATTGATAGAGCAAACTCATGGCCCAGGCTACACTCCATGGGGTCACAAGAGTCCAATACAAACTTGCCAACTAAATCACCACCAGATCTACTATTCTTGCCAGAGAAAGGATTCCCTTCCCAATCATTATATGAAAGACTAACATGCTTCATTTCCACACTAAAACTCACATCCCAGGTTTGCAGGTTAGCTATGCTTCACATGCAGTAGATGTTCAACACAAGATTCTTCAGTAGAATGTATTGAATACCTGTCTGATCTCATGATACAGCTGTATCTAGGACCCAACTAGGACCCAAAGGATCCTGCAGGAAATGGGCTAAGATCTGAAATCACTCACTAGCATCACAGTGCAGAATGCAGGCTTTAGAGCCAGTTGACTGCATTCAGCAGAAATTCCAGCACCACGACTAGACTGGCGACTCTGTGCATGTTATTTAACCTCTCTGTTGCACAGTGTCTGCAGTTGTAAAGGAGGATGGCAGGAGGGGCAAGCTCCTTTCCAGGATTAATGAAAACAAAGCTCATAAAGAGCTTAGCACAAGCCTACCATATACTAAGTGCCCAATGAGAGCTCCCATTATTAGCATCTCTCGGTCAGTGAGCCTAACAAGAACACCCCCAGCTACAGGAGCTGAGCGTTCTGGAGTCCGCTACAGTCCTGGGAAGATGTGACCTCAGGAGGTTACAGTCTCAGCACACAGCGGGCCATGGAGAAGCTGATAGGAGGTAATGGAACAGTCCGAGGATCAGGGACACAAATAAACCTAGGATTCAAGGGTAGAGGGGTTGGAAGATGAGCCTGGGAGAAGTCCTTAAGAGAGGATGGAAACAGAAAATGAGTGATTTGTTCAGAAATATGGAGGCAGTTCTGCCTTCAGATCTAATAATCCAACTCCTTCCCCCAATTTTGTTCTAATTAAGCTACTGGTACACGCCAGATACGTGCTTGGTATTAGTACATGCACAAATACATCACGTATTTGTCCTGATAAAAAGATGATGGTAATTAATACAGAACATTGAAAACACAAATGGAGGAGAAAGAATTTGTGATACATTTCCACTCATGTAGTGGTATCCTGATAAAATGTGATTCTTGGCTCTATGAATCTGATTGATGATGAAATGCAACTGTAAGTTGGTAAGGACTGTGAGAGCTGGGATCTGGAAACTTAAGCTAAGCATCACTGAATTCCCTAGATTAGAGCAAAGCAGGGAGGGAAGAGATATGTCCTGGATAAGAGGCTGATTCCATGTAATTTTTTTCCTTTTTCAGGTCACTTTCAGAAGATCACAATCATTAATTATCCATTTCTACACTCCCTGTTAGAAGGACTCCCTCTGGGGGAAAAAGTAGTTGACCTTTTTAAAAATGCAGTCCTTTAAAGGCGTGGGTCTATGACCGTCCCCTCTGCGATGTTCTAAAAATGCTTCCCCTTTGGGGGTTCAGCCATGACTCACGTGGCCCAGAACAGCCTTTCAGGAAAATTATTTTTCTCTGTCTCTAGCCTCTGTTCTTGGTTTCTCTTGTTCAGCTGATAAGACTTTATGATGCTGTCTAGGAGAAGGAATCAGAGTTATCTCTGCAAATAGAACCCTCCATTCCATCACACATCCCATTTGGTGTGGCAGAAGCTGAGACTAAGTGTTCCTGCTTCGTAGTGAGGAGGCCAGGGACATCCTCCCTGGGCCCTGAAATTCCTGGTTGACCTTCTCTCCTGGGATGGCCCATTGCAGGTGCCCGTGGGAGCACGTGGTGCTGCATCTTCCCTAGCATGTTCAGCTTTGGATTTAACACAGAAGCAATTTGACTTTGAGAGTAAAGAAGGGATTCCTTCCCCAAGGGATCTGTTGAACTGGCAGC
Organism: Tragulus kanchil; assembly: GCA_022376925.1. Classification (NCBI taxonomy): domain Eukaryota; kingdom Metazoa; phylum Chordata; class Mammalia; order Artiodactyla; family Tragulidae; genus Tragulus; species Tragulus kanchil. Next base: position 111,413,311 of record JAIOJX010000029.1, on the reverse strand, counting down.
AGTTCTGCTTAGAAATTTACCTGTTGGCACAAAAAGAAAAGAACAGAGCAATTCTATCAAAGCTGTACAATCAAACTGGTCAGCCCTCTCTGAATAAAGGCCTAATGCTGGAGTCAGCCCAGTGCCCCAGCAGCATGAACAAGCGGGTCTTTTAGATGAAAACAATTTTCTGCCTTCAGAGCTAATAATCCAGCTCCTTCCCCCAATTTTGTTCTAATTAAGCTACTGGTACACGCCAGATACGTGCTTGGTATTAGTACATGCACAAATACATCACGTATTTGTCCTGATAAAAAGATGATGGTAATTAATACAGAACATTGAAAACACAAATGGAGGAGAAAGAATTTGTGATACATTTCCACTCATGTAGTGGTATCCTGATAAAATGTGATTCTTGGCTCTATGAATCTGATTGATGATGAAATGCAACTGTAAGTTGGTAAGGACTGTGAGAGCTGGGATCTGGAAACTTAAGCTAAGCATCACTGAATTCCCTAGATTAGAGCAAAGCAGGGAGGGAAGAGATATGTCCTGGATAAGAGGCTGATTCCATGTAATTTTTTTCCTTTTTCAGGTCACTTTCAGAAGATCACAATCATTAATTATCCATTTCTACACTCCCTGTTAGAAGGACTCCCTCTGGGGGAAAAAGTAGTTGACCTTTTTAAAAATGCAGTCCTTTAAAGGCGTGGGTCTATGACCGTCCCCTCTGCGATGTTCTAAAAATGCTTCCCTTGGCGGTTCAGCCATGACTCACGTGGCCCAGAACAGCCTTTCAGGAAAATTATTTTTCTCTGTCTCTAGCCTCTGTTCTTGGTTTCTCTTGTTCAGCTGATAAGACTTTATGATGCTGTCTAGGAGAAGGAATCAGAGTTATCTCTGCAAATAGAACCCTCCATTCCATCACACATCCCATTTGGTGTGGCAGAAGCTGAGACTAAGTGTTCCTGCTTCGTAGTGAGGAGGCCAGGGACATCCTCCCTGGGCCCTGAAATTCCTGGTTGACCTTCTCTCCTGGGATGGCCCATTGCAGGTGCCCGTGGGAGCACGTGGTGCTGCATCTTCCCTAGCATGTTCAGCTTTGGATTTAACACAGAAGCAATTTGACTTTGAGAGTAAAGAAGGGATTCCTTCCCCAAGGGATCTGTTGAACTGGCAGCAGTTCTGCTTAGAAATTTACCTGTTGGCACAAAAAGAAAAGAACAGAGCAATTCTATCAAAGCTGTACAATCAAACTGGTCAGCCCTCTCTGAATAAAGGCCTAATGCTGGAGTCAGCCCAGTGCCCCAGCAGCATGAACAAGCGGGTCTATTATCAGATGAAAACAATTACCTGCATGCCAGGGGGAAGCGTGCTGCAGTGGGACCAACACGCATGGCTTGTGTCCCATCACTGCCACTTCTGTGATAAGCAATCTTGAGGAAGTTATGTCAACTCTCCATGCTTCAATTTTCTTATCTATGGAATAGATCTAATGAAACTAGCCTCATAGAGTTTGGGAAAATGAGTCAATGAGATTAATCATGGAAAGTGGGCTGCAAATGCTTGACATATAGTAGGCTCTCATTACTGCTAGTTTCTCGACATACATCTCTTCCACTTTTGTGTTGCTCTCACAAAAGCAAGGAGAATGGAAAGAAATAAAAGTTATGAAGAGGAAGGGGATAATACAGGCAGGGGGGAAGACAGAACTCACAGGAAGCCTGATAAGGAAAGCTCAGGACATTCAGAAACCAGAACAATGATGGTATTTTGTGTCCTGTAGGTTCTGCAGCAGATATCTGTGTATTTTCTCTGTCTGCTCAATGTCCTTCTTCCTTGTATTAACTTTCTACTGCTGTTTAACAAATTACTCTCAAACTTAACAGCTTTAAAGCCGCTTACACTGACACCGTCACAGTTCCTAGGGATCAGGAAAGTGAGTGTGGCTTTCCAGCGCAGAGTCTCTCAGTCAAGGAGTTGGCCAGGCCTGCCCTCACTTCAAGGCTCAGATGGGGAGGCATCTACCCCCAAGCTCACTCAGTGGTTAGTGGCAGGTTTCTAAGGTCTAGCTCCACGCCAAACACACAGTAGGAGCTCCACAAATCCAAATGGGTGGATAAGCACAATATATCTTGCGGTCGGACTGGGAGCAGGACACAGGTCTTGGTTTCATGGTGTCCTTGGGCATGTAAGATTTTTGTCAGGCGAAACTCCGCTGTGTGTTGGTAAAGCCGCTCCTCCAATGAAACCATCAATTGCTCAAGTGAAAAGTAAGAATTCTATCAAAGCTGTACAATCAAACTGGTCAGCCCTCTCTGAATAAAGGCCTAATGCTGGAGTCAGCCCAGTGCCCCAGCAGCATGAACAAGCGGGTCTATTATCAGATGAAAACAATTACCTGCATGCCAGGGGGAAGCGTGCTGCAGTGGGACCAACACGCATGGCTTGTGTCCCATCACTGCCACTTCTGTGATAAGCAATCTTGAGGAAGTTATGTCAACTCTCCATGCTTCAATTTTCTTATCTATGGAATAGATCTAATGAAACTAGCCTCATAGAGTTTGGGAAAATGAGTCAATGAGATTAATCATGGAAAGTGGGCTGCAAATGCTTGACATATAGTAGGCTCTCATTACTGCTAGTTTCTCGACATACATCTCTTCCACTTTTGTGTTGCTCTCACAAAAGCAAGGAGAATGGAAAGAAATAAAAGTTATGAAGAGGAAGGGGATAATACAGGCAGGGGGGAAGACAGAACTCACAGGAAGCCTGATAAGGAAAGCTCAGGACATTCAGAAACCAGAACAATGATGGTATTTTGTGTCCTGTAGGTTCTGCAGCAGATATCTGTGTATTTTCTCTGTCTGCTCAATGTCCTTCTTCCTTGTATTAACTTTCTACTGCTGTTTAACAAATTACTCTCAAACTTAACAGCTTTAAAGCCGCTTACACTGACACCGTCACAGTTCCTAGGGATCAGGAAAGTGAGTGTGGCTTTCCAGCGCAGAGTCTCTCAGTCAAGGAGTTGGCCAGGCCTGCCCTCACTTCAAGGCTCAGATGGGGAGGCATCTACCCCCAAGCTCACTCAGTGGTTAGTGGCAGGTTTCTAAGGTCTAGCTCCACGCCAAACACACAGTAGGAGCTCCACAAATCCAAATGGGTGGATAAGCACAATATATCTTGCGGTCGGACTGGGAGCAGGACACAGGTCTTGGTTTCATGGTGTCCTTGGGCATGTAAGATTTTTGTCAGGCGAAACTCCGCTGTGTGTTGGTAAAGCCGCTCCTCCAATGAAACCATCAATTGCTCAAGTGAAAAGTAAGAATTCTTCACAACTGGCAGGCCAACCCATCAGTAACCAGCGTGGAGCCCAGTGTTAATGGGTGCGGTGCTGCTGGTTTGGAAGCTGCCCAAAGAGACAGTAAGTAAACACGCCTGTTGCCCGGGTGCACAAACACCAAACCAGCTTCTCATGGCCTCATCCTTGAGACAGTCCAGTCACAGCATCCGGGACACCCGCAAGTGGTTACTTGTCAGCTCCCGTCAAGTACAGCAGCAAGAGCCAACCACCCCTGAACTGCAGATACGAAGGAGAAAAACACAACAGCAGTTTCATAAGCGCTGTGTGTGTGTTTGTGTGTGTCCAGAAAAAGTGGTCATTTTCTAAAGAGGGTGTAAGGTAAGGGTCTGGGTTAAAAGAGGAAATCTTTCTCTCCTTCTAAGATGACATACTGTTCTCCAGCTAGAGGCTGGGCAGGACTAGAAGGTGAGACTTTGGCACCCACCCACCAGACTCCAGAAAGATGCCCTGGGACAGTCTGCTAGGCTCTACAGGGCTGACCACCGGGCACTTCATTCCTCAGTTGTGTGGATCTCAGGGAAGCAGTGCAAAGTGGTCTGGGAATCTGTAAGTAGAGTGAAAAAGGAAATGGGAAGCTTGCCTGGCTCCAGGGGTATGAATAATGGAATAAAAGATTTTAAATACAATGTATATTCCCTTGTGCTAATTGGAATTCAACTCCAGGGCATGGCAGGGCTTACAGGATTACAGTGGGTGGTCTCCCTCGTGACAGGAATTCCATAAAACTCTCTTACCCTCAGTTCCTCTTCCCCATCTGTCTGTTTCTATTCATTCATGCACTCTTTTACCTAAACCCTGCCTGGATTCTGAAAGTAATGTGGCCCCATAGTCTATAGGCACTGGGGAGCTACCAAGGGCTTCTAGGCAGGGGACCTCCCTGAACAAATATGACTTTTGAGCATCTAGAATCAGTGCTGAAAAGGAGAACAGAGGTCCGTAGCCATTCAGATGAGTCCTAGCTAGTGGCTGTGGAGCAGAGAGGATAATCAGATTTTCTTGGTTTGGCCACAGTGTGGATGGTGGAGAAAGCAAAAACTAACTAGAGAGTTTCTTGTTTAGGTGATTTTTGTGAATGATGACAAAGAAAATGGACAAGACAGAGAAGGGTAATTTTGGAGAAGGGGAGATAAAAAGCATGACTTTTCACTTTGTGAAAAGTGCCATATAATGATGTGTTCCCTTACCAGTGCCTAGGACAGATCATGTGGCTAACAAGGGTCATCCTTGAGACAGTCCAGTCACAGCATCCGGGACACCCGCAAGTGGTTACTTGTCAGCTCCCGTCAAGTACAGCAGCAAGAGCCAACCACCCCTGAACTGCAGATACGAAGGAGAAAAACACAACAGCAGTTTCATAAGCGCTGTGTGTGTGTTTGTGTGTGTCCAGAAAAGTGGTCATTTTCTAAAGAGGGTGTAAGGTAAGGGTCTGGGTTAAAAGAGGAAATCTTTCTCTCCTTCTAAGATGACATACTGTTCTCCAGCTAGAGGCTGGGCAGGACTAGAAGGTGAGACTTTGGCACCCACCCACCAGACTCCAGAAAGATGCCCTGGGACAGTCTGCTAGGCTCTACAGGGCTGACCACCGGGCACTTCATTCCTCAGTTGTGTGGATCTCAGGGAAGCAGTGCAAAGTGGTCTGGGAATCTGTAAGTAGAGTGAAAAAGGAAATGGGAAGCTTGCCTGGCTCCAGGGGTATGAATAATGGAATAAAAGATTTTAAATACAATGTATATTCCCTTGTGCTAATTGGAATTCAACTCCAGGGCATGGCAGGGCTTACAGGATTACAGTGGGTGGTCTCCCTCGTGACAGGAATTCCATAAAACTCTCTTACCCTCAGTTCCTCTTCCCCATCTGTCTGTTTCTATTCATTCATGCACTCTTTTACCTAAACCCTGCCTGGATTCTGAAAGTAATGTGGCCCCATAGTCTATAGGCACTGGGGAGCTACCAAGGGCTTCTAGGCAGGGGACCTCCCTGAACAAATATGACTTTTGAGCATCTAGAATCAGTGCTGAAAAGGAGAACAGAGGTCCGTAGCCATTCAGATGAGTCCTAGCTAGTGGCTGTGGAGCAGAGAGGATAATCAGATTTTCTTGGTTTGGCCACAGTGTGGATGGTGGAGAAAGCAAAAACTAACTAGAGAGTTTCTTGTTTAGGTGATTTTTGTGAATGATGACAAAGAAAATGGACAAGACAGAGAAGGGTAATTTTGGAGAAGGGGAGATAAAAAGCATGACTTTTCACTTTGTGAAAAGTGCCATATAATGATGTGTTCCCTTACCAGTGCCTAGGACAGATCATGTGGCTAACAAGGGTCATTTGTGGCTCCAGGGCTGGATTGTAGGTTGACCTCCTGCTGCATCACGAGCAGTTGCTGGGTCTTACATCCACAGCTGGTCTTATCTGCTGCTCGTGCCCCATGGCATGATCATTGGAGCAGTGCAAACCTAGGGCACCCTTAGAGACGCCCCAGAAGGCCTCTCTTTACTGAGAGTGGGCCCTGCATGTACCTCTTTCACATCTGGATGTTGGACAGAAGTCCGCTGGTAGTGGAAAACTGAGTGCACCAAGGTAGATATGATCATCCTCAGGCCTTGTCTTGAGTCTCTGGCGTATCTGACCTCCTAGCCTGAGGGATGGAATGTGCTTAGTCGCTCAGCCATTTCTGACTCTTTGGGACTGTAGCCCACCAGGCTCCTCTGTCCATGGGATTTCCCAGGCAAGACTAGAGTGGGTAGCCTTTCCCATCAGCAAGGGATCTTCCTGACTCAGGGATGGACCCAGGTCTCCTGAATTACAGGTGGATTCTTTATCTTCTGAGCTACTAGGGAAGCCTCTAGAGGGAAGAAGAATCCTTTCCAAGCTGCCTAGTCTTTTCTCTGTTCCCCAAAGCACCTTCTGCCCATCTAGGAGCCTCTGGGGCTCCTCCCATGTTTCCATAAAGCCTTCCTTTTCCGTACTGCGCAAGTCTGTTAACGGAGCAGCTTCCTGGATGGGAGAGTGGTTATCTGTTGAAGCAGTCTGGACTTGGTAAGCTGTCTCTGCAGCACAAATAAAAGGCTTTCGTTCAGCTTGGAGTTTTTCGGTTTTGTATTGCTTATTTGCACTCACTTTGTTTTTTTTTGTTTTTTTGTGTTTTTTTTAAAGATTTATTTATTATTTATTTATTTGGGAGGAGGGTCGGGTTGGGGAGGGAGGGGAGCGGGCAGGCCACTTCCATTTGTCTTTCATTTCTCTGTTCTCATCTGTCTTTGTTCTTTGGCTCCTGTGGGCCTCCCATCGCGGTGGCGTCTGTCGTCGCAGAGCACCGGCTCTGGGCGCATGCGCTCCAGAGCTCCGGCTCGCTGATTGGACACATCAGTCCAGCTGTGCGCCCCAGAGCTCCGGCTCGCTGATTGGACACATCAGTCCAGCTGCTCCGCGGCACGTGGGATCTTCCCAGGCCAGGGATCGAACCGGCGCCCCTTGCACTGCAAGGCGGTGTCCTTATCCACTGGACCACCAGGGGAAGCCCCTCACTTTGTTTTAAATAAAAGTTTGAGGTATCTCTCAGTATAATAGATTTTTTTAAAAAGAGGCACCAGGGAGCATCTAGCTCAGGGGTAAGAGCCCAGACAGCAAACGTAGAGGCTCCCCCTGCTGGCTGGTTTTGAACCTGTAGCCCTCTTGCCCGCCCGAACGCCTTTTTAGCCTTTGGGAAGCCCTGTGCAGTTTCACAGGGGTGAATCTCCAAGCACCAGACTAAATTCTTGCTTTCCGAAATAATGGTCACTGCTCCGATAGACTGACCATGTTTAAAACTCATTCCATCACTTTCTGCCCTTCTCTTGCTCTTGCACAAATATTCAGGGTCTTAATTTGTTCGTCTGTGGAACACTTCCGGGGCCCTGAGGCTGAGCCAGCGCTTTGCTAGCAGTGGGAGCCTTCAGGGGAATGAATACGCTCCCTGGTAGGGAGCCTAGCATTAGCAGAGCTGGCCTCTTTAGGTGGTAAGAACACCCAGGCTACACAGGGCCTCCCCTGCCAAGCGCCCAGGCCCAGACGCGAGAGGTAAGCTTAGCATCCATCTAGGATATTTCAGGAAACGGAGCATTTTAGCATGAGTTAACTTAACCCGGTACTTCCTTTAGGCTGAGGCAGAACCAGGCTGCCCTCTGCAGGTGGGATAGAGAGCTACGCCTCCTGAAGGTTGTTGACCTGGCGCCTTTCTCCACCCAGGTGACCTTCATTTCAGAGGTTCCCCCCCCACCCCACCCTCCCGCACTGGGCACTGGGCTTTGCTCCCAGTGACGCTCAATATGTGAAACCCAGACTAGCGTCAGAGTTTTTAAAGATTTATTTATTATTTATTTATTTGGGAGGAGGGTCGGGTTGGGGAGGGAGGGGAGCGGGCAGGCCACTTCTATTGGTCTTTCATTTCTCTATTTTCATCCATCTTTGTTCTTTGGCTCCTGTGGGCCTCCCATCGCGGTGGCGTCTGTCGTCGCAGAGCACCGGCTCTGGGCGCATGCGCTCCAGAGCTCCGGCTCGCTGATTGGACACATCAGTCCAGCTGTGCGCCCCAGAGCTCCGGCTCGCTGATTGGACACATCAGTCCAGCTGCTCCGCGGCACGTGGGATCTTCCCAGGCCAGGGATCGAACCGGCGCCCCTTGCACTGCAAGGCGGTGTCCTTATCCACTGGACCACCAGGGGAAGCCCCTCACTTTGTTTTAAATAAAAGTTTGAGGTATCTCTCAGTATAATAGATTTTTTTAAAAAGAGGCACCAGGGAGCATCTAGCTCAGGGGTAAGAGCCCAGACAGCAAACGTAGAGGCTCCCCCTGCTGGCTGGTTTTGAACCTGTAGCCCTCTTGCCCGCCCGAACGCCTTTTTAGCCTTTGGGAAGCCCTGTGCAGTTTCACAGGGGTGAATCTCCAAGCACCAGACTAAATTCTTGCTTTCCGAAATAATGGTCACTGCTCCGATAGACTGACCATGTTTAAAACTCATTCCATCACTTTCTGCCCTTCTCTTGCTCTTGCACAAATATTCAGGGTCTTAATTTGTTCGTCTGTGGAACACTTCCGGGGCCCTGAGGCTGAGCCAGCGCTTTGCTAGCAGTGGGAGCCTTCAGGGGAATGAATACGCTCCCTGGTAGGGAGCCTAGCATTAGCAGAGCTGGCCTCTTTAGGTGGTAAGAACACCCAGGCTACACAGGGCCTCCCCTGCCAAGCGCCCAGGCCCAGACGCGAGAGGTAAGCTTAGCATCCATCTAGGATATTTCAGGAAACGGAGCATTTTAGCATGAGTTAACTTAACCCGGTACTTCCTTTAGGCTGAGGCAGAACCAGGCTGCCCTCTGCAGGTGGGATAGAGAGCTACGCCTCCTGAAGGTTGTTGACCTGGCGCCTTTCTCCACCCAGGTGACCTTCATTTCAGAGGTTCCCCCCCCACCCCACCCTCCCGCACTGGGCACTGGGCTTTGCTCCCAGTGACGCTCAATATGTGAAACCCAGACTAGCGTCAGAGGCGCACCTGGGAACTTGTAAGACGTGTAAATTCTCAGGCCTCACCGCAGTCCTATGGAAAGGCAGCCCTGGGGGTGGGGCCTGAAGTTCGCTTTTGCAACCCCCGCCCCCGGGGGGATTCTGATGCACCTCCATTCTGAGAACTACTGTTTGAGAGAGAGCAGTGTGGCCACCCTGGGGGGCCCTACTAGATAGCCTGGCTCCAAGAGACGGCCCCTCCTGCCTCATACCAGCCTGAGAACCACAGCATCTCAGAAGGGCCTAATTCAGAGCCCTTCCATGTAAAATGTGAACAGTGAGGTGCAAGGGTGTGAGGGATTCTCCCCCAAACCTCCCAAATTACACGAAGGGAAAAGGAAGGCCGGTAAAAGTGACCCTTCCGGGGTTCCTCAGACCTACCTGCGTTTGGAAACTCTGCCCCTCTCTCTGTCGGTCTGGCTTTCCCACATGGCGGGGAAGGGTGGGGTGGGGTGGGGGTGGCAGGCATGATACTCAGAGCTCCAGGCCCTCCAGACAGAGCCCTTCGCCCTGCCTTCCTCTCCTCAGAGCAGTATTCCATTCAGCCTTGCGCTTTTTTATCACACTAGTCCTGCCTGCCACTCAGAGATGAAACAGGAAGGGCCCAGCTGTGAAAAGGATCACAACAGGATTTGGTTTTGTTTTTCATCAGTCTGCAGCATCTAAAACTACATGTCAATCACAGAGAGATAGGAAGTCACTAGAAAGACAGGAAACATTGGAGGATGGAAATGCATCCCCTTCAGCCACAGATGTCTTTGCAGATGAGCATGGGGGGTCTTTCTGGCAGGCTGGGATGAAGGGGATGCTCTGCCTCCCTCTCCTCCCATGTTCATGTGACACTGGGGGCTCTCCCAGGCCCAGACGCGAGAGGGCTTAGCATCCATCTAGGATATTTCAGGAAACGGAGCATTTTAGCATGAGTTAACTTAACCCGGTACTTCCTTTAGGCTGAGGCAGAACCAGGCTGCCCTCTGCAGGTGGGATAGAGAGCTACGCCTCCTGAAGGTTGTTGACCTGGCGCCTTTCTCCACCCAGGTGACCTTCATTTCAGAGGTTCCCCACCCCACCCTCCCGCACTGGGCACTGGGCTTTGCTCCCAGTGACGCTCAATATGTGAAACCCAGACTAGCGTCAGAGGCGCACCTGGGAACTTGTAAGACGTGTAAATTCTCAGGCCTCACCGCAGTCCTATGGAAAGGCAGCCCTGGGGGTGGGGCCTGAAGTTCGCTTTTGCAACCCCCGCCCCCGGGGGGATTCTGATGCACCTCCATTCTGAGAACTACTGTTTGAGAGAGAGCAGTGTGGCCACCCTGGGGGGCCCTACTAGATAGCCTGGCTCCAAGAGACGGCCCCTCCTGCCTCATACCAGCCTGAGAACCACAGCATCTCAGAAGGGCCTAATTCAGAGCCCTTCCATGTAAAATGTGAACAGTGAGGTGCAAGGGTGTGAGGGATTCTCCCCCAAACCTCCCAAATTACACGAAGGGAAAAGGAAGGCCGGTAAAAGTGACCCTTCCGGGGTTCCTCAGACCTACCTGCGTTTGGAAACTCTGCCCTCTCTCTGTCGGTCTGGCTTTCCCACATGGCGGGAAGGGTGGGGTGGGGTGGGGGTGGCAGGCATGATACTCAGAGCTCCAGGCCCTCCAGACAGAGCCCTTCGCCCTGCCTTCCTCTCCTCAGAGCAGTATTCCATTCAGCCTTGCGCTTTTTGATCACACTAGTCCTGCCTGCCACTCAGAGATGAAACAGGAAGGGCCCAGCTGTGAAAAGGATCACAACAGGATTTGGTTTTGTTTTTCATCAGTCTGCAGCATCTAAAACTACATGTCAATCACAGAGAGATAGGAAGTCACTAGAAAGACAGGAAACATTGGAGGATGGAAATGCATCCCCTTCAGCCACAGATGTCTTTGCAGATGAGCATGGGGGGTCTTTCTGGCAGGCTGGGATGAAGGGGATGCTCTGCCTCCCTCTCCTCCCCATGTTCATGTGCACTGATTTTCTAGAAAGGAGGGAGAAGGAGAAAAAGAATAGCATCTAATAGAGAGAACGAAAGAATGGCATCTAATATGAGTATGTTTGTTAACATAATCAGAGGGGTTGGGTTCCCCAGGGGAGATGATATCTTGAAGACATAGCTTTCTCGTAAAGACTGGAAACACTATCGGCCCCTTACTAAGCACTGCACATAGCCACAGAGGGTCCCCCAGCACCCTCCACTAGTCATGACCTTGGGGACAGGTCCAGCGCTGTTTTGTTTTTCAGAACATTACCACCCACACTCTTTACCCCACCGCCAGTGGGCAGGGTGGGCCGTGGAAGAGACTTTATGCGAAGGGAAAGTCTCCTTGCCAACTTTGGAGAAGTCATTTTTGCCTAACTGAATGCTACAGCTGAAACTACCAAGGAAGCACTGGGGGAAATCATGCAGTAACAAGAAGACAATCCTTTCTCACATTTCCGTGGGAGCTCCACTCCCTCCAGGCCTCTTGGGTGGGCTTTGCTCAAGGCTGGTCTATTCAGAAGGGTTTCAGCAGGTATCTGTAGTCTGGCTGGACTTTGGGACTGCAATTAACAGAGGAGAAGGGGAGGGTCTCGCAGTGGTATTGGAAAGGGAGCTCAGGGTATAAAGCATAGAGCCTAGAATGTTCAAGAAGTGCTATAGGAGCAAAAGCAGAGTGGGGGGGATGTTATGAAGAGTGTGGGGGACAAGGCACAGAGGCAGGAGGTCAGGAAAGCTCTCACTGAGAAAGGTGACGTTTGGCAAAAACTTAAAGGAGAAGAGGGAGAATTACGAGTTATCTGGGAAAAGTATGTTCTGGACCAAAGAGTAGTTGGCTCATATGAAATTATTTATGAAAAACACTACCAAGTACCTGGCACCTTAGTAACATTCCATAAACATTGCTGCTGCTGCTGCTGCTGCTGCTGTTATTTTCTTGCCCAAGTGTGACCCAGCAGTTATCAAATACTGCCTTGCCATGTGGACTAGGAAAACAAGCATGTGCACAGGAGCTAGCTTCCCTGAACTGGGGGACCCCTCCAAATGGCCTGCTGTGGAGAAGAGCCCCAGCACTTTTATCTGACTCTGGGATGAGGAGAGAAATTCCTAACAATGACTAAGACAGTTTCTCTTCAGTCTTGCCAACTGGGGACTCAGAATCTACGATGACTTAGAGAAAACAATGTAGCTTTCTAACCTACGTTGATCAAGTAAGCTTCCTACCCATCCCAGAGAAAAATGGAAGGAGGCAGAGAAAGAAGAGCAATCTAGACACACATTGGGGCCCTGGCATGAAAGATCTAAGAATATCTAAATGCTGCAGAGAGAGAAGAACAATCTAGACACTCACTGGGGCCCTGGCATGAAAGATCTAAGAATATCTAAATGCTGCAGAGAGAGAAGAACAATCTAGACACTCACTGGGGCCCTGGCATGAAAGATCTAAGAATATCTAAATGCTGCAGATCAAGTGAACATGACTTTAGCAAGGCGTGGAACAAGAGAGGAAAAGGCAAATAGAAGTTGGGATCAGGAAGAAGGAGAAGGTGTCCACAAGGATTGTGTCCACAGGATTGTGTTGGAGGACATATCTGGAGATACTATAAGGGAAATGCAGGTGGCTCTCCCAATAGAAGCAAGTCCTGAGCATGTGACCAGAACAGCCCATCCCCAAAAGGAGGTGGAAGCAATGGACACCATTGTGTCAGAGGGGCTGGTGGTGAGGGACTGAGAGACATGTGGCTCCTGGGAACCGAGTTGGCCCACAGTCAAAAATGTTTGGCCTCCATAGATTGGTGGCCCTATGTGTATTAGAATTCTGAAATGTTAAAATCCTAGAAAGTGTTTTACTGTTTATCTAATCTGTGTGGAAAGTGAAAGAGTTAGCTGCTCAGTCATATCCTACTTTTTGTGACCCCACGGGCTGTAGCCCACCAGGCTCTTCTGTCCATGGAATTCTCCAGGCAAGAGTACTGGAGTTGATAGGGACAGAGTAGAATAGGTAGGTGGTTATAGAGCCTTAGTAGGGGATGGTAGGTAGAAGGGAGGAAACTGAGAAAGGTTGGGAGGCCAGTGAGTTGATGATAACTCATCATCAACTGCTCCTTGTTCAGCAAAGCAGGCTTGACTAGGTATAAACAGCTGATGGAAGAGGAGCTGGCGAAGAAGCAACCAATGATGTATGTCCTGCATCTGCATCTACTTGATGGGGGCGGTCTTCTACTATCCTATATATATTGCTGCCCACTCAGTTGAGGAGAGAGCAAAGCAGAGCTTTCCTGCCTGCCCGCTTGCACCTCTTACAAGTACCCTATCCTAATAAATCCTCTTCTTGTCTATCACTCTGCTTCTCGCTGAATTCTTTCTGCGTTGAGGCACGACGAACCTGAACATCAGTGGGTCCAGATGTTGGGTGAGTGCTGGATTAAGTCCCGGTCACGTGGGTTCGGGACTCAGACAGAGTTTTGGCCAGGATTGAGTCCTAACTACATGGGTTCAAGTCCCAAGCAGGGTTTTGGCTGGGATTAGGCCTTAGCCACATGGGTTTGTGTCCCAGATCAGTTTGGGCTAGGTTCGAGCCCCAGTCACATGGGTTCAAGTCCCAAACAGGGTTTTGGCTGGGTTCCAGTTCCAGTCATGTGGGTTCAAGTCCCAAGCAGGGTTCGATCAGGTCTGGGCCCTGGGTTTAAGTCTCAAATCGAGGTAAAACCCTTTCAGAGTGGGTAGCCATTTCCCTCTCCAGGGGATTTTCCTGACCTAGGGATCGAGCCCAGGTCTCCTAATTGTAGGCAGATTCTTTACCATCTGAGCCACCAGGGATGCCCTATCTAATCGTACCCCCTCCTTTTTATAAGGGAGGACGCTGAGGCTTAGAAACATGAAATAGCTAGCTCCAAATCACATTAAACTTGTCAGGAACTCTTTCATTCACAGTGATAGAAACCCAGTTCAAACCAATTCAATAAACAAAAGGGGATGTATTGGCTGGCATAATGATGGGGATCACGACTGGTCCCCACAGCAGAACGGAGACAGAAATTTGGACGTGAACAATTCTAGGATTTATAGCAGAAACAAGATGAGAAACAGACTGCTGTCACAGTCCCCCTGTAAAAGTTGATAGGGACAGAGTAGAATAGGTAGGTGGTTATAGAGCCTTAGTAGGGGATGGTAGGTAGAAGGGAGGAAACTGAGAAAGGTTGGGAGGCCAGTGAGTTGATGATAACTCATCATCAACTGCTCCTTGTTCAGCAAAGCAGGCTTGACTAGGTATAAACAGCTGATGGAAGAGGAGCTGGCGAAGAAGCAACCAATGATGTATGTCCTGCATCTGCATCTACTTGATGGGGGCGGTCTTCTACTATCCTATATATATTGCTGCCCACTCAGTTGAGGAGAGAGCAAAGCAGAGCTTTCCTGCCTGCCCGCTTGCACCTCTTACAAGTACCCTATCCTAATAAATCCTCTTCTTGTCTATCACTCTGCTTCTCGCTGAATTCTTTCTGCGTTGAGGCAGGAAGAACCTGAACCTTGGTGGGTCCAGACGTTGGGTGAGTGCTGGATTAAGTCCCGGCCGCATGGGTTCAACTCCCAGACAGGGTTTTGGCTGGGATTGAGTCCTAACTACATGGGTTCAAGTCCCAAGCAGGGTTTTGGCTGGGATTAGGCCTTAGCCACATGGGTTTGTGTCCCAGATCAGTTTGGGCTAGGTTCGAGCCCCAGTCACATGGGTTCAAGTCCCAAACAGGGTTTTGGCTGGGTTCCAGTTCCAGTCATGTGGGTTCAAGTCCCAAGCAGGGTTCGATCAGGTCTGGGCCCTGGGTTTAAGTCTCAAATCGAGGTAAAACCCTTTCAGAGTGGGTAGCCATTTCCCTCTCCAGGGATTTTCCTGACCTAGGGATCGAGCCCAGGTCTCCTAATTGTAGGCAGATTCTTTACCATCTGAGCCACCAGGGATGCCCTATCTAATCGTACCCCCTCCTTTTTATAAGGGAGGACGCTGAGGCTTAGAAACATGAAATAGCTAGCTCCAAATCACATTAAACTTGTCAGGAACTCTTTCATTCACAGTGATAGAAACCCAGTTCAAACCAATTCAATAAACAAAAGGGGATGTATTGGCTGGCATAATGATGGGGATCACGACTGGTCCCCACAGCAGAACGGAGACAGAAATTTGGACGTGAACAATTCTAGGATTTATAGCAGAAACAAGATGAGAAACAGACTGCTGTCACAGTACTCTGTGAAGAGACAGGCAGGCATGGGACTCCCGGGAACTTATAAAACTTTTCCTTGTGGTCTATTTCCCCAACAAAATAAATCAAACATCTACTTTGTGGGAGGCAGGAAATTGCCTACAACTCTACATGGCACTTTTCTCCAAGGACTTCTCAGTAATGGTCTAAAACAGAAGTTGTAAACTCATGACCCAGGAACTAAATCAGATCTCCAGCTGTACATTGTCTGACCCACATATTCAGGATGTTTTAAAAAATTCATTTACTTAGCAAATAAATGTTGAGCTCTCCGTGAGCCAGGTACTATTCTAGGCACTTGGCATACCAAAAAAAAAATCCCTGCTCACATATACTTTGATTATAATGGTAGGAAATGGGCATGTTTATCAGTAGGTTTTAAAAATCTATTTAGAAAGTAATAAATAATATGGAGAAGAAAAACAAACCAGAAAGGGAGAGAAGGTATAAGGCAGGAGGGAGAGGGTGCTATGGCTTAAAGAGGGTGGTCAGAAAAGACAGAAAGAGAAGAAGAAATAAGACTTTCAGAAGCCTAGAGGAAGAATATTCCAGACAGAAGTGCAGAAACTTTGAGGCAGAAACGTATCTACGATGTTTAGGAAGCAGCAAAGTTTTTTTGAGTGGGGAGGTATTCTAATCTGTATGAGCTACCAACATTTAAAAAATTGGACAATTTCATATCAATCCAGATTCCCAAATTTTCTTAAAAAAAAAAAAAAATTAGTTGGGATCTGGCAAGACTGGTCCCAAATCATCCCATAAGAGAAGGAGTCAGATCTGAACAGCAGCTCGTCCCCCGTGAAGAAACAAGCATCTCCAACTCATTGTAGTCCCCTCCCCACCTCCGTCCCTGCTCTTGGTCAGGCTTTCCACTACTTCATGCATCTCAGTTGACTGCTAGTCAGATGCCCTCAGGCATGTCCTGAGGGACAGGCAAGTCCTTGTAGCTGCCTAGACCAGGCTATGGTCATAGGTAAAAGCCAGCAGCTCAGTGGCCTAATATAACACTTGGATTCATTTCCTGTTCACACAAAATCCTCCAGGAGTGGGGTGGTTCTTCCAAGCTTCTGCACTTTGTGAAATGACTACAGGATCCAGGTTATTTCCATCTTGTGGCTCTGCCATCTCAATTTTGGAAACCTAAAGTGCTTTAACTTTTTTAGTACATGCAACAAATAAGCCAGTGGGAAAGAAAGGTGAGAGAGAGGAAAAGCATGTTGTTAATGGAAACTGTGGTAAGTCTTTGAAGACAGAGAACAGCCAAGTGTCTTCCACTCCTGGGTGTGCTCATGCATTTGGAGTAAGTGAATTCTTTAGACAAAGCTCACTTGGAGTGAGCATTAGCAGTATGCCTACATCCATAAAGTAAGGGAAAACCTCCCCGTGAATTCTGGAATGACTATTCAAATCCTCCTAACAAAAGCCACAGGGTGGGCTTCCCCTGGTTGTCCAGTGGGTAAGGACACCGCCTTGCAGTGCAAGGGGCGCCGATTTGATCCCTGGCCTGGGAAGATCCCACGTGCAGCGAAGCAGCCAGACCGATGTGTCCAATTACCGAGCTGGAGCTCTGGAGCGCATGCGCCCAGAACTAGCGCTCAGCAACAACAGACGCCACTGAGATGGGAGGCCCACAGGAGCCAAAGAACAAAGACGGATGAAAATAGAGAAATGAAAGACCAATAGAAGTGGCCTGCCTGCTCCCCTCCCTCCCCAACCCGACCCCCGCCCAAAAATAAATAAATAAATCTTTAAAAAAAAAAAAAAGCCACAGGGTCTTTCCCCTGCTCACATAGTGTAGCACCCAGGCCCACAAGGATGGATGGGACCTGCTGTCCTAGCTCTGAAAGAAGGTCCTGGAAATCAACTCTATCCCCTCCACCCTCAACAGGAAGAAAAAAACTCAGATGCCTGGTGCATTCAACTTAGCTTTACCTCCCCAATAATGGCTTGAAGAAACGCACTTCCCTTCTGGAATCTCATTCCTGTCCTTCTCACGCTCTAATCTTCTCTGTTCTCCTTTTCTAAGCATGGCCCGTAGTCAGGAGAGTCAAGGGCTGAGGTGGCTGGGTGTGGTGTTTCAGCAGTTCACTGACAACTTACGAGAGACCAGTCTTCATAGAATTTGTGCGTGCATACCTGAGTCTTTGTGACCCCATGGACTACACCAGGCTCCTCTGCCCATGCGATTCTTCAGACAAGTATACTGGAGTGGGTTGCCATTTCCTCCTCCAGGGAATCTTCCGGAGTCTCTTGTTGTCTTTAGTACATGCAACAAATAAGCCAGTGGGAAAGAAAGGTGAGAGAGGAAAAGCATGTTGTTAATGGAAACTGTGGTAAGTCTTTGAAGACAGAGAACAGCCAAGTGTCTTCCACTCCTGGGTGTGCTCATGCATTTGGAGTAAGTGAATTCTTTAGACAAAGCTCACTTGGAGTGAGCATTAGCAGTATGCCTACATCCATAAAGTAAGGGAAAACCTCCCCGTGAATTCTGGAATGACTATTCAAATCCTCCTAACAAAAGCCACAGGGTGGGCTTCCCCTGGTTGTCCAGTGGGTAAAGAGTCCACCTTGCAGTGCAAGGGGCATCTGTTCAATCCCTGGCCTGGGAAGATCCCACGTGCAGCGAAGCAGCCAGACCGATGTGTCCAATTACCGAGCTGGAGCTCTGGAGCGCATGCGCCCAGAACTAGCGCTCAGCAACAACAGACGCCACTGAGATGGGAGGCCCACAGGAGCCAAAGAACAAAGACGGATGAAAATAGAGAAATGAAAGACCAATAGAAGTGGCCTGCCTGCTCCCCTCCCTCCCCAACCCGACCCCCGCCCAAAAATAAATAAATAAATCTTTAAAAAAAAAAAAAAGCCACAGGGTCTTTCCCCTGCTCACATAGTGTAGCACCCAGGCCCACAAGGATGGATGGGACCTGCTGTCCTAGCTCTGAAAGAAGGTCCTGGAAATCAACTCTATCCCCTCCACCCTCAACAGGAAGAAAAAAACTCAGATGCCTGGTGCATTCAACTTAGCTTTACCTCCCCAATAATGGCTTGAAGAAACGCACTTCCCTTCTGGAATCTCATTCCTGTCCTTCTCACGCTCTAATCTTCTCTGTTCTCCTTTTCTAAGCATGGCCCGTAGTCAGGAGAGTCAAGGGCTGAGGTGGCTGGGTGTGGTGTTTCAGCAGTTCACTGACAACTTACGAGAGACCAGTCTTCATAGAATTTGTGCGTGCATACCTGAGTCTTTGTGACCCCATGGACTACACCAGGCTCCTCTGCCCATGCGATTCTTCAGACAAGTATACTGGAGTGGGTTGCCATTTCCTCCTCCAGGGAATCTTCCGGAGTCTCTTGTTGTCTCTTGCCTTGGCAGGCAGATTCCTTACCACTGGCTCCACACGGAAAATTGTAGTTCCAGAGCCTGAAATCTGAGAGGCAAACATAGTCAGGCTCTAGACTTTTGCAGTCAAGGCATTAGGATATGTTTTCAAGGAGCTAGAAGAGAACAGGATCTTGAAGAGGCCAGAAAGAGAGAGATAATGGTCAATATAAGAGGAGGTAAGGAACTATTGGTGAAAATAACAACTCCAGAGAAGATTAGTTTGGGAAACAAAAACAGGATATGGCTTCTCTGGAATTAGGTAGAAAAACTCAAGGAGAAGAGCAAAGGATGGGTGACGACACAGATCAAGTTGAGACAACGGAGAGGAGAGCTGAGGCCTTGACTTCCTCAGTAAACTAAGTGTGGAGGTCATCCATGCGGATGGGGGAGGTCAGAAGTTGTTTGAGAAAAGGATTTGGAGCAGCTGCCTGGGAGAATTTAATAGAAAGTCAAGAGGAATAAAAAGGCTACTCCTTCAACAAAATGACATATGAATGTGAAAATCAAACATGCCTGGATAATGCATTGGGTACAGATTGATTTCCCCCAGAAAAAAGTCTTTGCAGGTCTCTGCTGATTGTACTGCTTGTTGGAAAATCCATCTGAATATCTAAATCTGATACAAATCTTTGGCAGACTAACTAACGGCTGGGATAACTATTAGCATGCACGTCTCAACACTTAGAGAAATGAAATGTTCCTCTCACAGTAAGCTGTTAAAATCCTAATTATCTCCTTGGAGCCCAGCCCTTTCAATTTCAGAAGCTAACTCCTTTACAAAGGAAGGAAATCTCTCTCCCTATCTCTCTCTCTCTCTCTTTCTCTCTCTCTGTCTCTCTCTCTCTCGCTTTCTCTCTCTCGCTCGCTTTCTCTCTCTCTCTCTCTGTCTCTCTCTCTCTCTGTCTCTCTCTCTCTCTCTGTCTCTCTCTCTCTCTCTCTCTCACATACATACACACACAGATACCCATTCATATACACTATGAATAAAATAAATGGATCTTCATTTCCTCATCCAGTAACACACTTGAAGTCACTGCTTGACACTCTGACTTTCTGGTAAGCCCGTCATTGATCATTCTGAACAAAGTAAGCTTTCTACCAGTTCCAGGGACAGCAACAGCTGCTGGATTCTGTTGGAAGATGCATTTATGTCAACTCTGGGAAACACTTACTCCCACACCACACTGTGGCCAATTATGAATAAAAGACCAGTTCCACTCCTCCTGGACTTTTGTGGAGAGACTGAGAAAATCATTTCCTGGGGAAATGAAGGCTGAAAGTCCTGGCAGGGAAGGAGACAGTTTTCCAGAGAGGGGTAGGAAAAGATTGGCAGGGGGAGAGACGTAAGGGACTGATGCCAGAAGCAAGGTACCTGAACAGTGACGGCACCTTCTTCCCAACCCTGAACAGCAGCCTGTGTGAAGCAGCAAAGAGAGCTGCCCTTACGTGGCCCTGTGAACAAAGACTGAGTAACACCGCCTGGAAAGTCCCAAGTCAACCAGAAGTCCTGTGGCAGGTTGCCCAAAGGAGAACCCAAAACAGAATGGAGGTTGGAGGAAGTCTGGGAAGCAGAGCCATGCTTTGACCAAAAGGTAAGCAACAATAGAAGGAAAGGGAAAGAAAGCTTTTCTGTGTGGTCACCCCTGCACAGGAGAGTGAATTCATTAAACTGAGAGGCTCTAATAGTACGCTACCAAATTTAGAATTTACAGCATTTTGTTATTGGTGAGCTACCAGGCTGCAGTGAGACGTATTTTAGTACATACAGATCATATCTGTTGTAATTATTATGAATTCACCTATGGTAAAAAGGAAAAGAAGGAACCACCAGGGCTAGGACAAGTGGGAGTGCCATGAGGACATGGTTATGGCAGTTAAAGAGTACAAAGAAGGACTTCCCTAGTTGACCAGTGGGTAAGACTCTGCCTTCCAATACAGGGAAGTCAGGTTCAATCCCTGGACAAGGAACTAAGTTCCCATATGCCCTGGGGCAACTAAACCTGAGTGCCTCAACTACTGAGCCCAGATGCCCTAAAGCCTACACTGGGCCACTAGAGAAATCCCTGAGCTGTAACAAAGAGCCAGTGCAGCAAAAAAAAAAAAAAGTACAAAGAATATGGAGTTAAATGAATGGAATGAGGCTATGCCTGGGAGATGAAGTTAAGTAACTGAGTTGAAGCATTACCAGACAGGTAACATGTTCTGGTCTTGCCCAAGGTTGACTGTTCTTTAGTTGTCCTGTTCCAAAACTTGAAGTCACTGCTTGACACTCTGACTTTCTGGTAAGCCCGTCATTGATCATTCTGAACAAAGTAAGCTTTCTACCAGTTCCAGGGACAGCAACAGCTGCTGGATTCTGTTGGAAGATGCATTTATGTCAACTCTGGGAAACACTTACTCCCACACCACACTGTGGCCAATTATGAATAAAAGACCAGTTCCACTCCTCCTGGACTTTTGTGGAGAGACTGAGAAAATCATTTCCTGGGGAAATGAAGGCTGAAAGTCCTGGCAGGGAAGGAGACAGTTTTCCAGAGAGGGGTAGGAAAAGATTGGCAGGGGAGGCGTGAGGACTGATGCCAGAAGCAAGGTACCTGAACAGTGACGGCACCTTCTTCCCAACCCTGAACAGCAGCCTGTGTGAAGCAGCAAAGAGAGCTGCCCTTACGTGGCCCTGTGAACAAAGACTGAGTAACACCGCCTGGAAAGTCCCAAGTCAACCAGAAGTCCTGTGGCAGGTTGCCCAAAGGAGAACCCAAAACAGAATGGAGGTTGGAGGAAGTCTGGGAAGCAGAGCCATGCTTTGACCAAAAGGTAAGCAACAATAGAAGGAAAGGGAAAGAAAGCTTTTCTGTGTGGTCACCCCTGCACAGGAGAGTGAATTCATTAAACTGAGAGGCTCTAATAGTACGCTACCAAATTTAGAATTTACAGCATTTTGTTATTGGTGAGCTACCAGGCTGCAGTGAGACGTATTTTAGTACATACAGATCATATCTGTTGTAATTATTATGAATTCACCTATGGTAAAAAGGAAAAGAAGGAACCACCAGGGCTAGGACAAGTGGGAGTGCCATGAGGACATGGTTATGGCAGTTAAAGAGTACAAAGAAGGACTTCCCTAGTTGACCAGTGGGTAAGACTCTGCCTTCCAATACAGGGAAGTCAGGTTCAATCCCTGGACAAGGAACTAAGTTCCCATATGCCCTGGGGCAACTAAACCTGAGTGCCTCAACTACTGAGCCCAGATGCCCTAAAGCCTACACTGGGCCACTAGAGAAATCCCTGAGCTGTAACAAAGAGCCAGTGCAGCAAAAAAAAAAAAAAAGTACAAAGAATATGGAGTTAAATGAATGGAATGAGGCTATGCCTGGGAGATGAAGTTAAGTAACTGAGTTGAAGCATTACCAGACAGGTAACATGTTCTGGTCTTGCCCAAGGTTGACTGTTCTTTAGTTGTCCTGTTCATCTCTTAAAAACACTTGAGTAGGGGCTTCACTGAGGGTCCAGTGGCAAAGACTCCAGGCTCCCAATGCAGGAGGCCTGGGTTCAATCCCTGGTCAGGGAACTAGATCCCACACACTGTGACTAAGGCTCAGCACAGACAAACAAATATATATTTAAAACACACTTGAGTATTTGCAGTCAGCTTCTGAGCTGAAACTGGAGAATTGTAAGTCCACTTACAACTGCCCTATTGTTGTAGATCTCTCGGTTCAGAAGTCAAGACCCTCCATTGGACTGGCCTCAGCCTGCCTTTCCATACTAAGGCATAGAGGAGCCAGTGGCATTAGGTTGGGAAAAGACGAATTATACGTTGACAATTAATAGCAATGACTGATTGTCTACAAAGGAGTGAGATGGTGGAAAGACCAAGCCTTGCCCGTGGGTTCAGGCATTGTCCACCTCCTCTGCTGCTCTCTCCACTTCTTTCTCCCTCCATCACTCTTGCCTCCTTTCCAAGACATCCTTGTGTGGCTCTGAAGGTGCTGTCTAGCATCACATACAAAACAAGGCTTAAAAGCTCTTTGAGGGCTTCCCTGGTGATCCAGTGGGTAAAGAGTCTACCTTGCAGTGTAGAGGGCGCCAGATCGATCCCTGGCCCGGGAAGATCCCACGTGCAGCAGAGCGGTGTGTCCTATTAGGAGACAGCACTCTGGAGCA
This sequence comes from Tragulus kanchil, assembly GCA_022376925.1. NCBI lineage: Eukaryota > Metazoa > Chordata > Mammalia > Artiodactyla > Tragulidae > Tragulus > Tragulus kanchil. Next base: position 111,390,628 of record JAIOJX010000029.1, on the reverse strand, counting down.
CATGCGCCAGAGCTGGTGTTCTGCAACTAGGGAGGCCACTGCAATGGGAGGCCCACACAGGCCAAAGAATAAAGATGGATGAAAATGATAAATAAATAAACCAATATAAAAAGAGGCCAAAATTTAAAAAAAAAAAAAAACTCCTTGACATGCTCCAAATTACTACCCCCATTTTCCTTCCACTCTCTATTCTACTTGCCAGACAAATCCATCAAGAAATCATAGAACTATTTGTCACAGCCAAACACAGTAGAGACATCTTTATGCTAATAGTCAGGGGGATTGGTTAAAAAATCATAGCCAGTGTATTGTGGAGTACTATGCAACCATAGATAAAGAAACACTCTGGGTAAATTGATAGGAGGAAATCTCCATAACATACTGCTGAGTTTTTTAAGTAACTTGCCACAAACTATGTCTGGAATCAGATGATTCCATCCTCATAAAATAAATTAAACTAAAAAATGTTCCGTCGTTTAATCATGTCTGACTCTTTGCAACCCCTTGGACTATTATAGCACACCAGGCTTTCCTGTCCTTCACTATCTCCAGAGTTTGCTCAAATTCATGTCCACGGAGTCAATGATACCATGCAACCATCTCATCTTCTGTCACTCCCTTCTCTTCCTGCCTTCAGTCTTTCCCAGCATCAGGGTCTTTTCCAATGAGTCAGCTCTTCACGTCAGGTGGCCAAAGTACTGGAGCTTCAGCGTCAGCATCAGTCCTTCCAGTGAATATTCAGGGTTGATTTCCTTTACAATTGACTGGCTTGATCTCCTTGCTGTCCAAGGGACTCTCAAGCCCATAGTGTCGCAGAGAATCGGTTGTTAAAGTGACTGAGCACACACGCATGCAAAGTCACTAAAGGAATACATACCAGGTGGACCAGGTACTGGCATGCAGTCTGTCTGTGGCCAAATCTTCCTGAGAAACCAAATTGTCTTCAGAAGGTAGCTTAGTGTGTGGAAAGAGTTTGCTGAAGTGTCATCAAACTGACACTTCGTTGCTGTTTGCTCCACTACAGGACACTCAGTCACTGGTTTCTCTCTCCTGGACAAGGTAGTGCTGCATTTGTTTCTCCTCTACTTCCTGTGTGGCCATCCTTTTTCTGAGTGACATATCCTGCAGTATGTTTGTGCCTTCAAACATATTAAGACCTATGATGACAATTTGAGACGAGCTTCATATATTCCTACTTTGATCCACAGTGTGTCTGACACTCTACAGCAACTATATACATAGCTTTGACACTCATACAGCAACTATAAGATAGTGTGACAGAATTTGACACTCATAAAATTATATTGTGCCTAATGTTTAAGAATGTAGATCATTCAAAATCTGTACACCCTTTGATCTTGCAGTTCTAATGCTGAGACATGGCAGAAGTCTTCAAATGTGCATAGGTAGGAATGCTGCAGTGCTATTTTAATATTTTAAAAATTGAAATATAATATACTCAACAGGGGACTGGTTAAATTAATTGAGTGTATCCATTCAATGACATATACCACAGCTGCTGAAGAGGCTAGGATAGGTTTTTATGTACTTGCATGGAAATAGGTGGGCTTCCCGGATGGCTTAGAGGGTGAAGAATCTGCCTTTTCAATGCAGAAGACTCAGGTTCAATCCTTGAGTTGGGAAGATTCCCTGGAGGAGGAAATGGCTACCCACTCTGGGATTTTTGCCTGGGAAATCCCATGGACAGAGGAGCCTGGTGTGCTACAGTCCAAAGGGTGCAAAAGAGTTAGACACAATTGAGCAGAGATAATGATAACTATGGAAACAGGTACCTAACGTGATTCCATAGGCAAAAATATCAGAAAATAGTATTTATAATTTTATCTTGCCTTTATTTTTTTAATGTTTGTGTGTGTTCATGAAGGTCAAAAAACCTATAACTACATACCCCCCCCCCACGCACACATAGGTATATATTAGCAAGCTGCTAACATTAGTTATCACTAAGAAGAGGAAATTATGGAGGTACAGTAGGAGACATTTTCCCTTTTTCTGTATTTTCATTATATTGTATTATCTGACAAAAATATTTCTGGATTTTTTTTGCATTTTTATAATTTTTTAATTTTTAATAATGTAACATAAAGGTATGAAAGTTATAAATACATTATAGGGATTAAAAATTTTGCCACACCCTTTTTTTTTTAAGATTGCATGGATAGGGAAGGAAGGAGAGGAAATCTGTCAGCAATTAGAGAGCAGGAGGCAGAAGGAGGTCAAGACAAATTTTGCTCTATTAAAATATAAATGATGACAATTTGAGACGAGCTTCATATATTCCTACTTTGATCCACAGTGTGTCTGACACTCTACAGCAACTATATACATAGCTTTGACACTCATACAGCAACTATAAGATAGTGTGACAGAATTTGACACTCATAAAATTATATTGTGCCTAATGTTTAAGAATGTAGATCATTCAAAATCTGTACACCCTTTGATCTTGCAGTTCTAATGCTGAGACATGGCAGAAGTCTTCAAATGTGCATAGGTAGGAATGCTGCAGTGCTATTTTAATATTTTAAAAATTGAAATATAATATACTCAACAGGGGACTGGTTAAATTAATTGAGTGTATCCATTCAATGACATATACCACAGCTGCTGAAGAGGCTAGGATAGGTTTTTATGTACTTGCATGGAAATAGGTGGGCTTCCCGGATGGCTTAGAGGGTGAAGAATCTGCCTTTTCAATGCAGAAGACTCAGGTTCAATCCTTGAGTTGGGAAGATTCCCTGGAGGAGGAAATGGCTACCCACTCTGGGATTTTTGCCTGGGAAATCCCATGGACAGAGGAGCCTGGTGTGCTACAGTCCAAAGGGTGCAAAAGAGTTAGACACAATTGAGCAGAGATAATGATAACTATGGAAACAGGTACCTAACGTGATTCCATAGGCAAAAATATCAGAAAATAGTATTTATAATTTTATCTTGCCTTTATTTTTTTAATGTTTGTGTGTGTTCATGAAGGTCAAAAAACCTATAACTACATACCCCCCCCCCACGCACACATAGGTATATATTAGCAAGCTGCTAACATTAGTTATCACTAAGAAGAGGAAATTATGGAGGTACAGTAGGAGACATTTTCCCTTTTTCTGTATTTTCATTATATTGTATTATCTGACAAAAATATTTCTGGATTTTTTTTGCATTTTTATAATTTTTTAATTTTTAATAATGTAACATAAAGGTATGAAAGTTATAAATACATTATAGGGATTAAAAATTTTGCCACACCCTTTTTTTTTTAAGATTGCATGGATAGGGAAGGAAGGAGAGGAAATCTGTCAGCAATTAGAGAGCAGGAGGCAGAAGGAGGTCAAGACAAATTTTGCTCTATTGAGATATTGTTTTGCTTTGTTTTTTCAACCATGTGGGATCTTGGTTCTCTGGCCAGGGATTGAACACAGGCCACTGCATTTGAAAAACAGAGCCTTAACCACTGGACCACCAGGGAAGTCCCAACAGACTCATTTAAAAAAAAAAAAAAAAAAGCCTTGGCAGGACTTTCCTGGTAGTCCAGTGGTTAAGACGTTGTGCTTCCATTGCAGGAGACATGGGTTCCATCCTTGGTTGAGGAACCAAGATCCTGCATGCCACTTGATGTGGTCAAAAAGTAAAAATTAGAACAATCAGCTTTGCTATTTACAAGAACTGCATTGCCAGAAGGAAGGAGGAGAGAACTGCTATCCAGGACCTGGGAACCACCAACCCTAGCTCCTTGGTGCATTAACTTTATACCCAAGTACAAACCAAGATTCAGTATGTCCCCATGCTACTCTAGGAAGCACTTGGTGAACCCAGGAGAGAAAATACCTAGTGACACATGGAGTATGAGTCCAAAACACCTGCTGGGAAAACAGACTATCTATCTCTGGCAAATGTCCAACTTGAAGGACTGAAGAGGGATGACAGAGATTCCTTCTCCACCCAATGGTCCACTCAGTACTGGTGGACAGCATGTCACCCTTGACTTGCCAATTAACAAACTTCAGACATTTATCTGAAAGGAGAAACTGAAAACATACATTTGAAAATGGACTTCCAATATTTGTTTGAAGAATAAGAGTCAGTAGCACATTAAGGAACTCAATTTTAACTTTCAGAATGTGTGATAGTCAGGCTTTTGGCACACATAGGTATATATTAGCAAGCTGCTAACATTAGTTATCACTAAGAAGAGGAAATTATGGAGGTACAGTAGGAGACATTTTCCCTTTTTCTGTATTTTCATTATATTGTATTATCTGACAAAAATATTTCTGGATTTTTTTTGCATTTTTATAATTTTTTAATTTTTAATAATGTAACATAAAGGTATGAAAGTTATAAATACATTATAGGGATTAAAAATTTTGCCACACCCTTTTTTTTTTAAGATTGCATGGATAGGGAAGGAAGGAGAGGAAATCTGTCAGCAATTAGAGAGCAGGAGGCAGAAGGAGGTCAAGACAAATTTTGCTCTATTGAGATATTGTTTTGCTTTGTTTTTTCAACCATGTGGGATCTTGGTTCTCTGGCCAGGGATTGAACACAGGCCACTGCATTTGAAAAACAGAGCCTTAACCACTGGACCACCAGGGAAGTCCCAACAGACTCATTTAAAAAAAAAAAAAAAAAAGCCTTGGCAGGACTTTCCTGGTAGTCCAGTGGTTAAGACGTTGTGCTTCCATTGCAGGAGACATGGGTTCCATCCTTGGTTGAGGAACCAAGATCCTGCATGCCACTTGATGTGGTCAAAAAGTAAAAATTAGAACAATCAGCTTTGCTATTTACAAGAACTGCATTGCCAGAAGGAAGGAGGAGAGAACTGCTATCCAGGACCTGGGAACCACCAACCCTAGCTCCTTGGTGCATTAACTTTATACCCAAGTACAAACCAAGATTCAGTATGTCCCCATGCTACTCTAGGAAGCACTTGGTGAACCCAGGAGAGAAAATACCTAGTGACACATGGAGTATGAGTCCAAAACACCTGCTGGGAAAACAGACTATCTATCTCTGGCAAATGTCCAACTTGAAGGACTGAAGAGGGATGACAGAGATTCCTTCTCCACCCAATGGTCCACTCAGTACTGGTGGACAGCATGTCACCCTTGACTTGCCAATTAACAAACTTCAGACATTTATCTGAAAGGAGAAACTGAAAACATACATTTGAAAATGGACTTCCAATATTTGTTTGAAGAATAAGAGTCAGTAGCACATTAAGGAACTCAATTTTAACTTTCAGAATGTGTGATAGGAAGGCTTTTGGTTATAGAAGGATTGATTCCTCATCACAGGCTCCAACCCATTTTGAGATTAGCATATATTAACATTTTGCCTTAGTCGCCACTGAGCTCTCTCTTTTTCGCAATAAGATATGGCAAGTAAAATGAAGGCCTGTCTCTCAATCTCCCCCTCATTTTCCTTCCCAGACATCAGCCCAAATGCCCACCTCCTAACTCCCTTTCTGAACTCTTTCTCCATTATCCTGAAGTTTGTATATAGTATTTCCTATGTATGTTTCAATATGGTGAAACAACATGCATACTATTTTATATTTAAATAAACATGGATGATTTCATGCCACACAGGTCCTGTAGTGGCTCGCTTTCACTTTCAATCAACCTTGGTTTTGAAATTTATACATGTAGATCCAGTTCATTCACATTAAATGTGAATAACCACATTTTGTTTACTGTCCCCCTGCGGAAGAGCAGATTGTTTCCACTATTTCCCTGTTATAAATGGAGCTGCAATGGATATTCTTATACTCACTCCTTGGACACAGATGCTGGAATGGTTCATGGGAGTTATTGGTGTAGATATTTTCTAAATTGCTTCAGAAGGAACTCTAACGTTTAAGTGGATATTTTATTTATTAAAATGAAAATAAAATTATTATTCATAGAATATAGTTATCATTCTATGAGAATGTATAGTCTCAAACATTTCTGGATGTATATGGCTTGATCCATTAGGACAGTGGTTCCCCAACTTTTTGGCACCAGAGACTCGTTTGGTGGAAGTCAAGTTTTCCATGGACTGGGTTGGGGGTGGGTGGTTTCAGGATGATCAAGTGCATTACATTTATTGTACACTTTATTTCTATTATTATTACATCAACTCACCTCAGATCATTAGGCAGGAGGTGGCTGGGGACTCTTTCCTTAGGGCATGTCAGCCTTATACTAAGATGAAAGAGACAAAAAAAAAAAAAGTCAGTGATAATGACTCTTTACACCTTAGCAAGAGAAACTGAATTTTTATGGTATCTGATCCTGGTTAGTCTTTTTAGGTATATATCCTATCTCCTCAACTAGCCCATAAGCCACTTGTCAGGAGCGACTGTTAGATACTTCGGAATTCCTAGCCATCAGGAGGGTACCCTTTACATAGTATGACCCCCTTGTTACTCAGATATGTACCTCAAACTAGCACCATTGGCACCACCTGGGCGCTTGTTAGAAATGCTGAATTGCATGTCTCCACTCAGACTAAGTGAATCAGTTTCTGCAGTTTAATAAGATCTTCAGGTAACATTAAAGTTCTAGCAGCACTGGTATAAGTAAACATTGTTCCCTGGGCCTTCCCAGAAGATGTGATTAATTTTGATTGTGTTAACCTCAGTAACTCAGATTTCCTAGTCCTACCTACCTTTATTTGCTCTCAAGAACCTTAACTAATCCTGTGCCTATGGTGCGTCGCCAGTGTGCCGTGCAGTATTAGAAATAGGGCAATCTCAGATGGGTGGGTCAGAACACAATCCCAAAGAAGTTAATGTCTGAGCAAGCCTTAAACAATGAATAGTCATTAACCAAGTAGATCCAGGAAGACAGAGGGAATCCAGTGAGAAAATGTACGCGTGCTTGAAAAATGTTTAGGGAGCTGCCAGAAATTGAATGCAAATGAAGAAATAACACAACAGGGATCTGAAGGCAGATAATGAAAGATCTTATTTACTAAGCTTAAGAGTTGTTTTTAGGGCTTCCCTGGTGGTCCAGTGGGTAAGGACACCGCCTTGCAGTGCAAGGGGCGCCGGTTCAATCCCTGGCCTGGGAAGATCCTGCATGCCGCAGAGTGGCTGGACCAATTTGTCCAACTACCAAGCCGGAGCTCTGGAGCAACAGAGGCCACTGCGATGGGAGGTTCACACGGGCCAAAGAACAAAGATAAATAAATGAAAGATCAATAGAAGTGGCCAATAAAAAAAAAAAAAAGAGTTGTTTTTATCATTCAGGCAGGCTGGGAGAAACTTGTGAAGTATTTTGATAACACATTTGTGACATAGGTCACTTTGGAGGCAGATTTGAAGTTGAATCTGGGGGAGGCTGGACTGGCAAAAAAAAAAAAAAAAAAAAAAAAAAAAAAAGTGATAGATGGCAAGGTGGTCAACATATCCAGAAGTAATCTTCAGACTGAAGTCCACAAAGGACAGCTTGGGCAATACATCGTCTACACAACTGGAAGATTCCAAACCTATGTGACTGAAGTTCCTGGTTGCTGACCGCTGATGGAGCTGGCAAGAATGAGCTAGGTTCCATGGTTACTGGCGCTTGTTAGAAATGCTGAATTGCATGTCTCCACTCAGACTAAGTGAATCAGTTTCTGCAGTTTAATAAGATCTTCAGGTAACATTAAAGTTCTAGCAGCACTGGTATAAGTAAACATTGTTCCCTGGGCCTTCCCAGAAGATGTGATTAATTTTGATTGTGTTAACCTCAGTAACTCAGATTTCCTAGTCCTACCTACCTTTATTTGCTCTCAAGAACCTTAACTAATCCTGTGCCTATGGTGCGTCGCCAGTGTGCCGTGCAGTATTAGAAATAGGGCAATCTCAGATGGGTGGGTCAGAACACAATCCCAAAGAAGTTAATGTCTGAGCAAGCCTTAAACAATGAATAGTCATTAACCAAGTAGATCCAGGAAGACAGAGGGAATCCAGTGAGAAAATGTACGCGTGCTTGAAAAATGTTTAGGGAGCTGCCAGAAATTGAATGCAAATGAAGAAATAACACAACAGGGATCTGAAGGCAGATAATGAAAGATCTTATTTACTAAGCTTAAGAGTTGTTTTTAGGGCTTCCCTGGTGGTCCAGTGGGTAAGGACACCGCCTTGCAGTGCAAGGGGCGCCGGTTCAATCCCTGGCCTGGGAAGATCCTGCATGCCGCAGAGTGGCTGGACCAATTTGTCCAACTACCAAGCCGGAGCTCTGGAGCAACAGAGGCCACTGCGATGGGAGGTTCACACGGGCCAAAGAACAAAGATAAATAAATGAAAGATCAATAGAAGTGGCCAATAAAAAAAAAAAAAAGAGTTGTTTTTATCATTCAGGCAGGCTGGGAGAAACTTGTGAAGTATTTTGATAACACATTTGTGACATAGGTCACTTTGGAGGCAGATTTGAAGTTGAATCTGGGGGAGGCTGGACTGGAAAAAAAAAAAAAAAAAAAAAAAAAAACAAAGTGATAGATGGCAAGGTGGTCAACATATCCAGAAGTAATCTTCAGACTGAAGTCCACAAAGGACAGCTTGGGCAATACATCGTCTACACAACTGGAAGATTCCAAACCTATGTGACTGAAGTTCCTGGTTGCTGACCGCTGATGGAGCTGGCAAGAATGAGCTTCAGGAGTACTTCTCCAGGTTGGGTGTTACAGAAGATATAGATAATTTAGATTCTCTCAGCAGATGCTGTAGTAAGATCAATGCTACAGTTGTTTGGGATGGACATGTTTCTGGGAAGGCAACACAGACTTGCTACTCCTGATGTGCTCATTTATTCAATAAACATTTGAACAGTTTATATGCATTATACTGATGGAAGGATAAATGCACCATGGCAAGCTCCTAAGAGCTCCTGGGGGGTAGGAATCACCAGTCCTAGTTTCTCGGTGCACGGATTTTACAGGTTCTCTCATACATGAGTACATGCATAACTCAGAACTCAACCCTACTTCATCCCTCTACAGGGACTGCTTTGAGAATGATAGAGAAGGAAGGGCCTCTGGACACCTAGAACACTGATCCACTTGAACCCGTACTGAGAGTCCTGAGATGAGCCACAGTATTTGAGGTATGCCATCCTCTTCTTGGGCTTCCCAGGGAACGCTAGCGATAAAGAAACTATAGGTTCAATCCGTGGGTTGGGAAGGCAGTCCTTGGAGGAGGGCATGGCAATTCACTCCAGTATATTCTTGTCTGCAAAATCCCACTGTCAAAGGAGCCTGGTGGGCTACGGTCCATGGGGTCACAAAGAGTCGGACACGACTGGAAGGATTTAGCACGCATGCACATCCTCTTCTTAGCATGACTTTTCTATCTCGAACTCTGGGCAGATGATATAGCAAGAGGAGATGTGCTCTGTCTCCCAGTTGATAGAGATGCAACACTCATGGAATAACCACAACATCAGCCACAGCCAAATTTGCTGGCACTTTTATGTCCTAAGCCTTGTGTTCCACACTTTATTTACAGTATCTCAGCTAGACCTCAGATCCACGAGGCAGAGATTATTATTTTAAGCAATTGTTGTATGGAATATAAAACATATTTAGAAACATGCATAAACTGTGCAAAAATCTTTCCATGTACCTGATTCCAGGTTGCAAACTCCTGGAGGACCTGGAGCAGTTTATTCATCTTTATGCTCCACAGCACCTGGGACCAAGCCTTACATCTGAGTTCATGTTGTTAAGTGGTTAAATATAAGCTAATAGCCAAAAGAAAATAAATGGTCCCTTGGTTAAGTAGCTCTCCACTTTTGGTGCTTTATGCCATCACCTCTGGGATTTCAAAGGACACAGTTTTCAATGCCCTAAGCCTAGGGATCCAGTTGCAGCAGAAGAGTTTTGATTTGGTAATTGGATTTTTGACCATACAAATATTTTCACTCACCTTTAACCCCATCCTCTTCTCAAATGAGAACATGTCTGCTTCACTAAATTGTGAGAAGTTCCATGATGCATAGCCATCATCTCTTTGCTTCTAAAATGATTTTTCTTATACAACTCTTCCTCTCAAATACTTAAGGTACTCTAGGGAATATCACTAAATGGATTTTTTTAGGCCTACATTTTCAACACTTTTATATAAAAAAGAATAAAAGTGATCATTGGAATAACAATGAAAATTTCTCTGGCAGTGCATAAAAAGGGGGAATAGTTACGAGGCTGAAAAAGAATCCATTAAGATTATGGATATAAGTAATATTCAAAGAATTTATACTGGTATTTTATAAAAGCAATCCTCTAAAATTTGCTCTCTTTTTATTTTCTATTAAACTTTATCAGTGTTGTATTATGACAATAACATAAATAGTAAAAAAAAAAAAAAAGAGAGAGACAGAGAGAAAGAGAGAGAGAACTTTGAAATGATGCCTATTTATGTCTAGAACTGTTTTAACAAACTGAATCTCATACTATCAATTTCAAACCATTCATTCAATTACTCATCTATCGAACAGATGTTAGATGAACACTACAGTAGACATTAGAGGTACAGAGATGAAAAATACAGCTCATTCCTTTAACGTTGTATGTTTAATGGGGTAGACAAGGAAATAGGAAATTACAATAGATATAAGAACAACATTATGGATACACACAAAACACTACGGGGGCTTAGAAGAGGGACAAAATATTTAGATGGGGCTGCTAGTACAGAGGAGATATCAGTGAATTTTTCTGAGCGGAATAATTCCTAAGCTCTGAATTTTATCTTAAGGAGAAAAGAAAAGACAGCTGGTTTAAAAGGAGTATCCTTTAGAGATCTTAGTCACAAGCAACAGAAATTGATATTGTCTGATTAAGGAGAAAAGATGCTTATTAAAATGATAATAGAGGCCTCACAGAATTTCATGAGTGACCTAGCAACTATGCTCAGAGTCCACGCAGCCAGAAACATCTCCCCACATCATCCAGAGATCTAGTCCTGGGCGGATGCTGCTGAAGTTGGTACAGCCAGCGCCACCGGCCCTGGACATTCTGCAGCAACTAGCCCCTGCTGCCTCCGAAGTTCAGTCTTGCAGCAACCGTCACCATCAGCAAAACCTCTGAATTCCTGCTTCTGTGTATCATTAGCTTCTAACTAAAAGTCTACGGAGAGGCATCTGGTCAACAATGACTGGGTTACATGCTATCTCCAGCTGCAATGGAAGCTAGGAAAGCCAGCACCTGCCTCTTTCCTTTACCCACTGCTGCATAACAAACCATCCCCCAAACTCTGTGGCTTCAAACATCAGCAACCACTATTTTTTTTGGTGGGGGGGCAGGTTGGGGTGGGGTGGGCCACTTCTATTGGTCTTTCATTTCTCTATTTGCATCCATCTTTGTTCTTTGGCCCGTGTGGGCCTCCCATCGCAGTGGCCTCTGTTGTCACAGAGCACCAGCTCTGGGCGCATGCGCTCCAGAGCTCTGGCTCGGAAATTGGACACATCGGTCCAGCCGCTCCGCGACACGTGGGATCTTCCCAGGCCAGGGATCGAACCGGCGCCCCTTGCACTGCAAGGCGGTGTCCTTACCCACTGGACCACCAGGGAAGCCCCAGCAACCACTATTACGTCTCCAGATTTTGTAGGTTGACTGGGCTCAGCTGGACAATTGTGTTCTGAGTGGTGTCTTCTGTGTCTAAAGTCATCTGAAAGCTCATCCTAGGTGGCTCACATGACTGGCTGTTGGCTGGGAGCTCAACCAACCTCCTGATATTATTTTAATAAATTTATTTTCAACTTAATTAGCCAATTTGATTGGATGAACGTTACTTGGTTGAAGAAAAAACAAGACTGAGAAAGAGATGGAACTGTAGCAGGTCAATTCTCCTCAATAGGCCTCTTCACATAGATTATTGGGCTTCTCCACAGCTTGGTGCTCTTGGGGAAACTGTACATTTCTCATGGTATCCTTCTTCCAAGTGGGGACACTCCAAGCAGCAAAGTCAGAAGCTTCAGCTCCCTTAATACTCAACCTGAAAGGTTACACAATACCGCCTCCACCAATTCTGTTAGTCAAATCAAGCCCCAGGCTAACACAATCTCAAGCCGTAGATCTCAAAATGCAACAAAGGGCAAGCCCCCTGCAGCTGTCTTGAAATCCCCTCACTAGGAGTTTGAGCTCTTATATTAATACTTGAAGGAAGGGTTTGCCTCGCACCTAGTCTCATAAGTTAGCAATTTTCTCAAAGGTATGGAAAGGGGTTCAGATGCTGAACTCTCAAAAATAAAAAAAAGGAAAGATAATTGTCCACTATAAGAAGCAGGAAGAAGCGTATTTCATGCAGAGGAACAGTACTGGAAAGTCAGACAGGGCTTCTGTTGATCCTGCCACTTAAATAGTGTTAAGACTCATGATAACATAATTCTTGCTAGGACTGCGTTAGAGCAAAGTTGTAGTTCTACTGCATTTGTGCATATTAGAGAGTTTAAACGAATTACGATTGATTTCGGAGTTGCAGTCCTTGCTTGTTTTCTCCTCCCTCTTTAAAACACTTTACAAGATCTGCTCCAGAATCAGAAATAAGTGTTTGACAATGATTCCCTAAAGTGTGCAGTAATTTGGAAGTAAAGGTAAGGGAAAACCAAACCTCATTATATACTTAGGTATTTTTAATAGTCTTTTATTTTCATTATGAAAATATTCAAAATAAGGAAAATAGAAAGAGTAGCAAAATTAACACCAAGATATCCACCACCTTGATTCAATTCACTAACTGCTAGCATTTTGCCTTATTTTCCTTATCCCTATGTACATGGTCTTTTCTTCTGAACCACTGTAAAATAAATTATACATATGGTCCTTTCATTACGTCCCAAAGAAGGGATATTGTGCTGTTACATGTCCATAATTTCATTATTATATTTAAAAAAGTTAATAATAATTCCTCAAGAGGATTTCACACTAGTTCACATTCAGATTTCCTCTGTTATCCCCAAAATGTCTTTTATAACTGGTTTGCTTAAAGGATCCTATTAAGACCCATGCACTACATTTGGCTGTTATTTCAGTTAAGTCTCTTTTAATCTAGAATATCCCTTTTGAAGAGACCGAGCTGTTTTGTCCAGTAATCCAGGTACTGGCCTGGTATGATGGTTTCTTTGTAGCTCTGTCCAACTGGTTCTTCCAGTATTTCCTGTAAAATGGAACATGGATTTACAAACTTATTTAGATTCATCTTAAATACATCTGGCAAGAATACTGAGCACTTCTGTGATCTGTATATTTCCCGTGTGATCTGTGTACTTCACATTGATTCACGTCAGAGGGCTCATGGTGGTCAGTTGTCTTTGCCTTAGTTTGGGGAGGAGCAAGCAAAACTAATGGACATCGGGTTCATGAGGCAAAATAGTCTAAGACAGGATCAGTAAGGACGTGGTCACAGCCCATGACAGGAGTGTTACATGCTTATGAGCATGAAGCTTCAGGCTGACTGGCTCACCTGAGATAAGAGACATTCTTTTTTTTTTTTCAAGTCTTTATCGAATTTGTTACAATATTACTTCTGGTCTATGTCTTGGGTTTTTTGGCCTAGAGGCAGATGGGATCTTAGCTCCCCAACCAGGAGTCAAACCAACAGCCCCTGCATTGGAAGGCAAAGTCTTAACTACTGGACCTCCAGGAAAGTTCCAAATGACACTCATCTTGATGGTATTAATGAAGGAGGGCAAAGATGCTGGCTGGGCTCTGAAACAGGTCCTCCTCTCTTGTTCAGAGGAGAGGACGATCCCTGCACAGCCCCTAAACAAATCTTTCTCACCCCATCCTGGGAGGAATCTGGTCTGATTTTCTAACAAGGAAAGCAATACAGCAGGGTTTACTTCTTGGGAGCTACAGAGCTATGAGAATTTAGGATCTGATTCACTTACTTGTGCTGGGAGGTCAAACACAGGAATTATTCTCTCTGTTAACTCTAACACACCAGTAGAACCCCAAAAATGGCAGTAAGGAATCCTCTGGAAAGCTGATGCAGAAATGTGACTCTTGGAGGGCTTTTAAGTTTTTAGGCATGGTTGCACACATGTAGGGACCCAGGATTAGTGGTCCCAGTGGACAGAATTAGCTAAAGCAATACAATAGCAACTGGCAGCCTCATCAGGGTGGTCTGGAGCAGGATTCCTCAAGTCAGTCACCACTGACATTTGGGGCTGAATAATTCTTTGTTGTGGAGGCCATCCTCTGCTTGGCCAGATGTTTCATGACATCTCTGGCCTCTACCTGCTAGATACCAGCTGCATCCCTACCCCAGCTGTGACAATGAAATTTTCTCTAGCCATTTCTAAACGGCTTCGGCAAGGGCAAAGGGGCAAAATTGCCCCTGGTTTTGAATCACTGGCCCAGGGGAAGGGTCAGTTGGGTAGCAGTAGGGTTTTCCATTGAGGGAGTTAACACTAAGCTCTATACTGAAGCCTCTTACAAACAATAAGGCATCTCAACTGAACAACAACTCTGTGAGGTAGGAGTACTGTCTTGATTTTTACAGCTGAGATAAGTTCTCAGTAAGGTTCTGTGATGTGGCTGAGGTTCTGACTCAACTCTATCCCACTTTAAATCTAATTATTGGATTTCCCTGATTGTGCAGTGGTAAAGAATTCACCTGCCAATGCAAGAGACAGGGTTTCATCCCTGATCCAGGAGGATCCCACTGGCCATGGGACAACCTAGCCCACGCGCCATGACTGAGCCTGTGCTCTAGACCTGGGGAGCCACAACTACTGAAACCCACATCCACAACAAGAGAAGCCACTGCAATGAGAAGCCTGCGCACCACAACTGAAGAGAGTGACCCCTCCTCATCGCAACTCAAGAAAAGCTCTCACAGCCGTGAAGACCCAACACAGCCAAAAATAAATAAATAAAATGATAAATCTAATTGTCCATACACCCTGCTACCTCTCTCTCTTACAGCAGAGAGCAGCTGGGAGAACACCAGCCTGCCTGCCTGGCTGCTGGCACCAAACTTCAAAGCAGATGAGGAGTGTAAGGAACAGTCTTAAAGGAGCCTTTTTGGCTCAGGGCAGGGAGCAGTTTCCAGCTCAGCATCAGTAATTTGGTTGTTCAGGTGCACAGAGAAGTTTCCATCAATGGTCTTCACAGGGCTGCTACTCCTTGCACCGACTTAAGACATGAAGAAGGGATAGACAAGAGAGTCTCAGAGACCTGGCTTGAGGGTTGGGAGAACATGGAGCTTGTCTAAAACATGGAAGGGAAGCATGGTGGTCCCTGAGAAATAACAACGAGAAGATCATCCCTAAGTTCCTTAAGTGATGTGCAAGACCCTGGCTCCAACGAAGCTAGAGATAATTCAGGAGCTACAACATGAGCTACAGACTGTGCTTCCACAGAAACAGGATAGAGTTGAGAGCAGTTCACCAGATACCCTAGTGAGGAAGGAGGGTAAGGGCTTGATGCACTGGGTCCGGAGTAGTCTGGAGAAGTACCCAGCCCCCACTAGAACCAATCAGATACACTGAGGCAAGCACATATCAGAAGTGAAGCATTTTCCAACTAGTCTGGCCAAGCTCCTCTGTCCATGGGATTCTCCAGGCAAGAATATTGGAGTGGGTAGGCATCCCCTTCTCCAGGGGAATCTTCCTGATCCAGAAGATCAAAGCAGGGCCTCTAGTGTTGCAGACAGATTCTTTACCATGAGCCACTACATACTGGCCCCTGATGAATGTTGTGTATATCATCCCAGTCCATACTCTGATACTTTATTTTTAAAATGTACATTGGATCATTTGTAGAGATATGGATATGGACCCAGAGTCTGTCATACAGTGTAAAGTGAGTCAGAAAGAGAAAAACAAATATTTCATTATATAGAAATGCATACATGTGAAATCTAGAAAAATGGTACAGATGAACCTGTTTGCAGGGCAGAAATAGAGATGCAGACAGAGAATGGACAGGGTAGGGAAGGGAGTCTGGGACAAACTGGGAAATTAAGATTGACAGATATACGTTACCATGTGTAAAATTGATAGCTAAGGAGAACCTACATTCTATAGCACAGGGAGTTTAGCTTGGTGCTCTGTGATGTCCTAGAAGGGTGGGATAGGCAGAGGCCCCAGAGGGAGGGAATATATGTGTACATATAGCTGATTCACTTCATCATACAGCAGAAACTAACACAACATTGCAAAGCAACGGTGCATGAGTATGTAGTTGCTTCAACCATGACAGACTTTGTGACCCTATGGCCTGTAGTCCACCTGGCTCCTCTGTCCATTGAATTCTCCAGGCAAGAATACTGGAGTGAGTGGCTGTGCCCTCCTCCAGGGGCTCTTCCTGACCTAGGGATGGAATCCTTGTTTCTTGCGTCTCCTACATTGGCTGGCTGGTTCTTTATGACTAGCGCCACCTGGGAACCCATAAAGCAATTATACTCCATTTTAAAACACATAAAGCAGAAAAAAAGTATATCTGTAAATGATAAGGTATTGGCTTGTTTTCTGAAGTCACACACATTGTAAA
Organism: Tragulus kanchil; assembly: GCA_022376925.1. Classification (NCBI taxonomy): domain Eukaryota; kingdom Metazoa; phylum Chordata; class Mammalia; order Artiodactyla; family Tragulidae; genus Tragulus; species Tragulus kanchil. The sequence goes on along the minus strand of JAIOJX010000029.1, from coordinate 111,374,149 downwards.
ATTCATATGTTATACTCAGTTTGAATTTCTCTTATTTTTACAAGCTAATCATACTGATACTTACAGTTCTAGTTTGAGTGCTGAATGGTCATTTATCTATGAATATATCACAATTTGTTTATTCACTATAAAGTATTATGTAGCCAGAAAGTATTACGTAGACTGGGTTATAAAATAAAATCACAGGAAATGTTTAGATGTGGGAAGGACCTTGGAGATCATCTTGTACAGGGTTTCTCAAGCTGTAGTTCATAGACTCTCTTCTATGAATGAGATTTAGGAGATCTAAGAACTTTTGAACATTTGTGGAACAAGCATTTTCTGTAGAAAGAGCCAAAGCTTTGATCATATTCTCAAAGGGATAAAGGTGCTAAATATTTACGTCCTAAGAGAGTCAAGAGCATGTGGTCTAGTCCCAATCTCTCATTTGACATATAAGTAGATGGAGCTCCAGAGAGGTGAAGCAATTTACACAAAATCATAGTGACAATAGAGCTTGTGGGCAGACTCAGGTCTACACAGTGCTTTTTCAGAAGACCACATGGGTGGGGGTTTGTGCTTGCTTGTTTGTTAATTTCAGACACAATATAATATGAGTTAAATTCCTTTCAACTATTAGTCTACAAAGTAAAATTCAATCTTTTTTCTCTTTTAATTATTATCCACTGTTGATGAGAAGGGGGTAAAGTTGGCATACTCCTATATAACTGGTGGGGTTATAAACTGGTATAGTCTTGTAAATAATACGAGATGATGAAGTACCAATAAAACATTCCTAGCCTTTTGGCTCAATCCTTTATATATTGAGGAAAAAAATCTTAAAATTGGACAAAACCACAGGCATAAGATCAATACACTATTATTTGTAATAGTGGAAAAATATCCATGAAAGATAATAGATAAATCATGGTATGACTACTCCACTGAATACTGTGTAGGCAATTAAAATCAAAGTTTGAGAAAATGTTAAGCAACAGGATGAAATACTTACAACATAATATCAAGTGAAAAAAGAGACACAAAATTGGCTTACACTATGATTACAATTTTGTAAAAAGTCAGCACAAGAGAAGAAACTAGAAGTAAACACAATAAATGATAGCTAGTCATTTAATTTTTCTTGATGCAAAATCTTAAGTAATTATGGTCATAACTTTTAAAAAGCAAAAACTATCATTGGATCTAAATGTAAGAATTACAAGTTGACTGATTGCTCACAAGTCAGCTGGCCAAATAGGGACTCAATATCTATACACAGTGTTGGACACTGATTTTTGTATTGTCCTTAAGTGAATAGAATTGATTTCTGCCATTACCTGACAAAATGTATAATCATATGTTATATATGAAATTAGAAAGATTTTTATCTGAAAGCAGAACTTTCTTTTTAATGTTTTCATGTTTATTATTTCAGTTTAAGCATTTTCTTGATGATGAGTCTGTTTTAGAATTTTGTCATATGTTCTTACTCTGCTATTTCTGTCTAGTTGAGCTATCAAATTAGAACAGCTATGCATACATCAAAAATCAATTTATTTCCAGACTCACAAATACAAATATTTTTGTTTCTTTCCTTCCTGGTAAATAAACATTTATACTGAAATATATATATATATAGCTTCCCTGGTGGCTCAGTGGTAAGAATACACCTGCCAAAGTAGGAGACATAGGTTCAGTCCCTGTATGGGGAAGATACCCTGGAGAAGCAAATGGCAACCCACTCCAGTGTTCTTGCCTGAGAAATCACATAGAGGAACCTGGCCGGTTACAGTCTACGTGGTCGCAAAGAGCAGAACACGACCGAGACTGAGCGACTGAGCACCAACAACAAGCTTGCATACCAGTCAAACCAGCAGGGGGCGAAGTACAATAGGGATAAATTTGACAAGCTGTATAAATTTTCCTTGCTTTAGTGACTGAGCAATAACAACAACAACAAAAAATCCAGCACCATCACCACGAAACAATTGGTACTCCAATTTAAAGCGACGCAGTCTCCGTATATCTCACAGCGACAGAGTTGTTGTAAAGAGAAATGCGGGTCTATTTTAGCGTTCTAAGTTAAGTCGTCTAGAACATTGCAGAGACGGGATAAACCGTGATGAAATGCTTTTGTCCTTATCTTTCCCCTGATTTGTGTAGTTGCTCCACTCAAAGGGATGGACATTTCTCTGTGGCTGAGGGGGTGTTTTCCATCCTTGTTTCTTTGCGTAGCTGCTGAGCTTTGCTGTTTTGGAACTATTTTAAATTATTCAAATTGCCTGTGCAGGTCTGGCGAAAGTAAGCAGAATGAGCACTCCGTAGGGCTCACGATTGCAGAATAGGACCCTAGGCTCATCATTCCAGACGAAAACAATAATCCTTGCAGTCTGGTTTTTTACAGTGGCTGGTGTTCTAACAGATATTCATTACAAAGGAAGGGGAAAGGTTATAAACATGCAAATGATCAAGACTGACTGTAGAAAAATGTTACGATCGCTGTTAGAGAAACGCGGAAGTTAATTTGATTACTTTCATCGAAAAGTCTTACACAGCATATGTGAAAATTTCGTTGGCTAAGCTTTTCATTCTCATGACTCATTTCTGTCTAGTTGAGCTATCAAATTAGAACAGCTATGCATACATCAAAAATCAATTTATTTCCAGACTCACAAATACAAATATTTTTGTTTCTTTCCTTCCTGGTAAATAAACATTTATACTGAAATATATATATATATAGCTTCCCTGGTGGCTCAGTGGTAAGAATACACCTGCCAAAGTAGGAGACATAGGTTCAGTCCCTGTATGGGGAAGATACCCTGGAGAAGCAAATGGCAACCCACTCCAGTGTTCTTGCCTGAGAAATCACATAGAGGAACCTGGCCGGTTACAGTCTACGTGGTCGCAAAGAGCAGAACACGACCGAGACTGAGCGACTGAGCACCAACAACAAGCTTGCATACCAGTCAAACCAGCAGGGGGCGAAGTACAATAGGGATAAATTTGACAAGCTGTATAAATTTTCCTTGCTTTAGTGACTGAGCAATAACAACAACAACAAAATCCAGCACCATCACCACGAAACAATTGGTACTCCAATTTAAAGCGACGCAGTCTCCGTATATCTCACAGCGACAGAGTTGTTGTAAAGAGAAATGCGGGTCTATTTTAGCGTTCTAAGTTAAGTCGTCTAGAACATTGCAGAGACGGGATAAACCGTGATGAAATGCTTTTGTCCTTATCTTTCCCCTGATTTGTGTAGTTGCTCCACTCAAAGGGATGGACATTTCTCTGTGGCTGAGGGGGTGTTTTCCATCCTTGTTTCTTTGCGTAGCTGCTGAGCTTTGCTGTTTTGGAACTATTTTAAATTATTCAAATTGCCTGTGCAGGTCTGGCGAAAGTAAGCAGAATGAGCACTCCGTAGGGCTCACGATTGCAGAATAGGACCCTAGGCTCATCATTCCAGACGAAAACAATAATCCTTGCAGTCTGGTTTTTTACAGTGGCTGGTGTTCTAACAGATATTCATTACAAAGGAAGGGGAAAGGTTATAAACATGCAAATGATCAAGACTGACTGTAGAAAAATGTTACGATCGCTGTTAGAGAAACGCGGAAGTTAATTTGATTACTTTCATCGAAAAGTCTTACACAGCATATGTGAAAATTTCGTTGGCAGAATTCCCCAATTTTTTGGTTGTTGATCTCAAAGACGATTTGTCAGTTCGGTGACTGCTCTCTCGTTTCCCATTTCGAGTTTGATTTAACTCTTGTTATAAATCTGTTGCTTCTTCTCACAGCATAAATTAAAAAGAGGAAGGAACTTAGATTGTGAACGAAAAAGTCGTTTTTCTTCGCGAAAAGGGCTGGCTAATAAGTGCTCTCCAGTAGGTTTTTGCTGAAGACACTGCTTCCGTATCTCAAACCCTTTGCAATTTTTACTTGGAGAGGAAGAAACTTAACTCGGTCCCGAGCTGAACGTTGCCCTTTGCGTGCTGAGGAGCACCTGCCCCTAGCCGGGAGCTTTGCCTCAGGAGCCGCGGAGTGCGGGAGGACGCCTTTCCCTCCTCCCACAGCTCGATGACTCGCAGGGAAGTCAAGAAAAAGGGCAACTTGCCCGCACCCAAAATGGCGGTCGGAGCGCTGCACGACGGCGCCTGCGCAGGGGTAAGCGTTCTGTGACACTGATTCCCCCTGAGTGTCCTCCCCCCTCCCCTCTGCACCCACCAGCGCCGGGCCCCGACCTAGCCACCTGCGCCCGGAAGTGACGTGTCGGCGGCAGCGGTTCCCCCGCTGCATGATGGGAGAGTGTGTGGAGTGGGCGGGGGGTCTCCGCGGAGGAGGAGGTGGAGGCGGCGGCGGCGGCGGAAGAGGGCGGAGGGTAATGGGATGGGGGTCTCGCGGCAACGCTGAAACTCCGGGTGGATGGCCATGGCGCTGCTTCGCTGACAGGGCTGTGAGCAACCTGCCTTCCGCTCTCACCAGCGCCGCGTCCGAATAGCCGGTCCTTCCCCGGGGAGCCAGTTCCTCCCCGGGCCCCTGAGCCATGCCCATCGCGGCCGCCCCGGACGAGCCAGGTAAGCTTCACCGCTCCGCTCCCCCGGCCGCGCGGGGGAAAGAGGTCAGGGGGCCCGGCCCGGCCGCCAGATCCTCGCCTGGGCCGGGGGCACCTGGCCGCTGCGGAGCCGGGGTCTGCGGGGACGTTGCCGGCTCTGCGGGCCTGCGGGTTCCGGGCTCTGTCCTCTTCCTCGGCGGGTGCGGGGACGCCGGCGGCGGCGCCCGAGGCGCACGGCCCCTCCTCGCCATCCCGGGCACCGGCCGGCGGAGTGAGAGCCTGTCCCTCGTCCCCGGCCGCCGCCGGCTCGCCCTGCCCCTCCGCTTCCACCTGCCCTCAGCTCTACACGGGCCGCTCCCTCCCGGGAGCTTGTGGAGAAGTTTGGGGCTTTGCTCCGGCTTCCTCTTTCTCCCTCCCCCTCCCTCGTGACAGGTGTAAACACTGCTTGCTTCGCCCAGGCCGAGGCCGGCGGCGACCTGAGTTTGCTGCTTCCTAGGGTCTCTGAAGCAAGCGGATTTTGAAACCTCCAGCAGGCTGAGGAGATGGCACCAAAGCTCATTTATCCTTTCCTGAGAGGATCTTTTCTGCTCCCTTCTTGCACTCCTCAAGAAATCGCCTGCGTCCCCTCCCAAGACTGTGTGCGGAAAGTTGGACCATTATTCTTCAAGTGCCCAGTTTGGCAGGTGCTGTGTCTCGCTCGGGCAGGGGACAGAGTATAGAGTAAACGGTGTTAGAATAGTTTCAGCATTAGGAAAGTACTGAGACTGTTTTTCTCTTGCTAGTTAATTGACGTTGGTTTCCCACAGAATCTTCCATTGGGGCCAAGGAAGGACTAACCCATACATGGAAATATTTTACTGGGAATCAAGTGAAACAAAATCAGTAGTTCCGTTTCCAAGTTCTCACTTTAGGAGAAGTAAAACTCTTGAACTTTAATTTTCCCTTTCACCAGCTACGTCTTAGTCCTTCTGGCAACGCTGAAACTCCGGGTGGATGGCCATGGCGCTGCTTCGCTGACAGGGCTGTGAGCAACCTGCCTTCCGCTCTCACCAGCGCCGCGTCCGAATAGCCGGTCCTTCCCCGGGGAGCCAGTTCCTCCCCGGGCCCCTGAGCCATGCCCATCGCGGCCGCCCCGGACGAGCCAGGTAAGCTTCACCGCTCCGCTCCCCCGGCCGCGCGGGGGAAAGAGGTCAGGGGGCCCGGCCCGGCCGCCAGATCCTCGCCTGGGCCGGGGGCACCTGGCCGCTGCGGAGCCGGGGTCTGCGGGGACGTTGCCGGCTCTGCGGGCCTGCGGGTTCCGGGCTCTGTCCTCTTCCTCGGCGGGTGCGGGGACGCCGGCGGCGGCGCCCGAGGCGCACGGCCCCTCCTCGCCATCCCGGGCACCGGCCGGCGGAGTGAGAGCCTGTCCCTCGTCCCCGGCCGCCGCCGGCTCGCCCTGCCCCTCCGCTTCCACCTGCCCTCAGCTCTACACGGGCCGCTCCCTCCCGGGAGCTTGTGGAGAAGTTTGGGGCTTTGCTCCGGCTTCCTCTTTCTCCCTCCCCCTCCCTCGTGACAGGTGTAAACACTGCTTGCTTCGCCCAGGCCCGAGGCCGGCGGCGACCTGAGTTTGCTGCTTCCTAGGGTCTCTGAAGCAAGCGGATTTTGAAACCTCCAGCAGGCTGAGGAGATGGCACCAAAGCTCATTTATCCTTTCCTGAGAGGATCTTTTCTGCTCCCTTCTTGCACTCCTCAAGAAATCGCCTGCGTCCCCTCCCAAGACTGTGTGCGGAAAGTTGGACCATTATTCTTCAAGTGCCCAGTTTGGCAGGTGCTGTGTCTCGCTCGGGCAGGGGACAGAGTATAGAGTAAACGGTGTTAGAATAGTTTCAGCATTAGGAAAGTACTGAGACTGTTTTTCTCTTGCTAGTTAATTGACGTTGGTTTCCCACAGAATCTTCCATTGGGGCCAAGGAAGGACTAACCCATACATGGAAATATTTTACTGGGAATCAAGTGAAACAAAATCAGTAGTTCCGTTTCCAAGTTCTCACTTTAGGAGAAGTAAAACTCTTGAACTTTAATTTTCCCTTTCACCAGCTACGTCTTAGTCTTTGGGGTAGGATGGAAGGGGGAAAACAGTTTAATCTTTGGGATTACATTTAATTGTTGCTTTCCGTTAACCTTTTAGACATGGATATATGCTAAACTCTAAAGGAAACAGCTGTTTCAACGCTATTGTGTTAATATCTGCACATTTTTTCTACTATTTTATGTGCTTTGCCGACTTCATCATTACCGACCTTTGTAGTTAGTCATTTTTAATTATTTACAGAAGTAGGTGTATTTAGGCAACGTAGCTATGGTAGTCTTCTAACATAGATTAGAAAACAGATCCTGTGTAAAACATCTAACCCAGTAGATACTACCTATTAAATGCTCATTAGATCGAATTCATCTGTTTATGTATCATTAGATATATTAATCTTCAAGGCACAGATACCCTTTTATAATTATCTAGTAAAAACATAGATAAATCTTTTTAAAGTGCTTGAAAGGAGTGCATATTATATAGGACATTTAAGTTTTGATTTTTCTGATCTTTTGACCTACAGACTATTATAAAAATATGCTATGCTCAAATAAAATCCATCCACAATTGCATTGATAAATTTTACTGAATCCGATTGTCTATGACAATCTTGTAATCTAGGTGAATCCTATATTGAAATGTTTTAAATTTTATTTTTTTCCTACTTAGAATAAGCTACAAAACTGGTTCAGAGAAACAGTGAGATTTATCAGATAATGTTTTGTTCTATGTGAAATTCTAAAGTGCCTCCTTCACAGTCTTAAGAAGTCTTTGAATAGCATCTCATTTCCTCTTGTAGAAACTCCTCAAGAAATCGTGCGTCCCTGGGGCGGAAAGTTGGACCATTATTCTTCAAGTGCCCAGTTTGGCAGGTGCTGTGTCTCGCTCGGTCAGGGGACAGAGTATAGAGTAAACGGTGTTAGAATAGTTTCAGCATTAGGAAAGTACTGAGACTGTTTTTCTCTTGCTAGTTAATTGACGTTGGTTTCCCACAGAATCTTCCATTGGGGCCAAGGAAGGACTAACCCATACATGGAAATATTTTACTGGGAATCAAGTGAAACAAAATCAGTAGTTCCGTTTCCAAGTTCTCACTTTAGGAGAAGTAAAACTCTTGAACTTTAATTTTCCCTTTCACCAGCTACGTCTTAGTCTTTGGGGTAGGATGGAAGGGGGAAAACAGTTTAATCTTTGGGATTACATTTAATTGTTGCTTTCCGTTAACCTTTTAGACATGGATATATGCTAAACTCTAAAGGAAACAGCTGTTTCAACGCTATTGTGTTAATATCTGCACATTTTTTCTACTATTTTATGTGCTTTGCCGACTTCATCATTACCGACCTTTGTAGTTAGTCATTTTTAATTATTTACAGAAGTAGGTGTATTTAGGCAACGTAGCTATGGTAGTCTTCTAACATAGATTAGAAAACAGATCCTGTGTAAAACATCTAACCCAGTAGATACTACCTATTAAATGCTCATTAGATCGAATTCATCTGTTTATGTATCATTAGATATATTAATCTTCAAGGCACAGATACCCTTTTATAATTATCTAGTAAAAACATAGATAAATCTTTTTAAAGTGCTTGAAAGGAGTGCATATTATATAGGACATTTAAGTTTTGATTTTTCTGATCTTTTGACCTACAGACTATTATAAAAATATGCTATGCTCAAATAAAATCCATCCACAATTGCATTGATAAATTTTACTGAATCCGATTGTCTATGACAATCTTGTAATCTAGGTGAATCCTATATTGAAATGTTTTAAATTTTATTTTTTTCCTACTTAGAATAAGCTACAAAACTGGTTCAGAGAAACAGTGAGATTTATCAGATAATGTTTTGTTCTATGTGAAATTCTAAAGTGCCTCCCTTCACAGTCTTAAGAAGTCTTTGAATAGCATCTCATTGAGGAATTACCCCTTCTCTCCCAAGCCTACCCCTAGAAACTCATAAAAGGAGGATATTAAATTTTTAGGTATTTTTAAACAGTCACACATTATATAAGTTAAATGTTTATATTCTTATTTAATTTTACCTACAGTTTGTAAGCTAAAAAATACCCTTTTCTCTCTATACTTAGCACTTTCATTTCCTCTTTAAGTAGGCTAGTGAACCTTTCCAGCCTGAAATTGATAGATTTTTCTTGTTTTTACAGTTTTGAAAATATCTGGTAATATATATACATATCATTTTGATAATCAACATGTACATGTATACATACACATACACACAATGACAGATTCCTTTGCAATTTTTGTGATGGTTACTAACACCAATGTACATTACTTCCTGTAAGCAAGATACTTATTTTTGGCCCTTGCAGCTTGCTGGATCTTAGGTCCCCCACCAAGGATTGAACCCACACCCTTGACAGCAGAAGCGGGGAGTCCTAATTACTGGACCAGCAGGGACCTCCCAGCAAGATACTTTTCTGAGTGATTTATATGCACTCATTTAACTCAAGATTTCAAACAGCCCTGTAAACTAGGAAATGGTAATATCCCCACTTTTCAGAAAGGAAATCTAGGCACAGAGATGTTAAGTAACTTGCCTGAGATCAAACAGCTGGTGACAGAGCCAGGATATAATAGTTTTATTTGTCATAGTTGTATAGTTTTTAAAACACGCCAATACAATATATTTTATAGGAATCGCATAGCATCATGGACTCAATGAACATGAGTTTCCATGAACATGAGGAAACTCCAGGAAATAGTTGGACAGGGGAGCCTGGTGTGCTGCAGTCCATGGGGTGGAAAAAAGTTGGATATGACTTAGAAGCTGAACAACAACAACAAATAATATGTAGTAAAAGTACGAAAACATGCATTGGAATGATAAACTCCAAATCAGAGTCTAAGATACCTCTGGAGAACCAGAGAGGAATAAGGGAACTATTGGGTTTTCACCAGTAATTTTACTGTCTTTAAGTCTAAGGCAAATTTGGTTAAGATTAAGATTTAACACAGCCAGGTGGTATGTACTTGATCATTCACTGAATATATTTTTCTAACTTTGTTATATGCTTGAAATCATAGTAAAATACTGATTAGTAAAATACAGAGTTCAGGTTTTTCATTTAAAAACAAAGTGTCACTCTGATCTTTCAACAGTGGATATTTAAAAAGAGGACAGGAAGGAATCAGAGTTATTTTGTGTTGATTTCCTTTCAAAATACGAGGAACTTTAATTTGAAAATATTTGAATCAAGAATTGTTGACCTCCTGAGGTTCCTCTGCAGTAACTTCCCTTGCCTGGGCTCTTGTCTAATAGCTGCCAGCCTCTCAGCAGCCCGGTATCACACTTCTAGTTTCTATTTCTGGCCTCAGGCTAGGGTAGGGCTTATGGGTCTGGATTAGACCTGTTCCTTGGGAAAGGGAAAAGGTCTGAAACTATATGTCCAGCTGAGGGAGGTGGAGGAGTAGGGAAGTAAGGAATTTGGGAAAAGTAGAAAAAGAGGAAAAATAAGAAATGTACACTCCGTCCTATTACTTTTCAGTCACCACAACCTCTGTTCCAAATAACTAACTTAAGTAAACATTGTGGAGATAAATTGCTAATAAATTAAAGGTTGTCTTTATGCTCAAAACTTAATTTACAAGCACTAATTTGGTGGGTAATTCCCAGAGGAAAATTAAGTTGTAAATTAGAATAAATTCACTGCGTATTCTGTTTACATAAATATTTACAATATGCCACAAAGCTTTTCAGCTAAATATCTACTAGCATCATGATATTCTCTTCCTTCCATTCATGTAGCAAATACCTATTGAGCACTCACTGTAAGGTGCTGGGAACACTGAAATGATCAGATTAAAAAAAAAAGTCCCTCATAGAGCTTCAGTTTCTTGGCATTTTTGTATATGTGTGTGCACGTGCATGTTTGTACATGTAAGAGTATCAGAGATTTAGAGGGTGAAAGGGCAGTGGTATAGGGCTCTGTAGAAAATTCTAATAGCTTTCGTTTTGTAGTGTGTGAGATGGGAAGCAATGGCAGGGTTTTTGAGTAGGAATGTGACATAATCTGTCTTTTAAAAAGGATCTGTCTGACAGGTGTAGAGAAAGTAGATTATAGGAGCTCAAGAGGAACAGCCAGAAGATTTCATTAGAAGTTGTTGACTGATAAGCTAAATGATCATTTCATACTGAATACAGATGTCAGCTCTATAGTTCACCTACCTGTATAATACTGCAAAAATTAAAAGCAAGTAGACAGTAGGAATGGCTCAAACCAAGATGGTAGGAAGATGGGACCAAGATGATGAGAAGTGGTAGGACAGTTTCTTGAATTGGAACCTCTAAGAACTTCCCCACTGCTAAACTCAAAAAGCTTAGATACTTACTCCCTTCTGAGAAGTCAAGGTCCTCACAGCCTGCTGCCAGAGTACACTGCCCACCCTCTTCATATATCCTACATTCTAGCCAAACTCGGTAATGCGGCTTCCTGCTCTCTGACAGTTGCTCCATGAAAAGGTCTGAAACTATATGTCCAGCTGAGGGAGGTGGAGGAGTAGGGTAAGGAATTTGGGAAAAGTAGAAAAAGAGGAAAAATAAGAAATGTACACTCCGTCCTATTACTTTTCAGTCACCACAACCTCTGTTCCAAATAACTAACTTAAGTAAACATTGTGGAGATAAATTGCTAATAAATTAAAGGTTGTCTTTATGCTCAAAACTTAATTTACAAGCACTAATTTGGTGGGTAATTCCCAGAGGAAAATTAAGTTGTAAATTAGAATAAATTCACTGCGTATTCTGTTTACATAAATATTTACAATATGCCACAAAGCTTTTCAGCTAAATATCTACTAGCATCATGATATTCTCTTCCTTCCATTCATGTAGCAAATACCTATTGAGCACTCACTGTAAGGTGCTGGGAACACTGAAATGATCAGATTAAAAAAAAAAGTCCCTCATAGAGCTTCAGTTTCTTGGCATTTTTGTATATGTGTGTGCACGTGCATGTTTGTACATGTAAGAGTATCAGAGATTTAGAGGGTGAAAGGGCAGTGGTATAGGGCTCTGTAGAAAATTCTAATAGCTTTCGTTTTGTAGTGTGTGAGATGGGAAGCAATGGCAGGGTTTTTGAGTAGGAATGTGACATAATCTGTCTTTTAAAAAGGATCTGTCTGACAGGTGTAGAGAAAGTAGATTATAGGAGCTCAAGAGGAACAGCCAGAAGATTTCATTAGAAGTTGTTGACTGATAAGCTAAATGATCATTTCATACTGAATACAGATGTCAGCTCTATAGTTCACCTACCTGTATAATACTGCAAAAATTAAAAGCAAGTAGACAGTAGGAATGGCTCAAACCAAGATGGTAGGAAGATGGGACCAAGATGATGAGAAGTGGTAGGACAGTTTCTTGAATTGGAACCTCTAAGAACTTCCCCACTGCTAAACTCAAAAAGCTTAGATACTTACTCCCTTCTGAGAAGTCAAGGTCCTCACAGCCTGCTGCCAGAGTACACTGCCCACCCTCTTCATATATCCTACATTCTAGCCAAACTCGGTAATGCGGCTTCCTGCTCTCTGACAGTTGCTCCATGCTTTATCTTTAGTGCCTGCCATTTCCTCTCGCAGTTAAAATCCTTCTCATTTCAAATTCTCTTTCATAAACTTTTTTTCTCATTTTCATCACTCTGTCCAAATAAAGTGAGATCTTTTTCTTAGACTCCTTCCAGCCACATTTTACTTTATTTGATGTTTATATTCTGCTTTGCATTAATTACTTATACTGTTTTCTTAAATTGGTCCTCCTAATTAATTATAGGGCTTCCCTGGTGGCTCAGACAGTAAGGAATCCACCTGCAATATGGGAGACCTGGGTTTGAAATTAATTTTAAGTTACTTCAAGCTTGTGACTTCACTTACTCAGTTCTACCCCTTATAGAGCCTAGCAGTGTTGTGTGTAGTCGATGCTCAGTTAGACGTATATATAATTCAGTTTTCTCAAGTCTTACTACAGAAGCATAGAGAAACATTGTAGAAAATTGTAAAAAAAAGAAAAAAAAAAATTACAAACCCATTGCCCAGAAATCCCACTGTTAACAATTTAATGCATATTGTTCCACACATATATTTATATGTGTACTTTTTTCCCAAATGAAATTGTATCATGAGTGTTTTGTAGGCTATTCAGTTTTATTCAGTTAGACTCCCTTACCACTTCAGGAAATTTTCTAATAATTTTTAATAATTTCTAAACTAATATTCAAGGGCATATTTAAATTCTCCCCTCCTGCTGGTGGGAATGTAAATTGATACAGCCTCTATGGAAGACAGTATGGAGATTTCTTCAAAAACTAAAAATAGAAGCACCATATGACCCAGCAGTTCCACTCTTAGGCTTATACTCTGATGAAATCAGATCTGAAAGAAGCACCTGTACCCCAATGTTCATTGCAGCTCTCTATACAATAGCTAGAACACGGAAGCAACCTAGATGCCCATCGAGGATACAAAAGCCCTGGTACATATATACAATGGAATACTACATAGCTGTAAAGAAATATGCAGAAGAATCAGCCCCAATGAGGTGGCTGGATCTAGAACGTCTCATAAAAAGTGAAGTCAGTCAGAAAGAGAAGGACAGGGGCTTCCCTGGTGGTCCAGTGGGTAAGGACATCGCCTTGCAGTGCAAGGGGCGCCGGTTCCATCCCTGGCCTGGGAAGATCCCACGTGCCGCGGAGCGGCTGGACTGATGTGTCCAGTTATGAGCCGGAGCTCTGACGCGCGTGCGCCCAGAGCTAGTGCTCTGCGACAACAGCGGCCACCGCGATGGGAGGCCCACACGGGCCGAGGAACAAAGACGGATGAAAAATAAATAAAAATGAAAGACCAATGGAAGTGGCCCGCCTGCTCCCCTCCCTCCCCACCCCACCCCCACCAAAATAAATAAATAAATAAATCCTTAAAAAAAAAGAGAGAGAAGGACAAATACAATATATTAACACATATATATGGAATCTAGTAGTATGGTGATGATGGCACATGCAGTGAAGCGACGGAAAGACAGACATGGACAGTGGACCTATGGACATTGTGGGGAAGGAACAGAGGGTGGGAGGCGTAAAGCAAGTAGCATGAAGGCCTGTACTATCATATGTGAAGAAAATAGCTATAGTCATTGCTCTGAGAAAAGGAGATCCTTCAGGGGTGCTGTGTGATGGTCTGGAGGGGTGGGAAGGGGGGGGTATACATATGATTAATCTGGGAGCATGCATATCTGTAAACAACAAAACTCTGTAATATTTAAAAGTAAAATAAAAGTTAAAAAAATAAAAATAAATAAATTCTCCCCTCCCCCCATTGACCCAGGAATGTTCCTTTACAGCTGACGAACCCAAAGCAGCATCCACCTGGGACAGAGTAGCACATATACATTCCTATATATTTAAAGGAATAATAGTAAAAATATATTACTAGTCATCACACTACAAAAAGAGAACTGTAAACATTTTAGTGTTTTACACTTATATTTTTCCCCTATAGATATATGAGTGTCATATATACTATATGCATGAATGAATCATATTGTGTCTTGGTAAACAGGATTGTAGGTAAATCTCTGTCTCTGGCTATTTCCATATGACAGAGTCTTAGAAATAGAGTTACTAAATCAAAGAGAAAGCCAGTCACTTTCCAAGAGATTGTGATCAAGTCACTCCTACCAGCAATGGTTGAGAGTGCCCATCTTCCTGTAATCTAGTCATATGGTTAGTAAATATGCAGTTTTAAAATTGTTTGCCTGAGTTGTTGTTGTTTTTTTTTAACCTGAGTTTTTATTTTGAATTGAGGCTTTTCAGGAGTGTAGAATGTTTGTGTAATTTAAAATTTTTTGAAGGATTTAAATGTGAGCCATGTCCTCATTCATAGAGGCTAACTACTTAATGTCATGCTCTTTTTAAAATAACTGCTTCTGGTAGCAAGCTACTTAAGTATAAGGAGTAGGATATTATCTTCTAGGACTATGTTGTACAGAACAGAAGCCAGTAGCCACATGTGGCACTTGAAATAAAGCTAGTCCAAAGTAAGATGTATTTTTTTGAAGCATAAAATACACACCAGATTTCAAAAACTATTTTAAAATAGAGATTTTACATAATCACGTGTTAAAATAATAATATTTTGGATACTTGGGTTAAGTAAAATATATTTAATTAATTTCACCTGTTTCTTTTTTAGTTGACTACTGAATATTTTAAGTTTCTTATGTAGTTTTATTGTATTTCTATTGGTCTGTGCTGCTCTAGAGCATGACATTATTTTTATCTATGGAAGGGATATATACAGGTTAACTTTATCATTTTAGAAAGTATTTAATAGGTTTTTTAAAATTGCGTTGTACATTTAAGCCAGGCCGTGTGTATTTCACAGTATGTTCAATTCGAAGTAATTTTTGAATTGTTTTTTGCAAAATACAACTCATTGCAGTTATATTCTGAAAGAGCTATGTATTGTAAGAGTTGGAGGAGGGTATTAGGAAACTTATTTGAGGAATTTGTTACTCTTTTAAGAATCACACTACAAAAAGAGAACTGTAAACATTTTAGTGTTTTACACTTATATTTTTCCCCTATAGATATATGAGTGTCATATATACTATATGCATGAATGAATCATATTGTGTCTTGGTAAACAGGATTGTAGGTAAATCTCTGTCTCTGGCTATTTCCATATGACAGAGTCTTAGAAATAGAGTTACTAAATCAAAGAGAAAGCCAGTCACTTTCCAAGAGATTGTGATCAAGTCACTCCTACCAGCAATGGTTGAGAGTGCCCATCTTCCTGTAATCTAGTCATATGGTTAGTAAATATGCAGTTTTAAAATTGTTTGCCTGAGTTGTTGTTGTTTTTTTTTAACCTGAGTTTTTATTTTGAATTGAGGCTTTTCAGGAGTGTAGAATGTTTGTGTAATTTAAAATTTTTTGAAGGATTTAAATGTGAGCCATGTCCTCATTCATAGAGGCTAACTACTTAATGTCATGCTCTTTTTAAAATAACTGCTTCTGGTAGCAAGCTACTTAAGTATAAGGAGTAGGATATTATCTTCTAGGACTATGTTGTACAGAACAGAAGCCAGTAGCCACATGTGGCACTTGAAATAAAGCTAGTCCAAAGTAAGATGTATTTTTTTGAAGCATAAAATACACACCAGATTTCAAAAACTATTTTAAAATAGAGATTTTACATAATCACGTGTTAAAATAATAATATTTTGGATACTTGGGTTAAGTAAAATATATTTAATTAATTTCACCTGTTTCTTTTTTAGTTGACTACTGAATATTTTAAGTTTCTTATGTAGTTTTATTGTATTTCTATTGGTCTGTGCTGCTCTAGAGCATGACATTATTTTTATCTATGGAAGGGATATATACAGGTTAACTTTATCATTTTAGAAAGTATTTAATAGGTTTTTTAAAATTGCGTTGTACATTTAAGCCAGGCCGTGTGTATTTCACAGTATGTTCAATTCGAAGTAATTTTTGAAATTGTTTTTATTGCAAAATACAACTCATTGCAGTTATATTCTGAAAGAGCTATGTATTGTAAGAGTTGGAGGAGGGTATTAGGAAACTTATTTGAGGAATTTGTTACTCTTTTAAGAATTTAAGCATTTGTGGTGGTGGCGGTGGTTTAGTCGCTAATTTCTGTCCGACTCTTGAAACTCCTTGGACTGTAACCTACTGAACTCTTTTGCCCATGGGATTCTCTGTCCAGAATACTGGAGTGGATTGCTGTATCCCTCTCCGGGGGGTCTTCTCTACCAAGAAATTGAATCTAGGTCTCCTGCATTGCAGGCAGATTCTATACCAACTAAGCTACAAGGGAAACCCAAGCATTTGTGGGCATGTTTTGTGCAATAGGACAGCAGATGCAAAAGCCCTGTGGCACAAAAGAATGTTACTGTTTGACTTTCAAACACTGAGAGAAGCCCTTGTTGTTCAGTCGTTGAATCATATCTGACTGTTTGCAGCGCCATAGACTGCAGCACACCAGGCTTCCCTGTCTTTCACTGTTTCCCAGAGTTTGCTCAGATTCATGTCCATTGAGTCTGTGATGCCATCTAACTATCTCATCCTCTTTTGTCCCCTTCTCCTGCCCTTAGTCTTTCCCAGCATCAGGGTCTTTCCCAGTCAATCTGTGCTTCACATCAGTTAGCCAAAGTATTGGAACTTCAGCTTCAGTATCATTCCTTCCAGTGAATATTCAGGGTTGATTTCCTGGTTTGATCTCCTTACCGTCCAGAGGACTGTCAAGAGTCTTCTCCAGCGTCACAGTTCGAAAGCATAGTTTAGAGCATTGAAAATCTTGGGGGAAGGGAGAAGGAATCTGTGACTGGAGATAGGAATGGATTTCTTGTGAAAAAAACTTGGGTTAAGTAAAATATATTTAATTAATTTCACCTGTTTCTTTTTTAGTTGACTACTGAATATTTTAAGTTTCTTATGTAGTTTTATTGTATTTCTATTGGTCTGTGCTGCTCTAGAGCATGACATTATTTTTATCTATGGAAGGGATATATACAGGTTAACTTTATCATTTTAGAAAGTATTTAATAGGTTTTTTAAAATTGCGTTGTACATTTAAGCCAGGCCGTGTGTATTTCACAGTATGTTCAATTCGAAGTAATTTTTGAAATTGTTTTTATTGCAAAATACAACTCATTGCAGTTATATTCTGAAAGAGCTATGTATTGTAAGAGTTGGAGGAGGGTATTAGGAAACTTATTTGAGGAATTTGTTACTCTTTTAAGAATTTAAGCATTTGTGGTGGTGGCGGTGGTTTAGTCGCTAATTTCTGTCCGACTCTTGAAACTCCTTGGACTGTAACCTACTGAACTCTTTTGCCCATGGGATTCTCTGTCCAGAATACTGGAGTGGATTGCTGTATCCCTCTCCGGGGGGTCTTCTCTACCAAGAAATTGAATCTAGGTCTCCTGCATTGCAGGCAGATTCTATACCAACTAAGCTACAAGGGAAACCCAAGCATTTGTGGGCATGTTTTGTGCAATAGGACAGCAGATGCAAAAGCCCTGTGGCACAAAAGAATGTTACTGTTTGACTTTCAAACACTGAGAGAAGCCCTTGTTGTTCAGTCGTTGAATCATATCTGACTGTTTGCAGCGCCATAGACTGCAGCACACCAGGCTTCCCTGTCTTTCACTGTTTCCCAGAGTTTGCTCAGATTCATGTCCATTGAGTCTGTGATGCCATCTAACTATCTCATCCTCTTTTGTCCCCTTCTCCTGCCCTTAGTCTTTCCCAGCATCAGGGTCTTTCCCAGTCAATCTGTGCTTCACATCAGTTAGCCAAAGTATTGGAACTTCAGCTTCAGTATCATTCCTTCCAGTGAATATTCAGGGTTGATTTCCTGGTTTGATCTCCTTACCGTCCAGAGGACTGTCAAGAGTCTTCTCCAGCGTCACAGTTCGAAAGCATAGTTTAGAGCATTGAAAATCTTGGGGGAAGGGAGAAGGAATCTGTGACTGGAGATAGGAATGGATTCTCCTTGTTGTTATTGTAAAAAAAAAATTTTAAAAATCTTTATCACAAGCAGGGCATTGATGTGATCAGATCAACTTTAAAAGATTACCTGGGGGACTTTCCTTAGAGGTCCAATGTTTAAGACTTAGAGCTTCCCACTGCAGGGTTTCCATTCCTGATCAGGATCCTGCATGCCACAGTCCAGGGCTAGGGGCGAGGGAAGAAATCAAAGTAAATAAGTAAATAAATAAAAGATTACTTATGTTGGACATGATTAAATGCTAATGGGGGAGATTAGATAATGGCAGTTTATACCAGAATGGAGTCAGGGGAATTGGAAGTGGTATAGGTATTTCATTCCAGGGAGCAGATCAAACCTGTCAATCCTAAAGGAAATCAACCCTGAATATTCATTGGAAGAAGAACTGGTCCTGAAGCTGAAAGGTCCAATACTTTGGCCCCCTGATTTGAAGAGCCAGCTCATTGGAAATGACCCTGATGCTGGGAAAGATTGAAGGTAGGAAGAGAAGGGGTCGACAGAGAATAGGATGGTTGGATGGCATCACCAAACTCCGTGGACACCAATTTGAGCAAACTCAGGTAGATGGTGAAGGACAAGGAAGCCTGGCATGCTGCAGTCCCTGAGATCACAAAGAGTTGGACGTGACTGAGCGACTGAACAGCAACACAGGTATTCCATAATTGTGGGATTAGTGAGATAAAAAGTGTTCTTTAAAGAGAGTTGAATCATATCTGACTGTTTGCAGCGCCATAGACTGCAGCACACCAGGCTTCCCTGTCTTTCACTGTTTCCCAGAGTTTGCTCAGATTCATGTCCATTGAGTCTGTGATGCCATCTAACTATCTCATCCTCTTTTGTCCCCTTCTCCTGCCCTTAGTCTTTCCCAGCATCAGGGTCTTTCCCAGTCAATCTGTGCTTCACATCAGTTAGCCAAAGTATTGGAACTTCAGCTTCAGTATCATTCCTTCCAGTGAATATTCAGGGTTGATTTCCTGGTTTGATCTCCTTACCGTCCAGAGGACTGTCAAGAGTCTTCTCCAGCGTCACAGTTCGAAAGCATAGTTTAGAGCATTGAAAATCTTGGGGGAAGGGAGAAGGAATCTGTGACTGGAGATAGGAATGGATTCTCCTTGTTGTTATTGTAAAAAAAAAATTTTAAAAATCTTTATCACAAGCAGGGCATTGATGTGATCAGATCAACTTTTAAAAAGATTACCTGGGGGACTTTCCTTAGAGGTCCAATGTTTAAGACTTAGAGCTTCCCACTGCAGGGTTTCCATTCCTGATCAGGATCCTGCATGCCACAGTCCAGGGCTAGGGGCGAGGGAAGAAATCAAAGTAAATAAGTAAATAAATAAAAGATTACTTATGTTGGACATGATTAAATGCTAATGGGGGAGATTAGATAATGGCAGTTTATACCAGAATGGAGTCAGGGGAATTGGAAGTGGTATAGGTATTTCATTCCAGGGAGCAGATCAAACCTGTCAATCCTAAAGGAAATCAACCCTGAATATTCATTGGAAGAAGAACTGGTCCTGAAGCTGAAAGGTCCAATACTTTGGCCCCCTGATTTGAAGAGCCAGCTCATTGGAAATGACCCTGATGCTGGGAAAGATTGAAGGTAGGAAGAGAAGGGGT
Organism: Tragulus kanchil; assembly: GCA_022376925.1. NCBI lineage: Eukaryota > Metazoa > Chordata > Mammalia > Artiodactyla > Tragulidae > Tragulus > Tragulus kanchil. Next base: position 111,354,370 of record JAIOJX010000029.1, on the reverse strand, counting down.
CGACAGAGAATAGGATGGTTGGATGGCATCACCAAACTCCGTGGACACCAATTTGAGCAAACTCAGGTAGATGGTGAAGGACAAGGAAGCCTGGCATGCTGCAGTCCCTGAGATCACAAAGAGTTGGACGTGACTGAGCGACTGAACAGCAACACAGGTATTCCATAATTGTGGGATTAGTGAGATAAAAATTGTTCTTTAAAGAGAGCTAAGAGAGGAGAGCTTTGTCAAGAATGGCTCTGAAGTTTCTGGCTTGGAGACTAGGTGGGTGGTGGGGCTATCTGCTTGGGGTGAGAGAGCCGTGAATGAGGACCATGTTTGAGGAAGAAAAACTTGGATTCTGTTCTTAGGAAGTTTCAGGTCTTTGAGGAGCTCAGGTGAAGAGGACTATAGAGACTTGACCTGTCTGGACTGGAGTTCAGGTTTAAGAGCTGGGCTGTAGGGGAAAATCCTGGAGTCCTGGAATGTACTTTTAAATTTTGGGTGGATGGAATTGTTTGAGGGAGAGTTGAGTAGGAACAGACCCTGGATGAAACCTGGAGGAACTTATGCTACTAATTTGAGTATGTTCAGTTCTTACAAAAAAATATCTCTATGGAAGCCTACTCATAAAAGTAAAAGTAACGAATAAGTTGGATGAAACAAATGCTTCTTTTTGACTTATGTTTATTTGAGTAGATAATCTGACACAATTCTTGTTTGATTATTTGAAACATACTTTTTTTCCTGCAATAGAAAACAAACTGGGCTTCCCTAGTATCGAACAGGCTGGGAATATTTATGAATAAGTATTGGTATTTTTGCTACATTAATCGATCTAAGGAAAAATTGTGTGATTATCTCTAATACTGAAAAGGCATTTTAAAACCTACATTCTGATGTTTTAAACAAACCAACTTTTTTGAAAAAAGGCATTTTAAACCTACAATCCTAAAGGAAATCAACCCTGAATATTCATTGGAAGAAGAACTGGTCCTGAAGCTGAAAGGTCCAATACTTTGGCCCCCTGATTTGAAGAGCCAGCTCATTGGAAATGACCCTGATGCTGGGAAAGATTGAAGGTAGGAAGAGAAGGGGTCGACAGAGAATAGGATGGTTGGATGGCATCACCAAACTCCGTGGACACCAATTTGAGCAAACTCAGGTAGATGGTGAAGGACAAGGAAGCCTGGCATGCTGCAGTCCCTGAGATCACAAAGAGTTGGACGTGACTGAGCGACTGAACAGCAACACAGGTATTCCATAATTGTGGGATTAGTGAGATAAAAATTGTTCTTTAAAGAGAGCTAAGAGAGGAGAGCTTTGTCAAGAATGGCTCTGAAGTTTCTGGCTTGGAGACTAGGTGGGTGGTGGGGCTATCTGCTTGGGGTGAGAGAGCCGTGAATGAGGACCATGTTTGAGGAAGAAAAACTTGGATTCTGTTCTTAGGAAGTTTCAGGTCTTTGAGGAGCTCAGGTGAAGAGGACTATAGAGACTTGACCTGTCTGGACTGGAGTTCAGGTTTAAGAGCTGGGCTGTAGGGGAAAATCCTGGAGTCCTGGAATGTACTTTTAAATTTTGGGTGGATGGAATTGTTTGAGGGAGAGTTGAGTAGGAACAGACCCTGGATGAAACCTGGAGGAACTTATGCTACTAATTTGAGTATGTTCAGTTCTTACAAAAAAATATCTCTATGGAAGCCTACTCATAAAAGTAAAAGTAACGAATAAGTTGGATGAAACAAATGCTTCTTTTTGACTTATGTTTATTTGAGTAGATAATCTGACACAATTCTTGTTTGATTATTTGAAACATACTTTTTTTCCTGCAATAGAAAACAAACTGGGCTTCCCTAGTATCGAACAGGCTGGGAATATTTATGAATAAGTATTGGTATTTTTGCTACATTAATCGATCTAAGGAAAAATTGTGTGATTATCTCTAATACTGAAAAGGCATTTTAAAACCTACATTCTGATGTTTTAAACAAACCAACTTAAATAAGAATTATTTGAAAATTGTACAATATATCAAGCATATTTACCTCAAATCAAAAGCCAGTATCTTAATTAAGGGGAAATACTAGATGCCTACTGTCACAACTATTACATCTGGTATTGGAGGCATTAGCCAGCACAGTTAATGAGGAAAAACAGCACATGAGAATTGGAAAGGAAAACGCGATCTACCCCAATTTGCTTATGATGTGGTGGTATTCAAGTAAGAACTTTCAATTTTATTAACAGTATTCACCAGTTAGAAAATAAGATAGATGTGTTGTTGTTCAGTCACTAAGTCATGTCTGAGACTCTGTGACCCCATGGACTGTTCTTCACTATCTCACAAGGATAGGTGAGCAGAAGGAAAAGAAAAAAAGGTAAAATATGTAACAGTAAACTTAATAATAAATGTAAAAACCCTACATTACTACCTTAGTTTTATTAACAGTTCTGTGTTTAGATGATAGAAGTCATCCGGAGTCATGTGTTCTTATTCTTTAAATGCTGTCTTTAAATGATACTTTCCAAAACAAAGCTTCTAGGAGTAGGATCTTTAGTCCTACATTAAGATCTTACATCTTAATTAGACCACAATTTCTTAAATAGATGAAGTGAATAACATTTCTGCTTTCACTCAGCCTCCCAGTTGGGCATTTTTATTGTCTTCTTGATGATTGCTTGTGTTTTGTAATATTTTTTTGTTTTGCTGTGGTTTATCACCTGGCATGTTGTAGTTTTATTCGCTAAGCCGTGTCTACCTCTTTGCCATCTCAGGGACTGCAGCACACCAGGCTTCCCTGCCCTTCACTATTTCCCAGAGTTTCCTCAACATGTCCGTAACGAATAAGTTGGAATGAAACAAATGCTTCTTTTTGACTTATGTTTATTTGAGTAGATAATCTGACACAATTCTTGTTTGATTATTTGAAACATACTTTTTTTCCTGCAATAGAAAACAAACTGGGCTTCCCTAGTATCGAACAGGCTGGGAATATTTATGAATAAGTATTGGTATTTTTGCTACATTAATCGATCTAAGGAAAAATTGTGTGATTATCTCTAATACTGAAAAGGCATTTTAAAACCTACATTCTGATGTTTTAAACAAACCAACTTAAATAAGAATTATTTGAAAATTGTACAATATATCAAGCATATTTACCTCAAATCAAAAGCCAGTATCTTAATTAAGGGGAAATACTAGATGCCTACTGTCACAACTATTACATCTGGTATTGGAGGCATTAGCCAGCACAGTTAATGAGGAAAAACAGCACATGAGAATTGGAAAGGAAAACGCGATCTACCCCAATTTGCTTATGATGTGGTGGTATTCAAGTAAGAACTTTCAATTTTATTAACAGTATTCACCAGTTAGAAAATAAGATAGATGTGTTGTTGTTCAGTCACTAAGTCATGTCTGAGACTCTGTGACCCCATGGACTGTTCTTCACTATCTCACAAGGATAGGTGAGCAGAAGGAAAAGAAAAAAAGGTAAAATATGTAACAGTAAACTTAATAATAAATGTAAAAACCCTACATTACTACCTTAGTTTTATTAACAGTTCTGTGTTTAGATGATAGAAGTCATCCGGAGTCATGTGTTCTTATTCTTTAAATGCTGTCTTTAAATGATACTTTCCAAAACAAAGCTTCTAGGAGTAGGATCTTTAGTCCTACATTAAGATCTTACATCTTAATTAGACCACAATTTCTTAAATAGATGAAGTGAATAACATTTCTGCTTTCACTCAGCCTCCCAGTTGGGCATTTTTATTGTCTTCTTGATGATTGCTTGTGTTTTGTAATATTTTTTTGTTTTGCTGTGGTTTATCACCTGGCATGTTGTAGTTTTATTCGCTAAGCCGTGTCTACCTCTTTGCCATCTCAGGGACTGCAGCACACCAGGCTTCCCTGCCCTTCACTATTTCCCAGAGTTTCCTCAAACTCATGTCCATTGAGTCAGTAATGTTATCTAACCATCTCATCCTCTGCATCCCCGACTTGTCTTCTTGCCCTCAATCTTTTCCCAGCATCAGGGTCTTTTCCAGGGAGTTCGCTCTTCACATCAGGTGGCCAAGGTATTGGAGCATCAACTTCAGCGTCAGTAATTGTTTATTATCATATGGATGCAGAAATGTTGATGTAGAGTATTTGCAGATAAACACTTGTGCTACAGCAGCACTCAATGTCAGAAGCATTGATTAATTTCTTAAGGCTTTTGTTTTTAGTAGCTATTTATAAGCAATAAAGAACCTATCATTAAGAAATAATTTAACTCTCTAGGAGTTTTTTTTGGCCATGCCGCACGGCCTGTGGAATCTCAGTTCCCCCTCCAGGGATGGAACCTGGGCAACAGTAGTGAAAGCCCGAAATCCTAACCACTAGGCCACCACCAGGGAACTCTCTAACTTTTTACATATTTTTAGTAGCATCAAAAAAACAAAACAAAACACTATACAAGAGATTCAGGTATCAAATTCAGATTTTCTTTTAGCTGAAGCCAGAACAGAATGTTTTAAGTATTCGTTAGTTTTACTTTTTCTTTTTCTTTTTGTTTTCTTTTTGTTTGTTTGTTTTACTTTTTGCTTGTAGCTAAGTCACCATGTCATCTTACTCCTTGCCCTGTTTAGGACTTGTTCCTCTGTATCATAATGAGCCAGTAGATGATAGCTTTCTGTCTCATTAAGTTTCAGAAGTTTACTTGAAGCACAGTGCAAGTGTTACACCTGAATAAAAACTACAGATTTTAATCAGATTACCAGTGACCTTGGTTTCTGGAAGTAGAGAAAAGCTTCTGTTGCTGCCATTAACATACTCATTTCTTAGTGTTCAACTGCAAGTGAAATTGTGGTTAATTTTTCTCTTTAAATTGATTTACTTATTTATTTTTGGCTATTCTGGGTTTTCACTGTTCTTCTTTAGTTGCAGGAAGTGGGGGCTACTCTCTAGTTCAGGTGAGCAAGCTTCTTGTTGTGCTGACTTTTCTTGTGAAACTTGAGCTCCAGGATTCACGGGCTTCAGTAGTTGCGGCACATGGGCTCAATATTTGTGCCTCCGAGGTTATAGAGCACAGACTCGATAGTTGTGGCTCATGGGCTTAGCTGCTCCACATGTGGGATCTTCCCAGATCAGGGATTGAACTTGTGTCTCCTGCATTGGCAGGCGAACTCTTAACCACTGAGCTACCAGGGAAGCCCTGTGGTTAATTTTTTAAACAAAGGGTTTTTTTCTAAGAACTTTATGACATTTATAATTACTTATAGGATTAGTGCAGTAATTTAAGTTTGATCCTTTAAGGAAATTTTCCAATTTTAATTTTGAAGAAAAGTGTTGAAGATTTCTTTTGAACTTCTTGTTTTGAAATCTGAAGAAAGTTATATCTAATAGTGATTTTCTCACGTATGTATACTTTAAGAACTTTAAGAAATATTTGTATAATCAAATCATTATAAGAGAAAATGTTTTATAATAAAAAGTAATATTTTATTGATTTGCATATATTATTGAGTTCAGAAGTGGAGTTTAGAGACATTTATATTACCCTCAGAGTAATAAAGTCCAATATTATTTATATCCTCTGGGAACTTAACACAGTGGTTCTTAACCTTCATTAGCCATCAGTAGAGGAACAGAAGGTAGTTTTGTCTAGCAGGAGGAAAGACGGAGTATCTTAGCTGTGCTGGGTAAGATAAGGAGTTTCAAGTGAACTACAGGAATCCTGGCCAAAAATAATGAGGCCCTAGAATACCGTACTTGCCATGGGATGGTTAATACGGTGAGAGATGTTAAGGACTTAGTTTTTGGTTTGTTCAGTTTGAGGGAGGAAGATGGCAGAAGGAGCAGGCAGAAGTAACACTCAGATTTCTGGACTTAGGACTCAGAATACTGTATAAGAACAAGTGGTTTTTGTTGGTTCCTTGAGTAGAGGTTGACTTCAGTGTTGGAATCGGAGAATATGAGGTGTATGTGGGACATCCACACAGAGAGGTTGAGAAAGGCAGTTGGGTATGCCGAGGTTGGGCAGCCACAGAAAGATAGAAGTTGGGCGTTGCAGACATACTCTGTACACAAAATGGGGAAGAGATCTGGGGAATATGGTTGTTTATGAGGCAAGCAGAAGCAGATCCATTGAAGGAGGATATGACAGGTAGGAGAATCAAGAGAGAATGCCTCTTCAGAAAGGCTTTTCATTTACAAACGTGTTTTACATACCTTTCCCTATTAGCAATATAGCTTTGTCTTTTTTTAAAAAAATCGTTACAGTTTCTATTTGCTCTATTTCCTTATTGATAGATATTTAAGTTTTCAGTTGCTTCTTTAAAAACAAACATCGCAGGAATAACATTTTATGGAAATAGCTTTGCGTACTTTTATGACTGCATCTGTGGAATACATTCTTGCAGATGAAATTGCTTAGTCAAAAGAATATGTATTATAAATCTCTGATATATTACTAAATTTCCTGGAATACGTGAACCAACATATACTCCCACTGGTCGTATCTTTAATTTTATCTTTTAAAGTGGCTTGCTTCCTAGATTGAGGGTAGTATGAACTTGAAAAATAAGCAGTATTTTTTATTTATTGCTTTTATGCAAAATTTTATAAAGAGAAAAGGAACACTTTGATTTTATCAAATTACTTGGTTCATTCCCAAATTTTATAATGTAAGAATGCATTTTGGCCTTGTAAGCACCAGATCAAGGAGTTCTTTGTTTTAAAAGAAGCTCTTTTTCCTCTTCTTATATGCTGGAAGCAGTAATTGGATTTAGAGGAAGTGGATCAGAAGGAAGGAGGATGATAATATTTTTGTGAGGTGAATTAAGCTTGAACAAGATTAATGAATACAAACAGTTCTTGTCATTGTTGGAGACATAATGACAGAGCTAACAAATTCTGTGTTAATATTGTGTACAGAAATATATATATATTTTTGCTTCTGATATAAACTTTAAGCAGTGGCCTCCAAACTCTAAAATGAGTTATTCTTATAATGCTGATCATAGGAGAGGCAGTGCTCTTTAGGTTAGGATTTGTTTCTGGTTTGTAAAATTAATTATAGGGGATCGTGACCAGCTTTTAGGGAAAAAATGAGATAAAATTAAAAATGTCAAGAGTACACAGAGAATAAGAGTAAATACTATTTGGTGAAACTTGTATACATTTCTTCTGTAAGTTACAGAGGGAAAATTTTTGAAAACTTATGCTTTATCCAATAGGCTAATTCTGAAAAAGAATCTAATATTTCTGGATTTATTTGTTTTCCTTTTGCCCTTTAGTCTCTGTAGGCAAGCAGAAGCAGATCCATTGAAGGAGGATATGACAGGTAGGAGAATCAAGAGAGAATGCCTCTTCAGAAAGGCTTTTCATTTACAAACGTGTTTTACATACCTTTCCCTATTAGCAATATAGCTTTGTCTTTTTTTAAAAAAATCGTTACAGTTTCTATTTGCTCTATTTCCTTATTGATAGATATTTAAGTTTTCAGTTGCTTCTTTAAAAACAAACATCGCAGGAATAACATTTTATGGAAATAGCTTTGCGTACTTTTATGACTGCATCTGTGGAATACATTCTTGCAGATGAAATTGCTTAGTCAAAAGAATATGTATTATAAATCTCTGATATATTACTAAATTTCCTGGAATACGTGAACCAACATATACTCCCACTGGTCGTATCTTTAATTTTATCTTTTAAAGTGGCTTGCTTCCTAGATTGAGGGTAGTATGAACTTGAAAAATAAGCAGTATTTTTTATTTATTGCTTTTATGCAAAATTTTATAAAGAGAAAAGGAACACTTTGATTTTATCAAATTACTTGGTTCATTCCAATTATATAATGTAAGAATGCATTTTGGCCTTGTAAGCACCAGATCAAGGAGTTCTTTGTTTTAAAAGAAGCTCTTTTTCCTCTTCTTATATGCTGGAAGCAGTAATTGGATTTAGAGGAAGTGGATCAGAAGGAAGGAGGATGATAATATTTTTGTGAGGTGAATTAAGCTTGAACAAGATTAATGAATACAAACAGTTCTTGTCATTGTTGGAGACATAATGACAGAGCTAACAAATTCTGTGTTAATATTGTGTACAGAAATATATATATATTTTTGCTTCTGATATAAACTTTAAGCAGTGGCCTCCAAACTCTAAAATGAGTTATTCTTATAATGCTGATCATAGGAGAGGCAGTGCTCTTTAGGTTAGGATTTGTTTCTGGTTTGTAAAATTAATTATAGGGGATCGTGACCAGCTTTTAGGGAAAAAATGAGATAAAATTAAAAATGTCAAGAGTACACAGAGAATAAGAGTAAATACTATTTGGTGAAACTTGTATACATTTCTTCTGTAAGTTACAGAGGGAAAATTTTTGAAAACTTATGCTTTATCCAATAGGCTAATTCTGGAATCATTTCTAACCAAAAGTATAATTGCAAATAATGAATATTGTCTGGATTTATTTGTTTTCCTTTTTGCCCTTTAGTCTCTGTACGTCTCAGGAGAAAGTAAAACTTTAAACCAAGCAATAACTTCAGTAAAAGGTCAACTAGCTAGAAATGTGTTTGCCGTGGGAATTCCTTCCACAGTTTCCACGAAGTTATTAGTACGGATAGATCTACCTGTGGTATTACCTGTATTACGAGACACACACACAGTCATGAGCTCTACTTTGGAATGTGTTTATATTTGATTTTTCAGATATGATATTCAGATCTGAGTATCAGATTTTTCAGATATGATAATCTGCCCCAAGAATGCTATTATAGATTATTGTCTATAGGTATAGCTATTTCTAAGCCTAGGTCATTGTCTGGTTCCCTTCTATTACTTCATATGTCTCTAGGTCGTCATCTTCTCAATTGATGGGTGGTCTGGGAACAAATTAAAGTAAAACTAACAGTACATGGAAAGACCTCATTTGTGAGGTAAATCTTCTGTTCCATAGGTCATACTTTAAGGCCAAATTTGTGAGTTTTAGGTTATTTAGGACATTGCTTAATTCCAACTGCATTTGGGTGCAGTTTTATAACTTTTGCTAGATGTTTTTTCCTCTAAAAGGTGAGTTGCTTTCCTAGCAGGCATTCATGATAAAGAGAGGAACACTGTTAGGGAAAGGGAGCTGCCAGGAGCTTCACAAGGTGTACATATTTTAAGTTACAGACTTAAATGGGATCTTTTGTTTTGAAAACCCTCAAAGTACGGTTTGGGGATTTGTTTGTTTTTCCCAGAATGCCCTGGACTCTTGAGATTGAACTCACTAATCTTGACCAGAATGCTAATTTAAAACTTTACAGCAAGAAATTTCTTTCAAAGCATGGTAGCTATTCATGTCAGCTGATTATAAAATCTGTGGAAAGTTTACGTGGAGTAGTAAAGAAAGTTGTCGGGAGCAGAGAACAGGGATTCAATCTCTGGGTCGGGAAGATATCCTGGATCCCACTCCAGTATTCTTGCTTGGGTAATGCCACAGACAGTGGAGCCTGGCAGGCTGCAGTCCATGGGGTCACAGAGTCAGACACGACCCAGCAACTAAACAGCACCAGCAGCAACAGCCAGAGTAGGATCACGCTCTGGTGACTCCGCTGACACCTCCACTTTTGCTGAGAAACTGCCTCAGACTGGAGCAGATATTCATGTTAGCTGGTCTGTTAAAAACACACAAATAAATTTTTGTCCTTTGGCTGTTTTCTCCCCATAGCTGGATGTAAGCACTGCTCCCCTCACACATTCCTTCCTTAGACAGGTTACAGCACAAACGATTGGATTTTTCTTTCATGTGTGTCTTAGGCCAGCCTCTCTCAGGTCACAGTTGCTTGGTTGAACTCACATTTTTTTCTAACTTATTTGGGGAAGCATGAGGAGACTGGAGCTAGGGTTATAAGACATCCCGTTGGGGCATGGAGGAGGAGGAGGCAGCTCAAGAGGGATCAGTGGACCCAGTGCCCCAGCAAGAGCAGAAGTGATGGGAGCCAGGCCCTGAGGGTGCTGGGGCCTGCACAGCCTTCTGAGCTCAAGTAAAGTGACTCTTGAAAGAGCAGTTTCAGTGGAGTGGTCAAGTGGAAGCCACATTGTGCTGGATTGAGGAGTGAGTGGGAGGTTAGGAAATAGAGACAGTGAACAGACAGGGCCCCTTCAAGAAGCCTGGTTGCGGGGAACAGGAGGAAAGCTAAAAGGGCACAGAAGGGAGGGGTGTGTTTTGTTTTGCTTGGATGTGTTTGGAGATGGAAGATTCTCGAACATTTATAGGCTGATGAGAAAGCGTCAGTAGTAGTGGAGAATTTCAAAAGAGCAAGCAATTGAGAAAGAAAACAGAAGGTCCAGGGATTATCTGTAGACAGTACTGTGAACATAAGCAAGATTTTAGTGAAGGGGCATGAAATTGAAATAGTTTCTGGTTTTAGATTCTATTTTCAGTGGAGCATTTCAGGGATATTAGGGTGGAAAATTAGAGTGCCTGATTCATTCTTCAACTATATAAGAACAGAGGGTACTAGGGAAAGAACGGTTTTCTGAGGGCTAATGCATCTGCCCTCATTGCTGCTTCTGTTCGTTTTGTTATCAGAAGTTATCTAGTATCATTTATTCGATTTTAAGTTGAAGTACTTTCTGGGAAAAGTAGCTAGTAAACTCTCAAATATCTAAATGATCATTTATTCGATTTTAGTTGAAAAGTACAGTTTATGGATATGACACAAAATAAATCTTTTGTCCTTTGAGAACTGTCAGACTGGAGCAGATATTCATGTTAGCTGGTCTGTTAAAACACACAAATAAATTTTTGTCCTTTGGCTGTTTTCTCCCATAGCTGGATGTAAGCACTGCTCCCCTCACACATTCCTTCCTTAGACAGGTTACAGCACAAACGATTGGATTTTTCTTTCATGTGTGTCTTAGGCCAGCCTCTCTCAGGTCACAGTTGCTTGGTTGAACTCACATTCTTTCTAACTTATTTGGGGAAGCATGAGGAGACTGGAGCTAGGGTTATAAGACATCCCGTTGGGGCATGGAGGAGGAGGAGGCAGCTCAAGAGGGATCAGTGGACCCAGTGCCCCAGCAAGAGCAGAAGTGATGGGAGCCAGGCCCTGAGGGTGCTGGGGCCTGCACAGCCTTCTGAGCTCAAGTAAAGTGACTCTTGAAAGAGCAGTTTCAGTGGAGTGGTCAAGTGGAAGCCACATTGTGCTGGATTGAGGAGTGAGTGGGAGGTTAGGAAATAGAGACAGTGAACAGACAGGGCCCCTTCAAGAAGCCTGGTTGCGGGGAACAGGAGGAAAGCTAAAAGGGCACAGAAGGGGGGGGTGTGTTTTGTTTTGCTTGGATGTGTTTGGAGATGGAAGATTCTCGAACATTTATAGGCTGATGAGAAAGCGTCAGTAGTAGTGGAGAATTTCAAAAGAGCAAGCAATTGAGAAAGAAAACAGAAGGTCCAGGGATTATCTGTAGACAGTACTGTGAACATAAGCAAGATTTTAGTGAAGGGGCATGAAATTGAAATAGTTTCTGGTTTTAGATTCTATTTTCAGTGGAGCATTTCAGGGATATTAGGGTGGAAAATTAGAGTGCCTGATTCATTCTTCAACTATATAAGAACAGAGGGTACTAGGGAAAGAACGGTTTTCTGAGGGCTAATGCATCTGCCCTCATTGCTGCTTCTGTTTTCGTTGCCTTTGTTATCAGAAGTTATCTAGTATCATTTATTCGATTTTAAGTTGAAGTACTTTCTGGGAAAAGTAGCTAGTAAACTCTCAAATATGGTCTGTTGATATAACAAGTTAAAGCAAAAACAGTTTCTGATGTTTTTATTTATCTTGTTTAATTTTTACTGTGAAACCATACGAATAAGTACAGTACCTTATGGATATGCATAGAAGGTTAAAGTATACAATGAGAGAAAAGCTCTTCCTTAGGAATTTTTGAAAACCAACCTCAATCACTCTCATTGCTGTTTAGCAACATTCATTGAAGAGTAAATATGTTTTGCTGCTGTGGTTGTCATTTGCCTTACATATAGGATATTTGTACTTCTGTGACTCATCCTTCCATCAAAACCAGGGAAGACAGGTAATTTGGTTGTCCCTTTTGGCATCCTGGCTTTTTGAAGAATCTGCCTGCCAGTGCAGGAGACGCAGGAGTCTGGGGTTTGATCCCTGGGTCAGAAGATCCCCTGGAGGAAGAAACGGCAACCCACTCCAGCATTCTTGCCTGGAAAATTCCACTGATAGAGGAGTCTGTCAGGCTACAGTCCATGGGGTCACAAAGAGTCAGACATGACTTAGCGATTGAACAATTGAGTTGATATGCTGAGAATAAACCACTCAAAAGGAAATTGTCCTTTTTGTAGATTCTAAATTTTAGAGGCATGAAAACTTTTGTGACGTCATAGTTCAGTCATCTCTAGAGTTGACTAAATTTCGATCTTTATATGGCTCAGGAGAAAAGCTCTTTCTTTTGTTTTTTTTATGACCAGATTGACTCTTAAGCAGGAATGTAGACTTGGGCGGATTCATTGACAGTACATTTTGATAGTGATAGTGTCTTAAAACTCCCGTGAGGATATTACAGTAGAGATTTGAATAATTTGACTATTGCAATAGCAGACAACTATTGTAATGCAAACCAATGTTGTTAATTGTTTATGTAATATTTTTTCATTTTTCTGAAGGAAATACAGATTTTTTTCCTTACCCAAATGATTTAACAAGTGACTAATTATAAACCTCAAACATATCGTGGTAAAAAGGTAGTGAGTGTGTATGTGTTCCATTAAATAAGGCTTACTAGTGTAGTTTATCCTGTTTAAGTCAGTAGCATAAGTTCAGAAAGAATTGTTTGTCCTTTCCCTTTTCTTACCACTAACCTTTCTGTTTGTGTTCTTCACCACTGCCCTCCTTGGTAAAGCTGTGTCATCTAGAAATACTGTCTGACCTTGAAAGTTGATGTATGCATTGATAAAGCTGAACTGGTGTCGGGTGAAAACAGGGATCACAGGCCCCAGGCCTCGGGCCCACAACCTAACCAGTGTTGGCCCATGGCCTGTTGGGACCCAGGCTTCACAGCAGGAGGTCAGTGACAGCTTCATCTGCCGCTCCTATCTCTCACATTACCGCCTGCGCCATGCCCCTGCCCCGTGGAGAAACTGTCTTCCAGAAAAGCAGTCCCTGCTGCCAAAAAGGTCGGGGACCACTGCTGTAAAAATGGGCATTTCACTCTGATAAGCTTGTCCAGAGGACCTCCCAAATGTTTGATTCTGGGAGATCCCTAGAGGGCCTCTTAGACCCCACCATTACCACAGATGTGTGCTTGAGGATCTCTGGGGTGCTTGACACTTTGTGTGGACCATGGAAGGTAGAGGGTTGGTCATGCATTAACTCTCTCTTAGAGGAATATGCAGAATCGTCTTCCACCCAAGCACCTGCTTAGAAGCTTTTCCTCTTGTAGTCTTTCCTCTAACTTGAAAGTATCTACAGCCAGTATACTTCAAGGTCCTACTGGTGGGAACTTCTGGGTTGCACTGTCCTGGTCTGTTTCAAAGCTCTACCGATCCCTTGAGTTAGTTCAGAGGTTTTGGTCTCAGTCTTTTATCTTTGGGCATTGTTTCATATTTTCTAGGGATTGCGTATAGAAGTTAGAAATAAAGTCAACTTCATGTATTTTAATGTGGCTAGTGGTAATTTTTCTTAAATGATTTATTCTTTCAGTGTGATTTTATTCTAAGCTGTGTGAATCTTTTATTTTATTTTTAAATTTTTTGAGTGCACTATGTAGCATGTGGGAGCTTAGTTCCCTAATCGGGGATTGAACCCAACCCTCCCCTTGCAATGCAAGTGCAGAGTCTAAACCACTGGACTACCCAGGCACTCCCTCAGTGACCTTTTAAAAGTATATGCAGAGTCATGTGAATGTTTGTGCCAAGTAAGCAAACATTGGCTTAGGTCTTGTTAAGACTAGATAGTGATTTGAGCTACAGACTTGGTAAAAGTTTAGATGTGATCAGAGTTAATGACCTACTGACCGTACAGAATGTATCAGGTACTTAAGATCTGTTATTTATAATTCTCATAACAGTATTGTAAAGTAGGGACTGCTAGACCCTCTTCTTTTTTTTTTTTTCTTTCTTTCAGGTTCTTTACTTTTTTTCTTTCAGGTTCTTTTTTTTTTCTTCTTCTTTTTTTAATTTTGGCCTCTTTTATTGGTTTTCTATTTATTTATTTTCATCCATCTCTATTCTTTGGTCTGTGTGGGCCTCCATCTCAGCGGCCTCTCTCGCTGCAGAGCGCTGGCTCTAGGCACGTGTGCTCCAGAGTGCTGGCCCGCAATTGGACACACCAGTCCAGCCACTCCACAGCACGTGGGATCCTCCCAGGCCAGGGATTGAACCGGTGCCCCCCTGTACCGCAAAGTGGACTCTTTACCCACTGGACCACCAGGGAAGCCCTAGACCCTTTTTATAGATAGGAAACTGAAGACTCAGAGAGGGCAAACTCACATAGTTAGTAAACAGTGAACCTACACTTAAGGATCTGACTAACTCCAGATCCACAATCTTTCCCTAATACCATACTACCTCTTAAGGCGTATACAGCCTTAAATATATATGGCCTTAAATATATATATGTACACACACACATATATATAAACATATATAGCCTTAAATCTCAGAATAAGACAAAGTGTTAATAAGCAAAAAAAATTTTTGATAGGTGTATTTTTAACTATGGTCATATATTCATTCACTTGTAACATAACTGCTGTTGATCTAAATATGTTGATTTTCTGAGAAACACTTTTTGAGGTATAGCATACACATGGCAAAACACGCAAAGTATAAGTATACAATAGGGTGAATTTTTGCACAAGTATGTGCCATTGTAAACACTACCCAGGTCAAGCCACAGCGTAACTTGTGTCTAGCAGTCTCTTTAATGCCACTATTCAGTCACCATAGATCAGTCTTGTGTCTTTTGAACTGCAAAGAAATGGAATCATACAATGTATATTTTTTGTGTATTATATACAGTATGACTTTTATATAGTATGTCTGTAATATTCATCCCTGTTGTTGCATATAGTAATAATTCATTTCCTTGCCATGTCTGTTTATACCATGGTTTATTGTAGCCATTCTCCTGTTGATGTACACTTAGGTTATTTTCAGTTGAGAATAAAGTTGTCAGAAATGGTCTTATGCATGTCTTTTGGTACATGTAAATACTCTCTTTTGTGGGGTATAAACCTGGTATAGTTTTAGTAAATACTTCTAAACAATTCTCCAAGTGGGTGTACCATTTTATACTTCCACCATTAAAGAATGAGAATTCCAATTGTTCCACATGTTTGCCATCAGTGGCTATAGTTTAAATTGTTCTAATATTAGCCATTCTAGTGGGTATGTTGTATGGTTTTAGTGTGCATTTCCCTGACAACTTTCCATGTGTTTATTCGCTATTTGGATACCCTCCTTTGTGAAGTGCTCTTTTGTTTGAATATTTTGGCCATTTTTCTTTTAGACTGTCTCACATTGATTTGTAGGAATTTTTTGCATATTCTAGATAAGAGTTCTTTGACAGTTACATGTATCGCAATTTCTTGTTCCAAGCAATGGCTTGTCTTTTCATTCTTTTAATATTCTCTTAATGATGGACAGAAGTTTTTAATCTTAAATCCAGTTTATCAATTTTCTGGTATGATTACTGCTTTATATTACTTGTTTAAAATACCTTACCTCCCTGAAGTTGTAAAATAATCTCTGAAGTTATCTTCTAGAAGAATGATTGTTTTGTTTTGTTTTTAAGGTTTAAATCTCAGAATAAGACAAAGTGTTAATAAGCAAAAAAATTTTTGATAGGTGTATTTTTAACTATGGTCATATATTCATTCACTTGTAACATAACTGCTGTTGATCTAAATATGTTGATTTTCTGAGAAACACTTTTTGAGGTATAGCATACACATGGCAAAACACGCAAAGTATAAGTATACAATAGGGTGAATTTTTGCACAAGTATGTGCCATTGTAAACACTACCCAGGTCAAGCCACAGCGTAACTTGTGTCTAGCAGTCTCTTTAATGCCACTATTCAGTCACCATAGATCAGTCTTGTGTCTTTTGAACTGCAAAGAAATGGAATCATACAATGTATATTTTTTGTGTATTATATACAGTATGACTTTTATATAGTATGTCTGTAATATTCATCCCTGTTGTTGCATATAGTAATAATTCATTTCCTTGCCATGTCTGTTTATACCATGGTTTATTGTAGCCATTCTCCTGTTGATGTACACTTAGGTTATTTTCAGTTGAGAATAAAGTTGTCAGAAATGGTCTTATGCATGTCTTTTGGTACATGTAAATACTCTCTTTTGTGGGGTATAAACCTGGTATAGTTTTAGTAAATACTTCTAAACAATTCTCCAAGTGGGTGTACCATTTTATACTTCCACCATTAAAGAATGAGAATTCCAATTGTTCCACATGTTTGCCATCAGTGGCTATAGTTTAAATTGTTCTAATATTAGCCATTCTAGTGGGTATGTTGTATGGTTTTAGTGTGCATTTCCCTGACAACTTTCCATGTGTTTATTCGCTATTTGGATACCCTCCTTTGTGAAGTGCTCTTTTGTTTGAATATTTTGGCCATTTTTCTTTTAGACTGTCTCACATTGATTTGTAGGAATTTTTTGCATATTCTAGATAAGAGTTCTTTGACAGTTACATGTATCGCAATTTCTTGTTCCAAGCAATGGCTTGTCTTTTCATTCTTTTAATATTCTCTTAATGATGGACAGAAGTTTTTAATCTTAAATCCAGTTTATCAATTTTTTCTGGTATGATTACTGCTTTATATTACTTGTTTAAAATACCTTACCTCCCCTGAAGTTGTAAAAATAATCTCTGAAGTTATCTTCTAGAAGAATGATTGTTTTGTTTTGTTTTTTTAAGGTTTATTTATCTATTTATCTTGGTGGGGGTGGGGTGGGGAGGGAGGGGAGCAGGCTGGCCACTTCTATTGGTCTTTCATTTGTCCATTTTCATCCATCTTTGTTCTTTGGCCCGTGTGGGCCTCCCATCGTGGTGTCCTCTGTTGTCACAGAGCACCGGCTCCGGGCACATGCACTCCAGAGCTCCAGCTTGGTAATTGGACACATCGGTCCAGCCGCTCCGCGGCACATGGGATCTTCCCAGGCCAGGGATGGAACCGGCGCCCCTTGCACTGCAAGGCGGTGTCCTTACCCACTGGACCACCAGGGAAGCCCCCTAATTGTTTTACCTTTCACATTTAGGCCTATGCTCTGTACAGTACTGACTTTTGAATAAGATGTTAGGTAAAATCAAAGACTTTTCACCAAATTGATATAGCACCATTTGTTGAAAGGCTATTCTTTCCTCACCACAGTGTGTTGGCATCTTTGTTGTCACATGGCAATATAGCTTTAAACGAAGGCTTTGGTATCTGATAGGTTAAGTCCTCCACCTTTGTCCTTGAGAAACTATTTTAGACGTCAGCCCCATCGTTCTTTTCATTCCTGTGCCTTCCGAAGACCATCTTGCCACGTGACCCCAGAGCTCTCAACCTGGAGACTCACCACTTTTTTTCCCAAGACCATTTCAGACTTGAGGCTAGAGCTCCTTCAACAAATGTGACTCCTCTGGTGAGAGATTAACTCTGAATCATCTTCACTCATTGTATCCCCTGTCTCCCTGGCTGCCACTTTGACACAAGGCTGCTCTGACTACCTTTAGGACTACCATATACTACTCAGTCCTGAGAGCCTTGTGTAAACTGTGACTTCAGTCTTTCCTGGATATCCCCATTACTTGTTTACTCTCCTATAACAGGTTGTGGAATAAGCAGACAAAAAAAATTGGCTAGTTGAGCCCAGCCCCTCTTCCCTGCACAGTACCTTGCACACACACACACACACACACACACACACACACACAAGTGCTTATTCAGGTTGTAAAGAAATTGGATAATAGATTAGGACTCCTTGTTTGTGAAGTAAGTGGTTCATTAAGAAAGATGAAGAAACATTTATTGAGGTTGTTGTGTGCAGGCACAGTATTAAAGTCAGCTCATCTATGCTTTTTTCTGTTTAAGTATTTTTATAAGTATTTTCTTGTGGTTAAAAAAAAAAAAAAACAGATTTGTCTAAGTCAGACTTAACATTTAAATTCATTATACAAATAACACTTCATCTAACAATGAACAAATATACTTCTGTTAACAAATTCTACTGAATTGGCCTGGGCACAGAAGAATTTTCTGGAAAATTTCAGGCCTCCTCCACACAGGCTTTGCATTGGCTAAATGGGAGCAGTGGCATTTAGTTCTGCACTGCAAGGCGGTGTCCTTACCCACTGGACCACCAGGGAAGCCCCCTAATTGTTTTACCTTTCACATTTAGGCCTATGCTCTGTACAGTACTGACTTTTGAATAAGATGTTAGGTAAAATCAAAGACTTTTCACCAAATTGATATAGCACCATTTGTTGAAAGGCTATTCTTTCCTCACCACAGTGTGTTGGCATCTTTGTTGTCACATGGCAATATAGCTTTAAACGAAGGCTTTGGTATCTGATAGGTTAAGTCCTCCACCTTTGTCCTTGAGAAACTATTTTAGACGTCAGCCCCATCGTTCTTTTCATTCCTGTGCCTTCCGAAGACCATCTTGCCACGTGACCCCAGAGCTCTCAACCTGGAGACTCACCACTTTTTTTCCCAAGACCATTTCAGACTTGAGGCTAGAGCTCCTTCAACAAATGTGACTCCTCTGGTGAGAGATTAACTCTGAATCATCTTCACTCATTGTATCCCCTGTCTCCCTGGCTGCCACTTTGACACAAGGCTGCTCTGACTACCTTTAGGACTACCATATACTACTCAGTCCTGAGAGCCTTGTGTAAACTGTGACTTCAGTCTTTCCTGGATATCCCCATTACTTGTTTACTCTCCTATAACAGGTTGTGGAATAAGCAGACAAAAAAAATTGGCTAGTTGAGCCCAGCCCCTCTTCCCTGCACAGTACCTTGCACACACACACACACACACACACACACACACACACACACAAGTGCTTATTCAGGTTGTAAAGAAATTGGATAATAGATTAGGACTCCTTGTTTGTGAAGTAAGTGGTTCATTAAGAAAGATGAAGAAACATTTATTGAGGTTGTTGTGTGCAGGCACAGTATTAAAGTCAGCTCATCTATGCTTTTTTCTGTTTAAGTATTTTTATAAGTATTTTCTTGTGGTTAAAAAAAAAAAAAAACAGATTTGTCTAAGTCAGACTTAACATTTAAATTCATTATACAAATAACACTTCATCTAACAATGAACAAATATACTTCTGTTAACAAATTCTACTGAATTGGCCTGGGCACAGAAGAATTTTCTGGAAAATTTCAGGCCTCCTCCACACAGGCTGGTTGGCATTCTTGGCTGAAACCTGGGAGCAGTGGCATTCTCTTAGGTTTCTGAAGAGTGAGTTGGACCAGAACCAAGACCCGCCAAAGGGAATGTGCAGCCCACGTTCTTCCCATCAATAGGTGACACAGTTTTGAGGAATGTGGAAATGTCCATAGTCTGGGGACTGGTAGAGCCTTTTGTGCCTAGGAGGAGAGAGAGGACCTTGCCAAGGTGGGACAGGAAAAACTACTTTCTGTTGGTAGTTTGGTTACCAAGTTCCTGATTCAGATCTTTGTATTTGCCTTAACATCTGAATTTAAAGTAAGACTTGAAACAATGAAATGTTTCATTTTTAAAACAATGAAAAGTTTTAGAAAAAGCAATAGATTAACCAGATTCTACTTAAACATCACAGATGGTTCTTTAAAAATAAATTATTGTGAGAATCCAAGCTGAAGATGTGGTAGCATAAGGACCCAGTGATTATACTCTTGCTCATTTATCCCAGAAAAATAAGAACTTACGTTCACACAAAAACCTATATGTAAATGTCCTTAGTGTCTTTATTATAAAGACTATTTAAATATACTATTAGTATATGTATTATTAATACTATAGTATTAAACTATAATAATAAAATACAGGAAGTAGCCTATATGTCCTTCTGTTGGTGAATGGTTGAACAAACTGGTGTATCTGTACAGAATATGATTCAAAATTAAAAATAATTGATCTACTGATGCATACAGCAACAATGGATTGGACCTTAGGGGCATTACACTGAGTAAAAACAGTCAACCTCAAAATGTTACATGCTGTATGATTCTATTGACATAACACTCTTGAAATGATAGAACTAAGGGGATGGAGTGGAGAAGGAAATGGCAATCTACTCCAGTATTCCTGCCTGGAAAATCCCATGAACAGAGCAGCCTGGTGGCCACAATCTATGGGATTGCAAGAGTCGGACATGACTGAAACAACTAAACCACATTGAGATGGAGAACAGATTAGTGGTTGCCCAGAGACAACATATTAAAAAGCAAAGATATCATTTTGTTGACAAAGGTCTGTATAGTCAAAGCTGTGGTTTTTCCAGTAGTCATATATGGATGTGAGAGTTGGACCATAAAGAAGACTGAGGGCTTCCGTGGTGGTCCAGTGGTGAAGAGTCCGCCTTGCAGTGCAAAGGGCACTAGTTTGATCCCTGGCCTGGGAAGATCCCATGTGTCGTGGAGCAGCTGGAACGATATATCCAATTACGAGCCAGTGCTCTGGAGAGCATGCGCCCAGAGCCGGTGATCTGCAACAAGAGAGGCCATTGCAGTGGGAGGCCCACACAGGCCAAAGAATAAAGATGGATGAAAATGAATAAATAAAGCCAAAATTTTTTTAAAAAGAAGAAGACTGAATACAGACGAATTGATGCTTTTGAACTGTGGTACAGGAGAAGACTCTTGAGAGTCTCATGGACAGCAAGGAGATCAAACCAGTCAATCCTAAAGGAAATCCACCCTGAATATTCATTGGAAGGAACAATGCTAAAACTGAAGCTTCAATACTTTGGCCACTTGTGAAGAGCCAACTCACTGGAAAAGCCCCTAATGTTGGGAAAGATTAAGAGCAGGAGAAGAGGGCAACAGAGGAGATGGTTGGATGGCATCATCAACTCAATGGGCTTGCGTTTGAACAAACTCCAAGGAATAGTGAATGACAGGGAAACCTGGCATGCTACAGTTCATGGGGTTGCAAAGAGTTGGACACAACTGAGCAACTGAATAACCACAAGAACGGGAATATGAATCGTTTGGGAGAGTGGGGTACAGTTCAGTATCTTGCTAGTGGTAGTTACATAGATCTGTACATGGGATAAAATTGAACTATATACAAACACAAAGGAATCCACGTTTGTTGGTTTTTTTTTAATAGTGAAACGAAATAAGCCCTGTAGTTCAGCTGATAGTAATACCATCATTTCCAGTTTTGCTGTTGTACTAGAGCTATCTGAGATGTCACCATTAGGAGGAACTGGGTGAAGGGTGTATAGGACTTCGCTATTTTTGCAACTCTGTTTGTCTATTATTGTAGCAAAAAAAACAAAAGTTATTTCCAAAAAAAGCTATCATTTTGTTGACAAAGGTCTGTATAGTCAAAGCTGTGGTTTCCAGTAGTCATATATGGATGTGAGAGTTGGACCATAAAGAAGACTGAGGGCTTCCGTGGTGGTCCAGTGGTGAAGAGTCCGCCTTGCAGTGCAAAGGGCACTAGTTTGATCCCTGGCCTGGGAAGATCCCATGTGTCGTGGAGCAGCTGGAACGATATATCCAATTACGAGCCAGTGCTCTGGAGAGCATGCGCCCAGAGCCGGTGATCTGCAACAAGAGAGGCCATTGCAGTGGGAGGCCCACACAGGCCAAAGAATAAAGATGGATGAAAATGAATAAATAAAGCCAAAATTTTTTTAAAAAGAAGAAGACTGAATACAGACGAATTGATGCTTTTGAACTGTGGTACAGGAGAAGACTCTTGAGAGTCTCATGGACAGCAAGGAGATCAAACCAGTCAATCCTAAAGGAAATCCACCCTGAATATTCATTGGAAGGAACAATGCTAAAACTGAAGCTTCAATACTTTGGCCACTTGTGAAGAGCCAACTCACTGGAAAAGCCCCTAATGTTGGGAAAGATTAAGAGCAGGAGAAGAGGGCAACAGAGGAGATGGTTGGATGGCATCATCAACTCAATGGGCTTGCGTTTGAACAAACTCCAAGGAATAGTGAATGACAGGGAAACCTGGCATGCTACAGTTCATGGGGTTGCAAAGAGTTGGACACAACTGAGCAACTGAATAACCACAAGAACGGGAATATGAATCGTTTGGGAGAGTGGGGTACAGTTCAGTATCTTGCTAGTGGTAGTTACATAGATCTGTACATGGGATAAAATTGAACTATATACAAACACAAAGGAATCCACGTTTGTTGGTTTTTTTTTTTTTTAATAGTGAAAACGAAATAAGCCCTGTAGTTCAGCTGATAGTAATACCATCATTTCCAGTTTTGCTGTTGTACTAGAGCTATCTGAGATGTCACCATTAGGAGGAACTGGGTGAAGGGTGTATAGGACTTCGCTATTTTTGCAACTCTGTTTGTCTATTATTGTAGCAAAATAAAAAGTTTTAAAAGTAGCTATGTTATGCACTCACGTTGATGGAACCATAATTCACAGTAGTCAAAATGTAGAAGCAGCCCATCTGTCCATCAACAGATGATAGTATGTACATACGGTGGGATCATGTTCAGCCTTAAAAAAATGAAATGAAACATGCTATAATATGTATAAACCTTGAGGACATTGTGTAAAGTAAAATAAACCAGTCACAAAAGGACAAATACTGTATGATTCTCCTTACCGTATGGGTGTGTGAGGCACCTAGAGTGTCAGATTCCTAGGTAGAATGGTGGCTGCTAGAGCTAGGGGATGGCAGTGGACAGTTGTGGTGTAGTAAGGACAAAAAGAAGTTCCAGAGATCAATGCTAGTGATGTTCCACAACAGAGTTGGTGTACTTAAAACCACTGAACTATACACTTGGAAGTGGTTTAAATTTGATAAATTTAATTCATTTTTGCTGTAATTTTTAATAAAACAGTATTATTTGTGTAAGTAGCATGTTTTATTATAAAATAGGCATATTTAAATGCAAACATAAATCTCCTGGAATGCTTTTAATTTTTTTCATCTTGCAACAATCAGAAACTTACAAAAAGTTGCAGGTTTAGTACAGGTAAGATTTTTTTTCCAGAACAACTTGAGACAATTGCCCCATCTCTTCCATATATTTTAGTGTAATACTGAGAACATTCACTTACATAACCACAATACTACCATCAAAATCAAGAAAGCATCAGTGCATTGCTGCTAATTCTTGGACTCTATGCATTTCACAGTCCTCCGTTCATGACCTTTATAGAAAGGGAAGCCGGTTGAGAATCAAGTGTTGTATTTACTTGTCATATCTCTCTAGCCATCTTCAATCTGGAACAGTTTTCCAATTGTTCTGTAACGTTCATGACATTGATAGTTTTAAAGATTACGGACCAGTTGTTTTGTAGCTTATCTTTCAATTTGAATTTGTCTGAAGTTTCCTCATGATTCGAGTCAGGCTATGTATTTCTGGCAGGGATATTCCAGAAGCAAACCTGTGTCCTCATTGCATCTTATCAGGTGGTGCATGATTTCTGTATTCCCATTTCTAATGATGTTGACTTTGATCACTTGATTAAGTGTCAGACTTCACCAAGATAAAGTTACACTTGTTCCCTTTGTAATTAAGTATGTTGTGGGCAGGTATTTTGAAGCTATGCAGTATCTTGTTCCTCATCTAACTTTCAGTTTTTCACTGATATGTTTATATCCATGAGGACCGACAGCTTACTATTTTATAATCCACCATCATCCTTTATTTTGATGCTGAAGTTGTCACTGATTTAAACAGTAGTCATCCCTTCAAGCTAGATGTTCCCCATCATTATGAATGCTTTTAAATTTAAAAGAGGAATTATATTAAAAAGACTAAAAAGGATCCTACTGTAATGATATAGCATACTTTTCTTAAGTAATCCCTTTGAAGCCTTTTGTTTAGTTTCTGGAAAAAAAAAAAGATAGAGTTTATATAGTATAGCCAGATCGCCTTCTGAAAGCGTTTTAATAGTTTGTGTACTCACCAATAGGATGTGTGTACAGGTGTCCTTTTCTCTACACTTTCATTAACAATTGGAGCGTATTTTTAAACACTAGGAACTTCATCATATAGGGAAACTGTTAAGAGACCAAATGACCTTGTATACCCAGCATTAGAAGGAGTTATAAGGAGCTCAACAGGGCTTCCCTTGGGTTTAGTACAGGTAAGATTTTTTTTCCAGAACAACTTGAGACAATTGCCCCATCTCTTCCATATATTTTAGTGTAATACTGAGAACATTCACTTACATAACCACAATACTACCATCAAAATCAAGAAAGCATCAGTGCATTGCTGCTAATTCTTGGACTCTATGCATTTCACAGTCCTCCGTTCATGACCTTTATAGAAAGGGAAGCCGGTTGAGAATCAAGTGTTGTATTTACTTGTCATATCTCTCTAGCCATCTTCAATCTGGAACAGTTTTCCAATTGTTCTGTAACGTTCATGACATTGATAGTTTTAAAGATTACGGACCAGTTGTTTTGTAGCTTATCTTTCAATTTGAATTTGTCTGAAGTTTCCTCATGATTCGAGTCAGGCTATGTATTTCTGGCAGGGATATTCCAGAAGCAAACCTGTGTCCTCATTGCATCTTATCAGGTGGTGCATGATTTCTGTATTCCCATTTCTAATGATGTTGACTTTGATCACTTGATTAAGTGTCAGACTTCACCAAGATAAAGTTACACTTGTTCCCTTTGTAATTAAGTATGTTGTGGGCAGGTATTTTGAAGCTATGCAGTATCTTGTTCCTCATCTAACTTTCAGTTTTTTCACTGATATGTTTATATCCATGAGGACCGACAGCTTACTATTTTATAATCCACCATCATCCTTTATTTTGATGCTGAAGTTGTCACTGATTTAAACAGTAGTCATCCCTTCAAGCTAGATGTTCCCCATCATTATGAATGCTTTTAAATTTAAAAGAGGAATTATATTAAAAAGACTAAAAAGGATCCTACTGTAATGATATAGCATACTTTTCTTAAGTAATCCCTTTGAAGCCTTTTGTTTAGTTTCTGGAAAAAAAAAAAGATAGAGTTTATATAGTATAGCCAGATCGCCTTCTGAAAGCGTTTTAATAGTTTGTGTACTCACCAATAGGATGTGTGTACAGGTGTCCTTTTCTCTACACTTTCATTAACAATTGGAGCGTATTTTTAAACACTAGGAACTTCATCATATAGGGAAACTGTTAAGAGACCAAATGACCTTGTATACCCAGCATTAGAAGGAGTTATAAGGAGCTCAACAGGGCTTCCCTTGTGGCTCAGTGGATAAGAACCCATCTGCCAATGCAGGAGACACAGGTTCAAGCCCTGATCCAGGAAGATCCCACGTACCTCAGAGCAGCTAAACCCACACATCAACAAAGACCCAGCACAGCCAAAAATAAATAAATAAAAGTTTTTTTAAAAAAGAAAAGAAAAAGGAGCTTGACAAGGGAAGAAAATGGAGTTTATGTGTATCTTTTACTGGGTGTGTGTGGATGGGTGGGTGGGTGTGGTTTTTCTCTTTAAATCAGCAGAAAAGAAAGTATCTTGGAACTTACACAGTTACTTCCTTCTTTATAATGCTGATTTCATAAGGTAAACAATTTAAAGTAGATGTATTACAACGTAATCTTTTTTCTTCTGACTTGCTTATTTCTCTTAGCAGCTAACCAGTCATTAACTTAAAGATCTTTTTTTATTCTGAAGCCATTTTCTGCTAACCAACTCTATGGTAAAGTTGCTCATCAGTGAGCCTCCTCTTAACTTGACAGCTGTGAATTGCAGTAAGGATCAATTCATTGTTTATAAAAGTAGAAGAAAATAAAAAGTGATGTTTATTAAAGTTAATATTTTAAGCTTTTATGGTAGCAAAATAATGAAGCAAATTACTAATGGAAAATCAATCCATTTGACCCCTTAAAAATTAACTTGGCAGCTTCCCTGGTGGTCCAGTGGGTAGAGAGTCCGTCTTGCAATGCAAGGGACACCGGTTCAGTACCTGGCCCGGGAAGATCCCACATGCCGCAAAGCAGCTGGACCGGTGTGTCCAGTTGCAAGCTAGTGCTCTGGAGTGCATGTGCCCACAGTCGGCAGTCTGTAACAAGAGAGGCCATTGCAATGGGAAACCCACACAGGCTGAAGAGTAAAGATGGATGAAAATAAATAAACAAAAAAAATCAATAGGGCTTCCCTGGTGGTCCAGTGGGTAAGGACACCGCCTTGCAGTGCAAGGGGCGCCGGTTCAATCCCTGGCCTATTAAGATCCCACGTGCCACGGAGCGGCTGGACCGGTATGTCCAACTATGGAGCCAGCGCTCTGGAACGCGTGTGCCCAGAGCTGGTGCTCTGCGATGAGAGAGGCCACAGCAATGGGAGGCTCACACGGGTCAAAGAATAAAGATGGATGAAAATAAATAAATGAAAGACCAATAGAAGTGGCCACAAAGGGCTTCCCCTGGTGGTCCAGTGGGTAAGGACACCGCCTTGCAGTGCAAGGGGCGCCGGTTCGAGCCCTGGCCTGGGAAGATCCCACGTGCCGCGGAGCGGCTGGACTGATGTGTCCAATCACCGAGCCGGAGCTCTGGAGCGCATGCGCACAGACCCGGCTCTAACAACAGACGCCATCGCGATGGGAGGCCCACAGGAGCCAAAGAACAGCGAATGAAAGTATCTTGGAACTTACACAGTTACTTCCTTCTTTATAATGCTGATTTCATAAGGTAAACAATTTAAAGTAGATGTATTACAACGTAATCTTTTTTCTTCTGACTTGCTTATTTCTCTTAGCAGCTAACCAGTCATTAACTTAAAGATCTTTTTATTCTGAAGCCATTTTCTGCTAACCAACTCTGTCGTAAAGTTGCTCATCAGTGAGCCTCCTCTTAACTTGACAGCTGTGAATTGCAGTAAGGATCAATTCATTGTTTATAAAAGTAGAAGAAAATAAAAAGTGATGTTTATTAAAGTTAATATTTTAAGCTTTTATGGTAGCAAAATAATGAAGCAAATTACTAATGGAAAATCAATCCATTTGACCCCTTAAAAATTAACTTGGCAGCTTCCCTGGTGGTCCAGTGGGTAGAGAGTCCGTCTTGCAATGCAAGGGACACCGGTTCAGTACCTGGCCCGGGAAGATCCCACATGCCGCAAAGCAGCTGGACCGGTGTGTCCAGTTGCAAGCTAGTGCTCTGGAGTGCATGTGCCCACAGTCGGCAGTCTGTAACAAGAGAGGCCATTGCAATGGGAAACCCACACAGGCTGAAGAGTAAAGATGGATGAAAATAAATAAACAAAAAAAATCAATAGGGCTTCCCTGGTGGTCCAGTGGGTAAGGACACCGCCTTGCAGTGCAAGGGGCGCCGGTTCAATCCCTGGCCTATTAAGATCCCACGTGCCACGGAGCGGCTGGACCGGTATGTCCAACTATGGAGCCAGCGCTCTGGAACGCGTGTGCCCAGAGCTGGTGCTCTGCGATGAGAGAGGCCACAGCAATGGGAGGCTCACACGGGTCAAAGAATAAAGATGGATGAAAATAAATAAATGAAAGACCAATAGAAGTGGCCACAAAGGGCTTCCCCTGGTGGTCCAGTGGGTAAGGACACCGCCTTGCAGTGCAAGGGGCGCCGGTTCGAGCCCTGGCCTGGGAAGATCCCACGTGCCGCGGAGCGGCTGGACTGATGTGTCCAATCACCGAGCCGGAGCTCTGGAGCGCATGCGCCCAGAGCCGGCTCTACAACAACAGACGCCATCGCGATGGGAGGCCCACAGGAGCCAAAGAACGAAGACGAATGAAAATAGAGAAATGAAAGACCAATAGAAATGGCCCGCCCGCTCCCCTCCCTCCCCAACCCGACCCCTGCCCAAAGTAAATAAATAAATAAATCTTTAAAAAAAAAAAAAAAAAAAAATGGCCACAAAAAAAATTTTTTTTTTTAAATCAATAAAAGAGGCCAAAATTTAAAAAAAAAAATTAACTTGGGAAAACAGTTTGGCTTATAAAGTTAACCACATGACCCAACATTTGCACTCATCTTAGGAGAACTCTGTTCACATAACAGTCTGTACACAAATGTTCATAGCAGCTTTATTTGTAATTGTAAAATGCAGAAAATAACGCCAATGTCATATATGGAGGAAGTGGAGAAGCATACTATGGTAGTATTTATGCAAATGAATACTACTTAGCAATAAAAACGAATGAACTATAGACACATCCACAACATGAATGGATCTTGAGGGCATTAAGCTGAGTGACAAAGCCAACTTCACAAGGTTCTATATTACATAATTCCATTTAGATAACACTTTTTTTTTTCCTTTTTTTCTTTGATTCTTTTGTGACCCTATGGATTGTAGTGTGTCAGACTCCTCTGTTCACGAGATTTCCCAGCCAAGAAATCTCCAGGCAACTGAAGCGGGCGGCCATTTCCTTCTTCAGGGCAGATAACACTCTTGACATAGCAAAATTATAAGGATGGAGAACAGATGAGTGGTTGCCCACAGTTAGGGTGTACGGAAGGACGTGACTGTTAAGGGATCACACAAAGGACTTTCTTTATACTGATGAATGTTGTTGAACTATTTTTGCAACAGTTCTAACCCCAATCATAGTGTCAGTTACTGAAATGTAATTTGCGCATATGGTCAATTCATGAAACTATGCAGACACACAGAAAAAAAAGTGGTGAAATCTAAACAAGGTAGTGCAAGGCGCCGGTTCGAGCCCTGGCCTGGGAAGATCCCACGTGCAGCGGAGCGGCTGGACTGATGTGTCCAATCACCGGCGGAGCTCTGGGCGCATGCGCCCAGAGCCGGCTCTGAAACATCAGACGCCATCGCGATGGGAGGCCCACAGGAGCCAAAGAACGAAGACGAATGAAAATAGAGAAATGAAAGACCAATAGAAATGGCCCGCCCGCTCCCCTCCCTCCCCAACCCGACCCCTGCCCAAAGTAAATAAATAAATAAATCTTTAAAAAAAAAAAAAAAAAGAAGTGGCCACAAAAAAAATTTTTTTTTTTAAATCAATAAAAGAGGCCAAAATTTAAAAAAAAAAATTAACTTGGGAAAACAGTTTGGCTTATAAAGTTAACCACATGACCCAACATTTGCACTCATCTTAGGAGAACTCTGTTCACATAACAGTCTGTACACAAATGTTCATAGCAGCTTTATTTGTAATTGTAAAATGCAGAAAATAACGCCAATGTCATATATGGAGGAAGTGGAGAAGCATACTATGGTAGTATTTATGCAAATGAATACTACTTAGCAATAAAAACGAATGAACTATAGACACATCCACAACATGAATGGATCTTGAGGGCATTAAGCTGAGTGACAAAGCCAACTTCACAAGGTTCTATATTACATAATTCCATTTAGATAACACTTTTTTTTTTCCTTTTTTTCTTTGATTCTTTTGTGACCCTATGGATTGTAGTGTGTCAGACTCCTCTGTTCACAGATTTCCCAGCCAAGAAATCTCCAGGCAACTGAAGCGGGCGGCCATTTCCTTCTTCAGGGCAGATAACACTCTTGACATAGCAAAATTATAAGGATGGAGAACAGATGAGTGGTTGCCCACAGTTAGGGTGTACGGAAGGACGTGACTGTTAAGGGATCACACAAAGGACTTTCTTTATACTGATGAATGTTGTTGAACTATTTTTGCAACAGTTCTAACCCCAATCATAGTGTCAGTTACTGAAATGTAATTTGCGCATATGGTCAATTCATGAAACTATGCAGACACACAGAAAAAAAAGTGGTGAAATCTAAACAAGGTAGATAGCTGAGTTAATAGGTTGTACTGAGTCAGTTCTGCGGTTTGTCCATATACTGTTATTGTTTACCGTATTCTTAACTGAGGGAAACTGCATGGGAGCATCCATGAGAACTCTCTATACTATTTTTGCAACTTTTGTGAGCCCCAAGCAATTTCAAAATTGAAAATTATGAAAAATTAAACTATTAAAACTAATCTTACCTAAGATAAAGATAGTTTAAAAGATCAAAAACAGAGCATTGTAAATGTACATTGTTTTGTAGTTTCTTTGAAAGAATTCTGAAGGATTTTGTTCTGTGTAATCTGTTCCCTGAAAAGAAATCTTTTTTTTTTTTTTGTAGGTGTAAATTAAGTGTTCAGTTGAAAAATGGAGCCAGACATCATTCGAATGTACTCTTCATCCCCGCCACCACTCGACAATGGAGCTGAGGAGGAGGATGACGATGAATTTGGGGAATTTGGTGGTTTCTCTGAAGTTAGCCCTTCTGGTGTAGGGTTTGTTGATTTTGATACACCAGATTATACTCGTCCCAAGGAAGAGTTCGTACCTTCAAACCATTTTATGCCAATTCATGATTTCTCAGAAAATGTAGATAGCCTTACAAGCTTTAAGTCCATCAAAAATAGTCATGATAATGACATCACTGCTGAACTTTCTTCTGTGAGAGGCCAGTCTGATGTGTTACTTTCTGATACACCCCATTAAGCTGAGTGACAAAGCCAACTTCACAAGGTTCTATATTACATAATTCCATTTAGATAACACTTTTTTTTTTCCTTTTTTTCTTTGATTCTTTTGTGACCCTATGGATTGTAGTGTGTCAGACTCCTCTGTTCACGAGATTTCCCAGCCAAGAAATCTCCAGGCAACTGAAGCGGGCGGCCATTTCCTTCTTCAGGGCAGATAACACTCTTGACATAGCAAAATTATAAGGATGGAGAACAGATGAGTGGTTGCCCACAGTTAGGGTGTACGGAAGGACGTGACTGTTAAGGGATCACACAAAGGACTTTCTTTATACTGATGAATGTTGTTGAACTATTTTTGCAACAGTTCTAACCCCAATCATAGTGTCAGTTACTGAAATGTAATTTGCGCATATGGTCAATTCATGAAACTATGCAGACACACAGAAAAAAAAGTGGTGAAATCTAAACAAGGTAGATAGCTGAGTTAATAGGTTGTACTGAGTCAGTTCTGCGGTTTGTCCATATACTGTTATTGTTTACCGTATTCTTAACTGAGGGAAACTGCATGGGAGCATCCATGAGAACTCTCTATACTATTTTTGCAACTTTTGTGAGCCCCAAGCAATTTCAAAATTGAAAATTATGAAAAATTAAACTATTAAAACTAATCTTACCTAAGATAAAGATAGTTTAAAAGATCAAAAACAGAGCATTGTAAATGTACATTGTTTTGTAGTTTCTTTGAAAGAATTCTGAAGGATTTTGTTCTGTGTAATCTGTTCCCTGAAAAGAAATCTTTTTTTTTTTTTGTAGGTGTAAATTAAGTGTTCAGTTGAAAAATGGAGCCAGACATCATTCGAATGTACTCTTCATCCCCGCCACCACTCGACAATGGAGCTGAGGAGGAGGATGACGATGAATTTGGGGAATTTGGTGGTTTCTCTGAAGTTAGCCCTTCTGGTGTAGGGTTTGTTGATTTTGATACACCAGATTATACTCGTCCCAAGGAAGAGTTCGTACCTTCAAACCATTTTATGCCAATTCATGATTTCTCAGAAAATGTAGATAGCCTTACAAGCTTTAAGTCCATCAAAAATAGTCATGATAATGACATCACTGCTGAACTTTCTTCTGTGAGAGGCCAGTCTGATGTGTTACTTTCTACCACCAGCAAAGAAATAATTTCATCTAAAGCTTTAGATCCTTCCATTGATGGCATAGAAACTCCACAAGATTTAAATAAAGTGGTGGAGCAGAGACAGAATGTTGGAACACCTGAAAGTTTCTCCCCAGGAGATTTTAGAACTGATAGGAATGTTGCTCATCAGAGCAAGACGTTAGAGAGCTGCAATGGTGAAAAGCCTCCTTGTCTGGAGATTCTAACAAATGGGTTTGCAGTGTTGGAACCTGTAAATCCTCAGGGAACAGATGATCTGGACACTGTAGCGGATTCAAAAGGACGAAAGCCTCTTAGCACTCAAAGCACTGAGTATAATTTAGACTCTGCACCTAGGCCTGCTGAGGAATTTGCAGATTTTGCCACATTTTCCAAAGAAGAAAGGATACAACCAGAGGAAATAGGCTGTGCAGTTTTAAACGATAAAGAAGCACTAACCATTCAGGAAAACAATAAGATTAATAGAGTCAAGGAACTGAATTCTGTAAAAGAAGTGTCTTTGGCTAGAAACTCTGACAATGAAGGAAACTCTGCTGGAGAGGATCAGGTCTGTGGTTCAGAAATAAGCTTGGCGAGCGACCGAGGTTTTGACAGTGGAAAGCAAGACCTTCCCACATTGCCACAAGATGAATTTTTCAATTCAGGTGTTCCATCAAAAGCTTGGAGTTTGGCAGACTCAGCTGACCATTCAGAAGCCAGTAGAAGAGAACAATGTACAGTTGAGGAAAAGGTTGATTTATTCACTTCTAAATGTGCTGATCTATGCATGGATTCTACTGAAACTTCAAATACAGATGATGAAGTTGGTTCTTCCAAAGAAGAAATTAGAGAGTTTACTGACTCCCAGAGCCTCAGCTTTGATCCTACAGAAGAAAGTGTTCTGGATGATTCTGTGAGTGTAAAAAATGGTGATAGTAGTAATGACTTTGTGACTTGCAACGATACCATTGAGGATGACTTTGGTGAGTTTGGCATAGCTAGTGGCACGACTCCCCCCTTCGTTACTACTGGTGCACAAGACTCGATGAGTGATGTCACTTTTGAAGAGTCCTCAGAGCACTTCCCACATTTTAGTGAACCAGGTGATGACTTCGGAGAATTCGGGGAATCAAATGCTGTCTCTTGCCAAGAAGAAATTATACTTACGGAGTCAGACCTAAAACAGACTTCTGATAGTTTATCAGAGGGATGCCCTTTGGCAAGAAAGCCTACTGGGACAGGCACTGAACCTGTTTCAAAGTTGGAAACTGGGCAGGAAGGTGAGTTTGGAGATTTTGATTCTGTGCCAAATATTCAAGATGACGGCAGTGCTTTTCAAGACTCGGACGATTTTGCAGACTTCAGCTCAGCGGGTCCAAGCCAGGTTGTGGACTGGAAGGCTTTTGAGGATGGACAGAAAGACAGCTGCTCCTGGGCTGCCTTTGGAGACCAGCAAGCCACCGAATCTCATCATCGGAAGGAAGCCTGGCAATCACATAGGACAGGTGAAAACGTTAACACTCCAGGAACCCCCAAAGCCCACAGCGGCCCCCTAGCAGCTTCCAAAGGAGCAGTTGCTGGCGGTCATTTACAGGAAACAACCACTTCAGTTCAGGTATTTACTTATTTTTCTCTATTTTGAATGACATATTAATTGCTGTGGAGACTTCTAATTTAGCTTTTCAAAAGCATTTTTTTAACTGGGTACCTGTTAAAGGAATCTCTTTATAGTACATAATGCTTGCCAGATTTGTGGATTAGTTACATACTTAACAATCATTTGGTTAACTTTAAAAGAGACATTCCTATAATATTGCTTGCTAAGATTTTTCTTTACCTCAGTGAGTTTCTCGGATATTTATAGAAATTCATCAGCTTGGTTTTTTGATAGATATAAATACCACTTATGTAAAAATCCATTAATTATCTAATGAACTATTCCAGCAAATCTGTTTTTACCTTAAGAATGATTTTAAAAGAAGTTTCAACTAAGATTTTTTTTTTCATTCTTTATTTTAAAGGTTTTACAGAGTTTTGTTGTTCATAGACATGTATGTTCCCAGATCAGTCATATGCATAACCCTGGTCCCCACCCCCCCAGCTCCCCCCAGCCCACCCCTCCGGACCATCGCCCCATGCCTTTGTGAGTACTCCTATTCCCTTAGCACAATGACAATAGCTATCTTTTCCACACATGACAGTATAGGTTTCCATGCTACTCCCTCCATGCCTCCCCCTCCCTATTTCTTCCCCACAATGTCCTTAAACTAAGATTTACGCATCAGAAAGTAATCTCTTAATTTTGTCAATGGAAGACTTAGTTTTGATTGCAGAAAAGAAAGCAGAATTTGAAACCTCAGTCTGTTCCGAAGTCTGTAGGAACTTGAAGGTTAGAAAAAGAATTTGAAAAAAGTGGATTTGGGCCTCATAGTTTAACAGCTAATAAAAGGCCTGGGGTGAGGCTGTGAGATAGATTTAAGGGTTAGACCTAGAACAAGAGGGCTTCCCTAGTGGCTCAGTCTGCAGTGCAGGAGACCGGGGTTCAGTCCCTGGGTGGGGAAGATACCCTGGAGAAGAAGAAAATGGCAACCCACTCTAGTATTCTTGCCTAGAGAATGCCATGGACAGGGGAGCCTGGTGAGTTAAGAGTCCATGGGGTCACAAAGAGCCAGACACAACTGAAGGTTGGACCTAGAACAGGAAACCATAAGCCATGGGTTGACTTACTGTGACTATTTATTTGCCTGTAATTTCTTGGAAATGTATGTTTATGTTTACTGTTCTTAGAAAGTAGACTTGTCAGGAAGAATGCTTTCCCCCTTAGCCCTGTACCTGATCTTTTTCTGGTCCACACTCTTTCAGAGAAGACTTATCAAGGTTTATTTTGACCCAAAGTGGCCTCTGGGGGTACAGTATGATGTCCAGGTGGCTCCGCAGTCTTGAGTTGTCCCCTGTGTTGAATGTAACCTTTCCTCAACCCTTGGAGTGTGGAGCGAGCACTGCCTTGAATACCGCTGCTTTTTACCGATGTCCAGCTCCTACTCCATAGACCTGTTGTAAAGGTACTGAGAATCAGAATCTACAGACTCTGCTTCTCCAGTTATCTTTTGCTAAACAAACCATTTTCAGTTGGAAATATTTCCAAAGTCTGTTAATTAAAATGGTTATACATCATTGCTTTGGTATCTCTGATACATTAAGATACTATAGAATTATGGTGCCACCCATTGTAGTGCACAGCTAATCACTTTTCATCTGACGTTGAGTGTCTGAAAAGCTTAGTTTTGCACAATGACAATAGCTATCTTTTCCACACATGACAGTATAGGTTTCCATGCTACTCCTCCATGCCTCCTCCCTATTTCTTCCACAATGTCCTTAAACAAATTACGCATCAGAAAGTAATCTCTTAATTTTGTCAATGGAAGACTTAGTTTTGATTGCAGAAAAGAAAGCAGAATTTGAAACCTCAGTCTGTTCCGAAGTCTGTAGGAACTTGAAGGTTAGAAAAAGAATTTGAAAAAAGTGGATTTGGGCCTCATAGTTTAACAGCTAATAAAAGGCCTGGGGTGAGGCTGTGAGATAGATTTAAGGGTTAGACCTAGAACAAGAGGGCTTCCCTAGTGGCTCAGTCTGCAGTGCAGGAGACCGGGGTTCAGTCCCTGGGTGGGGAAGATACCCTGGAGAAGAAGAAAATGGCAACCCACTCTAGTATTCTTGCCTAGAGAATGCCATGGACAGGGGAGCCTGGTGAGTTAAGAGTCCATGGGGTCACAAAGAGCCAGACACAACTGAAGGTTGGACCTAGAACAGGAAACCATAAGCCATGGGTTGACTTACTGTGACTATTTATTTGCCTGTAATTTCTTGGAAATGTATGTTTATGTTTACTGTTCTTAGAAAGTAGACTTGTCAGGAAGAATGCTTTCCCCCTTAGCCCTGTACCTGATCTTTTTCTGGTCCACACTCTTTCAGAGAAGACTTATCAAGGTTTATTTTGACCCAAAGTGGCCTCTGGGGGTACAGTATGATGTCCAGGTGGCTCCGCAGTCTTGAGTTGTCCCCTGTGTTGAATGTAACCTTTCCTCAACCCTTGGAGTGTGGAGCGAGCACTGCCTTGAATACCGCTGCTTTTTACCGATGTCCGCAGCTCTTACTCCATAGACCTGTTGTAAAGGTACTGAGAATCAGAATCTACAGACTCTGCTTCTCCAGTTATCTTTTGCTAAACAAACCATTTTCAGTTGGAAATATTTCCAAAGTCTGTTAATTAAAATGGTTATACATCATTGCTTTGGTATCTCTGATACATTAAGATACTATAGAAATTATGGTGCCACCCATTGTAGTGCACAGCTAATCACTTTTCATCTGACGTTGAGTGTCTGAAAAGCTTAATTTGCTAATTCAGTTACTACATGGTTTGGCTAATGTGTATTATTCCCATTGAGTAATTCATTATTGAATTCATTATTGAGGCAGAAGCTTACAGTTGTTAAACAAAGAGTGAATTAAATATATAATGTTAAGTGAAGACTGTTGGTTTTTCACCTAATCCTTTCCCTGTTTAGTTCATTGTACTTGAGTATAGGGTGACACTGGTATTGGATGATCTTAATTTATAGCCTTAGAACTTTAAACATCATCACATAAGCACTTTGAAAAGGAGTTTTATGCATCATACAAGCTGATTGAAGTTATGTGTAATTGATAAGTGAGTATACTAGGAGGAAATAAAGTACATGGGCTTTATGGAATCTTACAGATCTGGGTTTGAATCTTGACTCCACTTTCTGGGTTTGAATCTTGACTCCACTTTCTATAAGCAATATGATTTTGCACACATTGCTTCTGAGCCCAATTTTCTGTAAAAAGGAGGTAATATATATGATAGCAAACTTTTGTGAAGATGACAGTAAATTTTTTGATGAGTGAAAAAAATGTATGGAAAAATAAGAATCTTGTAGTATGATTCTGTTTTGTAAAAATTAAACAAAAATGGTATGTCTGTGGCATTGACTTTCTGAGATTTGTCTGGTTCAGTCCTCAGGCTTTCTTTTTTTTTTTTTTTTTTTTTTTGCTGAATGGGTTATACAAGATGAACAGAACTTGGAGATGGATGTTGGAAAGGAGAAGCTGCTGCAAGCGGGGTGGAAGGGGTTGGGAGGGGACATGGGTAGAGTAGTAGTTTCTTCCTTTTTCAGAATCTGCTGGAAATGTACATTAATGTAGCTCTCTAGGAGAGGAATAGATTTATTAATATTTATCTTAAAATATTTATCCTAGGTGCTACCATGTTGAGGGACAGCA
This sequence comes from Tragulus kanchil, assembly GCA_022376925.1. NCBI lineage: Eukaryota > Metazoa > Chordata > Mammalia > Artiodactyla > Tragulidae > Tragulus > Tragulus kanchil. Next base: position 111,317,295 of record JAIOJX010000029.1, on the reverse strand, counting down.
CAGAAATCCTTATATATTAATGAAAACGTTACGTTTTTTTTTTTATTGTAAAACTTTGATTGTAGACTGTAAATTAAATCTTACCTGGATACAACAATTCTTTCCTGAACAGAGTGCCATCAAATTGTACTTTGACAGAATGTTGTGAGCGTCTTTTAGAATTCAGAGCTTAATAATTCAGTTTAACAAACATGGGAAACAGTTAAGTGTTCGTGAAGTCAGACAAATGGTATAGTTGTCATTTCAAATGTCTGACTTTTCACTGTGTATGTAACATTATCCAGGTTCATGTTTTCAGTACTTTCCTTTTTTCAACCTACCAAAGGGATATCTTAACATTTTAATAAAATATATCTTCACTATGTTAAGAGTTAATCAATTATTGCAACTTTATTGCAGTGATTTGTTACTTAAGGAAGAGTCAAGAAGAAATCTTTCAAGTTTCTAAAATGTTCCTAGTCGGGCTTCCCCTGGTGGTCCAGTGGGTAAGGACACCACCTTGCAGTGCAAGAGGCGGCGGTTCGATCCCTGGCCTGGGAAGATCCCACATGCCGCGGAGCGGCTGAACTGATGTGTCCAATTACCGAGCCGGAGCTCTGGAGCGCATGCGCCCAGAGCCGGTGCTCTGCGACAACAGAGGCCGCTGCGATGGGAGGCCCACATGGGCCAAAGAACAAAGATGGATGAAAATAGACAAATGAAAGACCAACGGAAGTGGCCCGCCCGCTCCCTCCCTCCCCAACCCGACCCCCGCCCAAAATAAATAAATAAATAAATCTTTAAAATAAAATAAAATAAAATAAAATGTTCCTAGTCGAGCTAATTCTCAGATGTGAGTCCAGCAAGCCTCAGAGGGTTCAGGCCTGGATGTGAAAGCCATAATGACCATTTATCGAGAAATATTATTCTGTTTTAGTGATATTTTTTTCTGAGAACCCAGAATTCAGTTTATTTCATTTTATTGTTAACATTCTTATAAATCGTGGAGAAAAGCATATTAGTGATGTCTCTATTGTATAACTTGGAAAAAGGTCAAAACTGTTTTTCACTTTTGGGGCTATGATTTAAAATGAAATAAAATGACAGTAACAAAAATCTCTTTACTTTGAAAGCAGTATTTTCCAAAAGACTATTTTGTGCATTGTTTTAACAGTTTTTTGTTCTAGAAAGGAACCTTGATTCAAGTAGTCAAGATGCCTTTTCTTAGATCTGTGGTAAAGGCGTGATGAGGTAATATTGTAAACACTGCATCAAACTCTGAACTTTTTGTAAAAATTTTAAAATGTTGCTCTGGGTATTACTTGAGAATTTAGGAAATAGGGGTAAGTCATCTCTTTATATTAATTGACTGTAAAAAGGAAGTTATGAGTCATTTTCTTTTCTTAGCCATCTAATTGATAATGCTCCTGAGAAAATGTTATTTGAATAAGATTTATCTTAAAAGCTTTACAAATCAAGAGTATCACAAAAAGGAAAAAGAGGAGAATCACTAATACTTTGGCTTATGTTACTTTGGGGGGGGCCACTTCTATTGATCTTTCATTTATCTGTTTCCATCCATCTTTGCTCCTTGGCCTGTGTGGCCCTCCCATCGCAGTGGTGCCTCTCCTTGCAGAGCACTGGCTCTGGGTGCATGCGCTTCAGAGCTCCGGCTCTGTATTTGGACACATTGGTCCAGCCACTCCGCGGCACGTGGGATCTCCCCAGGCCAGGGATCAAACCGGCGCCCCTTGCACTGCAGAGTGGTGTCCTTACCCACGGGACCACCAGGAAGCCCTGGCTTATGTTATTTTAAGATTCATTTATTGATTTGCTCACTGGAAAGTCAGCATTCTCAAACTTGAGTATAACGACATTTTCACCTTTATTTATTTAATCACCTGCCTTAGATTTGTGCACGTTTTCCTTTCTGTGGGTGAACACTTGAACTTATGACTGAAAACATAAGCAAGCAACAAAATAAAGAAATTTAAGTTGTCAAAAGATACAAACTTCCAGTTACAAAATAAGTCAGTGCCAGAAATACAATGTACAGCTTGGTGACCACTGTTAGTAATACTGCATTGTATATTTGAAAGTTTCTAAAAGTTTCATCATAAGAAAAGAAAAATGTGTGACTATGATGATCATTTTTCAAGATATACATAATATTGAACTATTATATTTGTATGAAACTAATATAATGTTATGTCAATATTATCTCAGTTTGAAAAGAAATTGAAATTTTTGGCCTTATAGCTCTTTGCTTGCTTGAAGTGTTTAGACAATAATTCCTTTTGTTATTTTTCCCTCAGAAAATTTGAAGTTCTGGTCTTTAATTCCAAAACAAATAGAAATACTGTATTATAGTTACCCAGAAATTGCCACAAAAGCGGCAAACCATCTGTTTAGAGCACAGGGAATTGGTTACTCTTTTTATTTAGCTTGAAATTAGGGATTGATAAGTATACAGTTGTGGATTATACTTGATATCTTACTTAATATTTAATGATGGTAAGGCATAGGGTATCCTCTTAAGTGGAAGATTAAATTGCCCAGTGGATTTTATGTTTCTTCTAAACTTCCACTTAAGAACAAGACCTAATGTTATCAATATTAAAACTGTTGACATTAATCAACTCCTGCTTATTAGGAAGAAAGGAAAACTAACTAGAAATACATTGAAGGAATTTTAGAAATTACCTTAAAAAAATCAAGATACTTGAAAGGAAATACGCCTTTGAATGGCCTAAGCATAGTCTAGGATCCTCGGTGCTGATGTTAAATACTCCTTTGGAAAATTCAATGAGAGTTTCAACTCACAGTCTTTTTATATTCCAGTGTAGTCATTTATACAAATCAGAGGTATATTAATCAAGGTTCCCCAGAGAAATAGAACCAGGAGGATGGATGGATAGATGCATACATTCATGGAGAGACAGACAGACAAATTTACTATAAGGAATTGGCTCATGCAATTACAGAGGTGACCGTGCACATCCTAAGATCTGCAGTCTGCAAACTATCTTCAGTTGACTGAATGAAAGCCATCCGTCTTAAGGAAGACAATCTGCTTCATTTAGTCTTCCAACTCAAATATTAATCTCATCCAGTAACACCCTCAAAGACTTATCTAGAATAACATTTGACCAAATGTTTGGGCACCTTTTTGTTCTGTCAAGTTGATGCATAAAGTTAACTGTCAATGCCATATATCCGTATCTAGCTTTCGAGATTTTTGGAACAGGATTTTTTCAGGAACATGTTTCTAACTGAGCCATGTCAGCTGAGAAGCTTTGCATTAGATAATATGATATAATATTTTATACACTGATACATCAGCAGATAAAATGAAATGGTGCGGCTTCCCTGGTGGTCCAGTGGGTAAGGACACCGCCTTGCAGTGCAAGGGGTGCCGATTCAATCCCTGGCCTGGGAAGATCCCATGTGCCACAGGGCTGCTGGACCGATGTGTCCAACTACTGAGCCAGAGCTCTGGAGCGCATGCACCCAGAGCCACTGCTCTGCAAGGAGAGCGGCCACTGCGATGGGGAAACCTGCAAAAAAAACAGTTTAATATTGTATTTTTGATGGTAAGGCATAGGGTATCCTCTTAAGTGGAAGATTAAATTGCCCAGTGGATTTTATGTTTCTTCTAAACTTCCACTTAAGAACAAGACCTAATGTTATCAATATTAAAACTGTTGACATTAATCAACTCCTGCTTATTAGGAAGAAAGGAAAACTAACTAGAAATACATTGAAGGAATTTTAGAAATTACCTTAAAAAAATCAAGATACTTGAAAGGAAATACGCCTTTGAATGGCCTAAGCATAGTCTAGGATCCTCGGTGCTGATGTTAAATACTCCTTTGGAAAATTCAATGAGAGTTTCAACTCACAGTCTTTTTATATTCCAGTGTAGTCATTTATACAAACCAGAGGTATATTAATCAAGGTTCCCCAGAGAAATAGAACCAGGAGGATGGATGGATAGATGCATACATTCATGGAGAGACAGACAGACAAATTTACTATAAGGAATTGGCTCATGCAATTACAGAGGTGACCGTGCACATCCTAAGATCTGCAGTCTGCAAACTATCTTCAGTTGACTGAATGAAAGCCATCCGTCTTAAGGAAGACAATCTGCTTCATTTAGTCTTCCAACTCAAATATTAATCTCATCCAGTAACACCCTCAAAGACTTATCTAGAATAACATTTGACCAAATGTTTGGGCACCTTTTTGTTCTGTCAAGTTGATGCATAAAGTTAACTGTCAATGCCATATATCCGTATCTAGCTTTCGAGATTTTTGGAACAGGATTTTTTCAGGAACATGTTTCTAACTGAGCCATGTCAGCTGAGAAGCTTTGCATTAGATAATATGATATAATATTTTATACACTGATACATCAGCAGATAAAATGAAATGGTGCGGCTTCCCTGGTGGTCCAGTGGGTAAGGACACCGCCTTGCAGTGCAAGGGGTGCCGATTCAATCCCTGGCCTGGGAAGATCCCATGTGCCACAGGGCTGCTGGACCGATGTGTCCAACTACTGAGCCAGAGCTCTGGAGCGCATGCACCCAGAGCCACTGCTCTGCAAGGAGAGCGGCCACTGCGATGGGAGGCCCACACAGGCCAAAAGAACAAAGATGGAAATGAATGAAAGACCAATAGAAGTGGCATAAATAAATAAAATAAAATGGTTACTGGTACACCCCAGTGCTGGCTTTCTTCCTCCAAACCCAGGCGGGGAGATAGGACAGAACTTGGAATGACTGTGAGTGAGTTCATGCTTAGTGGTTTGCCCTCGTTGATTAATTAAAACATTAGGTAATCATTTTTGCTTTCCCAGAAACCCTATATGGGTTGAAGAAAATAAATATGTAAAGAGACATTCAGAGTAATAAAGGACCTTGATAGGAAGACAAATACATGAGAAATGAGAAAACTGGAAAAGACAGAGAAATCTTATAAAAGCCAGTGTACCTTGGGAGAGTAGGATTGCCAAGACCATACATGATTTTTGTGAGCCCCTTCCCCATGAAAGATACTTAGAATTCTATTTTATAATTTAGTATAGAGATGAGTATGCTAAATAAAAATGTTTTCATGAACCTCTAAAATTATTTTGGACCCTCAGCGCTGTGCCTACTGCAGAAGTCTGTCTTGGTTATAATAAAGTATTGATGCCTAAAAATCAAGGCTCTCAATTCTACCTGCTAGGTTGAAGTCCATGTTCAGCAGTAACTTGCATTAGCAACTTCCCTAAACCTGAGATTTAGAGAATAGGATTTTACTTCAAAATTCTCATTGTAAAAATAAAATTAAATTGTGCATGTGAAGTTGCTTAGCACAGTGTCTTGCACATAATAAATGCTCAATAAATGTTAGCTGTTATTGAATAATCTCAGAAATGCACTTCTCAGAAAATGGTATTTAAAGGTGCAAGAAACAGTGTTGTCAACTGTTTTGGTGAATACCAAAAAGTTAGTAGGGAGAATTTGTGAATGAGACTGTGTGTAGGGTACCTCCAGTTGGGCTGTATACTGTCAGACTACCTTGAGAGCAAAACGGTTACTTGTAGCTCATTTCCCTTCTCAGAGTAGTTTTGGCAAATGCGAGTTCTTCTGAGCACAAGTGCACTTCTCTGCAAGTAGCAGGCCTTCTCCTTTGGCTTCCCAGCACTGGATGCCGTAGAGAAAATAAAAAGAGAGCCTGGCACCTGCTTGGAAGAGCATTTGACCTTCAACCCCGCACTTACCAGCGCCTCTGTTCTTAAAAGGTTTAATGACCAGATGTGCTGCTGTTTGCAGGCTGGAATTTGCTACAGATTTGAACTGACAAACATGACTCATTTACAAGTTTCTTAATTCTAAATTCAAGGGAGAACTGATGGTTATTTTTCCTCTTTGAAGTTGAAGGCATTTGAAATTAAAGTAACTAGAAGTGAACAGTTTTGTAGGTTTTTTGTTTCTTTTTTTCAGCTTCATGCCACAGAGCTCTTTTTATTTATTTATTTATTTTCATCCCTCTTTGTTCTTTGGCCTGTGTGGGCCTCCCATTATAGTGGCCTCTCTCCTTGCAGAGCACCACCGGCTCTGGAGCGAGGCGCTCCAGAGCACTGGCTCATTATTGGACACACCTGTCCAGCCGCTCCACAGCAACTGAGATCTAACCTGGCTTGGGATCGGATCGGTGCCCCTTGCACTGCAAGACAGGACTCTTTACCCACTGGACCGCCAGGGAAGCCATGAATAGGTTTTTTTTTTTTTAGTTGCTATTTAGTTACTGTTGTAACCTCAGCTAAATATTAAGTATGCTAAGTGTGTGTGTACTTATTTTGTTACTCTTAAATATTAAGAGTGCAGCACAGGGCTTCCCTGGTGGTCCAGTGGGTAAAGAGTCTGCCTTGCAGCACAAGGGGCACCAATTCAATCCCTGGCCCAGGAAGATCCCACATGCCACGGAAAGGCTGGACCAGTGTCCAGCTGGCTCTAATTATGAGCCAGCGCTCTGGAGCGCATGCACCCACACGTGCCAAAGAATAAAGATGGATGAAAATAAATACATAAAAAACCAATAAAAGAGGCCAAAATTAAAAAAAAAAAAAAAAGAGTGCAGCACAAACTCTTCAGTAAAAATCTACAGTTTACTTTGTTGGAAACTATAAATTGTGCTAGATGAATAATTTGCTCGTGCATAGTAGACTAAATCAAAGTTTAAATAATATTTCAAATTACTAACTTTAAGGCTGTTGTATATATTAAATTACCATGGCTGAGTATTGAGGGGAAAATTGAAAGTATTTTAGGACAGTTAAAATTATTTAATAACGCTTAAACAAAAAACCTGAAATATTTAGCAGTATCAACCTTTGCCTTTTATCTCATACTCAAATTTTATGCTCAAAATAGCAGTGAGTTTTTTTAAAAAATAGTGTCTGATTACAGTGTTTTAGAAAATCTGTCTTTTTGGAGGAAAATTATCTGCTTGGGCACAAGAGAAACTATTCTTATGGTAGGTTAGTTTTTCTTCTTCTGGGCATTAATGTTACCATCTTGTACCTCTTCTACTTACCAAGTTATTTGGACTATGTTCCATCACATCTTTGAATTTGTGCCTTTCGGGAGGTAAAGCACTCTTAAAACACATAATATGTGCTTTACACTCTTTGTATTTCATAAGGTGATCAAGATTTAAGTCACAAATGCCGATAGTGAAACAAAATGTTCACCAATTTTCAAAAATTTACCTCCCCATGGAGTAGTAGTAACAGGTTTTATTTCTATAAGCAGCTCTTAGTGACCATTGTTTTTAACTAGGTGCTTGTCTCCCAACTTGATAGGAAGTATCAAGTTGCAAGATACAAGTATCAAGATGCAGAATATTGGAAATTTCTTGTTATAATATGGTAGAAATTGCTTTAAGTTGAGACAAGTATTTTCATAGTGATTTAGAATGTTAAATAGTGGCAGACAACGGCCTTCGTGACATTTGAACCTACTTTTGACGTTTATTTTATTCCTTGGCAGGGCACTGTGTTTATGTGTATCCTCTATATAACAAGAGTACTGATAAAAGCTGTCACTTCTTGAGCAGACACTTGAGTGTCACACATTCACTCCTCTGATTTGTTCCTCACCCTGTGAGGTAGGCCTTGGTAACTCCAGTTTATAAATCCTGAAACTGAGTCTCAGCCCCTTGGGTCCACAGTCCTCTGCTGAAGTATTATAATTACATCAGCCATTTACTTACTGAAATTAACTAAGTAGTAAATGAAATTTGGTGTTATTTATTACCATGAACAAGATGCAACCCTTTTAGCATCAAACTGGAATTATGGATAGTTAGAAATTAATATACTTTACAAATCGAAATTAAAAAGCTACAAAACAGAAACAGTCTCAGAGACAACAGACTTACTAACTTTAAGGCTGTTGTATATATTAAATTACCATGGCTGAGTATTGAGGGGAAAATTGAAAGTATTTTAGGACAGTTAAAATTATTTAATAACGCTTAAACAAAAAACCTGAAATATTTAGCAGTATCAACCTTTGCCTTTTATCTCATACTCAAATTTTATGCTCAAAATAGCAGTGAGTTTTTTTAAAAAATAGTGTCTGATTACAGTGTTTTAGAAAATCTGTCTTTTTGGAGGAAAATTATCTGCTTGGGCACAAGAGAAACTATTCTTATGGTAGGTTAGTTTTTCTTCTTCTGGGCATTAATGTTACCATCTTGTACCTCTTCTACTTACCAAGTTATTTGGACTATGTTCCATCACATCTTTGAATTTGTGCCTTTCGGGAGGTAAAGCACTCTTAAAACACATAATATGTGCTTTACACTCTTTGTATTTCATAAGGTGATCAAGATTTAAGTCACAAATGCCGATAGTGAAACAAAATGTTCACCAATTTTCAAAAATTTACCTCCCCATGGAGTAGTAGTAACAGGTTTTATTTCTATAAGCAGCTCTTAGTGACCATTGTTTTTAACTAGGTGCTTGTCTCCCAACTTGATAGGAAGTATCAAGTTGCAAGATACAAGTATCAAGATGCAGAATATTGGAAATTTCTTGTTATAATATGGTAGAAATTGCTTTAAGTTGAGACAAGTATTTTCATAGTGATTTAGAATGTTAAATAGTGGCAGACAACGGCCTTCGTGACATTTGAACCTACTTTTGACGTTTATTTTATTCCTTGGCAGGGCACTGTGTTTATGTGTATCCTCTATATAACAAGAGTACTGATAAAAGCTGTCACTTCTTGAGCAGACACTTGAGTGTCACACATTCACTCCTCTGATTTGTTCCTCACCCTGTGAGGTAGGCCTTGGTAACTCCAGTTTATAAATCCTGAAACTGAGTCTCAGCCCCTTGGGTCCACAGTCCTCTGCTGAAGTATTATAATTACATCAGCCATTTACTTACTGAAATTAACTAAGTAGTAAATGAAATTTGGTGTTATTTATTACCATGAACAAGATGCAACCCTTTTAGCATCAAACTGGAATTATGGATAGTTAGAAATTAATATACTTTAAAACTAACAATACCATTTATATGTGGAATCGAAAATATGACACAAAAGAACCTGTCTACAAAACAGAAACAGTCTCAGAGACAACAGACCTCTGCTTGCCAAGGCGGAGGGTGGAAGAGGGATGGACTGTGAATTGGGGGTTGATAGATGCAGACTGTTTACATTTAGAGTGGGTAAACCGCGAACTCACAATGTATAATACAGGGAGCTGTTCTCAGCATGCTGTAATAGACCATCATGGAAAAAACTGTTTTAAAAAGAATGTATGTATGTATATGACTGAGTCACTTTGTTGTACAGAGATCGGCATAGTGTTGTAAATCAACTATACCTTGATATAATTTTTTAATTAAAAGTAAAATGTTAGGAAATTTAATTTTAATCAAAATCTTTGTTAATTCTATTAGCTGCTTTCTTGTTGAATTGTTAAGGAGTTCCTCCTTGTGTTGGGTAGTCCTGTTCAGTTAGTAGATTCTTGTTATTTTAATCTTTATTTTAAATTTTTATTTATGACTTTTACCTCAGCAATCAGCAAACTGGTCTAGGAGACAGATCTGCCCTGCTGGCTGTTTTAGTAAATAAAGTTTCATTGCAGCACACTCACACTTGTTGGATGGCCTACAGTGCAAAATATATTCACTATCTAGCCCTATAGAGAAATCAGCTAACTCCTGCTCTCATTCAACAAAAAGATTGGAAGCAATTGACTGTAATATCTAATCCTAAAGTCACATGGAACTTTTAAAAAAATTTCTGTGTAATTTTATTCGTTAGGAAAAAAGGTTGGGGAAGAAGTTTAAAACAAAGTTTAAAAGTGATCTGGTTAAAATAACGTTTCTTCAAGTATCAGTACATTCCACTTATTTGAGAATTTGTTCAACAGTATACCTAAGACCCTAATGACTCAGATGGTGAAGATCTGCCTGCAGTGCAGGAGACCAGGGTTCAATCCCTGGTTGAGAAGATCCCCTGGAGAAGGGAATGGTAACCCACTCCAGTATTCTTACCTGGAGAATTCCATGAACAGTGGAGCCTGGCAAGTTACAATCCGTGGGGTCACAAAGAGTCAGACACGACAGAACTAGCACTTTCATACATAAGACCTGTAGCTATATATAATGATTGATCAAAATGATTGTGTATGTTTTGAAGTCCTTTCTTTCATCCCTAGATAAATATATATATTTTTTTCTATCCCATTTAAAGGATAACAAAGAGGATACAAGAAGATTCTGTTTTAATTTACAGAGAAATAAAATTTGGTCATAATGTGAGTTTTTGTTTACCTTCCTTGCCCAGGAGGAGCCAGTGCTTATTATGTTCCCAATTAGAAGGTTATCTGATCCCTCTAAAAGTAATGTCTGTCCATTCCCTCCGCTGAAGCGAGCAAGTGTGGGTCCCCTTGATGCACTCAAGTTTCACAAGCCTTGGGATCTTGAGTCTTCTCTTTACTGTAGGTTTCATAATTGATACTGAGAACCTTTTCCCATATCACACATATGAATATAATGAAGGTGTTAGAGTAGAGAGAGCAGAAGAGTACCCTGAGACTAATTACACAGCATTAAGTTTTTTGCTCTGGTAACTGCTTCCAAAAGAGACTTTGGAAAATAGTATGTGAAAGTTTTTCCTTTTGTTTTTCATTCTTCTGTTTGCTGACTACACTAAACAACAGAAATCAAGTATTAATTTGTTTTTGTTACTTGGCAAGAAGTACCATCATCATATGGCATTTTCTTGTACACTAGGTGGCATTTCATTAGTACGTTTAATCTTACAGTAAGTTTTAACCTAACCATTTATATTCCTGGTTGATGTTTTAAGTAGTAAGATGAGCTAAGTTGAAAATATTTTACATGTATCTGAATAAAGTTAGGAAAGTGGGAATAAGTGTTCTTACAGGTTGCACATGTAGATGAAACCTACCAGTATCCCCAAAATCTAAGTTAGTCTAAAGCTAGCAAGTTTTAATTAATAAAAATACTCCAGAATGCCAGTATTCTCAGAGAAAACACTCTAGGGAGATGCAAGCTTTGCCTGGAGGAAAGATAGTGTACTATTCAAAACCCAAAATATATGCACCATAGAAGAGTAGAGAAATGGAATCCCTAAAGGATAACACAGATCATCAGCATTACTTCTTGGTAGTAACTGAGACATTCTGTCTTACTTTTGTTTATTCTGTTAGCAGCAGAGATATTTCTAAAAGGTTTTCACAACGAGGTCATACTGTACAGCACGGGGAATTGTATCCAGTATATTGTGACAAACCATAACAGAAATGAATATGAAAAAGAATACATATATTTATAACTGAGTGACTTTTCTGTGCAGAAAAAACTAACATTATAAATTAACTATACTTCAATAATTTTTTTAAAAAAAATTAAAGATTTCTAAAATTCAAGTATTCATATTTAGCTTCTGTTCAACTCATATATATAATAGTTTTGCAAGCATCCGGCCTTATTCTAGATAGAGGGTATGTGAGTGGTAGTAGGAACCACCCCAGTGTATTGGAAAGACTAGGAATACTGTCTGGGTTTTCTGGTTTTGTTTTTGCTTTGGGAAGAGTATTCAAGCTTTGATTGCTTTCTTACCATACAGCAGGGTAGTAGTTTCTTCTTTGTAGAATTTTGTAGTGATTAATGTTTATAAAGTGCCAGCCATAATGCCTGGTGTGTAAATGCATTTATTTGTCACCACTGTATCACCACAATTATTTATTTAAAGGTGTTCTACGAGTGGTTAAGCTTCGTCCACTTAGTGCTTCCTGTACCTGACTAGCATTTCCCCCACGTCATAACAGTGGACAGGATATGGGTCAATGGGTGTGTGTGTGTGTCTGTACTAATGATAGAGCTGTGACATTGTTAAAATTACGAAAATGAAAATAAACTTTTGGGGGCTGTTTTGATGCAGACAGCTTTACTGAACCGCCTGGAGCGAATTTTCGAAGCTTGTTTTCCTTCCATATTTGTTCCTGAGACTGAAGAAGAAGTTACTTCCCTGAAGCACTTGCTGGAAACAAGCACCTTGCCAATAAAAACAAGAGAGGCCTTAGCTGAAAGTGGGTAAGTGGTAAACACTTTCAAGGTCTCTTTGTATGTTCATTAGTTTCAACTCTTCTCATTTATAAGGTTATCAAGGGTTATCATTAACTGTTAAGGTTCTAAAACACTACTGTGTTTAAGTTTAAAAAATCATACCTGGCTAAAAGACATAATTGAAGAGCTTCTCTACCTCTCCACTTTTGAGCTTTTTAAAAAAAATTCCTAAATCAATATTCTAATCAGACAAAATTTTATATATGATTTTTTGATTCCTAGTATGATGGATGAGAATTTAGATCTTACATCTGCTGGTCTTCTCCCTTCGTCTTCCCAAAACACTTAGAGCTTTTGGTTAAATTATTATTTGGTATTTTCATTGTTATGATTGTATAAATAGTGTTCATAGCTAAGTCACTGTTTCTTTTATTGTACACGTATTTCCTGGATTTAATGATTTCCTCTCTTCTTTTTTTTTTTAATTCACTGAATCTTTACCTACCCTCCAACAGTCTGTTAATACCATTTTACTTGTGATAAAACCTGTCAAGCTGGCCAGTCCGGTTTTACCTGGAGTGCTCCATCTTCCAGTTTCTTCAGTCTGGAGTGGATCAGTCTAGGCCTCCTAAACACATGCTGTCTTGGGACTTGCCTTCACTTAAACCCCCATGTTGGTGGAGCAGGGCCTCTAGCAGCCTCCTGAAGGTTGTGAGGGAGGTATCCAGGAGGTAAAATTTTACTTTACCTCATGTCAGATTCATAATTTAGTCTCTTGTTGCTGGTTTTCTGATGTTTGACAGTGAAGTATCTTGGTATGAGTCTTTTCTTATTCAGTAGGACCTTACAGTCTGGAATCTTCTTGTTCTTCAACACTGAGCAATTAATTCTCTTTATTATGCCAGTTACCTTCCCTCCATTGCCACTGTTTTCTTTCTGGAACTGCTATTATTAGCTATTAGAGGGTCTAGACTGACTTTCTAATTTTAATTTCAAAATTATTCTTATTCCTGGATGCTTCTCTTACATTTCATTGCTCCCCACCTCTGAAGAAAGTATTTCTTTATTTCATTGAAGATGAATATGATTTTTGCTTCTTGACTTTTTGTTTTAGGGTGATTTCTGAGAATAAAAGGAGATAAAAAGTTTGATGTTTTGCCATCATTAAACCAGTTAGCTATTGTTGTTTTTAAAATATGCAAGCTGCAGAGGCAGTTCATACTCTTAGACCCAAGAGATTCATTCTAAGGAAATAATGCAGCTTTGCAATACACCTTAGGAAGATAATCTTGCCTTACTAGCAATTGGAGCCAAACAGAAAAACAACTTAATTAAAACTGTAGGATTGTGGCTAAATAAATGATGATGCATCTGTCTAATAGAACATTCTACAACCATTAAAAAAGGTACATATGTAGGTAAGGTAATGCTTGAAGTCTGAAAAAAGAATACAGAATTTTACATATGCTGAAATTGCAACTGTGTGTTTGAAGGTGCAGATACAAGGAGAAAACATTAAATAGCTCTAGTAAGGTGGGGGAGTGCTGCGTAAGTTCTGTCCCTCTTTTAAATGTTTTGGTTTCACAATTAAATAAGAATAACATACAGGCTGATTGTTTCAGGTGAGTTTAACTTACTTTCCTAATGACTAAATGTTGGCTCTTGATTTCATCCAGATAGTAGTTATATGTACTCATGTTACACGCAAGATTAATTGGAATGTATAATGTAGTACTTCACAGTCACGTTAAAAGTAGAATTCATGGTGAAAGCTATGGAATAACCTGTTGTTGGTGGCTTCACTGTGACCTTTGCAGGGAACTGCTGGATGTGTGGACTGAACTACAGGACATCCATGACGCACATGGCCTGAGATATCAGTGGGGCGGCTCCCATAGCAACAAGAAGCTTTTATGCTCCTTGGGAATAGACACCCGAAACATTGTGAGTTTATTAACACCTTGGAAAGTCCTGCGATCAACGTACAGATGTTTCTAAAGTCTGTCACACTTCTGTTCAAATTGTGGTATAGACTAGTTCCTCAGAAAAATAAATATTAGCTTGTTTAAGTGTTCATATATTTTGGAATATGCCAACTTTTAAGCGTAAATCTACCTAGATTTTTCACTTGTTTTAGTGTTTTTCCTAAACTATAAAATGAAGGAATTGGGCCAGGAGATCAAAACTATAAGCCCATTAGGGCGATTTAACAATTTCTTCAATTTATCAGTCACAATGTATGTAATAAAGCATTAGAAGCATATTTTGGAAAGTGTTTCATTGTATGACAGATAATTCTCTAAATATATATTCTTTCTTTCTAACATATATATATATAGCTCTTCACGGGCAATAAGAAGCAACCTGTTATAGTGCCCATGTATGCAGCAGGATTGGTAAGTACAATAGTGTCTTTACATGTATTTATTGTTGCTGCGTTTATTCTGTAAAATAATCTTCTATAATATGGCATGGAAAGTGTATTTTAAGGAGCATTTAGTGTGAGACCATTAAGAGAATAAATACAGTGTCCTTTTTTGATCTCGTAAATCATTTCAAGTCTTGATCTGAGGACATTTTTCTATATTCTATAGAGTATAGATACTTTTGTTTCAGACGGAATTTTTTTTTGTCTTAGTACGATTATGTGCTTATAACTTTTGTGACATTCACTTTTGGAAATTGCTCTGTCTCTTAATTGGGCTTTTAAAAGGAAGAAGCTTAAGTATTTGAAGCCTTAGATTGTTTTAATGCATTTGTGATTGTTTTTTAAATAATGCAGTGCCGAAGCCATGCTTGAACATACCAAATTACAGCAAATGAAAATGAGCTGGGACCCATAAATTGTTCCTTAGTTTTTCCATTAATGTTTCAAACATGTTGAATTTTGTTTTTTCAGGTATGCCAGGTAGTCCAGGAAAATGGAGGCACTTTCATTGTGTACATTATCAACACTCAAAGTCACATTTTTTAAGTTTGATGCGTTTATGGTTTTTGGCATGTCTTTGAGTTATTGGTGCATAAAAATATCATGTCTATTGAACTAAAAATATTTTTAACTCTTTCACCAATAACATGAAAATAAGGAAAAACTGCTATGTTTAAGAAAGAGAAAAAATGACTAAGGAACCCTTGGTATGGGATTTAAATTTTAAAAGCTTTTTATGTGCTTGTGAAAGTGAATTAGCTATGGAACTTGACCTTTTTTTTTTTAATCTGCAAATTTTTCTATGAATAAGCTTTAATTATTGTTCCTGAATTGAAATTTAGCTTTGTTTTGATTTTGTAGTTTTGTTTTGTGGGATTAGACAAAAGCTTCTTTGCTTGAGTTTTTTTGTAAATCAGTTTCTGCTCCTTTATGAATGGTTACCTTGTATTTTCAAAACACCTCAATCATCCCTACTCTCTTTTATGTTGTAGATAAATATAATCCAGAATACTTCTTCAGCTTTTTGGTTATTTGGATCTCTTTTCTCAAGGAGTAACATTCTGCAGATTGGTGATTCTGGTGGTGGTGTCACATTCTGAATAGGAAGTAGGAATTAAATATGTGGGAACTTTGATTCATCATGTTGGGGACAGTAGCCTACTTAATGTGCGTTAGGCTTAGCACATTAGCCAGTTCTTTTTTATGAGGAGTTATAAATTCATATCTATGCTTTTTTATTCCCCTCTCTTAATTACGGCCTTTTATTAGTAATGTAATTTTACCGTTTTTGTAAGCTTTTAAGTGCCAGAGTTGATTTAAAGAATGCATCGTCTCCTCCTCCCTCTTTTTGGTACTTTACACTTAGAAGCATTTTTTTTCATATCTGGTTTCAAAATTTAGTGATACTTCAATTTTTCCCATGATGCTTTACATACATGAGTTGTTCTGTATCTCTTGAGTTCATCTGGAGGTCTAGTACCTGAAGTGGTCATTTAAGTCAGTGGTTCTGAGACTTTAGTGTGCATTGGAATTGCTTGGAAGACTTGCTCAAAACACACAATGCTGGGCACCACCTCCATAGTTTCTTATTTGGTAGATCTAGGGTAGGATAAGTTCCCACATGATAGAGGAGCTACTGATGGGGACCACTTTGAGAATCACTGGCTTCAGGAAGAATTCACATTAAAGAAGTTGGCTAAGACTAGTAATTCTTTACCAGATGCATGGTGTCTTTGTAGAAGGGCACACTCCTGTATAATGTATATGATGTTGAATAAGGCCATGAATTTATTTTCATTTTTCATGTATATTTTTGTTAAGAAGTATTGCTAAATCTATAAGTTATTTATTCTAGCTTATGCTCAATTTTATGAAAGTAGGGGGATTTTCCTGAAAGCTTGTCTTGAGAAATATACAGAGTCTAACTATAAGATTACTTGACTTAGCACTTTGATTTATTTTTTCCCCCAGTAAAAGGAGACTTTTATTTGGTTGATAACTACTCAAGAACTTATCAAGTATTATTTAAAATTTTTTAAAAGCTTGGGCCTTTTTTCATGCCAGTAACCTGGCATGAAAATTGCCCATTATTTTTAGTGTCTGGTAGAACACAGATGCAGAATGCTGATTTTTTTTCTTCTTTGTTCTACACTTATCTTTTTTTTTTTTTTTTCTTTGCCTCTTAAGTCATCATTTATTTTTCATCCATATTTGTTCTTTGGCCTGTGTGGGCCTCCCATCTCAGTGGCCTCTCTCGCAGAGTACGACTCTGGGCACACGCGCTCCAGAGCACTGGCTTGTAATTGGACACACCGGCCCAGCCATTCCTCGGCACATGGGATCTTCCCGGGCCAGGGATCGAACTGGTGCCCCTTGCACTGCAAGGCAGACTCTTTACCCACGGAACCACCAGGGAAGCCCTACACTCATCTTGAATGTCTTCCTCTCTTACTCAAAAAATGTGTTACATTCATAACATGCCTATTGGAACATTTAAGATGTTTCAACTCTGAGATGACAGTGCCTCTGCCTTGCCAGTCCAAAGAACTGAGAACTTATGTTCCCATCTTGTAGTGGGGCAATGATTGGACACTATGTTCGCGTTGCAGCATGTAGACATCATCTCGCTATATGGTATTTTAGAATCAGCCCCCACCTCTTCAGGCACCGCTATGGTGTAATGTGATGACAAGTGCCCATTCCTACAGTTTCAGGGCCGTCAGAATAGTACTGGATTCTCAGGGCCTGGATGTGATACACTGTTGTGCTCACCTCTTCCCCTCCCCACCCCACCTCCACCCCCGTGCGTGTGCTCTTGTGTGACAGTGATAAGCAGGCACTCTGAAACAAATCCAGCTTAAACTACAAGGTCTTGTTTCCAAAAGTTTGGATTCCGAAGGTATTATTATGAAACATTTCTCATTATAGTGCTGTGAGCTTTTCACTAAACAAAATTTAAGACTGATTCCTTTTTGTCTTCTTTGAAGACACTTTGAAGTACTTTGAAGATGACCTGTTTTCTTTCTGCTTTCTGCTAGATTAACTTTTCTTGTAATGTTTATGAACTGAGCTTTAATGGCTATTAATGGCTAATATGCCTTTTTTAGGGTATGTTAGAGCCCACCAAGGAACCACTGAAACCACTATCTGCTGCAGAAAAAAATTTCTTCCATCGGTCAGACAACCACTATGTCACCAGAAATGAACACATGTACATCTGACCAATTCCAGGTAAAAATATCTGGATGTACATGGATATGTTTGTGCATGTATGTACACATATGTCCACACACGTTGTTGTTTCCCTTAATATATAGTTTTTCACTTGTTAAATATTTTTTAAATTTTGTTTAATGATGTGATTTCAGTTACTTATTAATATCCCTTGAAATACAATGAGCAAATTCTCTTTAATTTAAAAAAATAGAAAAGACTGTTTGAGAACTGGCTGGTTATGGGTAAGTCCTTTGAACCTATCCAGGCCTTAGTCTTATTACCTATAAAATGAGGACTTTGCAGCAAGCGAAAATCTTACAGCTGGAACATTTTTTGTTATATTCATAACATGCCTATTGGAACATTTAAGATGTTTCAACTCTGAGATGACAGTGCCTCTGCCTTGCCAGTCCAAAGAACTGAGAACTTATGTTCCCATCTTGTAGTGGGGCAATGATTGGACACTATGTTCGCGTTGCAGCATGTAGACATCATCTCGCTATATGGTATTTTAGAATCAGCCCCCACCTCTTCAGGCACCGCTATGGTGTAATGTGATGACAAGTGCCCATTCCTACAGTTTCAGGGCCGTCAGAATAGTACTGGATTCTCAGGGCCTGGATGTGATACACTGTTGTGCTCACCTCTGCCCTCCCACCCCACCTCCACCCCCGTGCGTGTGCTCTTGTGTGACAGTGATAAGCAGGCACTCTGAAACAAATCCAGCTTAAACTACAAGGTCTTGTTTCCAAAAGTTTGGATTCCGAAGGTATTATTATGAAACATTTCTCATTATAGTGCTGTGAGCTTTTCACTAAACAAAATTTAAGACTGATTCCTTTTTGTCTTCTTTGAAGACACTTTGAAGTACTTTGAAGATGACCTGTTTTCTTTCTGCTTTCTGCTAGATTAACTTTTCTTGTAATGTTTATGAACTGAGCTTTAATGGCTATTAATGGCTAATATGCCTTTTTTAGGGTATGTTAGAGCCCACCAAGGAACCACTGAAACCACTATCTGCTGCAGAAAAAATTGCTTCCATCGGTCAGACAACCACTATGTCACCAGAAATGAACACATGTACATCTGACCAATTCCAGGTAAAAATATCTGGATGTACATGGATATGTTTGTGCATGTATGTACACATATGTCCACACACGTTGTTGTTTCCCTTAATATATAGTTTTTCACTTGTTAAATATTTTTTAAATTTTGTTTAATGATGTGATTTCAGTTACTTATTAATATCCCTTGAAATACAATGAGCAAATTCTCTTTAATTTAAAAAAATAGAAAAGACTGTTTGAGAACTGGCTGGTTATGGGTAAGTCCTTTGAACCTATCCAGGCCTTAGTCTTATTACCTATAAAATGAGGACTTTGCAGCAAGCGAAAAATCCCTTACAGCTGGAACATTGTGTGGTCATTATTACTGACGCATAAGTCTGGTAAGTGCTGGATTTTCAAAAAAAGAAAACATTGCATTTATGGCAGCTCTTTAAGTCTGCCATTGTGTGTTTTTCCTGAAGCTTGCAATATTTTTATAAAGTAATCAAATTTAGGTCTATTTATTACATCAAAAACTATTATTTTAAGAGTGTGAATAAAGGAGTTAAATTGAAAACGATGCAACCCTTAACAAAACATTGAATGGATTAAGAGAAAAAGAAGGCTTTCTTACCTTTCTTATCCTTTTCATCTTTGGCACATTTAAGCACAAATTGTATTTATGTCAAATATGTTTAATATTAAAGCCTTCCATCTCACTTTTTACCTGGGAGAACATAGCCACTTTGGTTTGCTTATGTTTTTTTTTTTTAATTTTTGTCTTTTTTATTGTTTATTTATTTATTTATTTTCACCCATCTTTATTTTTTGGCCTGCATGGGCCTCCCATTGCAGTGGCCTGTCTCATTACAGAGCACCGGCTCTGGGCGCATGCGCTCCAGAGCACTGGCTTGTAATTGAACACACCAGTCCAACCACTTTGTGGCACGTAGGATCTTCCCTGGCCAGGGATCAAACTGGTGCCCCTTGCATTGCAAGGCGGACCCTTTACCCACTGGACCATGAGGGAAGCCCTTGCTTACTTTTTTGACATTGGATTAGAAGCTGACTCAGTGCAGGTTAAAATTGTTTTTTTAAATATTAGTATTCTTAACAGTACCATTTCTAAAATACATTCTTACTGTGTTTGTCATTTCTTAACCTTAAATATCATCATCAATTATGTGTGTCTTACACAAAAATGTATGTATGGAGTGCCTTTCCCAAAATGTGTTCCATTGAACACTAATCTCCAGAAATGATCCACTTAAAGAATGGTTCCATAGTGAAGTAAGTTTGGGAAATATTTCATATCAGACCCTGAACAACCCCTGGAGGTTCGCAATACACACGAGAAGGACTCTGAAGAATTCTGTAGTGAATAACTATTTAATTTTATTTCATTTCTCACATTTACTTGGCCACAAAACCCTTTTCTGTAGGGATCAGGGAAGAAGAGTTTTAGCACCTATGAAACTAGTGTTTTGAAGAATATACTTTGGAAAATGATTTTGTAAAGCAGGGTGCTGCCTTTTCAGGTGTGTCTCAGGAAACATCTGACATTACTGCTGTGTACCACTGTGGTTTATACTTAGGCTTAACTTCAGCATCCCTCTGAAACCAGCTTATTGCTGGCACTAAATTTGTGGGCAAGGAGACCTAATGGATAAGATGCCGGGCCTTATTGATGGTTGGGCAACAGGCAAGGTGCCCTGGGCAGAATGTCTCAGGAGGTTGTCCTTAGCATGCTTCCTCTCATTGGCCTTATATTGCCCTCTGGCTACCAGCTGTTCTCCCAGGTCTGCCATGTCTGTGCAAGTTCTGAATTACTTCTCCCTCCGTGCATTCTCACTTCTGCCTCAGTCAGCATTCTCACTCCTATAGTGCTAGGTACTACGAAAGTGATTTGAGTAAGTGCCTGGTACGTTTTCTGGAAATGAAAGAGGTTCTTACTTGAGCCACTTATTGCTACTTTTACTTGCCTCCTTCTCCACTTCTCCGTTCAGCCACTTCCCTGTGTTATCAGTTAGTTGTCACCTGTCATTTTTGCCTACTCATGCCTCATACTTCCCATTTCTTACATAATTTACATAACCTAGTAAAAAAACATGTGTATTAATTTAATGCAAGATTTTTAGTAGAAATCAATGTACAAACTCTATAAAAGCAAAAAAATTATAAAAAAAGAAATCAGTGTTTGTTAAAAACTCTTTTTAATCAAATACTTTTATCCTATTTCATATACATATTTCTCTTTGTTAAAAATACACATAAATATTGAATTAACAAGGTTATTATGTACTTTTTATGGTAGTTTGTGATCCTCCTTAGCTTAATTTTTTTGGCTTTTGGAAAAGCAATGAAACCAGTATTTCCCAATGGCAGTTCGCACTTATTTCCGAATTGACTTGAGCCTGTGTAGGTCTGCATTCTAGCATTCAAACTAAAGATTTCAGCATGCATATCAGAATGCATATCACAATTTTGTGCTGAGATGCCTGGCTCCCATCACTAAGTTGCAT
Source organism: Tragulus kanchil (assembly GCA_022376925.1). NCBI lineage: Eukaryota > Metazoa > Chordata > Mammalia > Artiodactyla > Tragulidae > Tragulus > Tragulus kanchil. Next base: position 111,295,995 of record JAIOJX010000029.1, on the reverse strand, counting down.
GATTTTTGCTTGCCTCCATACTTCTGAGTCAGGTTTAAACACTTAACGAACATCTGAAATGCATTGTGTAGATTCTCCATGTAGAGTGCTATTTCTCACCACTCTTCTTTGGCATGCAATATGTATATTATTTTTCACATAGCATCTTGTCCATGCAGTCTTTCTCCTACTGATAATTTTCAGATGAAACAGCCATAGCCATTAGTGCTAGAAGCTAGCAAATGTGTTAGCAAAGATCCATTCAATAGCTGAATTTTTTCCCCGAAAAAATGTGTGGCAAACCTTCCTTTTATGTTTTGGCATTCTTGAACAGTGACTTTCAAACTTAGCATAGTTTTATAATTCTCACTATGACTGCAGGCTTTTGATCTGTCTTCTCTATTTCCATTTGGTACCCACTAAATTTTTATCTTTTCCAAATCAGTTTGTACTCATCAGTCTTGTCACCATACAATCTCTTGTTTAGGAATTCAGTATTTTACTAACAGCTGTTAGTGTGGGTTTAGGGGGGATTTTTCTTTTAAGATAATTTTACCTGAAAAAACTGTTTACAGGGAAAAACCAGGTAGTGATAGTTTCTGTTGTTTACCTCTTTATCCACTGAATTCTCTACTTGCTCTCCAGCCACTTCCCTGTGTTATCAGTTAGTTGTCACCTGTCATTTTTGCCTACTCATGCCTCATACTTCCCATTTCTTACATAATTTACATAACCTAGTAAAAAAACATGTGTATTAATTTAATGCAAGATTTTTAGTAGAAATCAATGTACAAACTCTATAAAAGCAAAAAATTATAAAAAAAGAAATCAGTGTTTGTTAAAAACTCTTTTTAATCAAATACTTTTATCCTATTTCATATACATATTTCTCTTTGTTAAAAATACACATAAATATTGAATTAACAAGGTTATTATGTACTTTTTATGGTAGTTTGTGATCCTCCTTAGCTTAATTTTTTTGGCTTTTGGAAAAGCAATGAAACCAGTATTTCCCAATGGCAGTTCGCACTTATTTCCGAATTGACTTGAGCCTGTGTAGGTCTGCATTCTAGCATTCAAACTAAAGATTTCAGCATGCATATCAGAATGCATATCACAATTTTGTGCTGAGATGCCTGGCTCCCATCACTAAGTTGCATGATTTTTGCTTGCCTCCATACTTCTGAGTCAGGTTTAAACACTTAACGAACATCTGAAATGCATTGTGTAGATTCTCCATGTAGAGTGCTATTTCTCACCACTCTTCTTTGGCATGCAATATGTATATTATTTTTCACATAGCATCTTGTCCATGCAGTCTTTCTCCTACTGATAATTTTCAGATGAAACAGCCATAGCCATTAGTGCTAGAAGCTAGCAAATGTGTTAGCAAAGATCCATTCAATAGCTGAATTTTTTCCCCGAAAAAATGTGTGGCAAACCTTCCTTTTATGTTTTGGCATTCTTGAACAGTGACTTTCAAACTTAGCATAGTTTTATAATTCTCACTATGACTGCAGGCTTTTTGATCTGTCTTCTCTATTTCCATTTGGTACCCACTAAATTTTTATCTTTTCCAAATCAGTTTGTACTCATCAGTCTTGTCACCATACAATCTCTTGTTTAGGAATTCAGTATTTTACTAACAGCTGTTAGTGTGGGTTTAGGGGGGATTTTTCTTTTAAGATAATTTTACCTGAAAAAACTGTTTACAGGGAAAAACCAGGTAGTGATAGTTTCTGTTGTTTACCTCTTTATCCACTGAATTTCAGCATCCCACCATTTTCAGGTGTCATATGATTCCCCCTTAGTAAGGTCAGTACTTGAACTACACTTTATTTTTATTTTTATTTTTTTAAGATTTATTTATTTATTTTGGGCGGGGGTCGGGTTGGGGAGGGAGGGGAGCAGGCGGGCCACTTCTATTGGTCTTTCATTTCTCTATTTTCATCCGTCTTTGTTCTTTGGCTCCTGTGGGCCTCCCATTGCGGTGGCATCTGTCGTTGCAGAGCGCTGGCTCTGGGCGCATGCGCTCCAGAGCTCCGGCTCGGTGATTGGACACATCAGTCCAGCCGCTCTGTGGCACGTGGGATCTTCCCAGGCCAGGGATCGAACCGGCGCCTTGCACTGCAAGGCGGCGTCCTACCACTGGACCACCAGGGGAAGCCCTGAACCACACTTTATTCACTGCTGAGTGGAGTCAACTCTCTGGCTAGCATTTAGTTATCCAGCTTGTCACCACCAGCAAACTTCCTCTCAGGCTGCTCATGTTGCTATTTCAGTTGTGAGTCAGAATTGTAGCATTCTTGACAATCTAGCCCTATATTGTCTTTTCACATTAGAAAACTTACTTGGAAAGAGTAAGTGATTTACCTAAAGTCACACATCAGTGCTGTGCCTAGGACTAAAACCAAAGCCTCCTGTCTCTAGCCTTTTCATCCCCACAGCCATAGCCATTAGTGCTAGAAGCTAGCAAATGTGTTAGCAAAGATCCATTCAATAGCTGAATTTTTTCCCCGAAAAAATGTGTGGCAAACCTTCCTTTTATGTTTTGGCATTCTTGAACAGTGACTTTCAAACTTAGCATAGTTTTATAATTCTCACTATGACTGCAGGCTTTTTGATCTGTCTTCTCTATTTCCATTTGGTACCCACTAAATTTTTATCTTTTCCAAATCAGTTTGTACTCATCAGTCTTGTCACCATACAATCTCTTGTTTAGGAATTCAGTATTTTACTAACAGCTGTTAGTGTGGGTTTAGGGGGGATTTTTCTTTTAAGATAATTTTACCTGAAAAAACTGTTTACAGGGAAAAACCAGGTAGTGATAGTTTCTGTTGTTTACCTCTTTATCCACTGAATTTCAGCATCCCACCATTTTCAGGTGTCATATGATTCCCCCTTAGTAAGGTCAGTACTTGAACTACACTTTATTTTTATTTTTATTTTTTTAAGATTTATTTATTTATTTTGGGCGGGGGTCGGGTTGGGGAGGGAGGGGAGCAGGCGGGCCACTTCTATTGGTCTTTCATTTCTCTATTTTCATCCGTCTTTGTTCTTTGGCTCCTGTGGGCCTCCCATTGCGGTGGCATCTGTCGTTGCAGAGCGCTGGCTCTGGGCGCATGCGCTCCAGAGCTCCGGCTCGGTGATTGGACACATCAGTCCAGCCGCTCTGTGGCACGTGGGATCTTCCCAGGCCAGGGATCGAACCGGCGCCCCTTGCACTGCAAGGCGGCGTCCTTACCCACTGGACCACCAGGGGAAGCCCTGAACCACACTTTATTCACTGCTGAGTGGAGTCAACTCTCTGGCTAGCATTTAGTTATCCAGCTTGTCACCACCAGCAAACTTCCTCTCAGGCTGCTCATGTTGCTATTTCAGTTGTGAGTCAGAATTGTAGCATTCTTGACAATCTAGCCCTATATTGTCTTTTCACATTAGAAAACTTACTTGGAAAGAGTAAGTGATTTACCTAAAGTCACACATCAGTGCTGTGCCTAGGACTAAAACCAAAGCCTCCTGTCTCTAGCCTTTTCATCCCCCCTCTTTCTTTTTTTCTTTTTTTTTTTAAAGATTTATTTATTTATTTATTTTGGGCGGTGGTCGGGTTGGGGAGGGAGGGGAGCAGGCGGGCCACTTCTATTGGTCTTTCATTTCTCTGTTTTCATCCGTCTTTGTTCTTTGGCTCCTTCGGGCCTCCCATCGCGGTGGCGTCTGTCGTTGCAGAGCGCTGGCTCTGGGCGCATGCGCTCCAGAGTTCGGGCTCGGTGATTGGACACATCGGTCCAGCCGCTCCGTGGCACGTGGGATCTTCCCAGGCCAGGGATCGAACCGGCGCCCCTTGCACTGCAAGGCGGTGTCCTTATCCACTGGACCACCAGGGGAAGCCCCCCCTCCCCCTTTCTCTCATGAGCTTGTCTCCTTTCTTTTGTCTCTGCAGTAATCATTCATGCCACAAAGTTGTTATAAAATGTTTTATTCCAGTGCTTTGTCTTTGAGTTACCTGTTTGTGGGTACCATTGGGTAACCTATAATTATTTAGGTATCTGTTTTTCATCTCTCTTAATAAATTTTGATTCATGATTTAGCACCTCATTATTATAATATTGGTTGTGTCTTCAAAATGCTATACACTTCTCTGAGAAGCTAAAATTTCAGAAAATCACTGAAATATTTTAAGACATCCTGCTGCTTGACATCATTTAGATAAAACATATTAATGAAAGAGCTTTGCTCCACTTTACCCAGAAACTTTGTTACCGCACAAATCTGGGTTTTGTCTATCCAGTCAGTATTGAATAGTTCTATGTTCCTGATTGCAGTAGAATAAGTAAAATCTTTTGAATACCTAGAGCTTTCTGTTTGTTTTGAGATCAGCTAAAGAAGATCTATTCTAAATGTTATTTATCAGTCTTGCAGGTAGGTTATAAACTAGATTTTCACCAGAATCATTAAAACTTTTATTTGAAACAATTAGAGATTTATAGGAAGTTGCAAATACAGTACAAAAGAAGAAGATACCTATGTGCCTCACATTTGCTAGCAGAATTGTAGCATTCTTGACAATCTAGCCCTATATTGTCTTTTCACATTAGAAAACTTACTTGGAAAGAGTAAGTGATTTACCTAAAGTCACACATCAGTGCTGTGCCTAGGACTAAAACCAAAGCCTCCTGTCTCTAGCCTTTTCATCCCCCCTCTTTCTTTTTTTCTTTTTTTTTTTAAAGATTTATTTATTTATTTATTTTGGGCGGTGGTCGGGTTGGGGAGGGAGGGGAGCAGGCGGGCCACTTCTATTGGTCTTTCATTTCTCTGTTTTCATCCGTCTTTGTTCTTTGGCTCCTTCGGGCCTCCCATCGCGGTGGCGTCTGTCGTTGCAGAGCGCTGGCTCTGGGCGCATGCGCTCCAGAGTTCGGGCTCGGTGATTGGACACATCGGTCCAGCCGCTCCGTGGCACGTGGGATCTTCCCAGGCCAGGGATCGAACCGGCGCCCCTTGCACTGCAAGGCGGTGTCCTTATCCACTGGACCACCAGGGGAAGCCCCCCCTCCCCCTTTCTCTCATGAGCTTGTCTCCTTTCTTTTGTCTCTGCAGTAATCATTCATGCCACAAAGTTGTTATAAAATGTTTTATTCCAGTGCTTTGTCTTTGAGTTACCTGTTTGTGGGTACCATTGGGTAACCTATAATTATTTAGGTATCTGTTTTCATCTCTCTTAATAAATTTTGATTCATGATTTAGCACCTCATTATTATAATATTGGTTGTGTCTTCAAAATGCTATACACTTCTCTGAGAAGCTAAAATTTCAGAAAATCACTGAAATATTTTAAGACATCCTGCTGCTTGACATCATTTAGATAAAACATATTAATGAAAGAGCTTTGCTCCACTTTACCCAGAAACTTTGTTACCGCACAAATCTGGGTTTTGTCTATCCAGTCAGTATTGAATAGTTCTATGTTCCTGATTGCGAAGTAGAATAAGTAAAATCTTTTGAATACCTAGAGCTTTCTGTTTGTTTTGAGATCAGCTAAAGAAGATCTATTCTAAATGTTATTTATCAGTCTTGCAGGTAGGTTATAAACTAGATTTTCACCAGAATCATTAAAACTTTTATTTGAAACAATTAGAGATTTATAGGAAGTTGCAAATACAGTACAGAAGAAGTACCTTGTGTCTTCACCAGTTTCCACTACGATTACATCCTACATAATTATGTTTGCTCAATATGTTTGCCTCCTTCTGTGCTGTTTTTCCATGTGACCACCACCACCACAATCAGGGTACAGTGTTCTTCCATCGCTACAACTAACCCCCCTCTCCATTCCAACTCCCACAACTCTCTCTAACCCCTGGCTGCCACTTTTACTAGTATTTTATTTTGTTTAGACCTCTCCCTTCAACTTTCAGGCCTGACTTGATATGGGGGAGACAAAATGTTTATAGTAACATGTCCATCACTGGTTATCAAAGCAAATATTACGGGTTCAACTCTCAAAAATAGCTGATTCATGTTCCTTCCCTACAGGGAACAATGTCTTTGTCTACAGAGAAAAAAAGATTATAAAGTTTTAATAAGTGCCTACCTAATAGTAAAGCATGGTGGTGAGCAGTACAGAATAAAAAAGATGACAACGTGTTGATAGAAAGAGTCCAGTAAGACATGGGTATCTCAGTAACTATTGCCAGTACCACCCCCAAAATAAAGTAAGAAAATGGAAAAAATGCATTTTTTTCTATCATGAATATTCTTAAAGCATGGACCACTTTTAAAATGTTTTGTACTACCTTCCATCTTATATATTATACTATTTACTTATTTTATCTTTATGTATTTGACAGTTAACAGAATTTTTAAACCTAGAATAGTCAAATGAGTTCTCAGTATACTTTTCAATACATTATTTCAGAAAATCACTGAAATATTTTAAGACATCCTGCTGCTTGACATCATTTAGATAAAACATATTAATGAAAGAGCTTTGCTCCACTTTACCCAGAAACTTTGTTACCGCACAAATCTGGGTTTTGTCTATCCAGTCAGTATTGAATAGTTCTATGTTCCTGATTGCGAAGTAGAATAAGTAAAATCTTTTGAATACCTAGAGCTTTCTGTTTGTTTTGAGATCAGCTAAAGAAGATCTATTCTAAATGTTATTTATCAGTCTTGCAGGTAGGTTATAAACTAGATTTTCACCAGAATCATTAAAACTTTTATTTGAAACAATTAGAGATTTATAGGAAGTTGCAAATACAGTACAGAAGAAGTACCTTGTGTCTTCACCAGTTTCCACTACGATTACATCCTACATAATTATGTTTGCTCAATATGTTTGCCTCCTTCTGTGCTGTTTTTCCATGTGACCACCACCACCACAATCAGGGTACAGTGTTCTTCCATCGCTACAACTAACCCCCCTCTCCATTCCAACTCCCACAACTCTCTCTAACCCCTGGCTGCCACTTTTACTAGTATTTTATTTTGTTTAGACCTCTCCCTTCAACTTTCAGGCCTGACTTGATATGGGGGAGACAAAATGTTTATAGTAACATGTCCATCACTGGTTATCAAAGCAAATATTACGGGGTTCAACTCTCAAAAATAGCTGATTCATGTTCCTTCCCTACAGGGAACAATGTCTTTGTCTACAGAGAAAAAAAGATTATAAAGTTTTAATAAGTGCCTACCTAATAGTAAAGCATGGTGGTGAGCAGTACAGAATAAAAAAGATGACAACGTGTTGATAGAAAGAGTCCAGTAAGACATGGGTATCTCAGTAACTATTGCCAGTACCACCCCCAAAATAAAGTAAGAAAATGGAAAAAATGCATTTTTTTCTATCATGAATATTCTTAAAGCATGGACCACTTTTAAAATGTTTTGTACTACCTTCCATCTTATATATTATACTATTTACTTATTTTATCTTTATGTATTTGACAGTTAACAGAATTTTTAAACCTAGAATAGTCAAATGAGTTCTCAGTATACTTTTCAATACATTATTTAAAAAATTCAATTCTAAAACTGATTATGAGTAATTTCTAAATTAGAGATTATTAAATTAAAAAATGGATATAAGGAAGCCAATTAAATTAACCATCCCTGTTTATACAGCTAATTACCTTAGTGTTAATAACCCAGCTTGCCTCCTTTTCAGTATGCTACCTTCACTATGGCCTTGTATTATCTATTAAGAAATTGTAAGTGGCTAATCATTTAAAATAAAATAGATCACTCATTAGTGAAAAATAGTGAGATTTTAAAATATTTTTATTGTAATCAAGCCAGTAGTTTAAATCATGATTGGAGAATGGATTGAAATGTTGGTATAGAATCAGTCCATAAATTTTTGTTTGAAAATGTGAAGATAATTCCATTTCTCAGATAGACCTTTTTTCATGTCAACAAGCTGTACTGTTTATAAATTTTGCAATTTCAGTTTGCATTAATATTTGTAGATAACCTTCTGAAATTGTAAATCATCCCAACTTTAGGTATTTTATTGCCTAATGATCTTGCTATAATAGTGTTTTGTTTTGTCTTTGAGGATTTCTCATGTTGCTGCAACCTATACTGATTAATTTTTGATTTTTTGGTTTTCAACTCTAGGAGTCTCTACCACCCGTCCAGTTTGACTGGAGTAGCAGTGGCCTTACTAACCCTTTAGATGGTACGTCTCTCCGTAGAGCCTCTAGCGCCAGAGCTAGAGTTAAGAAAGCTTCAAAGTTCAGACAGACTTCTCTCTGCTGATTTCCATTTTGTTTGAACATAACTTCTTATCTTTGGAAATTCAGGCTTTCTTTCTGAACAGTAAATGCTCAAGAAACCAGCCATTACTATTATTAACAGTATGAATGTCCATATATAGGTAGTAGTAGCCAGATAAAATTTTAGTTTCTTTCTATCTTAAGTCAAAAACAGGCTTCTTTATTTCTAATGACTAAGTAGTTTAAATGACGTTTTAGGTAGACCAATTTATTTGAAATTTTTTCTGTAGCTTTAGCTTATGGAATTTTCTTGGATGCAAAGTCTTGTGTCCAGAAGATGCTTTAAAAGCACAAAGCACAATTATTTAACCAAAAACAATGTGCAAATACATCCACATTTATTGACTTGGTAGTTTTCAGACAATATTTTCTAGAGCACTTAAATGCAGATGAAAAGTGAATGATTTTCATGCTCCTTTTCTAAAACTTATCTCGTAATACTAGTGGGTAGTTCCAGAAAATAATTGCTTTCACATATGGCTTTAAAAGAAAAATCCTGACCAAGGATTAACAGATTCTGTTAAGGTGGGGTCTTTTAATAACACAAATACTAGGTTTCCTGTGTGTTGACATCTTAACTTTTAATTGGACTCTAAGGTACAATTACTCTTCCTCCTTAAACTTCGTAAGTTGTTTGAGCCATGGTCTGAAACACCTGTTACTCTATCAGCTTTGCTTTAGAGTGGGGGATCCTAGGATATCTGGAAAGCATCCAATTGAATAACCGTGCCGAAGGAAAGCCTGGATGCACCTTGCTGTTGTCTCTGTTTTTAGTCAAATCATCCCAACTTTAGGTATTTTATTGCCTAATGATCTTGCTATAATAGTGTTTTGTTTTGTCTTTGAGGATTTCTCATGTTGCTGCAACCTATACTGATTAATTTTTGATTTTTTGGTTTTCAACTCTAGGAGTCTCTACCACCCGTCCAGTTTGACTGGAGTAGCAGTGGCCTTACTAACCCTTTAGATGGTACGTCTCTCCGTAGAGCCTCTAGCGCCAGAGCTAGAGTTAAGAAAGCTTCAAAGTTCAGACAGACTTCTCTCTGCTGATTTCCATTTTTGTTTGAACATAACTTCTTATCTTTGGAAATTCAGGCTTTCTTTCTGAACAGTAAATGCTCAAGAAACCAGCCATTACTATTATTAACAGTATGAATGTCCATATATAGGTAGTAGTAGCCAGATAAAATTTTAGTTTCTTTCTATCTTAAGTCAAAAACAGGCTTCTTTATTTCTAATGACTAAGTAGTTTAAATGACGTTTTAGGTAGACCAATTTATTTGAAATTTTTTCTGTAGCTTTAGCTTATGGAATTTTCTTGGATGCAAAGTCTTGTGTCCAGAAGATGCTTTAAAAGCACAAAGCACAATTATTTAACCAAAAACAATGTGCAAATACATCCACATTTATTGACTTGGTAGTTTTCAGACAATATTTTCTAGAGCACTTAAATGCAGATGAAAAGTGAATGATTTTCATGCTCCTTTTCTAAAACTTATCTCGTAATACTAGTGGGTAGTTCCAGAAAATAATTGCTTTCACATATGGCTTTAAAAGAAAAATCCTGACCAAGGATTAACAGATTCTGTTAAGGTGGGGTCTTTTAATAACACAAATACTAGGTTTCCTGTGTGTTGACATCTTAACTTTTAATTGGACTCTAAGGTACAATTACTCTTCCTCCTTAAACTTCGTAAGTTGTTTGAGCCATGGTCTGAAACACCTGTTACTCTATCAGCTTTGCTTTAGAGTGGGGGATCCTAGGATATCTGGAAAGCATCCAATTGAATAACCGTGCCGAAGGAAAGCCTGGATGCACCTTTTGCTGTTGTCTCTGTCTTATTCAGTCAAATCATCATGCTTTTTATTAACAAACAACTTCTTTAAAAATGTATACTATATCTGATTACTGTTTCAGAGTTAAAGGGGAACAGTACAGCTTGAGGTTGCACATCAGGTTAGGGCAGTGACAACATTCCTTATTACCTTATTTTATTTTAACCCAAGCTAATGCATTGGTGCGTGTCCTGAAACTGACAACTTTGTCACTTTTTATGTCACTCTTTAGAAAACAACAGTACTAACATAAAAGATTGATTTGGGCATGTACAGTGATTTAATGCTGGGTTGAGATTAAAGTATTGTTTCCCTTTAACGGGTACACTTTCCCCCTTGGTCGTTCTGGTATGGCTTCAAGTTTCGATTGAAAGAACTGAACTCCTAACTAAAACCTTACTAAGTGTTCAATTATTTACATTGTACATGAGAAAATGTACATTGAATTAAACTGTTACTTTAGAAATGTCCTTAGCAATGAAAAACTAATACTGTACACATTGTTTTCATGTTGATTTTAAAATGTGTAATGACTACTAATTATAACCTGCATGTTCAAGTGTGTGTCTTACCCCTTTTTACACATAACCCCTCCTCCCTTGGCTTACCTTCTGTGTGGCTGCCTACCAACACGGTCACTGAATTTCAAGCTAGTGGAGGTTCCACTCTCCTGAACCTTGATTTCTTTGGGCCCGTGGATGACAGTAGCTCTAGCAGCAGCACTACAATCCCAGGTCAGCCGAGTGTTAAAACCACAATTCCAGTGTATTTACTGAAAGCATGACCACATCGTTTGACTTTCCTATAAACAAGGAAACAAGTAGATTGTATTCTACTTGTCTCTCTAATGTCTCTCTAATCTTTTTCTCTCATCTATCTACTGTTATTTTCCAGTATCTAAGACAAGTGACTTTTGTGAAAAATGAATTTTAAGGAGAGCTTTGTGCAGAGTGTAATATTCAGAGCTGAAAAGTAGTTTCTAGATATAAAACAGCCCTAATGTCCTTACACAGTTAAAGACAGGATTTTTTTTCCCTCTGTAAATAGAAAATGGAATCTTTTATATGCTTATTTTTTAAAGCATATCCTACAAAGCCATTTGAAAAAAATAACAGATTTAGAGATATAAGAATATTTTAGTACACAATGATGACTGTACATTATAGTATCTGTGATAATAGAACCTTTACAAATTCTAGCATTCAATTGTCTATTAGTGCTGCTAAATGTGTAATTAGGTTCCAAAATGTTGGAGTCTAGCACTTAGTTATATAATCGCACATAGAATTATTACTGCTCTTATGTATCTCTTGAATAGAAAGCTTACTGTTAGTTTTCCATGGAGAAAAAAAATGTTAGAGGTAATAGTAGGAAATAATTGCTGTAAGATACTAAAAGCTAGAAATGAAAACTTACCAGAGTGCCTATTAATGTTCAGCCTGGCAAAAGTTCAGTTCATTGACCCAAGGACTAATGTACTTTGTCATTTTCTAAACTGAATAAAAGATTAAAATATAATGGAATTTTATGTTTATATTTTATTTAATATGATTTTAATGACTCCCTGTCATCCCAACTTGTGATCTGGTGATCACGCCCATTGATCACCAAGTGGCTGTTAAGGTGCTCTATCCATGCTGACACCCAGATGGGCCCCCCTCCATCCCCACCAGGGTCAGGTAGACTGCCAGCCAGGTGCCTGGAATGGGCTGGGTTTGTTCTGTTCAACTAGATGGCCCTGCCACCCACTTCCAGCAGTTCAGGAGCCATGATGGGAAATGGGGGAGACTAAGAGAATCAGCTGAGGGTGAGGGCCTTTTGGACCCACGGACTGGGAATCTTCCAGTGTATTTACTGAAAGCATGACCACATCGTTTGACTTTCCTATAAACAAGGAAACAAGTAGATTGTATTCTACTTGTCTCTCTAATGTCTCTCTAATCTTTTTCTCTCATCTATCTACTGTTATTTTCCAGTATCTAAGACAAGTGACTTTTGTGAAAAATGAATTTTAAGGAGAGCTTTGTGCAGAGTGTAATATTCAGAGCTGAAAAGTAGTTTCTAGATATAAAACAGCCCTAATGTCCTTACACAGTTAAAGACAGGATTTTTTTTCCCTCTGTAAATAGAAAATGGAATCTTTTATATGCTTATTTTTTAAAGCATATCCTACAAAGCCATTTGAAAAAAATAACAGATTTAGAGATATAAGAATATTTTAGTACACAATGATGACTGTACATTATAGTATCTGTGATAATAGAACCTTTACAAATTCTAGCATTCAATTGTCTATTAGTGCTGCTAAATGTGTAATTAGGTTCCAAAATGTTGGAGTCTAGCACTTAGTTATATAATCGCACATAGAATTATTACTGCTCTTATGTATCTCTTGAATAGAAAGCTTACTGTTAGTTTTCCATGGAGAAAAAAAATGTTAGAGGTAATAGTAGGAAATAATTGCTGTAAGATACTAAAAGCTAGAAATGAAAACTTACCAGAGTGCCTATTAATGTTCAGCCTGGCAAAAGTTCAGTTCATTGACCCAAGGACTAATGTACTTTGTCATTTTCTAAACTGAATAAAAGATTAAAATATAATGGAATTTTATGTTTATATTTTATTTAATATGATTTTAATGACTCCCTGTCATCCCAACTTGTGATCTGGTGATCACGCCCATTGATCACCAAGTGGCTGTTAAGGTGCTCTATCCATGCTGACACCCAGATGGGCCCCTCTCCATCCCCACCAGGGTCAGGTAGACAGCCAGCCTGGTGCCTGGAATGGGCTGGGTTTGTTCTGTTCAACTAGATGGCCCTGCCACCCACTTCCAGCAGTTCAGGAGCCATGATGGGAAATGGGGGAGACTAAGAGAATCAGCTGAGGGTGAGCCTGGGACCCAGGCTGATTATGGAAATCTGACTGTGCTGTAAGGGTGTTCCAAGGCTGTTCTGTGGAATGACTGGATTCCTCAAATCTAATCCCCTGGTTATCATTGTCATTGTTTCCAAGATTTTACAAGTATATGAGAAACTAGTCTCTGTCTGGTTTTGACTTCATATTGGTATTTCACTCTTTAAATTATTTCTAAATACATGTGAGCTATGGAGTGACCTGGAGGAGTAATTAGTTTTCAGTACTTTGTGGGGGGATAAAACCAACAAACTTGTGTATCGGTTTCCTTATGACTATAATCCCAAGAATGAGTTACCAGGCTCCTATTTTCAATTTGCTCTCAGCTTTGTTTTGTCATGAACTATCTCATAACTTAAATGAGGTCACTATTTTTGGATGCCTAAAAACCTGTCTTAAATTTAGTTTTTGGTTACATCTCAAAGTCACTTAGAAATCATCCATAAGAGCACAAATAGTCTGACCATATAAAGAAGCACAGAAGTGACCTGATGACTAGGTTCAGCACACACACAGCACGACTTGGAGAAGAGCAAGCAGTTTGGAGGCTTAGAGCGATAACGGAAGGGAAACTAGCATGGTCGATTGCAATCCTCCTCACTTTGGAATCTCTTAAATATTTCTATTCCATATTTTCATTAATATGCTCTAGCCACTGGGTATACCTGATTACTGTAAATATGCTTTGACTTGTTTTATTGCTATTGGGTTTTGTTACTAAAACTTGCCAACAAGCTATATAGGTGTCACCACTTCCCTGAGTATTCCATTTCACCATTTGCTTGCACTTTTTCTGACTTGTTTCTGGGAAAGTCATTTTGTCTTAGCTTGCGGTTATTTTGTGTTTGAGACTTAGGAGGTTGGCATAGAACTTGGTTGGCTAGCTTTATTTCTGTAGTTACAGAAATAGTTTAGTTAAACTATGCCTCATTAAGGTTCTGTTAAAAAAGAAATCTCTTCCATTAAAAAAATTACTCTCCTTGAGTAAGTAGTTACCTTGTTTTTGAAAAATATGAAATATAGCCGTAGTACCTTTTTTTTTGGTGACAGGGTTTTGAAGGCTGGGGGAGATTGATTTGAGGGTTTTTTTTTTTTTCTCTCTCTCCAATCTTCCACTTTACTCTTTGACAACCAAGTGGCCAGTATTTTACAAGCCCCACTAAATTTTTGCCAGCACTTTCCTGTTGCCAGTCAGAATGCAGTTGTTTCTTCTGCATTATGCTTCCACCATCTACTTAAATTTTGTGGTTACTTGGAATCTAACCTTTCACAGTGGAGGAAGGAGGTGCTTTGGGTTCATCTGGTCCCTTTACAGGCATCTGTAAATTTTTACATTTTAATTGCCAGCTTTATGCTTATTATAGAAATACAAGGAAAGGGCCTTTAAAATTATATTTTGAAACTGTACCTTAATGAAATATTGAACTTGGGAGAGTCAACAGACATTTTCTATAGCCTTCCTCCCTTGTTGGACATGGTAACTGTGGAAGCCGCTTTTGCTAGTATGATTTCTGTAAACATCTGAGATCTGTGTTTACATCTGCTAGCCAGCTACAAAGTTGGTTAATAGAAAACAGTTCCTGATTTTCTTCTTAACCTTGAAATATCCTAAAAGGAAGAAACTTGTTAACATCAATACATGGCATATTTATACATAATTTTATCTGCTGATCTTAGGGTGTTTTAAGAAATAATAAGTAGAAATTGATAAAGGTTATAAAACATTTGTATTTAAAATCTGATTTTCTGTTATACCCTGTAACTACTGAATTTGCCAACACTGAAGAAAGGGTAGGATTAAAAATGTTTTATCTGATTGTCTTTATTTCCCAAAGCTTAGCTTGAGTTAGAAATATTTCATTGTTCCTTGTTTTTTGTAGTCATAGTATTTTATATAAACTATTATTCAAGGGAAGGTTTTTTAAGGGAAGTTTTCAAGTATGTATGTGTGTTTTAATGAAGTCAGGTGGGAAGGATTTTAATAGATGTTTACAATAAATCTAATCCTCTAACTCAGCTTTGTTTTGAATTTTTCTAAGGAAATATTTGAACTATTAGCCACTAGATTCAGCTCTGAGACTTGAGAAGTATTTTTAACCCTGAGATAGTTTTCATTTTGTTCAAAAGTGATGCTTTTATTCACTTTTCCTGAAAATATTTTACCCTTCCCACTTCTTACCTAAAGAAAGAGCATTGTGGTATATAACCTTTTCTTTAGTAATAATTTAATTCTTTGGATAGTATTTCATGTCCTCAGCTAGTCAGAATGTATTAATATTTAAACTAACCAAATCATTTAGTGTATCTGTATTTCCATTAACTTCCATATTTGGGGGTGTGGATGAAAATAAAGGAGGAAAAATGGTCAGGGAGATAAGGGAAAAAAGAGAGATTCAAAAAATTAGGTTAAATCATCAGTCCATTTAAAACTTGAGGTGTCATATTGTGACATATTGTTAATCATGTGCATTCTGTTTGTTAAACATTGCTAACTATCATATCACAAACAAGTGCAATAATTAGGGAGTTTTCTATAGCAGATGGAGATTTTAGAAATATTTGAATGGGATCTTCTACATAAATGTTAGATTAACTAAGGCTATGTTTATACCAAAGTGGAATTTTAATTTTTTCCTATTTTATAAGAACTCTGAAAAGGAGAATTTATCATTTAGAAAATAAATGCATTCTTACAGTGTTCTAAAGATGTGTTGTGCTTTAAAGACTCAGATGTTTACAGAATAATTGCCTTTTGCATCTTGGGTTGTGGCTAATTGAGTAAGCCATTGCAGCTTGCCCTCACTGACTGTCGTTTTGTACTATAAGGTGTGGATCCAGAGTTGTATGAATTAACAACTTCTAAGCTGGAAATCTCCACCTCAAGCCTCAAAGTGACTGATGCATTTGCGAGACTCATGTCCACAGTAGAGAAGACAAGCACATCTACCAGGTAAAAGCTAGTGTTCATTACACCCTCATTTTGAATTCTGTGTTAGACAAAGTAGCCCAGATGGGAAAGCAAAAATTGGCAGTATTTCAATATATTGTATTAAAATTCACTTTACATTTATAAAAACCAATGAATGCCTAATTCCAGAAAATAGTATCAAATTATGTTCAATTATGAATTTACTGGAGTGGAGCCATTTCATGAGAGACTGGAGAGGGCTGACAGATGTGTTTTTTTCCTCTTTCCCTACCCCTACACCCACCTGTAACAAGAGAAGAATCTGATTAAAGAATTGAGATCATAAAGCCATTGCAGAAATGCTCCCCCCTTTCCTTCATAACCACTGAGGTGATCATCTTTGGGATCCCAGTTTCACAATCCCAGAGTCGCCTAGGCTAATCCTTTCACCTGCAGGCTAAGAGAGAGCAGAACCCAGCTGCTGTTTGATTTTCTGAATATTTACTGACTTGTGGCACTTCTGATTTGGGTCCTGAAGACCTGCTTTTAGCAGGCCTTCTGGTAGCCTCTTAGGGGCATGACCTTTAGAAAAGCAGTTATCTCAGATACCAGGAATGCCATGTGGGCTTTGTGTATAGGATTCAAGAAACCTTTAGTGTTACATACTTAAGTGCTGGAAAAATCCACGGCTTTGACATGTTAGCTATAAGAAGAAGGCAGCTTCTAGGAAGATGGTGATCTTTATGAAGGACGGGTTGTGAAGGAAAAATCACTACTGTGGGAGCAAATGCTGGTTGATGGGGATTCCGACTCTGCTGTCCTAAATCTGTGATGAATTAGCATCGTAAAATAAAAATATTGGGACTCCACTTACAGTCCAGTGGTTAAGATTCCACACTTCCAATGCAGGAGATGCGGGTTCAACCCCTGGCTATGAACTAAGATCTCACCTGCTGCATGGAGCGACCGAAAAGAAAGTGAAAATATTTACCATGGCCCAGTTAGGCAGAGAAATTTATAGCTCTTTCTCCTGATTAAATACTTTCTACTCACATGTCAAATTCAGATTTATCTCTTAAATCAATTATTTTGTAGAAAAACATTCACTTAAAACGTTTTTTCTTTACAAATAATAAATGCTTACCTGCCATTTGGCT